>OV702283.1:131094016-132294016 GCA_916181665.1 Avena sativa | reverse complement strand
CCTCCTGCGACGCCTCACACCTGTCACGATTTCTTATCAGACGCGGAGGGTCATGGCGAGACCTGCTCTTATGTCCTTGGTTGTGTTCTCCATCATGACGGGTCTGCTCCACGTTGTCGCGGATAACGATGCTTCCCTGCCTTGGCGGGGGCATATTCGTATGATGGTGAGCTTTGGGGTCTTCCGGATGTCGGGAGAGCGGGGCGGTGGCGATGGGCGACGAGGTTGGGCCTTTTCTCCGTGGTCGGAGGATATGGGGATAGCATCCTTCCTGTTGCGCGCATCCCTCCGTCGTCGTTCTGATGAACCTGTCTGAGACCCGACATCAAGAGGAGATTTGTCCCTTGGCGGCTTGTGCTGGCTAGAACGGCAAAACGCTGGGTCAGACTCCAGCCTCTGAGAGGTGGCCTTTTCCTGCTATTTCGCCACCTTGTCTACTAGGTCATAGACCTGTTCCACCGCCTCGGGCGATCGATCCTGCTCCAGAAGGGTCTTGGCGATGGCGAGGTTAAGGAGGGGAGTGGGCATCACCTGCCTGCCTTCACTGTCAATGTATGGCTTGGCCTGTGTCGGCTTCGAGGGAGCCCATCCTAGGTTTCGCTGCACACCAGGATCGTTGATGACGTGAGCCGGAGCTTTCTTGCCCTTCTGCTGTTGCAGCAAAGTCTTGTATTCGGCCTCCATTGCTCTAGCTTTCTCTATGGATTTCTGCGCATTTACCAGATCTCGATCTAGTTTAGCGCCCTGCTCCGTGATGGCTTGCGCTTCCTCCAGCAACTGCTGGCGCTTCTCGTCAAGCTGGGTCACATTCCGGATATGACCGACGGTCAGTGGCTCGACGAGGAGGTTGTCATACAACACTCTATCAGCAGGGGTAATTTGGGCAGCAGCAGACGTAGATGCCAGAGGTGGCAAGTTTGCGGTGTTGTTGTTGCTCGGGCCGGTGCCGAGTTCCTGCGGCTGTTGCACTGGGTTAGGCGTAGGAGGCATGACCTTTGCGCGATCATCGTCAGCAGCAATAAGTGGCCCCTTCCCCTTGTCCAGCGCTATAGGCGAAGCTCGTCCGGGTTGATCTTCATCCATCGGCGTCCCAATGGTGACGAACACCTCTCGAGACGCGACGGTGTTGTTGGCTTGCTCGTCGCGCGTGTACTCCTCCTCCATCTCCTGCATGGCGGAGTCTAGCTCTTCTGGACTGAAATCTATCTCCTCCGAATCTGCACTAAAGTCGGCGTAAAGCGCGTCAATCACAGAGTCGGAGGGTGCCAGGACTTCCTCGATGACGGGCGGTGGAGGTGCAACGGCAGTGACAATGACTGGAGGTGGCGGTGCGGCTGCGACGATGGCGGACGGAGGCGGCGGTGGCGGTTGCTGAGGCGGCGGCGCTCTGCCAATGAGCGCGATATCCGCCTGAGCTGCCGTGTCGGCCTCCGCGTAGCTGTTGACGGTGTTCACCATACTTTCGAAGGTGAGACGCCCTAAAGCCTGCTGCCGTCTTAGAGAATGTCGGAGAAGCATTCCATGGTCCAGTCCTTCCACAAAGTGATACATAGCATCATCACTGGGGTAGTGGGCCAGATCGGCTCGTATACGGAGCCACCTGGCCAGGTAATCACGGGGTTTTTGCCCTCTCTCTGAACGCAACGCGCCAGATCGAAGATGGTAACCACGCCGACGAACTTGGATCTCTGTTGTCCAGACGCACGGGCGAAGCCGGCGGATTTGCAGTGATCTTCCACCGTTATATCCTGGACAGGGGCGGTTTGGGTGGGCCTTGAATTTTTGATCTTTGCCGGCAAAATCTAAAGAGAGATCCGACATCGATCCTTCCGTGAACGTATCCTGCCCGTAGGCGGTCTGTGCGGGCCTTGATGCTCCTCCGACTCCCAGGGAACTAGTGCCCGAGTCGGTTTCGCCAATGAAGAGGTGGATGCCTTCGATAGGAACGATCGAACACCGCATAGGGTTTGTCTTTGTCGGGATCCTGAACTCGTCGGGAGGGACGACAGAAACATTGCCGGAGAAGAGAACGCGACCGATGGCTATGGTTTCGCTGATTCCCGCTAAGATCTTGGTCCTCGCCCGCTGAAGAGCCTGAAGCGCCTCTTGCCCCACGGTGGGCGCCAACTGTCGTGGTATTGCTGACGAGTACGCCATGGAGGGGTCCTCACAGTGCGTGTTTAGAGACGTGGGGGAAGACGGACAGTTGACGGGTACGAGGTAACACATCTTACCCAGGTTCAGATCCCACGACGGTGGCGGAATCCTACTCCTGCCATAAATCACTATAATGGCAATACGCCGAGTTACAGAGATAGGTTCGCTGTGCGAGGTGTGACTAGAAGGTCTAAGTTATCGTGTGTTGTTTTTTAAAGGCTCCCATAGGCCCGACTTATATAGTCCCCAGGTCCTAGGGTTACAAGGAAAAGTCTTAGCCAGACAGGTTATAGAGTCCTACACTGACTATAACTAGTCTACCTTCTCTTGTACTCCAAAGCTCTGGGTATGCTGATGACTACACCGTAGCCTTCCTTTATCCGGCATGGTCCTCCCTTCTGGATCCATCTAACTGGGCCGCCCAGCAGGCCATAGGTCATGCTACCAACTGTGGGACACCCGGGTTATCCGGATAAGAGACATGCTATGAGGATACCCATATAGCATATCCCCAACATGTGTAGTACACTATAGTCGTTGACATGACATCCGCAGAACACTGTTCCGTAAATATCACATCCCTTAGAGTGGTACAACAGAAACATTGTGGGTCCATATTACAAACATACACACGTTATTATTATTACAATAACGGAAGTGCAAGACTTCCAAAAGATTCAACTTACAAACCAAAATATAAGTGTTTCAGCGGAAGTTTCAAATTTAAAACTTAAACTCCAAATTGAGCTCAGCAACTTATTGCTATATATTGTTCATGATGCTCGGCTCAAGTGGTTACTAGAACTATAGTAATTATTCGGACTACTGGAACTCTCCTCCGTAGACGATGTCGTAGTCCTCACCTTCTACGGCTCCATACAAGTTGGGCTCTTCATAGAAGACCTCATCTTGACTCTCGGATGCATACATCGGAGTATCTTCAGGATTCTTAGAGTCTAAGCAAGGATTCAAAGGAAAGGATGAGTAACAGCGTTACTCAGCAAATTCATTATATGCAAGGTAGGAAGTTTGATGCTCTATCTACCACCTCGGACTATCAGTCGTTGGTACTATGCAATTTTTGTAAATCTTTCTTCAAAGGTTGATTTTATTATGAAAATCTATGACCACCAGCCTTCATAGGTTGACCAGAACTTTCATGGAGTTCCTTTCCTGTCGCGTTCGTAGCTCCTTCCCTGAACAGGGAGTAACAAGTTACAATTCTTACACTCTGCAAAGGTGCATTACTTTTCCCATGAGATATCAACTCCTTGTTGCACAACCGGGCGTACTTTCCCATCCACAATTCCATGATGTGGGGCCCAGTAGTTGGTCCAGGCCAATCACTGCCCTCTCCGTGACCTCATATGTCTACATGATCCTTTGGGATAGCTCACCTTCATTAAGCCCCCTTTCAGGCAGGCTAAAACCCTGATGAGTTCTCGAAGACTCTATGACCTAGTGATGCCCAGATTAGTACCATTTGCATGGACTATCTCCCTAAACACCATTCATAGATAATCTAGACACCAAAAGTGTGGGGCGTAAGGGTGCCCACCCATATGTTGGATCCACACAAGGAATCACAACATCACGTTAAGGTCGTCTTGCCTCCATACAAGAGGAAAAGGATACAGCTGACTTCTCCGTCCCATTCCAAATCTCATGGTTAACGCGTAATATACGGCGCTAGAATCACTGATGTCATGGGTTATTAATTCCTAATTGTTCATTGTTAGTGCAAGTATAACTCTAAGTTCTATTGCTCCATCACATCATCACTTAGGATGATATCTAAGATTTAGTATCTTGAGAAAATAATGTTTTCTTTTTCTATAGTATAGATGATAACACACAATTTGCAAATACTTTGATAAAGACTCTTCAAAGGACATGAGCAAGTGATGAACTTGCCTTGTGACTGCAAGGTAGTGAAGTCTGATGCTTGCACTGGACCTTGAGCTTCTATGTCTACAAAAACATCATTATTGCCCGGTAAGGACAATATTTAAAGAAGCAAAATGATTATGCAAAGTAATGCAATGCATCATTTAACTTGATATGTATTCTCCCCATTATTAATAAAATTCTTTTTAATAATAAATCATTTATAAATATTAATTTTTAATATTTATAATAGAATATTATATTCTTTTATTTTATTTTCCTTTTATTTGACTTTTATTGATTTAATAATTATTTTAAGAATTATCACTTAAATATCAAAAAATTGTTATTAAATATTTGTTTAGTATTTTTCTAAAATACTAAAATATTAATATATAATGAAAGTGATTTTTATTTATTTTTATCATCTTTCAATTATTTTGTAAAATTCCAAAAGGAATATATAAATTACAAAATTCTTAATAAAATTTATATGTCTAAAATTTTATTTCTTAATTTATTTGGATAGTTTGAATTATTGTGAATCCAAAAATATTTTATTTATAATTTTTGGACTTTTATTTTATTTTCTAGAATTTAATTAAGTTCAGGGGCATTTACGTCTTTTCCTTTTATTAAAACAGATTCTAAATGAATTGGGCTGGCCTTTTGGGTTTACTGGGCCCTTGTGGCCCAGTAGGGCATGGTCAAAACAACCACCCCGAAGGGTTTTCGGCCCACCCATCCCACTCACTCGATGTCTTCTCTCTTGAGGTCACCCCTCTCCTACTTCCCCGACCTCGTGGTCAGTGGTGTCGCCGCCGGCGATTCTCGCTGTCGTGGACCGCACTGGCCACCGTCGTGGTGCAGGAAGAGGTTGTAGACTCCGCTCTTTCCTCCTGTCCAACTGGATTTGGACATGGAGCTCTCCTACGATAGATCGATGTTGTTCTGAACCCTAGGGTTTGGGGTTGGCGTGGATCCTGGTGCCGCCGCTGCTGTCGTGCACCGTGGTGACGCTCCTCTCCTCCAAACGTGGCTATGGTCGCCGCCATGGCGATGTATGGGTCATAGCGCCCCCTTGGGGGTGCTCCCCGTGCCGCCATGGTCGTCGGCTACCTCTGCTTCCTCTTCTAGTCTCCAGCGAGGACCTTTGGTGAGTGCTTCCTCTCCTCTTGAGCTCACTGTGCTAGGTCATCATATGCTAGTTGTTGGTAGTGACCTCTCTGGTTACTGTCTTGTCCTGATTAAGATGATTTGTTCCATTTAGGTTTCATATCCTATTGTGGATTAGATACTGATGAATGAGATCATGTGTTGATGGTCCCTAAGAATGCTAAATGATTGTTAATTGTGGTTTGCTGCTTAAGATGAACTATGGTGGTGCTAGTGGCTTATCAGATGATTCTATGGATTAATTTTGATGTGGTCAGGTGATCAAGTTGCTTTAGAAGCAATACTTGGGAATCTTGTGGTTTACTGTTTCACCACTGTCATTACTTGGTTAATGACAGTGAGTGTTGTGTGATGAAATCACTATATTAACACTTGTTGGCTTAAGAATTCAGATGTAGTTTGAGATCAAATGGTTTCAAACAGTGAAGATATACATAGGGCTTTTCTTAATTATGATTCCTGTGATGACAAGAAAATGATTTGTAGTTGATTCATTGAATCTGTGAAGATTGAATGCTTAACCTGATTAGTGTAGAACTGTTCTGATGACACCATCTTTGTATGGCACACAAGATTAGATTCTATTTTATTGATTTGGTTTGGTGCAAGCTTGAGATGAGTTTGGCATTAAAGATAAATTGAAATGTTCCTTTCTTAAATCCCTAAGACCAACGATGTTGGTCTGAGGTTTCGGGATTAAGCTTTATCTAGTTGATTCATATGGATGGTTCTTGTAGTGGTACCATCTACTGTTTCTTGAATCAAAGCTTGGAAAAAATGATGGTAGGCTTGATCATTTGTATAGATCCAAAAGATTAAATTCTAAGGTGCTACTCTTATCTTAGAGATGTGCCTAGAAGTTAAATCTTAGCTATATTCATTCTTGAATTGAAATATAGCTTGATAGCTAAATCAATGATGTTGTTCTGAGATTTAGTTGGATCCTTATACTTTGTTGTTTGCTTTTAAAGTTTAAAACCTCAATGATGGATTCACCCCACTTGGGTGCTTTCTGAGAGTTTAAATAAGTATCAGATCATGTATGTTTGTCTAATCTTAGAAAGATAGATCATTTGATGGTCTATTTACTCACCACTGTCACTTGATGTTGTGGTTGCTAGTGGTTGCCCTTGTGGTAGCTTGATCTGGTGATCCTCTGGTAATTCCAGTTCCTGGCTTGTCCTTGATCTAGCCCATCATCTCCTGATCCTGATGGCTTGACCTTGGTCTTGCTATCCACCTGATCTTCCCCCTCCTTATGTCACCATCCTGGTGATGTGATCCTAGGCTTTGGTTGGTTTGATCTAGCTTGGCTTGGCTTAGCTGTTGGCTGTTGTGCTTGGTTTAGCTGCTGGCTGTTGTGCTTGGTCTATATGAGCAAAGTAATGATGTGGGGATTGGTTTCCCACGGCTGTGTTGACAGTTTTGTTTGGTTGTGCTGCTGTTGTGGTGTTGACAGCACACACCATGCAGTTTGGTGTGTGTGCTGCTTGTGTGTCTGCTGCACAGATGTGGATATGTTTAGAATTTTGAAAGTTACTTTCATCTGGTTACTTCTAATTGGCTGATGAAACTTACCCCTCCTTGCTGTTATTTGACTTATGGCTTTAAAATTATGAAAGATACATTCTTTCAGATTGGTGAAACTTGCCCCTTTTCATAAGATTACTCAATAATGAACCTTGATCAGTGCACTTCACTGACAAGTCTGAGAGTAATATAATTTTAACCTTAACTTTCTTTATTTTTCTTTGTGTTTGTTTTGCAGGTACCAGACTTGGGAATTCAAGATTTTAGTTTAGGTTTTCTTCTTTATTTGAAGAATAGTCATATGTAATATTTTTTATTCTTTTGTAACTTTTATTTTATTATTTTGTAATAAAGATTGTACTATTATCAATAAAGAAATATTATTCTTTATTTTATTTACTATTGTAAAAATTGTGATGATTTTCATAAATTACATTTTTGTAACTTATTTGTTGAATGAAATTATGAAAGATATATTCATATTCTTAATTGCTCTCTTTATATAAAGTTTAAGTTATTATTGGTTAACTCTTAATTAAATCAAGATTCAAACATTATTCAAAAAAATCCTTTTGAATTATAATTCAAACACTCAAGTTTTAAATTCAAATTTCATTTCCCAAAACACATAAATCCACAAAGATCATATCAAAGTCTATAGCAATCATCCTTCAAGACTAAACCTATTCTCAAAGTATGAAAGAAACCTTGATCACTTTAGGTTTTTATTTGGAGAAAAATTTACCCACATTTTCACAGATGAATGCATGTAACATTTCAAATTCCTAAATCTACCCTTCGTTAGTTCTTAAATGCTGGTATATTACAGATATCGTTCTTCTAGGATCTCTTCTTCAAGATCTCCTGGGTGGAGTCGAAAGGGGCAAGGCCGAAGTTTTGCCTCCACTGTGGAGTCGCGGATATAAAACCACTTCCTCCACCAGTATTGGACGGGCTCAGACATAGAGAAAGAGAAGAAAAGAACAGTAGATCGAAGAGAGATGATGCAGCCGCCAATCGGATAGACTCCGTCGGAGCCGGATTGCCTCTTCACGGAATAGAGCTTCCGGAAGAGGACAAAGTGCGGCTCGATACCGAGCTAGCACTCACAAAAAGCAATGAAGCAGGTGATGTGGACAAGAGAATTGGGCGAAAGATGGTGGAGTTGGATACCATAGAAGAACAACAGTCCACGAAGGGAGCGAAAGGCCGCGAAGAACAAAAGCGACAAACATCACCCGAAACCCAGCGGGTGGACGGGGAGTTACCTCATCGCCAGGGATCTTGACGGCCTCCTTATCCTGCGGGATCAAACCCGCATCACGCAGCTTGCGCGGGTCGCCCTCGCGCGTCTCCGAGCATCTCCACCCACCATCGGTGATACGAGCGGCGGTGGTGCCCTTCTTGCCGCCGGCGGCCGCACTGGTACCCTCTCCGGTGGAGGTTTTCTTCGATTTTCCCATCGTGGCGCGTCGATGACGGTGGTGTGCACGCAAGAATGAGGAAGGGAACGGTCGAAGAATGTCCAATGCGCAAAGGAAAAAGCTCAAGAAATGGAGGCAGTGAAAAGCAAATGGCTAAGGGTGAAAACAAACCACGGTTTTCCCCACAGTTATAAGGACGAAGACGATGAATAGGGACCGTTCATCTGGAAGCCCTAACGCCAGGATCAGATCCAACCGTCCACGTGTCAACACAGCAGCGAACCGTCGCTCGCACGCCGTCCACTACGCACGGAAACCAAGGAGACGCTGTAATTCTCGCCACGTTGCGCATGACCAGTCAACTCCAAGTCAGAAAGTGGGACCCATGTTCGTCCAGTCACGTCACCTCTAGCGCCGCAAACGGTTGAGGTCACCGATCGTCAGCACTGACGTCATCAAAACACACTAGCAATGGTTAGAAATCTTCGGCTAACAGCTAAAAGTACTCAATCGAATCTACGATTCGAGCAACTACTCGGGGGATACTCCTATTAGGAGCGCTGACCGCGTACCTGAGGCATGATTAAGGTACTAGACCAGCAGTGATTCTTCGAGTCCTACGTCGAGTCTATGACACCACTACGGACTCGGGGGCTACTCCCATATGGAGGATTCATTCAAGCATCCGAAAAAATTGTGTCCTACGGACCTGAAGCCAACAACGGCTTAATTAAAGTCTCTGCTCGAGTCTACGACTCGAATAGACACTCGGGGGCTACTCCCATAGGGAGCGTTGGTCGCACACCCTATGAATTCTTCGACTGTGATCCTACAGATCAAAATGCAAAAACCTTTTCGGCAACTTTGCCCCAATCAATGCTAAGTGAGTAACATCCTCCTTGGCCACCCGAAACACCTCCGCGGTGATAAAATTTCAGATGCTATGTCTGCGACACAAAGATAAGACCTACAGATACCATCTGATGGGCTGGTAACGCACCTGACTGCGCTCTGCTAGTAAAAATCCGTGCCAACAGGCGCGATGAAAATCCCGACGAATGCGTTGGGTACATCATCCGAAAATTACTGGGATTTGACTCCTATAAGACCTCAACGGCCTGAGTCGAATTACGCCAGCATCTATTCCAGGTTCGAGTCTAGGGACTCGAATCTGAAGAAGATCGTGTTGTTTTTTCCTAAGACAGTTAACTGACCCTGATCCATCAGGAGAGTCGGGCACACGCATCAACAATCCCTGCACACTAAAATCATTCTTTTCTCTGATGAACAGAAACATCTGCATCCAAAAGATTGAAGAGTCCTCAGCCGAATCTGCGATTCGACTGAACACTCGGGGGGCTACTGACATGGTTATACCCTACGGGTACACGACATTAGCATACCTGATCCATCCCAAGGAAGGCCCACAGGAATACACGCGGCCTGTGGAGATTTTCGGGTGGCCCAAGCCCATGACATCTTCGGATCCTTGGAGAGCAAGACTAGAACAGATAGAATATTCGAAGGGGCAAACCCTAAACTTGTAACCGACTCGATCTGTGCCCGAGACCTGCCTAACTCTATATAAAGGCTAGGAGGGCACGGCGATAAGGGCCAATCTCTTTCCACCGCATACACACCTCCATGCCAGATTGCATCTGCGCACCCCTGTAACCTTTGGTTCCGCCGTAATCAAGAACAGACAAGCAGGAATAGGGTTTTCCCTCTAGGGGCCTGAACCTGGGTAAATCTCGTGTCCCTCGGTTGCTTGTCCGTTAACCGATCCGCGATCTCCAACACCCCCATCTTTTCCAAAACCCAAGCTCATAACAATGGGCATTAACGAGTCGAAACATCGTCACACTAGAAGTGGAAGAACTGTCTGTTTGTCTAGCAGGGGCAATATAAAAGACATGCAAAGGGATGCACAGTCATACTTGAAGCCGTTGCATCCCATGATCTTTGGATCTGGCACTCGTTCTTTGGCATGGCTGGTTCCCACAATAACATTTGTGTTATTCAGAGGTCCAATGTGTTTTCTAGGCCTGCAGAAAGCACTGCTCCCCGTGTGAACTATCAAGTGCGAGGTCACTCCTATAACAAGGCATATTACCTGGTAGATGGTATCGATCCTACTTGGTCTACCTTGGTGAATTGCAGACCTATTTTGGTTTTTATGTAATTTTATATGTAAGAGACTATCCATTTCATATCCCAATAAAAAAGATCGAATAAATGGAAAGATGTCACTGTTGGTTGTACCGGCCATTTCAGTCCGGACGTCGTCCTCCATAGCATGTTCACCCGCCCCGCAAACGGATCGAATCAGTCAAAAAGGTAGGTCTGTCCGAAATGTAAGGGTCATTCAAGTTGGCCTAAGGCTGGTCATAGTGGGAAGTATGTTACTACTCTAAGTTACTTTCTCCATAGTGTAAAATAACATAGGTATGGTATCATACAAAGTTTTATTTATTACAATATAGACTCATTTTGTCTAGAAATGTGTGATGTTATGGTAACATAGCTAGTTACCACAAGCCTCTCTCTTATCATTTAATTGCATACCACGTCATCTAAATGTTTAGTTGGCAATACATGTAAAACTATGTTACTATCCAAGCCTAATAATCCCAAGAGGAGAGGAGCCGCCCTGCGCACCCGTCACGTGGTAGCCTCCCAGCAATCTATCTCGCATCAATCCAACCTGATGAATCCGAGTACGTGACGCTAGTTCCAACTTGTCCATGCATGCGGAGACGATTCCATTCCTGCAGGCATGGGATCCCATCCCAGCGCATAAGTTATACTGTACCTGCGTGTCGTAGCAAGGGCCACGGGTTAGCAAGATTCGGAGCTTTCCAGGCGGTGGCAACAATAACGAGTCCATCCATGGACGCAACCGCGGAGGCGGTGGCAACAACGCCCGGCGGTGGCGTCCTCCTTCTCCTACTCGTCATCATCGCCGGTAGTGTCGCCGTCTTCGTTCGGCTGATGCGACAGACCGGCAGCGCGCCCAGCCCGCCGTCCCTCCCGCTGCTTGGCCACCTCCACCTACTCAAGAAACCCCTGCACCGCTCGCTGGCCGCGCTTGCCGGGGCTCCGTCGGCGAAGGCGGCGCCGCTCCTGTCGCTCCGGCTGGGCGCGCGCCGGGCGCTGCTCGTGTCGGCGCACGCCGCGGCCGAGGAGTGTTTTACGGTTCACGACGCCGTGCTGGCAGGGAGACCGCAGCTGCTCGCCTCGGAGCACCTCGGGTACGGGCGCACCACCGTCGTGTGGGCCTCCCACGGAGACCACTGGCGCGGCCTGCGCCGGTTCCTCGCCGTCGAACTCTTCTCGTCCTCCCGCCTCGCCGCGCTCGCCGTTGACCGCCGCGCCGAGGTCGCGTCCCTCGTCCAGAATCTGCTCCATGACGCCACCGCCAGCGCCGTGGGCGGCGGTCGGATCACCCTCCGTCCCAGACTTTTCGAGCTGGTGCTCAACGTGATGCTGCGCGCGATCACCGCGCGCCGGCACGCCGGCGACGTGCGCAGGTTCCAGGAGATAGTCGAGGAGACGTTCACGGTGAGCGGCGCTCCCAGCATCGGGGACTTCTTCCCGGTGCTTCGGTGGGTCGACCGCCTCCGCGGCGTCGAGGCAGCACTTGTGAGCCTGCAGAAAAAGCGTGACAAGTTCGTCACTGGCCTCATCGACGGCCACCTGCGAATGCGCGGCGCCGGTGGCCCAGACGTGGAGAAGAAGGGCGTAATCGACGTGCTCTTGGAACACCAGCAAACCGATCCCGAGTACTACACTGACACCGTCGTCAAAGGCATCGTCCTGGTAAGTAGTATCCTCTTCTGCAAAAACAGCATTCGTGACATTTTAGCATGTGACAATATTGGTTCCATGCTGACATTCAGGTACTGCTCACGGCCGGCACGGACACATCGGCGCTGACCACCGAATGGGCGATGGCGCAGCTGCTGATGCACCCGGAGGCGATGCGGAAGGCGAGGGCCGAGATAGACGCCAACGTCGGCACGGGCCGGCTAGTGGAGGAATCAGACATCACCAACCTCCCTTACCTGCAGTGCGTCGTCAAGGAGACGCTTCGGCTCCGCCCCGTGGGCCCGGTCATCCCGGCGCACGAGGCAACGGAGGACTGCACGGTGGGCGGCTTCCACGTCCGGCGAGGCACGATGATCCTCGTGAACGCGTGGGCGATCCACCGTGACGCCAGTCTCTGGGATGCGCCAGAGGAGTTCAGGCCAGAGCGGTTCTTGGGCAGAGACGCGGTCACAACGCCCATGCTGCCGTTCGGGCTTGGCCGGAGGCGGTGCCCCGGGGAGGGGCTGGCGATGCGCCTAGTCCCCCTGACACTGGCAGCACTATTGCAGTGCTTCGAGTGGGATGTTGGTGAAGGCGGTGCCTTCGACATGGCCGAAGGTGCCGGGCTCACGATGCCAATGGCGACTCCGTTGGCGGCTGTCTGCCGGCCCCGGGAGTTCGTCAAGAGTGTGCTCTCTGCTGCCGCCACATGATGGAGTGAACACGTGTTTCTGAAGAAAAAGAAATTGGATTTGTTTAGCAGTGGTGCACTCATGCTAGTGCTTGTGAAGAATACTTGCAGCAAGATTCCATTCGATGATATACTGAACATTGTAAAATCATAGGGGTGTTGAGCGTTTCAGTGAATAAGTGAACAAATTTGTTGCTTGATGTGTTCAAGTGTATATACTCTGCATTTCTCTGTCAGTGATAATAAGAACCGTACCCTTAAACCCGCGCCAAAGACAAGCAGTTCTTCAAAGTGCTTACAACATAAGGCCTTGTTTGGATATGCAATTTTGACAGAACTAGTTTTGCGTAATCGAGAATAACCGCTTAACAAACTAAAATTCTATTTGGACTCAGCAACTAAAACACGAATTGACCAAACCGAGTCTCCACAAACCCAGGAAAGTGCGTGTTGCGAAATTCCTCGTTTTTGTGAAAATACGATTAGATAAAACTCGAGCAGGTCCTTTGGCCGGCGACTATGTGGTGGCCTGGTCGTCAACATCTTTGACGGAGAACGCTTGAAGGGGGGCCCATGTCCACCTGCCACCGTCAGCGATGTGCCGGTGCATAAGGTGGAGAAGATCGACTACTTCAACCTTGTCCACATCAAGCCCCCTGTCCACGGCGACAGAGGCAACGCGTCGTGGAATGCACAGCCATGGACAGCGGCGAAGATGCCTAAGAGCGCCGGAGATGGCATCAACTCGAGGGCAGGCAGATTCATCGAGGATGAGGACACTAAGAACAGGCGGCGCCTCGGCCTCAAATCATTCCGGCCTTCAGGCTGTCACCGTCCGGATGTATGCATGTGTGTGTCGCTTGTTGAGCCAAAGGCGGGCAAGCTGATTGCATGGGGCTAGAGAACTAGTCGCGGTGCAGCCATGCCTCATGGAGGTGGACGTGAACCAGAACTGCATCTGCAGGCCGTAGCACGCGACGATGCTTCATCTTTCCCGGGGGGGTGAAGGAACGTTCTCTCAGAGTGGATTTCCCCAGCGTAAGTTGGGCCCCCGGCACCATCTACATTGTTTGTTTGTTGGAGATCATCACATGTAGCATGGTTGCATTTAAGCCCTCCTGCTTTTTCGTATTTCACCCGCAGTCCAGGGGAGAGGATGACCACCCCACCCAACCCACAGCCCACGTGGCCACGCCCCTGCCTACCTAACCCTAACAACTATTTGCACATGCCCTCCATCCCCTCCCTAGTGCCGCCACGCCCTTCCTCCCCTCCCAGCGCCGCCATGCCTCCCCTCCCCAGCGCTGCCACGCCGTGCCTCCCCTCTCCAGCTCTACCACGCGAGGCCGGCACACCTCCGTTGGCCCGACGCGTCCCGTCGATGACGGCCTCCACGCGCGCCTGGCACACCTCCGCAGCCCCGTCGCGCGGCCATGGAGGACATGTTCTTGGCTAGGAGTGGCTGGATTTGTACATGGAGGGCCTGGATCTAGGGCCCTCCTTTTCCTTTTTTGTTTTTCTTCATGCTTAGATCCAGTTTATGGTTGAATATTTTGTTTGGATCAAATTCGTGGTTGAATCTTGATTGAATCTCTCTGTTATGATGTCAAGTATATGGAAATTGTATCATTCTCATATCTTGTATGGATTTGTATGACACCACTGTGAATCTTCTATGTATTATCAAGTTTTTGACACGGATCTTGTATGGATTTTGTTCATGTTTGGATCCTTTCTTTTATTCATGTTTGGATCTTGATTTGAGTTTCTTGTTTGGATGAATCTTTAAAAACTTGATGTTGGAAACGTGTATGGAAAATACCCATATCTAGTTCATGCGATTTTGTTCTAAATCAGGAGTGATTTTTGTATAAATCTTTATTAATCTTCTATGAATTTTTGTTGAATCAACAAAAGTTTGAGTGACACGGGTCTGAGTTCCTCTATTATTTTTTTGTTCTATGAAACGTGTAATTTCCTCTTTCCAGATTCTGTTCATGGATGAATCTGTGTGATTTTGTTCTAGTGATTTTTTACTTGTGTGATTTTGTTCGAATTTTAACAATGTATGAATCTGTTCATGGATTAGATAGTGTGAAAAACTCATGAATCTTGTGTGGATCTGTTCATGGATCTCCTTCCATCTGGAATGGATCTCTTACGAAACTTGTATGAATATTATTGAATGTTCAGCAAAAAATATTGTATGAGAAAATATTATATAAACTTTTATGATTATTTGAAGAAACAAATACATAACTTGTATGAGAAAATATGGTTAGGTCAAATTTCATTGATAAACTGTTTTTATGTGAAACACCATGTTCTATGTAGAGAAATGAAAACATAGGGGGCATGGTGCAAAATGCAAATGGACTTGGGAACATAGACAAAACAGGTGGGGGATAAAATCTGCAAAATCTGTAGCACAAACCTCCAACAAATATATAGTTAAGATGGTGTCGAGGGTCCAACTTATAGGGGGTTGCATTTCCCACATTCCCTTCCAATGACTTGTTGGGCCTAAGATGCTACCAAGTAAAGGTGAAGGTGCTCAGCCAGCCGTCTGCGGGGAAGACCAACGCCTAGAAAAGATTACACAATACGGGTTTTCGTGATCCAAACATAATTTTCTGTAACCCTATTCATAACAGAAAAGTTAGTAAAACCGATTTTCCTAAAAGTTCTCTTAAAACTCGTTTTATAAATTAAACTGATAGCTAATATTTGTTATCCAAACAACCACTACGTCCGGCAGAATCAACAATCAACTTTTCCAACAGAGTAAGTTTTCTACAACACCATGCCAGTTGAGAAACGCTCTATCGCTCGGTATTGTCCAAGACTTGAGTTCCCAACAGACACGAGCTACTGGGAGCTGCTATTGCATTCCCGAAAGAAAAAGAAAAATAACTGCTACTGGTTGTTAACGCGATCTATGCATCAGAGATTAATCAACCCGTGAACGTCAATAGTAACTTTATGGTCTACAGATTGCCAAAATTGTCCTCATCGAGAGATTAATTTGGTGCAGATGGTTAATGTTAGCTTTCTGATTATGAAATTAGTGCATGTTTAAGTAGTACTTCCTATGCTCGAAAATAAATAACTTGATTTTATCTAAATCCGTATTTATTTACACACCAAAACTGCGTCGTCTAGATACATGAAAATCTAGACAATCCGAGTGTTATTTTCGAACGGAGGGAGTATCACTCTTGCTTTTTTTCTAAAATCCCTCTACTGATCCTCTTGTTAAAGCGTACTGAAGACCAAAAAAAGAATGCACCAATTGCATCCATTTCACCTCATCTTTTTTTCATCGTTAACAGCCTGCTGATGATGTCCTCCCTTGTGCAAATTCGCTCCATTTTTGTTCTCCTGGAGTCCACTGAGCATCGGTCATTATCTTTGTTGTATTGGTGTCACAAGGGAAAGCAAAGCTAAGAAGACGCAAAAATACAAGGAAAACCAAAAAAAAAAAGACAACAGAAAGCTATGATTACACCTGATCCTGAGCTGGGCCCATGGGTTAGAAGGATTGACGCGCTTCAGCCATGGCCATCGAACACGTAATGTCCAGCTCATCTTCTCCCAAGTGCTTGAGGCCCAGCCCGCCATATACGACTCAGAGACAGACATATATCGCCAAGCCACCACACAATTCACATGGCCCTTGTGATCGGCAAGCATTCAGTCATTATCAAATTGCTTTGTCATAAAATATGTTCTTTAATAAACACTACACCATATATACAGTCATGGAACTCCCTCGACACACATGATAATTTATGTTCTCATACATATTTGCAGTACGTGTAAGTGTCCATTAACAAGCTTTCTATATATTTTTTGAAGAAAGTATATATTAATATCACAGGGATACCAATTACACCCAGTCTCTGCAACAACGCATGCCCTATCAGCCCTATGGATGCACACAGCCCAGAAAAAAATTACAAAAAAGAAAAATCTCGCTACAGAGAACTAATCCGCAAAGCAACGACACTGACACCATCAGAACAACACCAGTAGTCCTCCACTCCAATAACAACGCCTTCAAGAAGGAAACAGTGCCCAAGCATCGTCGTTGCCCGATCAAAGATCATAGGTTTTCACCTTGGAGAAAGTCCTCGCTCACAAAGCAATGCCTTCAACAAGGTTATTGTCAGGCACAACCAGTTAAGGCCAGACCTTGGATTTTCACCCTGCAAGATAAGACTGGGAACTTCCCCTGTGTTGTCTTCTCGCACCAACAGTCGTTGCAACGAGTCCCAGATCACGCAGCCAGATCTCCGTCGCCACAAGAACTAAAATCATCATCGCTACCTTCATATTTCCGCTTTCCTGACATTCTTCGCATCTGACTTCGCCATGGCTCTAAGAATGGCACTTGGTGGGAACAAACAACAGAGCTTCACAACGCTCCGCTGAAACCAAACGGCCAGAAAACAAGGTGCGCACAACCGAATACCTTCCGATCCAGCAATCTCCAGGCATGATACGCCCATGGGAGTTCGCCGACGGAGCCTTTCGGAACTCGCCTCTTCAGACCAGATCAACGAGGGAAGACATCAAGCAGACCTTCGTCATCATGCGAAAGAAACCAAAGGACCACCTCCTTTACTTCCATCTGACACAGCAATCCCCACACCACCGGACGGTTTCCGAAGAACGGAACGAGCAGGCCGACCATTGGTGTCGATGAGCACATGCAGTCAGTGCGCGAGGAGTTCCGCTCGAGCTCGATGGGGAGAGGGCCAGGCCACGGCACGCCGCCGCACAACCTCCCCCATGGCCAGATAGGCGCCCGCAGAGAGGCGCCGCACCCCGAGCCTCCTCCTCCCGCTTTGTGGTCGAGCCCCGCCGCTGCGCCCCGCAACACCGCCTCCCGCCGAGGAGCCCGAACTGCCACCGCTGAACCCCTCCCTGTGCCGCCCAAGAGAAGCCCCACCTCCGCGCGAAGGGACTGCCTCGGGGCGCGCAACCGCCGACGCCCGCCGTCTTCGCCGGCCAGGCATGGCCGCCACCACCCGCAGCGACGGGGCAGCGGCCGGAGAGGAAGGCCGACAGTGGCTTCTAGGGTTAGGAGTTGGGGAGCCTCCGGAGCCCTCTCGCGCAAGAGGACCCGGGAGGTACAAGCTTTCTATTAGAGACAGAAGAACGTGATTCGTAGCTTTCATATCGATGGTGCGGTCGTGATGGACCATGCGTCCATGGCAGAAGCTACACACAGCCACATCCAAGCTCTACTAGAACAGTGGTTGACCGTGAGTTCTCACTAGACCTAGACTTTTTAGGCACACGTGTTGAGGACCTATCGAAACTGGATATGCCCTTCACCTAGGAGGAGGTGTGGGATTTGGTTAAGCGGTTGTCTCATGGTAAGGCGTCAGGCCCAAATGGCTTCGGCGGAATTCCTCTAGTCCTGCTGATAGACAATCAAGGGCGACTTCGTGTTGGCTGTCGGGGGATCACCCCCGGGTAGGCCAACCGGACAAGATACAGGAGCGGCACAACCTTCTAGCCAGCTGGAGCAGGCGGACGTGAAAACTTAGACAGATTAGAAACAAGGCCAAACGAAGACCAAGCTAGCAAACTAGCCAGCCGGATAAAAATCATTCCCAAAGGCACCTAGCCGGTTGGACCATGCCAGCCGGATAAAGTCAGGCAGATCGGGAGCGAACCGACAGAACCATCAGCCGGATGAGACAAAGGCAGAAGCCTAGCCGGATGGAACCACCCACCCGGTTAAGGCGGATCAGTCGGCTAGGGCAAATCCAGACGGCCATTCAAGACAGGCAAGGTACAACATGACGTAGAGCACAGTGCACAGTACGTGCAGGACGATGGACAAGACAGAAAGGAGACTCAGACACTCGTCCCATACCGACAACTTTACCGATGACGGTTGTAACAGTGGACAGTAGGTGGCACTATGCATAACTACCCGCACGGCGGCCACTTTAGACTGCGTGGCGGCATGGGCTTGGCTGTAGGTACACGCCCTCCATGCCGGCCACTATAGATGACCTAGCCGGCTAGGGCCCGCATGTGGGACCCGCCAGTCGGCTAGGCCGTTGCCCATGCCGCCTCGGCCTATGTAAGGGGCAGCAGGGGCAACATTGCAAGGGTTGGTCTCTCATTTACTGCTAGCTAGGACAGATACATCTCAAGGAGCCTTGTAGTTCTTTGTGTTCATCCAAATAGTCAGATCGGCAGGAGTAGAAGTTTTACCTCACCACGAGGGCTCCGAACCTGGGTACTTATTGTGTCTCCGACGCTCGCTTGTTCCCAATCACGCATGTGGACGTCATCGCTCGCTTCTCTGCTTGCTCCCACACCTCTATCTAGCCTTCTTAGGTACTACTGTTTCCATAACAACGACAGTTGGCGCCCACCGTGGGGCAGAGATGGCGGCGACCGGAGTGACGTTCCGCACGGGACCCTGCACTTTGTCCGGCGAGTGCGTGGCTTTCGGCCTCGTGCTCACGTTGGGAAAATTTGACTGTGTTATCGACAACGCTAGCTGTTTCGTCGGCTCCATCTTCCTGGCAGGCGACTCTGTCCTGCTGTTCAGCGACCTGCCCGTCTACGTCGCCATCGTGCCGGAGAGTTTCCCTCGGGAGATCATCTCCTTCGTCGAGCCGTTTCCCCTAGCCGGCAGCGCGCTCATCGCGCCCCGCACCGCAGAGGTGATGATGGCAGACTCCAGCCATGGCCGACGTCCCCCTCTCGAGCACGGTAGTGAGTTAGGCGGCCCATCCACTCCACTGCGCGAGAAAGGCGTAGTGGATGAGGTCATTGAGGAACTCCTCGAGCCGGTCCACCCCGGGGAAAACCTGGAAGAGGCCATGGCCAAGATCGAGGCGGCGCGAGAGCATTTGCTTTAGGAAGCTCAGGGCTTGGACTCCACCAAGTACCGGATGGAGAGCAACATCTGTGAGTATCAGCGTGCACACGGCCTCACCCCGGCTAATCAAGAGCCTAACCGGCTGGGCTTCACGCAGCGTCGCGGAGGGGAGCTAGGTGCCCGTTTAGAGCAAGATGTCGAGCCGGCCTCCCGCACGTACTTCCCACCGCCCATGTATGACACCGCGGTCAAGAATGTCCGGGCGGTGCGAGCCGTCACAGAAGACCTACCTCACCTAGAGGGGGAGGAAATGTTGCGCCAGTTCCAGCGGGTAAAACACCTACTACGTGTAGCAGACGAGCAGGCTGAGGCCGCTCGGATCGTGTTCGAGACAGGAGCCGGCTCCAGAGGGAACCACCTGGGTAGAAACAGCCAGGGAGGACCTCGCCAGACCGAGTGCTCCGTGTCTCCAGGCCAGCAACCCCCGCGCTCCAAGCTTCGCCAGTTTTGCAGTAGCCAACCTCGCGGCGACCAAGGCGCCACGAGCCATCCGCCTCCAGCTGGCCAGAACCCCCCTCCACCCCCTCCACCATCCCGCCTCACTGGCCGGGTGGGAACGCACAATCCGGTTGAGCCAGATGCGCGCAACCGCATCGACCTCCTGATGGAAGCCCGCCTAATGGAGGAGGAGGATGCAACCGGCCCCGTGTGCTTCGGGCCACGCATCTGGAAGGAGCCCTTCCCTGACAAGTTCTCCCTGCCACGGGACACCCCCAAGTACGATAGCAGCATGAAGCCGGAGGACTGGCTGACCGACTATGTCACCGCAGTCGGAATCGCCCACGGCAACAAGCGCGTGGTGGTTCGCTACATACCCCTCATGTTAACCGGCTCGGCAAGGACTTGGCTCAACAACCTCGCGCCTAACAGCATCAATGCCTAGCCCGACTTCAAGAAAGTCTTCATCCGGAACTTCAACGGCACCTATAAGCGTCTAGGCAGGCCCCGTGATCTTTCTCTGTGCGTCCAGGGAGACCGCGAGTCGGATCATGCATACCTCGCCCGTTGGACCGAGCTGTGCAACTCCTGCGAAGGGGTGGTGGAGAACCAGGCAATCAGCTTCTTCATCGAAGGGTGCCGCGAAGGCACGATGCTGCGCCACTGGCTGCTGTGCGACGAGCCCAATACCATGGCGGAGATGATGACCGTCGCCTACTAGTACGCCACTACGGATGCGGCAATGAAGAAGCCCCTCCGAGTAAACGCGGAAGGACGGCCGGTTCCCACCGAGCCGGCTCGAGAGAAGCATGCCGGCCAAGGCGGAGATGCCAGTTCATCCAGACGGTACGGCAGCGACAACCGTTACCAGGGCAAGCGTCTGGTTGAACAGCAGAGCCCCCGCTACCACCAGCGGCAGGTCAATGCGGTGCAAGGCGCTCCGGCTGGAAACGACAAGAGGCAGAAGCATGCCTTCACCTTCGAGCAGATGTTTGATGGGTCGTGCAAGTACCACAGCAGTGCCTCCAAGATGGCTACGCACACCACTCGGTAGTGCAGCTGGACCCGGCAGATCAAGGAGTGGGCTGGCTTGCCTCCTCTCCCCCTCCCCCTCCCGGCGGACCCCTACCATTGGCTAGGGCAGCCGGCAACAACCGCGGTAACGAAGGCTACCCTCAGCACCACGAGAACTACCACATCTTCGAGGACGAGCCGATTGACAACCGCGGAGGTGAACGTTGTTGTTCCCCTGGTCCCCCTGCGCCTCAAATGGTCCGAGACCCCCATCACGTGGAGCCAGGCGAATCAGCCGGATCTACTCCCGAATCCCGGGGGCTACGCGATGGTGCTGGACCCCCCTCGTCATCTCCGACGCGCGCACCTGCCGATTCTCGCGCGTGCTGGTAGACGGTGGAAGCAGCCTCAACCTGCTCTACCAGTCTTCCATGGAGAAGCTGGGCATCCGGGAGTTCGACCTGCAGCCCTCGACCACTGTGTTCCACGGGGTCGCGCCTGGGCCACCGTGCGTCCCGCTGGGCCGGATCCGGCTGGATGTCATATTCGGTTCGGAGGAGAACTTCCGGCGCGAGCCAATCTGGTTCGAGGTAGTCAACCTCGCCAGCACCTACCATGTCCTTCTTGGGCGTCCTGCCCTTGCAAAGTTCATGGCGGTCCCCCATTATGCATACCTCAAGATGAAGTTGCGGGGGCCGAATGGTGTGATCACTGTGGCCGGCTGCTACAGACAGTCCATGGCTTGCACGAAAGAGGGAGCGAAGATAGCGGAGGCCCTGCTTATCGCTAAAGAGAAGCGCGAGATGATGCGCAATGTTGCCATGCTGCAGCAAGAGGTGTCGGCTGGCATGAAGCCGGCTGGAGACATGGCGTTCCAGCCATACAAGGACACCAGGCAGATCCCGCTCGACCCGGCTGACCCCTCCAAGTGCGTCACCATCGGTGCTGGCTTGGACAGCAAATAGGAAAGCGCGCACATCGACTTCCTCCGTGAGAATCGGGACATCTTCGCATGGTCTCCCAAAGACATGTCGGGTGTGCCGAGGGAGTTCGCCGAGCACTCGCTTCATGTGCGTCCTGACGCCAAGCCGGTCAAGCAGCCCCTCCGTCACTTCGCGGAGGACAAGAGGAAGGTCATCGGCGACGACATCGACCGGCTACTTGCTACCGGCTTCATCATGGAAGTGTACCACCCGGACTGGCTGGCCAACCCAGTCCTAGTGCTGAAGAAGAACAATACTTGGCGCATGTGATAGGGCAAAGGTGTCCGATCTTTCGATGAGATGGCGATAATCGATTTGGTGGAGTTCGGGCTTGCCGATCCGATTACACGTGCGAGCACGAGCGCCAATGCAATCGCTAGGCCAATCTCCTGGAGGTTACCGATCCTGCGTGAACACGATCAGCCTGACCAACGAGGGTCTTAATTCCTACCTAAAATCGAGAACAAGTAAGAACTAATATTGCAATCAAGATATTGCGGATTAAGAGGAAAGCTTTATTGAAAAGGTGGGATCCTGAATAGGTGCGAAGTACAAGAGGCCTCTGCGACGCTCGAGCCTTGGCGAAGTTGCTATGATGGCTAACTTAATGTCTAAACAAAATCCGAGTCTAGGGGGACGGCTATGGGGAGTATTTAAGGGCGAAAAGGTGGGATTTCAGCCAGCCATGGAAGTGGTGGCCTAATTCAACCCTAAAAGTCATTTTCCCCTCAAATACGGACTCTAAAAAGTGGCTAATTAAAATCCTGCGAAAATTACATGGGCCTGGCCCAAAATAAAGGTGTCGCAGCACCATATTAAGCTATGGATGAATTCGTAAAGTATTGATCTTGAATATTTCGTCCAAGCCTTCTTTCTTCATTATGGTGGCCTCAAAGTTCTGAAATCTTCATCAGTGGCCTTCTCTTGGATCATCACATGCTTGCTGCCATCTCCATGCATGGCCATGCTCCAATGCTTGTCCCTCTCATCCATGTTGGGTCCATCGTTCCTAAGAGTAAGAAATACATCTGATTTAGGCAGCATCATATTCTCATGTATGTGAGGAATAGTTCCAAGAAACGAAAGTACCTGATAGTTAAGTTGTTTGGCACGAGATCTTGTGATGGGTCCTTGTATGTGTGTTGTTGTAGGTACAACGGTTGTATCAATAGAAGGGATGTCCACATCATGCTCCCCTTCTTGAATTGAAGTCATCCTCGACGCAATCTCATCTTCCTCACCAAAGTAAGGCTTCAAATCTGCAATGTTAAACGTAGGACTAACCATACCAAAGTCTGCAGGCAACTCAAGTTTATATGCATTATCATTTATTTTCTCTAACACCTTAAAGGGACCAGCAGCACGTGGCATTAACTTAGACTTGCGTAAATAAGGAAAACGATCTTTACGCAAATGTAACCAAACAAGATCGCCAACATCAAACACAACATGCTTTCTCCCTTTAGCCCCAGCAAGTTTATACTTAACATTCATGTGTTCATTGTTATCTTTAGTAGTCTTATACAAGTTTAATATCATTTCAGCACGTTGTGTAGCATCCAAATTATGTTGCACGAAAAGAAGGTAAAGGCAATAAATCAATAGGTGCACGAGGAACAAAACCATACACAATCTCAAATGGGCACATCTTTGTGGTAGAATGCAGTGAACGATTATAAGCAAATTCTATATGAGGTAAACACTCTTCCCACAATTTTAAGTTCTTTAAAATAGCCCGCAACATAGTAGACAAAGTTCTATTTACTACTTCAGTTTGACCATCAGTTTGGGGATGACATGTAGTACTAAAGAGCAATTTAGTCCCCAACTTAGCCCATAAACATCTCCAAAAGTGGCTAAGAAATTTAGTATCACGATCAGAGACAATAGTATTTGGCACACCATGCAAACGAACAATTTCACGAAAGAACAAATCAGCAATATGCGCAGCAGCATCCGTTTTATGACAAGGAATAAAGTGTGCCATCTTAGAAAACCGATCCACAACAACAAAAATACTATCCCTCCCCTTCTGTGTTCGTGGCAATCCCAAAACAAAGTCCATAGAAATATCCTCCCAAGGAACACTAGGAACAGGAAGAGGCATATATAAACCATGTGGATTAAGGCGAGACTTAGCTTTTTGACAAGTAGTGCAGCGTGCCACAAATCTCTCAACATCTCGACGCATACGTGGCCAAAAGAAGTGTGCAGCAAGAACATCCTCCGTCTTCTTGACACCAAAGTGTCCCATCAATCCTCCTCAATGCGCCTCCTGTAACAACAAAAGACGAACAGAACTATCTGGAATGCATAGTTTGTTAGCACGGAACACAAATCCATCATTGAAGACGAACTTGTTCCAAGTTCTACCATCTCTAAAATTCTGCAACACATCTTTAAATTCAGCATCATGCACATATTGTTCCTTAATAGTTTCCAATCCAAATATTTTGAAGTCAAGTTGAGATAACAAAGCATAACGGCGCGACAAAGCATCAGCAATAATATTATCTTTACCCTTTTTGTGTTTGATAACATAAGGAAAAGACTCAATAAATTCAACCCACTTTGCATGACGACGATTCAACTTAGCTTGACTACGAATATGCTTCAAAGATTCATGATCAGAATGAATAACAAATTCCTTAGGCCATAGATAATGTTGCCAAGTTTCTAATGTCCGAACCAAGGCATATAATTCTTTATCATAAGTAGAATAGTTCAGACTAGCCCCACTCATTTTCTCACTAAAATATGCAATAGGTTTTCCCTCTTGTAATAACACCCCTCCCAAACCAATTCCACTAGCATCACATTCAAGCTCAAAAGTATTACTAAAATCAGGAAGTTGGAGTAAGGGAGCATGTGTTAGCTTATCTTTCAATATGACGAAGGCCTGTTGTTATGCATTGCCCCAAACAAAGGGCACATCCTTCTTGGTAAGCTCATTTAGCGGCGCGGAAATTGATCCAAAGTCTTTGACAAACCGCCTATAAAAACCAGCGAGGCCAAGAAAACTCCTCACTTGTGTGACCGTCTTGGGCTGCGGCCAATTCTCAATAGCTTCAATCTTGGCTGGATCCACTTCAATACCCTGTGATGTAACAACATAGCCAAGAAACGCAACTCGATTGGTGCAAAAGGTGCACTTCTCAAGGTTAATCAACAAATGTGCATCACGTAAAGCATTGAAAACAGCATGTAAATGGTCCAAATGATCCTCTAAAGATTTGCTATAAATCAGAATATCATCAAAGTAGACTACCACAAAACGTCCAATGAAAGCACGTAAAACTTCGTTCATTAATCTCATGAAAGTGCTAGGTGCATTAGTTAAACCAAACGGCATTACTAACCACTCATATAAACCGCACTTAGTTTTAAATGCCGTTTTCCATTCATCTCCTAATTTCATACGAATCTGGTGGTAACCACTACGCAAATCAACTTTAGAAAACATGGTAGAGCCACTCAATTCATCAAGCATGTCATCTAAACATGGAATAGGATGACGATATCGAATAGTAATATTATTGATAGCTCTACAATCAGTACACATGCGCGAAGAACCATCTTTCTTAGGTACCAAAATAATAGGAACAACACAGGGGCTAAGGGACTCACGAATATGATCTCTGTCGAGTAGTTCCTGAATTTGGCGTTGTATCTCCTTTGTCTCCTCTGGATTGGTTCTATATGGCGCGCGGTTGGGTAACGTGGCACCAGGAATTAGATCAATTTGGTGCTCAAGTCCTCTAATAGGAGGTAGTCCTGGTGGCAGCTCAGCGGGAAAGACGTCCTCATATTCCTGCAAAAGGTTAGCAACAGCGGGTGGCAAAGAAGGAGGCATATCCTCAAATGAAAACAAAACCTCTTTGCAGACAATTGCATAACATTGAGTATTGTTTACATCTAGTTCAGCAATATCAATTTTATTTGCAAGCATACATGGACTCTTCAAACGAATTTCAGTAGCATGTGTAGAATCAGATTTAGTGTTCTTTGGTGGTATAAAATATGCAGCAACAATCTGATTCTCACTTTTATTTTTCTCCTCAGTTTTAGCTCTACTAGCTCTAGCAAGATCATCTTTTAAAATCTGTTCGGGAGTCATAGGTTTTAGACCAATTTTCTTTCCATCATGCATAAGAGAATAGTGATTAGTTTTTCCATTATGAACAGATTCTCTATCAAATTGCCATGGTCTACCAAGTAACAAAGAACAAGCTTGCATAGGTACAACATCACAATCAACAAAATCAGAATATGTACCAATAGTAAAATGCACGCGTACCGTTCTTGTTACCTTGATCTTGCGAGAACTCTCAAACCATTGGATGTAATATGAATGTGGGCGTTGTATTGTTGGAAGCGCAAGCTTCTCTACCATGTCAACACTGGCCAGATTATTACAACTCCCTCCATCAATGATAATCCGTATAGCTCTGTCCTTGACAACACCACGTGTTTGGAATAGGTTGTGGCGTTGATATTGCTCAGATTTACTCAATTGAACACTCAACACACGTTGTGTAATTAAGCTCTTGTATTGATCAGCAGCTTCAGCTCCCATTACCTCTGTCTCTTCATCAGCATCAGAATTGTCTCCATCTCGAGCAGAAATAAGGGCTAGTGTATCTTCATCAAAGTCACTCGCTGAATCGTATTGACCATCTTCTCGCACCATCATCACACGTTGTGTTGTGCACTGTCTCTCAATATGACCAAAACCCTAGCACTTGCGGCATTGTATATCCTTTGTCTTACCCGTGGAAGCCATAGAAGATGCACTACGAGCAGGAGTATTGGATGATGGTGGAGGAGCAGCTGGAAATCTTGTGGTGGCCTTGGATGTGGTAGTAGCTGGTGGCGAATCACGAGGAGGCGCTGATTGTCGGTATGTCCAAGTGGATGTGCGACCTGCAGAATTATTAGTCCTCCTCCATGGTGTTTGGCGATCCTGCACTTCACGTTCAGCTTTGCAAGCAAGATGAAACAAACGAGTGATAGAATTATATTCCTTATAATCTAAGATGTGTTGAATGTCCTTGTTTAATCCACCAAAGAAACGTGCAAGCATTTGTTCATTAGATTCAACAAGACCACACCGAACCATCCCCGTTTGCAATTCCTGATAAGACTCTTCTACAGAATTTTTCCCTTGCTCTAAACGTGTCAGATTCTTTAGTAAATCACGTTGATAAGTGGGAGGTACAAAACGAACACGCATAGCAGTTTTTAAAGCAGTCCAAGTACTAGGAATAGTAGTAGGATTTAAACGACAATACTCAGACCACCAAAGGGAAGCAAATTTAGTAAATTCACATGTAGCAGCACTAACACACATATTCTCAGGATATTTTAAGCATGCAAAACGTTGTTCTACTTCCATCTCCCATGTAAGATATGCATCAGGATTATATTTACCCTCAAAAGATGGAATATTTAATTTAAGCTTTGCAACATGATCATCATCACGTACCGCTGGGCGAGCGTTGCGGTAGTAATGTCGGGGACAGCCAGCAGGTACCTGTGGAGGTTGTTCAACCTCCTCGTCGAACAGATCGTCGTCGTCGGGGTCATAGTAGTACCCGTCGTCTGTCCCCAATGTCGCTGCAGCGGCCGCGACGGAAGTCTGAGGTGCGTCAGCTACAGCGGTAGCCGCCGGGGGTGCGGCGGCAGCCGAACCAGCAGTCCGACCCGTGATCGGAATGCACTGTGCGCCAGGTACGGGTGCGGGTGCAGGAAATCTGTTCAAAATCTCCTTGAACCGAGCGTCAAGCTTGGCGTTGAAGGATTTCTCGAGTCCATCGATCTTGTCCATGGTGTTGGTGAGCTTGGTGTCAAACTCCCCTAGGCGCGTATCCACATCTTCAGCGCGACTGACCAAGAGCGCGGAGAAGTGGGCATGTAGTTCTTCGTTCGTCATTGTGGCAGGGTTCCGCGAAGTATCTGTCATGGTTAGTCCTTAAAAAGCACAGGTATATAGTACGGAAATATGGTGGAAGTCACGCGTAATCCGTCAAGCAATATACGAAGCTCTTACAAGTTCTTACCAAACAGCAGGAAAAGGCGATGTGCAACCGCGAGGATCAGTGGGTCCAGCGATTGAACCAAGCGATTACCAGGAGTCGAGACACCGCACGTGGAGAATATCTCTGGAGCTTTGGGAAGGCTTAGCAAGGGGGGTTAGCAATTATCAAAACAGCAATGCAAAAGTTGAAAGAATGCTCAAGGATGGTACTATGCTGGTCCTAGGCTAGACCGTACTAGAGACGCGAGCCTAGATCACCAACGATGTCACGACGCGACACAACAAGCAATGTATGATGATATGGCACCCTGAAAAGCGAACCGAGATGCAGAAAATCACTATGATGGCGAGTGTCTAGAACTGATCTACAGGGTCTAGAAAAATAGGTTAGCCCCAAAAAAAATTCGAAATTTTTTATTTTGCTCCGGAAAGCGCGCCGGCGCCAAAAAAATATCGCTATAACGGCCGATGGAGAAAAGTGATCCCAGGGGTCGAAAACTAGTATAGCCAGAAATTTTTTTCAGAGGCGGTTCCAGACTTTTTTTTTTGCTCTCCTTCTGGACTTACGACCGGACTCTTAGCTCGACACGGACTTTATCTTAACACGGAAACAACAAAGAAGGAAAGTAAAAAGAAATAACTTGGAGACAATAACTCTACTCGGACTCGTACCACGGCAGGAAACTGATCGGATCTGTGTCGCGGTAGGAAGGCGGTGACGGAGTATTAGGGTTTATGGTGGCAGGGTATATGGCGGCAGAATATGGTGGCGGAATATGGTGGCGGTGATCGGCGAGTGTGGCGGTGACTACTATGATCAGAACTCAAAACTCTAAGGGACGAGACACTAAGACCAGCAACTCGACGCGACGCTGTAGACACAAATTCAACAATGCAAAAACTGAAAAGATAATGTGAGGCATAGATTGGTTATGGGATGGATCTAAACTCTAACTGTGTTTTTGGCCTTTTCATGGGTTATAGGTAAAAACAGATCTAATCTACGAAAACAGTAAAATCTCACCGAGCAACCTGAAATCTGATACCACTTGATAGGACAAAGGTGTCCGATCTTTCGATGAGATGGCGATAATCGATTTGGTGGAGTTCGGGCTTGACGATCCGACTACACGTGCGAGCACGAGCGCCAATGCAATCGCTAGGCCAATCTCCTGGAGGTTACCGATCCTGCGTGAACACGATCAGCCTGACCAACGAGGGTCTTAATTCCTACCTGAAATCGAGAACAAGTAAGAACTAATATTGCAATCAAGATATTGCGGATTAAGAGGAAAGCTTTATTGAAAAGATGGGATCCTGAATAGGTGCGAAGTACAAGAGGCCTCTGCGACGCTCGAGCCTTGGCGAAGTTGCTATGATGGCTAACTTAATGTCTAAACAAAATCCGAGTCTAGGGGGACGGCTATGGGGAGTATTTAAGGGCGAAAAGGTGGGGTTTCGGCCAGCCATGGAAGTGGTGGCCGAATCCAACCCTAAAAGTCCTTTTCCCCTCAAATACGGACTCTAAAAAGTGGCTAATTAAAATCCTGCGAAAATTACATGGGCCTGGCCCAAAATAAAGGTGTCGCAGCACCATATTAAGCTATGGATGAATTCGTAAAGTATTGATCTTGAATATTTTGTCCAAGCCTTCTTTATTCATTATGGTGGCCTCAAAGTTCTGAAATCTTCATCCATGGCCTTCTCTTGGATCATCACATGCTTGCTGCCATCTCCATGCATGGCCATGCTCCAATGCTTGTCCCTCTCATCCATGCTGGGTCCATCATTCCTAAGAGTAAGAAATACATTTGATTTAGGCAGCATCATATTCTCATGTATGTGAGGAATAGTTCCAAGAAACGAAAGTACCTGATAGTTAAGTTGTTTGGCACGAGATCTTGTGATGGGTCCTTGTATGTGTGTTGCTGTAGGTACAACGGTTGTATCAATAGAAGGGATGTCCACATCATGCTCCCCTTCTTGAATTGAAGTCGTCCTCGACGCAATCTCATCTTCCTCACCAAAGTAAGGCTTCAAATCTTCAATGTTAAACGTAGGACTAACCGTACCAAAGTCTGCAGGCAACTCAAGTTTATATGCATTATCATTTATTTTCTCTAACACCTTAAAGGGACCAGCAGCACGTGGCATTAACTTGGACTTGCGTAAATCAGGAAAACGATCTTTACGCAAATGTAACCAAACAAGATCGCCAACATCAAACACAACATGCTTTCTCCCTTTAGCCCCAGCAAGTTTATACTTACATTCATGTGTTCAATGTTATCTTTAGTAGTCTTATGCAAGTTTAATATCATTTCAGCACGTTGTGTAGCATCCAAATTATGTTGCACCGAAGAAGGTAAAGGCAATAAATCAATAGGTGCACGAGGAACAAAACCATACACAATCTCAAATGGGCACATCTTTGTGGTAGAATGCAGTGAACGATTATAAGCAAATTCTATATGAGGTAAACACTCTTCCCACAATTTTAAGTTCTTTAAAATAGTCCGCAACATAGTAGACAAAGTTCTATTTACTACTTCATTTTGACCATCAGTTTGGGGATGACATGTAGTACTAAAGAGCAATTTAGTCCCCAACTTAGCCCATAAACATCTCCAAAAGTGGCTAAGAAATTTAGTATCACGATCAGAGACAATAGTATTTGGCACACCATGCAAACGAACAATTTCACGAAAGAACAAATCAGCAATATGCGCAGCATCATCCGTTTTATGACAAGGAATAAAGTGTGCCATCTTAGAAAACCGATCCACAACAACAAAAATATTATCCCTCCCCTTCTGTGTTCGTGGCAATCCCAAAACAAAGTCCATAGAAATATCCTCCCAAGGAACACTAGGAATAGGAAGAGGCATATATAAACCATGTGGATTAAGGCGAGACTTAGCTTTTTGACAAGTAGTGCAGCGTGCCACAAATCTCTCAACATCTCGACGCATACGTGGCCAAAAGAAGTGTGCAGCAAGAACATCCTCCGTCTTCTTGACACCAAAGTGTCCCATCAATCCTCCTCCATGCGCCTCCTGTAACAACAAAAGACGAACAGAACTATCTGGAATGCATAGTTTGTTAGCACGGAACACAAATCCATCATTGAAGACGAACTTGTTCCAAGTTCTACCATCTCTACAATTCTGCAACACATCTTTAAATTCAGCATCATGCACATATTGTTCCTTAATAGTTTCCAATCCAAATATTTTGAAGTCAAGTTGAGATAACAAAGCATAACGGCGCGACAAAGCATCAGCAATAATATTATCTTTACCCTTTTTGTGTTTGATAACATAAGGAAAAGACTCAATAAATTCAACCCACTTTGCATGACGACGATTCAACTTAGCTTGACTACGAATATGCTTCAAATATTCATGATCAGAATGAATAACAAATTCCTTAGGCCATAGATAATGTTGCCAAGTTTCTAATGTCCGAACCAAGGCATATAATTCTTTATCATAAGTAGAATAGTTCAGACTAGCCCCACTCATTTTCTCACTAAAATATGCAACAGGTTTTCCCTCTTGTAATAACACCCCTCCCAAACCAATTCCACTAGCATCACATTCAAGCTCAAAAGTCTTAGTAAAATTAGGAAGTTGGAGTAAGGGAGCATGTGTTAGCTTATCTTTCAATATGACGAAGGCCTGTTGTTGTGCATCGCCCCAAACAAAGGGCACAGCCTTCTTGGTAAGCTCATTCAGCGGCGCGGCAATTGATCCAAAGTCTTTGACAAACCGCCTATAAAAACCAGCGAGGCCAAGAAAACTCCTCACTTGTGTGACCGTCTTGGGCTGCGGCCAATTCTCAATAGCTTCAATCTTGGCTGGATCCACTTTAATACCCTGTGATGTAACAACATAGCCAAGAAACGCAACTCGATTGGTGCAAAAGGTGCACTTCTCAAGGTTACCAAAAAAATGTGCATCACGTAAAGCATTGAAAACTGCACGTAAATGGTCCAAATGATCCTCTAAAGATTTGCTATAAATCAGAATATCATCAAACTAGACTACCACAAAACGTCCAATGAAAGCACGTAAAACTTCGTTCATTAATCTCATGAAAGTGCTAGGTGCATTAGTTAAACCAAACGGCATTACTAACCACTCATATAAACCGCACTTAGTTTTAAATGCCGTTTTCCATTCATCTCCTAATTTCATACGAATCTGGTGGTAACCACTACGCAAATCAACTTTAGAAAACATGGTAGAGCCACTCAATTCATCAAGCACGTCATATAAACGTGGAATAGGATGACGATATCGAATAGTAATATTATTGATAGCTCTACAATCAGTACACATGCGCGAAGAACCATCTTTCTTAGGTACCAAAATAATAGGAACAGCACAGGGGCTAAGGGACTCACGAATATGATCTCTGTCGAGTAGTTCCTGAATTTGGCGTTGTATCTCCTTTGTCTCCTCTGCATTGGTTCTATATGGCGCGCGGTTGGGTAACGTGGCACCAGGAATTAGATCAATTTGGTGCTCAAGTCCTCTAATAGGAGGTAATCCTGGTGGCAGCTCAGCGGTAAAGACGTCCTCATATTCCTGCAAAAGGTTAGCAACAGCGGGTGGCAAAGAAGGAGGCATATCCTCAAATGAAAACAAAACCTCTTTGCAGACAATTGCATAACATTGAGTATTGTTTACATCTAGTTCAGCAATATCAATTTTATTTTCAAGCATACATGGACTCTTCAAACGAATTTCAGTAGCATGTGTAGAATCAGATTTAGTGTTCTTTGGTGGTATAAAATCTGCAGCAACAATCTGATTCTCACTTTTATTTTTCTCCTCGGTTTTAGCTCTACTAGCTCTAGTAAGATCATCTTTTAAAATATGTTCGGGAGTCATAGGTTTTAGACCAATTTTCTTTCCATCATGCATAAGAGAATAGTGATTAGTTTTGCCATTATGAACAGATTCTCTATCAAATTGCCATGGTCTACCAAGTAACAAAGAACAAGCTTCCATAGGTATAACATCACAATCAACAAAATCAGAATATGTACCAATAGTAAAATGCACGCGTACCGTTCTTGTTACCTTGATCTTGCGAGAACTCTCAAACCATTGGATGTAATATGAATGTGGGCGTTGTCTTGTTGGAAGCGCAAGCTTCTCTACCATGTCAACACTGGCCAGATTATTACAACTCCCTCCATCAATGATAATCTGTATAGCTCTGTCCTTGACAACACCACGTGTTTGGAACAGGTTGTGGCGTTGATATTGCTTAGATTTACTCAATTGAACACTAAACACACGTTGTGTAATTAAGCTCTTGTATTGATCAGCAGCTTCAGCTCCCATTACCTCTTTCTCTTCATCAGCATCAGAATTGTCTCCATCTCGAGCAGAAATAAGGGCTAGTGTATCTTCATCAAAGTCACTCGCTGAATCGTATTGACCATCTTCTCGCACCATCATCACACGTTGTGTTGTGCACTGTCTCTCAATATGACCAAAACCCTAGCACTTGCGGCATTGTATATCCTTTGTCTTACCCGTGGAAGCCATAGAAGATGCACTACGAGCAGGAGCATTGGATGATGGTGGAGGAGCAGCTGGAAATCTTGTGGTGGCCTTGGATGTGGTAGTAGCTGGTGGCGAATCACGAGGAGGCGCTGATTGTAGGGATGTCCAAGTGGATGTGCGACCTGCAGAATTATTAGTCCTCCTCCATGGTGTTTGGCGATCCTGCACTTCACGTTCAGCTTTGCAAGCAAGATGAAACAAACGAGTGATAGAATTATATTCCTTATAATCTAAGATGTGTTGAATGTCCTTGTTTAATCCACCAAAGAAACGTGCAAGCATTTGTTCATTAGATTCAACAAGACCACACCGAACCATCCCCGTTTGCAATTCCTGATAAGACTCTTCTACAGAATTTTTCCCTTGCTCTAAACGTGTCAGATTCTTTAGTAAATCATGTTGATAAGTGGGAGGTACAAAACGAACACGCATAGCAGTTTTTAAATCAGTCCAAGTACTAGGAATAGTAGTAGGATTGAAACGACAATACTCAGACCACCAAAGGGCAGCAATTACTAGTCAGGTATAGATAGGCATCCTGATATAATAAGCAGTGGGCACTTTTAGTTAACCATTCCGTGGTAGTTGTAGTACTTACTAGTCAGATACATATAACATGAGACATCCCAAAACCCAGCAGTTGTTGGTACTTTTATTTAGCCATTCCATTGTAGTTGCAATACTTACTAGTCAGATACAATGGTAACGGGTGACAACCCAAACCAGCAATTGTTGGCACTTTTATTTAGCCATTCCGTTATAGTGAAGCTGATTACTAGACATTATAAAGTCAAATTTATAGCACTACTTTAGTTATAGTTGTCTATGATCGAGATATTGTGCTCCAAGTCATCCATAACCGCGGACACGGCTTTCAGAAAGTTTTACCCTGCAGGGGGGAACAAATAGCAACACACGCACGATCAACCTCGAGAAAAACCAAATCAAAACCCAATGACAGAGCAATTGCAAGATTCATATAAATTTCAGGGGGCCACCCCACCAAGCTACCCGTGACGAAGTTGGCCGACTCCGGAACGGACCCAGACGTTTGTGCCAATAGCTGTAAACGACTGGGAACCCGAAAGTGTGACTGGGCTTGTCGATACCGCGAAAACATTCCACGTCGTTCCTAAACAGTACAGGCGCTCCACGCGCAATAGTAAATAAAGCAGTAAAGCATGGCATAAGTACAGGATAGTAATAAAGCCCCAAACTACTTTGTGGCCCCAAGAAATAAATATGACTCAAGCTCTGGCTAGGGGGATTCATGGTCCCACATGCGGATAGTGCGAATATTCAAAGAACAGGTATCAAGTACTCAGGGTCCTACGGGACACAAGTGGATGGTTAAAAACCAAATAACATCTATTGCCCACATGTGCCTCTGCATTATTTAACTACTTTCAATTTTATTTATTAGACGATAATTAAAGCCATGATCATCTCCAACATAAAGCATATAGCAGTCTTCCAACAACTGTGGTACTTGACGCCCCGCAACAGCACTTGAGCAAGCGACTACGACACGCAAGTCCAACTATCTACCAAGCAACAGGTAATAGGATGTGTCCAAGGCAATATAAGGCTGCAAGGGATATCACGGAAACTAGAGCATCGCAACACAGATAGCAATAGATCAACAGGAGGAAATAAAGACTATAAAGTAAAATAGGTAGAAAGAGGGAGAATGCTCGCCTGAAACATTGCCGAAGATTCATCCGAAGATCGGGTCGACACTCGCATCAACTTATCAGCCTAATTCGTGAAGAAGCAAAGAACTAGAACAAACACCGGATGCACTATTTAATACTACGGCAGAAGATCGGGCATGATGCATGTATGATGTATGACATGGAAAAAATGCGATGCAATTAGGCAATATTAAGCGGAACCAGGGCCCCGACAATTATTTAGATCGTACATGTTGTTTAGATACCCCGCAATTTAAATGTTGTGTTAACATGGCAAAATATATCACCGGTTCGCTACACATATTCAAATGGGGCCAAAATAAGACTAGAATCGCCCGTATATGGTCTCCATATTTAATTATAAGGTGAATCGGCATAAGCCCCCAAACCACATGACAATATGTATGCAAGCATGGCAATTTTATAAGGATCAAGTATATGTCATATTATAAAATAGGGGCTCGAAAAAAGGGGGTCACACATGGGTTTGATGATCTTGGGGTCGGGGTTCGCCGGGTTCGGGCTCGAATCTTCAGACACCAGGAAGGAGAACTTGGCGTTCCGTGCTTGGTTCATCGATGGGGTTGAAGTAGGTGTTCGAAGCATCCCTGAGGTTCTGTTTTCCAGCTTCTAAATGGTCTTGCCAGGTTCCTTTTGTCAGCCATCCAACACTCACCAGATCACTTGATACCAACAACCACAACAAAATCACCAAACAGGGAACACGCACCGGTAGATGAGCAGGACCAAGTGGCACTTGAACATGAGGTCGTGCAGGGGTGGCGCATGTACCACGGCAGCGAGGCAACGGCCAAAAGGTGAACCAGAGCACGGGACGGCGGCGAGAGGGGCGCAAAGATGGCCGACCAAGGCATCGGTTTGCCGGAAAGCAGGGAGAGGCGATGGAGCCCATGATGCAGGTCGGTGGAGAGGAGGGCCTCGCTTCTCTTGCAGATGACAAGAGGAGCCGACGGGAGCCTGCGGCCTGGTGCAGGCAGACGAGGGGCGAGCAGAGGGAGGAGCACCAGAGGAGGCGGTGTTGCTGACGCGCGGGGAGGTGGCGCCCTTAGGGGTGACGCGGTGGCGGCTCCGGCGAGCCAGACACAGGCCGGGGAGGTGGCCGCAGAGGAAGCTGCGGCGGCGCGCCTCCGGGTCGAGCTAGGTGCGGGGCGGCTGGAGAGGGGAGAGGGAGGAGCAGGCCAGGCCAGAGAGGGGATCACGGTACGACGAGCGAAGGAGGAGGGCGAGCGTCAGGGATCGATGCGGCTAGGGCGATGGCGGTTTCACGCGAGGGAGGAGACGGCTTGGGAGAAGAGAGGGAGGATGGGGGGCGCGCGAGAGGGCGACAGGATTAGCGGGGTGGGGCCCACACGGAAGAGAAAGGGTTAGGCTGCATATGATGTACGCGGGGTGGACTAGTTCCGCAGGGTGGGGCCAAGAACGGGGTCAGGGGAGCGGGCGAGTGGCGGGGGAAGCATGCGCGCGTCCTGTGGGTGGCGGCGGGAGTTGGGAGTAGATAGGGAATAGGGTTGGGATTAGGGTTTGGTAGAGGGGTGGTAGGCCGGCTGTTGGCTGGGCCTTTTGGGCCTGGCCGGCGGCTGCCTCCCCCGATACAAAATATTTTATATTTATTATTTTTATTTCTTTTAAAGCAAAACATTTGCAAAAAGTTTAGGACAAATAAAAGATCCGGACGGATCTAGGGTTTTGATTTGAACAAAGAGGGGAATCTCTAGAATAGGTTTTTGGGAAAATAGTTTCAGGCCAACAGATGCATGTTGATGTCATGATGATGCATAAATAAAATAACATGCAATTTTCTAGTTCGAGTTTTCCCGGGGTGCTACAATTCGACACCACTAACAATGGATCTTGCCCTCGAGATCCGCCTCCTGGTACGGGGAAGAAGGCCGACCTTCTGAATCTTCTCGCTTCATGTAGATATTCGCGACACCACTAACAATGATTCTTTCTCCGTCTTGAAATTAGCGACACCATCCACAAAGGGTGTGGCTCACATTCGTTGTGGAACACTCCAGAAAACAAAGGGCGAAGGCAGAGGTCTCAAAAGGTAAGGCCACCTCTAACTTTCACAGAAGGAGTATAATTGCATCGATCCACCATTCCATGTACAAGAGCGAATGATAAGAGTAGTCGGATGGTGATCAGGCCATCATGCACCCAAAGAATTACTCTGCACATGAATAGGAGGATTATGCAACCAACTCACAGAATTCATACTGAAGATCTTGTCAATCGAGATTCAGAAACAAAAGGCTAAAGTAGGCTCTTCATCTGATCTGATGAAGATGAGGTCGTCGCGTTGAAAAACACCGAAAGATACAAAGAAAAATTTTAGTGGATTTTTGATCCACTGAAAGATAAAACATATGAAAGATCCATCAGATAACATGAAGACCGAATGTCGAAGCACCATTACACGAGGATGGAAGCGGAACCCTGAAGGTACGACGGAAACCCAACCACGAGAATTCCTGGACTCGAAGAAAAGATAAGAGAGCAGATTCAAAACACGTAGAGGTAAGAGGAGAATAGAAGAAAGATACGGAGTAAAAGCAGACCTAATCAGATCTATCCAACCAATTTTCCAAAATAGTTTTGACACTCTACAACGTCCGTTAGCTAGGTTATCCTACAGGCTGGACCAGTGGGGTATTGTAACTACTGAGCTCTGATACCACTCTGTAACACCCTCAGAATCGGCCCTATGCAAGTCTCAGCGATTCTCGCCAAACTCGCATAGAAACGATTCAAAGGTGCCCACCAGGCACTTTCGTGCGGGTGGAAAACGAAGTAATATCATTACACAATAGTCCTCGATGGAACCCACAGAACAGATATATACAACACGACTCCATGAGTCAAGAATACAGATATACAGTACAAAGACCCAAATCACCATGAAAACGATACAATGTCTGACTACGGACAAGATGCAAATGGGGCTAAGAGACCTGAAGAATAACCAATGGCGTCCATAACCCTGCCCAGGCCAAGCCGGAAGGGTAACCCTGCTAACGACGTCGATCTCAAAACCTGCTTAAACAAAAGGGATGCCGACAAAGGGCAAAGGAAAAAAGAGAGCGGTCAGTACTGAGGCCGGTACACGGCAAGACTAGAATTCAGCGGTCCTCGCCTACATAGGTATGGTGGACTGAAGCGGCAGCGCGGCATGCACTAAACAATCTATAGAGACTCGATATAACTATCGGCTATCAGAGAGGGATAAGAAAGACCTATTCAGAACCAACCTGATACTGCCACCAAACATACCCATCCAGGTATTTCCCCCTCGAGACCAAACAAGGAAGTCAACCGAGGAACTCACACAGTTGTTAGTTTTATTTATTCAGTTATCGTGGCAGCAATTACTAGTCAGGTATAGATAGGCATCCTGATATAACTAGCAGTGGGCACTTTTAGTTAACCATTCCGTGGTAGTTGTAGTACTTACTAGTCAGATACATATAACATGAGACATCCCAAAACCCAGCAGTTGTTGGTACTTTTATTTAGACATTCCGTTGTAGTTGCAATACTTACTAGTCAGATACAATGGTAACGGGTGACAACCCAAACCAGCAATTGTTGGCACTTTTATTTAGCCATTCCGTTATAGTGAAGCTGATTACTAGTCATTATAAAGTCAAATTTATAGCACTACTTTAGTTATAGTTGTCTATGATCGAGATACTGTGCTCCAAGTCGTCCATAACCGCGGACACGGCTTTCAGAAAGTTTTACCCTGCAGGGGGGCACAAATAGCAACACACGCACGATCAACCTCGAGAAAAACCAAATCAAAACCCAATGACAGAGCAATTGCAAGATTCATATAAATTTCAAGGGGCCACCCCACCAAGCTACCCGTGACGAAGTTGGCCGACTCCGGAACGGACCCAGACGTTTGTGCCAATAGCTATAAACGACTGGGAACCCGAAAGTGTGACTGGGCTTGTCGATACCGCGAAAACATTCCACGTCATTCCTAAACAGTACAGGCGCTCCACGCGCAATAGTAAATAAAGCAGTAAAGCATGGCATAAGTACAGGATAGTAATAAAGCCCCAAACTACTTTGTGGCCCTAAGAAATAAATATGACTCAATCTCTGGCTAGGGGGATTCATGGTCCCACATGCGGATAGTGCGAATATTCAAAGAACAGGTATCAAGTACTCGGGGTCCTACGGGACACAAGTGGACGGTTAAAAACCAAATAACATCTATTGCCCACCTGTGCCTCTGCATTATTTACCTACTTTCAATATTAGTTATTAAACGATAATTAAAGCCATGATCATCTCCAACATAAAGCATATAGCAGTCTTCCAACAACTGTGGTACTTGACGCCCCGCAACAGCACTTGAGCAAGCGACTACGACACGCAAGTCCAACTATCTACCAAGCAACAGGTAATAGGATGTGTCCAAGGCAATATAAGGCTGCAAGGGATATCACGGAAACTAGAGCATCGCAACACAGATAGCAATAGATCAACAGGAGGAAATAAAGACTATAAAGTAAAATAGGTAGAAAGGGGGAGAATGCTCGCCTGAAACATTTCCGAAGATTCATCCGAAGATCGGGTCGACACTCGCATCAACTTATCGGCCTAATCCGTGAAGAAGCAAAGAACTAGAACAAACACCGGATGCACTATTTAATACTACGGCAGAAGATCGGGCATGATGCATGTATGATGTATGACATGGCAAAAATACGATGCAATTAGGCAATATTAAGCGGAACCAGGGCCCCGACAATTATTTAGATTGTACATGTTGTTTAGATACCCCGCAATTTAAATGTTGTGTTAACATGGCAAAATATATCACTGGTTCGCTACACATATTCAAATGGGGCCAAAATAAGACTAGAATCGCCCGTATATGGTCTCCATATTTAATTATAAGGTGAATCGGCATAAGCCCCAAAACCACATGACAATATGTATGCAAGCATGGCAATTTTATAAGGATCAAGTATATGTCATATTATAAAATAGGGGCTTGAAAAAAGGGGGTCACACATGGGTTCGATGATCTTGGGCTCGGGGTTCGCCGGGTTCGGGCTCGAATCTTCAGACACCGGGATGGAGAACTTGGCGTTCCGAGCTTGGTTCATCGATGGGGTTGAAGTAGGTGTTCGAAGCATCCCTGAGGTCCTGTTTTCCAGCTTCTAAATGGTCTTGCCAGGTTCCTTTTGTCAGGCATCCAACACTCACCAGATCACTTGATACCAACAACCACAACAAAATCACCAAACAGGGAACACGCACCGGTAGATGAGCAGGACCAAGTGGCACTTGAACATGAGGTCGTGCAGGGGTGGCGCATGTACCACGGCAGCGAGGCAACGGCCGGAAGGTGAACCAGAGCATGAGACGGCGGTGAGAGGGGCGCAAAGATGGACGACCAAGGCATCGGTTTGTCGGCAAGCAGGGAGAGGCGACGGAGCCCATGATGCAGGTCGGTGGAGAGGAGGGCCTTGCTGCTCTTGCAGAGGACAAGGAGGAGCCGACGGGTGCCTACGGCCTGTGCAGGCAGACGAGGGGCAAGCAGAGGGAGGATCACCAGAGGAGGCGGTGCTGCCGACGCGCGGGGAGGCGGCGCCTTTAGGCGGTGACGCGGTGGTGGCTCCGGCGAGCCAGACACGGGCCGGGGAGGTGGCCGTAGAGGAGGCTGCGGCGGCGCGCCTCCGGGTCGAGCTAGGTGCGGGCCGGCTGGAGAGGGGCGAGGAAGGAGCAGGCCGGGCCAGAGAGGGGCTCACGGGACGACGAGCGAAGGAGGAGGGCGAGCGGCAGGGATCGATGCGGCTAGGGATATGGCGGTTTCACGTGAGGGAGGAGACGGCTCGGGAGAAGAGAGCGACGATGGGGGTCGCGCGAGAGGGTTACAGGATTAGCAGGGTGGGGTCCACGCGGAAGAGAAAGGGGTAGGCTGCGTATGTTGTACGCGGGGTGGACTAGTTCCGCGGGGTGGGGCCAGGAACGGGGCCAGGGGAGCGGGCGAGTGGCGGGGGAAGCATGCGCGCGTCGTGTGGGTGGCGGCGGGAGTTGGGAGTAGATAGGGAATAGGGTTGGGATTAGGGTTTGGTAGAGGGGTGGTAGGCCGGCTGCTGACTGGGCCTTTTGGGCCTGGCCGGCGGCTGCCTCCCCCGATACAAAATATTTTATATTTATTATTTTTCTTTCTTTTAAAACAATACATTTGCAAAAAGTTTAGGACAAATAAAATATCCGGACGGATCTAGGGTTTTGATTTGAACAAAGAGGGGAATCTCTAGAAAACAAAATAGGTTTTTGGGAAAATAGTTTCAGGCCAACAGATACATGCTGATGTCATGATGATGCATAAATAAAAATAACATGCAATTTTCTAGTTCGAGTTTTCCCGGGGTGCTACACTCCCCCGGGAAGATCACGTCATGGATGCCGGCTCCAGCTTTGCGCAGGTTGGTGGCGTCTTCCCCCAGCTGCGCCACCAAGTCCCGGACGGCAGCCTTCTCACCCGGCGTAACCTATTGCACCCGGTCATAGTCAAGGGCATCTACTTGGGGGTAGAAGCCTTGTGATCAGAGGGGGCAAGTCAAAAGAGTAATCCGGCAAAAAGCAGTTGGAAGGAATGGAAAGCAAAGGCAGAGAACTTACCCTTGGCAACGTGGTCGATCTTCATCATCTCGTCATCCAAGAACTCGGAGTGCTCCTTCAGCCGGGTGGCCTCCTTATCCAGGAGGTCGAAGGCGGTGGCCCGGCTGGCGAGGGCTTCGTCCTGCTCCTTGAGGGTGGCCTCCAGCTGGTTCACCCGGGAGTGCCACTCCTTATTCTGTAGCCGGAGGGTGGAGTTGTCCCGGCTGAAGCGCCCGTTAGAGCGCTTTAGCCGGTCAATCTCGCGTTGGCCGCAGACTAGAATGGCTGCAACGAAGAAGAAGAAAGCAAGTGAGAATGTAGCCAGAAGTAAAAAGAAAGCGAGAAAAAAACAAGTAAGAACGCAAGAAAGAAGACTTACTCCTCGCGGTCCCCCGTGCTGTCGCCAGCTGCGTCGCGGCAGACTCACTGGCGGCCAGCTATGCTTGAAGTTGTCGGCATTCCTTGAGCCCGGCCTCGAGGTTCACCTCAAGGGCTTGCAGAGAGGACCCTGCCTCTGTGGGAAGCGGCGCCAAGGGCCCGGAAAGGGCGGCAGGGGCGTCGCGGGCGGCCGCCTGCCACTGCACCGTCGCCTCCTCGTCGGAGTCGATGTCCTCCACCACCACCGTTTCCTTGCCGGCGCACGAGCCCCCCGCGTCGGCCAATGAGACCCCACCCGGGCTAGAGGCCACGTCCAGCTGACTCACCGCATGCTCGGGCACGGCGAGAGTCAGCTGGACCACGACCGTCGGCTCTGTTGGGGGCATGGTCTCAGTCATGGGGGCGGCGCAGCAGCCGAGGGGGCATCCGGCCGAGCTGGAGAATCGTGAGGCGGCAAGGAGGAAGGTGCGCTGTGAGCTAGGCTCGCAGCAAAAGAAAGAAGAGACCTGCGAGAGAAAGGCAAAGTCAAGACAAAGGCAAGAGCGAAATCAGGCGCAAGAAAAGGCAAAGGAAGGAAAACCTACCCCTGCACCACAGGTGCGGACCTCTTCCGGCCACCCGTAGCCCGGCCGGGGCGTGGCGGAACCCCCACCCGGCTGCGCTTTGTAGCCGGATCTTCGGTGGCAGCGGTGCTACTCGAGGACCCCTCGCCGGCGCGCTTCTGCGTCGGCTCATGCGGCGCGGTGCCGTCGCTCTCCTCCGGCGCGGGGCCATGCGGGTCCTCCACCGCCTCGTCGATCCGGCTGGGGAAGAATCCCTCCTCGCCGTCTGAGCCCTCGCTGCCGGACCGGCGCGGGCGCGGCTCGGAGAGGTCAGCGGTGAAGACCTGGAGGGGATCCTCACCCTATTCCCGGATGATGAAGGGAAAGTCTGCGAAAGAGGAAACGAGTAAGAGCCGGATCAAGCGGTGATGCCGGGCAAAGCAAGAACAAAAGAAAAGCAAGAAAAGAGGCAATTCACACTTACCCGAAGGCGCGATTCTCGCGCGTGTAAGGAGCCAGACCAAAGTGCCAGTCGGCCTTGATCTTCTCCTTGGTGATCATCCACACCCATTCGTAAAGATTGGCAAAGGGGGGATCGCGGAGGGAGAGCCGGGTTGGGTCGAGGCGCCCGGAGTAGTAGCACATCTTGTGTGCTCGCTGCTGGAGGGGCATCATTAGCCGGCTAGCCCAGCTCAGCGTCACGTCGACATCGGTCAGGCCGGCCGTGACCAGCGACCTCATTCGCTGCAGCAGTGCGTCCACTCCGGATTAGAGCCAAAGATCTTCTCCTCCCAGTGCACCCTGCTGGACTCCGCGTCTTGGAAGGTTGAGGCGGTCGTCGGACCCAAGTTCCGTAGATAAAAGTATGTCTGCTGCCACAGTTTGACTGTGTCATGCAGCTTGAACTTGGGGTAGCTGGTCTAGGCGCGGGGGGTAGATAGAGGCGCCGCCGCAGGGCACGAGCGGCCCCTTGGTGTACTGGACTTGCGGCCGGATGAGGAAGAGCCGGTAGAAGAGCCCGAGATCCGGCTGGATCCCGAGGTAGCATTCGCAAAATGCTACGAAGTAGGCCAGAATACCGATTGCATTCGGGCCGAGATGGTGGAGGCGGAGATCAATGTGGGCGAGAAAGATGATGAAGCAAAAGGCGCATCTGACGAAGGAAAAAGGTGCTGGCCGAAAAGGCCAGGCCGCGCGCCAGATGCGCGAGAAAGATGACGCACTCGCCGGTCTGCGAAGCCGGCGAGACCTCTCCGGCCAGGGCAAGGCACACCCTGACCTCGCCGACAGTCGGTAGGAGGCACGACCGCCGGTAATTTTCGACTTGTGCCCTCGTCACAGAGGAGCCGCACCAAGCGCCGCGGCTTTCAGCCATGCCGATGGTCACGGCGCGTGGAGGATAAGAGGGAAGAGGCAGAGAAGGCGAAGGCGTAGCGGCGGAAGAGTGACGGTGACCCGTCGCTCCGGCAGGAAACATGCGGCGGCGCCGGTGGAGCGGAGGCGACGCGAGCTCGTCGGCGGCGTAGAGGCACAACAGAAGCAGGAAGCTGGGAGGCGCGGTGTCGATGGCAACCAAAGGGGAGAAATGGAGTGTGAGGGACGACGAGGCACCGTGGCTGCTACTTAAAGGGTCCGGAGAGGCAAACCGCCGGCTCGCCACGTGGCAGCCCCCCATAGCCCCAGCCACGGTCGGATCAATTGCGCCGACGCGCAGCACGCAGAAGATCCCGAGCATGGGAGGTGAGGTGCTGATAGCAGTTCCCGAGGCGACATGTGACACGATCATCATTGCGCCGTCTCCACGATCATCATTGCGCCGTGGCTGATGTCAGTGATGACGCGGCCAGGCAGTTCAACCGCCAAATTTCAGCCAGGAAAAAATTCAAAATAGCTTTTTGAGCCCGCGCACATTTTGCCTAAGGGTGGAATCTACGCGCGCTCGAGGGCTAGTATTGGGGGATCACCCCCGGGTAGGCCAACCGGACAAGATACAGGAGTGGAACAACCTGCTAGCCGACTGGAGCTGCCAGACGCAGAAACTTAAAGAAAATCAGAAAGAAGGCCAAACGAAGACCAAGCTAGCAAACCAGCCATCCGGATAAAAATCATTCCCAAAGGCACCTAGTCGGCTGGACCATGCCAGTCGGATAAAGTCAGGCAGGTCAGGAGCGAACCGGCAGAACCATCAGCCAGATGAGATAAGCAAAGGCAGAAGCCTAGCCGGATGGAACCACCCACCCGGTCAAGGCGGATCAGCCGGCTAGGGCAAACCTAGCCGGCCATTCAAGACAGGCAAAGTACAAGATGACGTAGAGCACAGTGCGCAGTACGTGCAGGACAATGGACAAGACAGAAAGGAGACTCAGACACTCGGCCCATACCGACAACTTTACCGATGACGGCTGTAATAGTGGACAGTAGGTGGCACTATGCATAAATACCCACACGGAGGCCACTATAGACTGCGTGGAGGCATGGGCTTGATTGTAGGTACACGCCCTCCATGCCGGCCACTATAGATGACCTAGCCGACTAGGGCCCGCCTTTGGGACCCGCCAGTCATCCAGGCCGTTGCCCATGCCGCCTCGGCCTATATAAGGGGCAGCAAGGGCAACATTGCAAGGGTTGGTCTCTCATTTACTGCTAGCTAGGACAGATACAGCTCAAGGAGCCTTGTAGTTCTTTGTGTTCATCCAGATAGTCAGATCGGCAGAAGTAGGAGTTTGAAAGGATTGTATGGGCACCTAGAGGGGGGGTGAATAGGTGCTACTTCAAATTTTCTTCTTTTTCAAATTAGGGTTTGACAAGAAAGGTAAATTCTCTAGATTATGCAACTAAGGTGAATTTACCTATATGTCAAACAAGCATTAACTAGCACAACACTATGCAAGAACAAGTAAGTAAAGTGCGGTAAAGGATAGAAGTAACCAAAGTGGTGTACGCGGAGACACAAGGATTTGTTTCCCGTAGTTCCTTCCTTTTGAGAGGAAGTACGTCTACGTTTGGAGAGGGGGTGGTTTCAAACCACCAACGCCACGTGAGGCCTCCCTTGTTCTCTGATGAACCTCACCCCAAGGGGTTTGATTCACCTTCCACTATATCGGCAACCTTCGAGGTGGAATTCGGCACCTTTACAACGAGTTCGGGGCACACATACACAACTTAATTGGAGGCTCCAAATTACAAGCAAGCTGTCAAAACAATCAAAGACAAGCTTGTAAGAACCAAATCAAAGCTAGGGTTTCCAAAGAAACACTAGAGAATGGGGGCCCTCAAGTGAATGAGGGGGAAATGAAGATCTCTCTTGGTGAAGCTATAGATCAAGGCCTCCTCCTTCGATTCTCCAAAGATCAATGGCTTTGGATGGTTGGATGAAGAGATCTTGTTGATTTGGTGGCTCTAATGGAGGTAGTGTTCTTGAGTGGGTCGAGCAACCTCTCAAGGTAGGTGAAGGGTGTATTTACAGTCCTTGGTGTAGATCTGACCGTTGAGCATTTATTGCAGTGGTACTACCGGAAAACATCGGTACTACCGGTCAGGATGTGGTGCTACTCCAAAGGTATGCGGTAGTGCCACATTTTGGTACCGGGGAGGGCACTGGCATTTGGCAAACTTGCCAAAACCTTCTGTCGAGTTAGGTACTAAAGAGCGGTACTACCGCTTTTTGGCACTAGTGAAGACAGAGGCGTTTGGCGAACTCGCCCACACCTTCTGTCTTGACCGGTATCAGAATGTGGTACTACCGCATTTTGGTATCGCGGAGGACACAAGCTTTTGGGCAGTTCGCCCAAACCCACTGCCTGGTCTAGTAGCAATCTCCGATACTGCCGGCCCTATGCGGTAGTACCAGTTGATTTTTCTGGTAATACCGGACATCACAGAGGCAAAATGCAGGATCAGCAGGGGACCCTTTTTGGGAGGAATGAGCCAAGGATTTCTTGATAAAACATGTGGTACACTTGGCAAATAATTAGTCTGACATGTGTGTTGTTATAAACACCAAAATCACTTAGGATAGGAAATGCTCTTTCAATCTCCCCCTTTTTGGTGTTTGATGACAACACACATTTTGCATGATAATATTGTGATGACAAACAAGGTTTTGTAAAATAGAGATGGGGCTCCCCTAGATAAGTAAGATCAAGCCCCCCCCCCTCTATTTTATAAACAACTTGGGAGTGTATAACTGCACTTAGACAACATACCTTTGCACAATGAAGTGTGATGAGAAATATATTGATAAAGAATAGATAATATCATCACACATCACATAAGATGGATCCATATGAGAATAACCATAACACACAAATGATGGATCCATAAGATAACCACATAGTCTCAACTTACATAGCACAAATAGTTAGTACATAAGATTCACACATAGTAAGAGGCAAAGAGAAAATAAAGTTCACAAGCGAGTAAAGATCAAAGGCAAGAACGAGCTTGTGACTTTTCCCATGCAAATCCCGCATGCCTAATGTGCAACTTCTCCCCCTTTGGAATCAAGACGCCAAAAGGGGACAAGAGCAACACTAACGTCCCGGAGGTCACGCGTCATCATCATTTGAGGCATCCTCACGAGTTGGCGGAGCATGGAAAGAGGAGGTGGCATCATCATCCCAGTGGCTGTGGTTGGAGATCCATTGGTCTTTAGGAGTGATGTTGTTCTCGGAACCCTCGGAAATGGTCAATCCTTGAGCTTCCATAATTTATTTCTAACGAGCACAAGCTTTCTTGGCATAAACATGAGCCTCATACATGCGCTTTTGATTGTCAACTTGGAAGCAAAACACCTTATTGAGCTTAGCCTCAATCCTCTTTCCCCATGATGGCTGGGCATGCTTGCGGCGTGAGAACACAAAATCAGCATCATGGGCATCATCTTCATCACCAGATCCCTCCTCAAGTGGGTTCCCATCCTCATCAACTAGTTGGCCATCCACATTGCAAGGTTTAGGATGGGTCTTGATCAATAGAGACTTGTGCCAGTGAGTAACAAGGCATTGAGAAGAAATGTCTCTGGCAATAGATGGGCACTTGCTAAGGATGAGAGCCATTATGTATGGAGAAAAAGGAGGCACCCTCCAAGTGTAAGTAGCACAAACCATCTCATTCCAAATGACATCCATCACATCAAGAGGTTGGCCGGAATCACGGTGGTGATAAGTGGTGATCATGAGATCCACCATGAACCCATGCATCTCATCAACACTACCAGCTCAGGGGCAATGGTCTCACGGAAGATACGGTGCAATATATCATATGTGGGGAGAAGACCCTTGATCTTCCTAGCAATGTCGTGCCCCGGATGTATAGTGGAGCAAGGACATCCTTCTTCATGGGACGATCATTGTTGTGACAGCGGTAACCAACCGGAGTGTCCTTGCCATGGTCCTCATACCCAAGAATCGCCGCAAACTCAGCCAAAGTTGCTTGCTTGACAACACCCTCCGTCATCCAGGTGATAGTCCGAGCTTGGTTTTTTGAAAAATGAGCGGTGGCATAAAACTGAGTATTGAGCATGGGGTCATAGTCAAGCCGGAACTGTGTGATGGGAAGCAAGCCAATGTTTGTGCAGATCTCAAGGGCTTCACCAAAGTAGTTCAAGTGCTTTTTCACGTGATTCATCTCAATCCACTTCTGAGGGACCACAAGCTTCTCATCCTTCATGAGAACCTCATGGTATACACGCTCTTGGAAGTTTGTGTAAGAAAGGCTATTTTCCCTAGCATGAGACCGAGCAGCAACATATGGGTTCACGGACCGCAAGGCATGGAACTCAACCTCAGACAAATTAGGCCAACAACTTTGGCCTAGATGGCCCAGAACTCTGACTCTTGCGATGACTCGAGGGAGGAGGAGGACCTCTACCACGGCCAGCACTTTGCTTAGTCCCCCCTCCACGTCGACCCCGAGTGGATTTCAGCTTCAGACGGTTGCTAGGTTGAGGCATGATCTCTTCCTCGGTCTCTGACCCAGACTCTGACTCATAATCCTCGATTTCATGATGAGCTTTGGACCTTTTGCGTGCACCCCGGGAACCCTCGGCACCTGTGAAGGAAAGAGGGAGATAGCAGTGGGATAAGGGCACAAGAACCCGAAACAAAAGAAGTTCCAGGAAGAAATTCAAGTTTAGAGAAAATTTTGCTGTCAATCATGGTCGGTAGTACCGGATATCATAAGCGGTAGTACTGTAAAATTTTCCGGTATTACCGGTCATGCGACTACAGACTAGATCTGGTAGAACCGATCCATAGATTGGTAGCAAAACTATCCAAAACGAGGATTTCTTTAGGCAAGGAGTAATATCTGGTAAACTACACGCGGTACAACCTCAAAAACAACTATTTTGACCAAGAATCAAAGTCTCCCTAGATTCAATGGAGAAAACATGGGAGAAGAAGAAGTGGGCGGTAGTACCGGTATCCATGACGGTGGAGATTGAGGAGGAGCCCGCGAGGAGGCCGAATCTTGTGCGGATCTGGTGGAGGGAGGAGAGTGCGGGGCTTCGACGGTGATTCCTGCTCTGGCGGCAGCGGTTAGGAGTGGAGACAGGGGAACAATGGGGCACTGAGAGGTGCCCCCCCTCCCCCCCCCCCCCCACGTGTAAACCCTTAACTAGGACGTCGAGCGGTAGTACCGATGTGTGAACGGTAGTACCGTTGCGCGGTACTGCCGCACATACACCTAGTAGTGCCGCTTGCCGGTAGTGCCTTGAAACGACTGGTAGTACCCCACCTGGGAGGTTTCCAGAAATCAACATGGAAACTGACCCCGGCCGATAGTACCGCTCCCTTTCCTGGTAGTACCGGTTAACGGTAGTGTCGCGTAAAAGACCGGTAGTACCACACCTGGGAAGTTTTCAGGAGTCACCCTGGAGACTGACCCCGGCCGGTAGTACCGCTCCCTTACTCGGTAGTATCGTTTCCACCAGAACAGAAAGCCAGGTATAAATGGGGAGGTTCTTGTGCAGAGTAGAAGAGGTTTGTAGAAGGATAAGAAAGGCTTAGGTTAAGAGAGTCACACTTATATGGACACATGCACTCTAAAATAGGGAAAACATATCAAGAACCAAATGAGAGTGCGTCATATTAAGACCTAAAACAACTCAACAAATGACAAACACGAGTAAGCACCAACCTCTTGAATGTGAGAGGGCGGTGTCCTAGGCCACCATGTTTGAGTAAACTCGGCTTGGCACCACGAAGATATATCTTGGGTCCATTACCGAAACTCATCATTTAATCTCACATATCACAAAATGATATTAAGAGAAATGATTTTTATCGCTTTGGGCATAATGGGGGGAGGGATAGTCCAATAAATTAGGACCGCACTCCCCCTATATCCATGCCTGCATCTAAACCAAATAAGGGTTAAGACATAGGTGAGTATGCAAGGTGATAAAGTCAAGCTCCTTGAATCTATGATATTTAGTTCATTCCTCAAATAGTAAAAACTTGCTTCATCAAGTGGATTTGGGAATATGTCGACAAGTTGGTCTTTGGTAGACACATAAGATAGATCAATATCACCTCGAGCAACATGATCTCTAATGAGGTGATGACGAATCTCAATATGCTTTGTCCTTGTGTGATCCACCGGGTTGTAGGCAATCTTGATATCACTTCCATTGTCACAAAGAAGAGGCACTTTGTCACAATGGACACCGTATTCCTTTAAAGTTTGCATCATCGATAGCAATTGAGTGCAAGCACTAGAAGCAACCACATACTCGGCTTCGGCGGTGGACAGAGATATAGAATTTTGCTTCTTAGAAGACCAACATACCAAGGACCTACCAAGGAATTGGCAAGCCTCGGATGTTGATTTTCTATCATCCTTATCACCAGCCCAATCCGAGTCCGTGTATCCACAAAGAGCAAATGTTGACCCTCAGAGATACCAAAGACCCTAATGTGGGGTAAGAACCAAATATCAAAAGATTCTCTTGACCGCCATCAAATGGCTTTCTTTAGGAGCTTCTTGATATCTTGCACACACACCTACACTCAACACAATATCGGGTCTAGATGCAGAAAGGTAAAGCAAAGAACCAATCATAGACCAGTATACCTTTTGATCCACATCTTTACCATTTGGATTTTGTTCTAGATGAGTCTTTGTAGCCATGGGAGTAGGAGATCCATTTAAATTTTGCATATTGAATCTTTTGAGCATATCTTGAGTATACTTGGCTTGGTTTAAGAATATCCCTCCTCTAACTTGGTTGATCTCAAAACCAAGGAATACCCTTAACTCCCCCATCATAGACATCTGGAACCTACTAGTCATAAGCTTTGAGAATTCATCATTAAAAGCTTTGGTAGATGATCCAAAGATAATATCATCAACATATATTTGGCATACAAAAATCTCCCCATTGACCTTCTTAGTAAAAAGAGTGGGATCGATTTTCCCAACCTCAAATCCACGGTCAAACAACAACTCTCTAAGGTGCTCATACCACGTGTGTGGGTCTTGTTTGAGCCCATAGAGCGCCTTATCAAGTTTGTAGACATGGTTTGGGAAGTTGGGATCCTCAAATCCCGGGGGTTGATTTACATATACCAACTCATTCAATGGACCATTAATAAAGGCACTTTCTACATCCATTTGTTGCAACTTAAAGTTATGATGTGCCGCATAAGCAAGAAGGATATGGATGGACTCAAGGCGAGCCATGGGTGCATATGTCTCTCCATAATCAATGCCTTCAATTTGAGATAACCCTTGTGCAACCAATATTGCCTTGTTTCTTACTATAATTCCATGCTCATCTTGCTTGTTCTTGAATATCCACTTGGTGCCTATAACATTGCGGCAATCCTTTGGCTTCTCAACTAACTTCCATACTTTGTTTCTCTCAAAGTTGTTGAGCTCTTTGTGCATTGCTTCCAACCAATCCGAATCTTCAAGAGCTTCCCACACTTTATTTGGTTCGATCATGGAGATGTGTGCTTGGTGTTCACTAAACCTCTTCAATTGTGCTCTTGTGGAAATGCCTCTCCTTAGGTCACCAACCACATTTTCTAGAGAGTGATCTCTTAATTCCATCATCCTATCCGTTCTAGCTTCGCGACGAGTGTGGATCTCCTTGTTGTTTCTTGGAGGAACCTCTTCATCATTTTGGTCCTCGTCTTGACCATTAACTTGACCTTGATCATCATTGGAATCATTCTCTTCATTAAGAGGCAAAGATTGACCTTGGTCTTGATCAGGCACACTTCTAGAATTGAGTTGAGCTTGTCTCAAGGTAGTTTGTACGGATCTTCCTTGTGTAATTGACTTGGCACCACTTGACATTCTGGAGAATGAATCAAGCTCCTACTCACTAGAGATGTCACCTTGATCAACATGTTGAGGGTCCACAGCTTGTCTCTGGCTTGGGTCATTGTCCACCTTGATAGATGGAACATGTTGTTGTGAAGATGAGGGCTCCACTTGAGTAGAGAATAGTTCTTCTCGATCCGCCATAAGGGGTTCCTCAACGGGGCGGATATATCCCACACCCATTCTTCCTATGGCATCGTGAGCTTATCATAGATTCTATAAGTGTGAGATTCGAGACCATAGCCAACAAAAATACCCTCTAATGCTTTGGAATCGAATTTGGACAAATGAACACCCTTTATGAGATAGAAACACTTACAACCGAACACCCGAAAGTAGGATATGTTGGGCTTGTTACCGGTAAGTATTTCATATGGAGTCTTGTTCAATTCTTTGCGGAGGTAGAGCCGGTTTGATGCATGGCAAGTGGTGGAGATGGCTTTGGCCCAAAAGTTGTATGGATATTTAAACTCTGCCAACATGGTCCTAGCCATCTCAATAAGAGGCCGGTTCTTCCTCTCGGCAACACCATTTTGTTGAGGGGTATATGTAGTGGAATATTGGTGTTTTATCCCCTCATCACTAAGAAAATCATTCAAGGTGTAGTTCTTGAACTCGGTGCCATTGTTGCTTCTTATTATCAACACGGGGATATTGTATTGACTTTGAACCAAGTTGATGAAGTCGATGAAGGTCTTTTGGGTCTCACTTTTCAACTTTAAGAAATATAGCCATGAGTATCTTGAGAAATCATCAAAAATCACCAATCAATATTTCTTCCCACCAATACTTGCATGAGATGGAGGACCAAAGAGATCCACATGAAGGAGCTCCAAGATCCTCGTTGACTTGATGCAGTTCTTTATCTTGTGGGGAGCATCATGCATCTTTCCTTGAACACAAGCCCTGCAAACACGATCTATGGCAAAGGAAACATTTTCTTTTAGTCCAACAATATGGCCCTCCTTATGGAGACTTTGCAAAGTTTTCATATTGACATGGGCTAGTCGACAATGCCATAACCAACCCACACCAGCCTTTCCGAATAGGCACATCGCACTTGTAGTGGTTTGCCCCGAAAAGTCCACCACATACAAGTCATGTTCGATGTACCCAATGAAAGCGGCCTTGAGAGACTTTCTCCACATGAGGACCACAATATCATCATCAATAAAGACGGCAAAGACCATCTTTCCAAGAGCACGGACTGAAAGTAAATTGTAACCAAGGGTCTCAACAAGCATGACGTCCACGAGTGTAATACCGTGGGCAACCACTACCTTGCCAAAACCCATTACCTTAGACTTTGACTTGTCGGCATATGTCACGGAAATATTTGATCATCATTTGGCCTTAATTCTTTGAAAATAGACGAGCTTCCGGTCATACTTGTGCACCCACTATCAAGCACCCATTTTGACCCTCCAGAAGAAAATGTCTACAAAAGATCAAGCTAATTTTTAGGTACCCATTTTTCAATGGGTCCTCTTTTGTTAGCAACAAGGGTCTTGGGTACCCAAATAGACCAAGCAATATAACCATCATATGGGCCAACATATTGTACATACACACCACCATAATAATCACGCATTAGAACATAGTGAGTGTTAGCACTTCCCGCAAAATCATCATGAGACATAGTTTTACCACTTGTGGTCTTACTATCCACAATGGCCTTGGTTTTCTCTTGTGCGGGCTTGGCCTTCTTCTTCTTGTTGTTCTTCTTCTTGGCTTTGGAGACAAAACCAATGCCCCATTTCTCACCATTTGACCTTTGCTTACTCATAAGGTCATCAATGGACTTGTTACCTTTTGGAAATGTGGCCTTAGATAGCTCCCCCTTCAACCTAGCATTTTCTTCAAGAATAGTTGTACTACTAGATGGAATGAAATTACTAGGTGAAGGAATATTGGTCAATTGAGTTTGAAGCTTTTCATGGGACTTTGTGAGTGACAAGAGTTCACTTTCCAATGCCTTGTGAGCCTTGTTAAGCAAACTAAAGTCCTTGGCAAGTTTTTCATGAACCACACCAAACTCAATGTTGTCCTTTTTAGCCCTTTTATATTTAGCAATAGCAAGGTCACGTTCCTTAATGATTCTATTCACAATTAAATCAGTTGCCCCATCAAGACCTTCAAGTTTTAGTTCAAGGGACAACCTAGTCTCTTGTTCCTCTTCTAGAGCACTATTTAGGGCTTCTACCTCAATCATGTGTTCTCTTCCTAGTTTACATCTTTCATCAAGAAGCTCTTGGGTGTGAGAAAGTTGATCTAAGAGGTCCACAAAATGTCTTTTGTGTTCCCCTTGCAAGTTATTCATGAACTCATCAAAAGCAATTATTTCCTTTTTTAACCTCAAGATACATTTCATCATCATTTTCATCATTACTCAAGAGGGTGGGGTGAGATTATGAAGATACCTCTGTTCCTCTTGCCATAAGGTAAGTGACGTTCTTGTTGGAGAGATTCTCATTTGGGGAGTCAAAGAGGGAGAATGTGGGAGTAGAAGTAGTGGCAAGAGTAGCCACACCACTTTACGTTTCCTCTTCATCATCTTCAGCATCGGAGGAGTATTCTTCATGAGTGATCAACACAATTTCACCCAACTTCTTGTTGATGGGATTCTTCTTGATGAAGGGTTTCTTGTAAGGAGCTTTGGAAGTTTTCTTCAACACAAGTTTACCCCCATGATCTTATCTCTTCTCATAGGTACAACCCGCCACAAAGTGATAGCGGTCACCACAATTGAAGCAAGTTCTCAATTTAGTGACATTTTCTCCTCTTCCATTTGGGTTGCTTCTTTGTTGCATTTTCATCTTGGCCTTGGCGGGGTTCTTCCAAAAGTTCTCTGCATAGAAGGCCATATATTCACCATGAGCAATCTTGACATCATCGGGGTGGCTCATATAGAGGCCTTCATCACTATCATCTTCATCCCCATGTTCTACAACTTTGGCCTTCAATGCAAGGTTGACAACATTGCTCATTCCAAGGGCTCGAGCACGGGCATCTTTGGAATTCTTGGTGGCAACCTTGAAAGAGGACATCTCTTGCATAACTTCATTGGAGGTCATGAGGTGGTAGTTGTGTCTTCCTTGTAGGCTCTTCAAGTCGGTGGGCTCAAAGGGCATGAGTGCACTCACATATTTCCTTTTTATCCAAGCATAATCCACATGTGAGGTACCCACATTTCTAAAAGCGGTGGGCGGTAGTCTTGAGCCTACGGTACATGTCTTCATGATCTTCACCTTCCTTCATATAGAAGCCTTCGGCTTCATTGCTTGGTGCATCATACCGGTTCCTTCTCATGCTCTCATTCCCAACAAACAACACTGTGAGAGCATCCCAAGCTTCCTTGGCAGTGTTGAGGTGCTCAATTTGTGGGTAATCCTTTGTACCCAATCCTTGTTGAATCATGTGCAAGGCGGTGGCATTGAGTTGACTATTGACAACTTATCTTCTTGTCAAGTTGTTTGGATCCCCAATATAGAGTCCTTGTTCAATGATGTTCCATAGTTCAATGCAAGAGACGCGCACATGAGTTTTCATTAGAGATTGCCATTGAGCAAAAGTAGATGCTTCTAGCTTTGGTGGGTCTCCTCTGTTGTTTATATGAGGGTGAGGAATTGGAGGGTCGGGAGTGTACCATCCATGAGATTCATGGTGCTCTCCCTTCCCACCATCCCTTTTTGTGGAGGAATTAGTGTTGTCTTGATTATCCCCCACCATCTTACCCGTGGGTGATGCCGGGGCATTCTCTTTGGGTAATGGTGGAAGTTCCTCTTGAGGAGAAGGGGATGATGATCCACCCTTATCTTTAACAAGTTGCTCAAGTAACTTGTGCAATTGTTTGATCTCGATAGCCATGGTGGAGCTCAATCTTGTTTCCAAGTTATTGAGATCCTCCATGGTCACCGAGGCGGTAGACTCACCATCCACTTACCCTTCTTTGCTACCCATATACTCTTAGGCGGTAAAGCCCAAATAAAGAGCCGAGGCTTTGATACCAATTGAAAGGATCGTATGGGCACCTAGAAGGGGGGTGAATAGGTGCTACTTCAAATTTTCTTCTTTTTCAAATTAGGGTTTGACAAGAAAGGTAAATTCTCTAGATTATGCAACTAAGGTAAATTTACCTATATGTCAAACAAGCATTAACTAGCACAACACTATGCAAGAAAAAGTAAGTAAAGTGCGGTAAAGGGTAGAAGTAACCAAAGTGGTTGACGCGGAGACACAAGGATTTGTTTCCCGTAGTTCCTTCCTTTTGAGGGGAAGTACGTCTACGTTCGAAGAGGGGTGGTTTCAAACCACCAACGCCACGAGAGGCCTCCCTTGTTCTCCGATGAACCTCACCCCAAGGGGTTTGATTCACCTTCCACTATATCCGCAACCTTCGAGGTGAAATCCGGCACCTTTACAACGAGTTCAAGGCACACATCCACAACTTAATTGGAGGCTCCCAAATACAAGCAAGTTGTCAAAACAATCAAAGACAAGCTTGTAATAACCAAATCAAAGCTAGGGTTTCCAAAGAAACACTAGAGAATGGGGGCCCTCAAGTGAATGAGGGGAAATGAAGATATCTCTTGGTGAAGTTGTAGATCAAGGCCTCCTCCTTCGATTCTCCAAATATCAATGACTTTGGATGGTTGGATGAAGAGATCTTGTTGATTTGGTGGCTCTAATGGAGGTAGTGTTCTTGAGTGGGTCGAGCAACCTCCCAAGGTAGGTGAAGGGTGCATTTATAGTCCTTGGTGCAGATCTGACCATTGAGAATTTATTGCAGTGGTACTACCGGAACTCCGAGCGGTAGTACCGGAAAACACCGGTACTACCGGTCAGGTACCGAAGATGCGCCATATAGGCAAAACAGCCCCAGACTCTAGCGGTACCAAGATGTGGTGCTACCGCAAAGCGGTACTACCGTCCATGGGGCACGGTACTACCGGACCTAGGCGATAGTGCCGCATTTTGGTACCGGGAAGGGCAGTGGCATTTGGCAAACTTGTCAAAACCTTCTATCGAGTTAGATACTAAAGAACGGTACTACCGCTTTTTGGTACTGGTGAAGACAGAGGTGTTTGGCGAACTCGCCCACACCTTTTGTCTTAACCGGTATCAGAATGCGGTACTACCTCTTTTTGGTACCGCGGAGGACAGAAGCTTTTGGGCAGTTCGCCCAAACCCACTGACTGGTCTAGTAGCAATCTCTGGTACTGCCGGCGCTGTGTGGTAGTACTGGTTGATTTTTCCGGTACTACCGGATATCACAGAGGCAAAATGCAGGATCAGCAGGGTACCCTTTTTGGGAGGAATGAGCCAAGGATTTCTTGATAAAACATGTGGTACACTTGGCAAATAATTAGTCTGACATGTGTGTTGTTATAGACACCAAAATCACTTAGGATAGGAAATGCTCTTTTAGAGTTTTACCTCACCACGAGGGCTCCGAACCTGGGTACTTCTTGTGTCTCCGACGCTCGCTTGTGCCCAATCCCGCCTGCGGACGCCGTCGCTCGCTTCCCTGCTCACTCCCACACCTCTATCTAGTCTTCTTAGGTATTGTTGTTTCCATAACAACGACATTGGCCTTTCAGAAGTTTTTCATACCATGAATGGGGGCGGCTTTTAAGGCCTCGACAAAGCTTTGATAAGTCCACTACCCAAGATATATGATGCGACAACATTAGGGGACTGCCGTATGATTAGTTTTATCCACACATTTGCCAAGCTAGAGGTGAAGGTGTTAGCATAGCGACTTGCCCCTAGATTGGGCGCCCTGGTGGATCTGAACCAATGTGCCTTCATTCAGAAGAGTTGCATTCATGATATCTTCATGTTGATCCAGTAGATGGTCCGCCTACTTCATAGGCTCAAAGAGCGACGAGATATGCTCAAGCTAGACATTGCTCAAGCTTTCGAATTGTTGTCATGGGTATTGTTGTTCCAGGTGCTGAGGAAGGTATGGTTTGGTCCTAGATTCAGGGAACTAGTGGTTATCCTACTCTCTATTGCCAACACTCGGCCGTTGCTCAAATGGCGGGCTGAGCCCCCTGTTTTGGCATCGCAGGGTCCTGAGACAGGGAGACCCCCTATCGCCTATGATGTTCGTGTTGTTCATCAACTCGCTCAACAAGATCTTGGCTAAGGATAAGGAGCTTGGGTTTTTGACTTGCATCGCACCCGGCGAGTTGGTGACGTCAGTTTCTATTTATGCTGACGATGCAGTCATATTTTGCCACCCACACAAGGAGGAGCTACACGTGGTCCGCGTAATCCTCGCGCCCCTCGAGGACGCATCGGGAGTAACCAACTTTGCGAAGCTCAGTCACTCTGATTGCCTGCACAGAGGAGGAGGCCCAATGGGCGGTGGGGGTTATGGAGTGCCAATTGGCACCCTCCCATATCAAGTACCTTGGGATCCCCCGTCGGTTCGGCGTCTCTCAGCATCAACGCTCCAACCGCTGGTGAACCGCGTAGCTCACCGCCTCCTATTATGGAAATCCTCCATGATGGCGAAGGATGGGTGATTAGACCTTGTTAAATCAGTACTGATGGCAATTCCTCTGTATCAGATCATCGTACTTATGCTTAACAAGAAGATTCAAAAAAACCAAAAGATTTGTCGGAGCTTCCTATGGGCTAGTAGAGCGGATGCTAGAGGAGGGCATTGTCATGTCAACTAGGACAGAGTGTGCAAACCTCTTAGGCATGGTGGCTTGGGAGTTTCTGACCTATCTCACATGGCCATTAGCCTATGAACTCAGCGGATTTGGAGAATGTGTATTGGCTCGTTGTGATCTTGGCGTATCCTTGACATGCACTTCTCCAAGACAGATCTTGAGGTGTTCTACGCCTTCACCATGATGATGGTGGGGAATGGAGAGATGGCTCTCTTCTGGACAGGCAGATGGCTTGATGGGAGGACGATCAAGGTGATAGCGCTAGACCTCTATGCTCTAATCGCAAAACACACTTGTAATAGCCACACAATGAGAGAGGCGCTTCTTCAGTGCCAGTCAGTGTATCACGGACATCTAGGGTACGCTGAGCTCACTAGTCCTCTGGCAATACGTCCAACTTTGGATCGACCTGTCAGAAGGGGTAGACACCCTCCTTTGGAGGTGGACAACAGATGTGTAGTATTCTTCCAAGTCTTGTTATGATTTCCTCTTTGAGGGATCCATCCTATCAAAGTCTTGGAGGCTGAACTGGCGCATGTGGGCGCCTGCACGAGTCAAATTCTTGGTCTGGCTTGCTTGTCTTGACCGCTACCCTTGTTTCCCATGTGTGAACAATCGATCAAGAACATGCGGCTTCTCCTTATCGTTCACCCCTTCTTGAGATCAGTTTGGCATGAGGTTCTATCCTAGATCTGATACACGGATGCAGATCCCCCTCCCCCTCCCCGGTGGATGAGGTGGACTTCGTCGACTAGTGGTTGCAGGTGTGTAAATCTACCTCTGTGCCTTAAGCAAGGTTACTTTGTCCTTGGTTATGCTGACAGCATGGTGGATATGGAAACAATGTAACATTATCATCTTCGACAACATCTCTCCAAGTTTAGGAGTGCTCGTGGATACAATTCGGTCCGAGGATCGATCTTGGGCTTCTGTTGGGCTGATAAGGGCCTTAGTGCCTTGATTCCAGCCACATAGATCTAGTGGGTCGAGCTGTAAGGGACACAAGCTTTGTGTTTTCACAAAAAAAAAGTGGCCATAAACATAATCTCAAAAAAGAAGTGTCAATGAGGATCTTTAAGAGTTGAGAAGTCATGCACGAAAACAACACACCTTTTGGACATTTTCTCTAAAGTTATGCAGTCAAGTACGAAATGAACACATCTTCTTTAAAAAAAAAATCTCTGATGATGTCTGAAGTATCCTCTGTCTGTCTTCTTTCCGCAATCAGTTGCCCAGTCGACCAGCTTATCAGAACTCTAGAGTTCAAGTTAGCCAGGAAATCTGCACGTGAAAAGCATCATCATTCCATTTTGCGGCACAAAATCAGACAGCAATATTTCTCGGTTACTTTTAACAAATGCAAGTAACTCCTGAAAGTTACTGTCCAGCGTTCCCTATGGCCCTTGTAATCCTCCACACAAGACTTTTCTGTTGCCTTTATGAAATGTAACTAGCACTGGAAGTTACTACTGTCTAACGTTGTGAAGGAGTTGTCAGTGTCATGCCAAAAAGATACGGGCCATGCCAGAAAGATACCGGCTAATGTGGACACAAGATTGAGTTAGCATCAATGTAGTATTATTATCAAAGAGGCAGGTCTGATAGTTCCATATTTCTTCTGGCTGGCGCTTCATGGTGCCAACCACTCTCTGTACTTGGCTGTTTGGCAGCACCAAGCAGCAAACATGCACGTCGCCACCTGATGCATCTTTCCGCTACTTCTAGACCTATGTGAGGTATCATTCAGGACGCTGTTGTGGCCAAACATGATCAAAAGTAGGAACCCTTTTCCCATGGCTGCATGCATCTCTGCTATCAGCATCATCACCATCAGTGCGATGTATGATGGGTCACCAATCCAGTAGATGAAATGGCAGACAACAGTGATCAACCATCACAGGGAACTGCAAGGAAAAGCAAGTCTTTTAGGTCTAGGAGATACGGTTAATCCTCTTCAAACTGCTCCCTGTTGCGAAAAAGCTTGTGCTAATTTACCACATGGGATTGGGCTGGTTTCCAATATGGATGTCTAATCAGTTTGGGGAGCTTGGGGCAGCCAGGTAGAGTAGTTACCTTCCCTATGAAGAAAGGAATATCTGAATAAATAGGATTTTCGCCGTGTCACGTTCAGATTTCGTACTATTGGATACCTTGAATGAGATCAGCATAGCACTTGCAATTCCTGGAAACAAGTGATGTGTTCCAGTTTTAGGCCCGAGAAAAAGCAGTGATCGGGAACAAAGCCTAGGACCTCACCTCCCCCCCTCTCTAGTAATATGACCAAATAGAACAGGAGGAGAGTGGACAAAGGAAGGAACAAGATACCAACGGGTCCCTGATAAATTATGCTTGGAAAAATGCACATAGATCTGCATATCTGACGGAAAGCGACGCATGTTGGTACTGCCCCCTGCAGATATGGTTAACTATGTGGAAGGAAGCTAGGTGCCTCTCCTTTTCTATCTTCATCAAGTTGACTCAGTATCAAATTGCAAGCTCTATCCATCCCAATGCTAACATCATCATCGCAACACTTGCACAAACAGAGCAAAGCAAGATGGCAAGAACTCAGCTTCCATCTCCCACAAAAGAGGTACCTAAAAAGTACAGGCGGACCTCTTCCAGTGCACTTGTGACAGCAACAGTCTCCCACTAAAGCAAACAAATGTGATGATGCCTAACAAGTTAACAGAATATGGCCACACCAATTTATACAGTATATATATATATATATATATATATATATATATATATATATATATATATATATATAACTCAATTATTGGTTCTTGAAGGGATAACAAGATGCATAAAACAATACTATTGGCCTCACCGTTCTGACTCAATTTGTTATGCTAGTTCTTGCTTTTCAGATCAGATGGTTATAATATTTTGAAAGAGATGCAAAAAGGGATGTATGTTTTTACCAGCACTATCTTTGAATAATACTCTTCAGAATAGTGATGAAATCAGCTGTTGGCACCTATTGATATTGCTTGTTGTGAGTTCTGACCTAACCATCATGCTTTTAATGCAAGTAGTTAATTTGCCAAAAGAAAATGTAGCTATAGTGCAGATATGGGGTGAATGAAAAGATTGTACACAACTACTAGTACATCAGTATCTGTCAAACAGTGTTCACAAGCCAATAATATAGGATTGCTTCTTATGGCCTAACCTAATGGACATTCTAGAGCCTGAAACTGTGGGCTTTCCTGAATAGACTCAACCACAATCCTAACAAGATTCATGACTTTGTTATTAATGTAGAATCGCTATCATCGCCCCACCTGCCAAATAGTCAAATGGCACCTGTGCCAGGCATGCTTGCAAATGGAAGAAAGCTTGTCATGGAAACTTCATGCCTTGTACTGTGATTCTTGTTCTCTTGTAGAAAAAGAGTAGGAGTACACACAGCAACAACATATATGGTGTGAAACTAGATATCAAATCACTAAGGCAAGTACAGGAAAAGATGACAGAGGCATGCATTGCCTTGTATTGCCCCCTGGGGTATGTAGCATCTCTATTATATATGAATGGGCCAGGTAGGAAAGAAAGAAAGAAGAGATACAATCAAATAAAGATAGATATCCACTAACTCCAGACAAAGTTCTTTACCTCCTGATTCCTCACAAATACCTCCGCCACAAGCCTCAATTATTAACCCAAAATATTCCCTGCACCTCCCAACCTCGTCCCCCTTTATAAGGCAAACTGCAAACTGGAAGAGATGCACCAAACATGAGCTGCAAACAAACCTAGAGAGAGAACCAGGAGACAAATTCATGGTAGGAGATGGAGCAAGCAGACGAAGCATCATCAGTGAACAAGGAGAGCCCAGAGCTGCTTGCCATCGACCAGGACGACGGCGCAACATGGCTGAGCCTCACGCTAGGTGCGAATGGATCACCAGATGAGGCAGCAAACTGCTCGCAGCCTGAACCTGAGCCCAAGCCTTCCGCCCCACACAAGGTCTTCTCATGTAACTTCTGCATGAGAAAGTTCTTCAGCTCACAGGCGCTGGGTGGCCACCAGAACGCCCACAAGCGTGAGCGCAGCGCCGCCAAGCGCTCCTACCATGCACAGAGGATGGTGATGGGCCTGCCCCTTGAGGCACACGCCGTCTATATGCAATCCCTGCGAGTTAACCAGAGTTCGGTGATTCAGAAGGCAAGCCAGCAAGAACAGATCAGGACAGTACCGAGGTTTCATGAAGGAGCGATGACCTGGGCAGCAATTCCCTGCGAGGAGGTGACAAATTCAACATGGCCAGGAAGCTTCAGATCAAGAACACAACCTTCAGAGCAAACATCAGAACAAAGTAAGATAGACTTGAACCTCAGGCTTTGATAGGTTGATGTATCTACTTTGACCTCTACAAAAGTCCTCATCAAGTTTGTCCTTCTGAATAAATGGTTTGAAGAAGTGATCTATTTAGTTCAGCTCACCATCAGAATCAGTGAAAAGCATTGATGGTACTGAACACTGAAGATACTATTGTTCTTTTTGAATTCATGGTAACATTGCTGCAATATTTTTGTAGCAAGATACTTAATCTGATCATATTTAGCCTAGTTGACTCCGTTGTGAAGGAATCCACGGATTTTGTACTTGCTAGAAGCAGCATATATATTGTCTCCTCGGTCATCCTCATATTACAAGCTCTGTAAGTTCTTGCTTTCGTTAACCTAGCACGTACCTTGATTAGAGATAATATTAGTCCTCATGCAGATGAAAACAAAATAGCTAAGAAAATTTCAGGAAAATGTGCAAACCAACACATACCTAAATGAAGCTCTGATAAAAAAAAGGTGCATAGTAACCAAGAACCGTGAAGCTGCAAAGTGAGGTACAACAGTAAGTTCATCTAACTTAAGTTACAAGGAAAACATTGAATACAGGGCATAATCCTTCATAAGAATATGAAATACAGGGCATATTCAATGCATGCATCAAGGGAAGTCCAAGTAAAGCTAGGTACTGTTTTGCATTGGAATATGAAATACATCTTTTGCTATTCCAAACAGAAGCAGTGGTCTAGACACTTGAGTACAGTACTATTGCACATGATATTAGTTATCACTATTCATAAGAATGACATAAGCAAGAATAGTAACATGTAATCATTTACAGCAAAGGAACAAATTCCAGGAAGTTTCAGCTGCATCAGTTTATTTTTTTTTGAAAAGGGGTAAAAAAATACCCGGCCTCTGCATCAGTTTCCATCAGAAAAGAATTCAGGTGTCCTGCAAAGTGGTATTGCACTGTGGATACTGATAGTCCAGATCCAGATACATGTTCAGAGTTTCTTATACATCTATACGCAGAAACAAGTGACCATCCACAAACTAATCATACATATCTCTTCTCAGCATCTATATTGAGACATAGATCCAAAGGAATCAATACCAGTTTTATTAAGCCTACAGCAAACATTATTTTTCAGGCACTCAATCAACAGACACTGCTCGAGTAAGATTACTGTCAAAAATCAATCTGTTAATTTTGACACCTGGACCAACTAGCAGACAGAATATATTACCTTAGTATGAACTTAAAATTATGCTAAGCAGTAACAAGCTGAAGAAAACCAACAAACTTCCACCTTGAATCGTCTGGTTTGCATACTACTGAGTATAATGTGTTTTGAGTATCTCAATAGAAGTTCTTTGCTGTTACATCCAATTTACACTATATAGGCAGGGTTTTTATCTCAATAGAAGTTCTTTGCTGTTACAGACCTTTAGGGTTTTTATTCAACAAAGAACCATCACAGTTAAAGAGAATTGAGATGAGTTAAACAAGCATGCCAAGTATGATTATTCATGCAAGCTATGCTTCTTACGTCGATTTCAAAATACAGCATCACAGCCCCTCAAGAGAAAGGCTGATACTGTAAGCACACTGCGTGGTCACAAAAATAACCAGGGGAGGCAATGGATCAGCAGATTATCAAACATTACAAATATGTGGCTCAAAAGACCAAGGCACGATGTTCTAAGATATAATACAAAGATACAATTCTACAAAACAAGAAAATGCCTAATCTCCTACTTGTGATTGACTAGCTCCTAAGAAAACTCGAAAAGCTCCTGCTTAGGCTTTAAAAACCTCCAGCATCCTAACTTGACTGAGAACCTCCTCTGAAGCTGTAAATTCTCCCTTATCCCCAGGAGCTCGAGGTGAGCTTGGAGTTATTAGCTTTACAGTGGAGCAGCCCAAGGACTACTCTGTTATGTCTTGGAAGTATGATGCAGGGATCTCCACAGGAGGAAGCAACGTTGATACACATTTGAACTGTTCCAAACGATTGCAGAATTAGACCAATACTACCAGCATAACAATGTCAAAGGAAGATTACATAAATGTAGGAGTTGAGCATACCCTGTGTTGCTTATACTTGTCTCGAATTGCAGGTAAGCATGGACCCTTTCGATTGAGCTGCAGTTCATGTATGGCTATGATGCAATCCTTCAGTTCTGATGGCCTGTAGCCTGTCAGTTTCTGCATTTCCTTGCTCTGCAGCCACATAAGTACAGGATAGTTTTAGTCTTGAGAACTTGAAATATCAACAGCAACATTCCAAGTTTTGTGAATCTATTTCTTCACCCTTACCCAAGGATTAGTGTCTGGTCCAATGGTCAGCCTAGCAAGAAAAATAGATGAAGCAGCAATGACTGATGGCAAGAACCGGAGACAGCTGTAGTCCAGAAGACTCAGCTCAGCAAGATAGCTACCGAGGAACTCCAGTAACAAACTCGAGCGCTGCAACAAGCATATGCAAGAATAACTTCAGGCATCGATACACATAGGAAACAACAGAGGAAAAGCCAAGTGAAATGGGTGCAATAGCACGAATTTGAAGGATTGGTAGTCACCTTCTTCTCTTCTGGGCCAGATTTTGTGAACCGCCTGAAATTAGTGAAACAAGGGGGAAATGCACAAATATTCAGTTAAAAGACACAGATTCAGAATAGGCAGAGCTTGTGAACTTTTGGGTGAGTATGCCACCTGAGGAACGTCTTGATGGTCGGACTTCCAATCTCGAAGTCGAGGAGCTTGAGTATGTCGCTCTCCATGGTGAGAAGCTCCAGCCTGGTGTAGGTGTTGTCGGTGATGTAGCAGAAGTCCTTCACATGCGGGGGGCTGATCTCCTCATACTTCCTGCGACCACCCCAATGCAAACCCAACTCAATCCTCGAAATCTTCTTATTAAATTGCTTTCAAGACAATGGAGCAGGAGAGGTTGTGCTTACGCAGCGATGAGCATCGCGGCGACGCCGAGGAGCTGCAGCATGTTGCGGCCGAGCGGGTTGGCAGAGAGGAAGCGGTCGACGTATGAGACGGTGAGGTAGAGCGTGTCGGCGACAAGCTTGTACTCCTCGGAGACCTCGACGAGCCAGTCGATGAGGATGGCCCGCATGTTGGCCGTAACGTCCGTCTGCACCGTCTCGATGTAGTCCGCCGCCGGCCGACGCGCCGGCTCCACCTACACCCCCACCACATTCGAGTAAATCATCAGATCGCTTGTTCCAACCCAGACCCAGCGCCAACGAATCGGAATATCCGACAGCGAGAAATGGGGATCGGAATTTTTTGAGAGTGGGGTAGGTACCTCCATAGTGCGGAGGTAGGTGTAGATGTCGGACGCGTAGGACCCACAGAGCTGGGAGTCCCCGCCGCCGCCACCGCTGCTAGCCTCCTCCGCGGAGGCGGGCGGCGAGGTGGACTCGCACCTACTCCCGTCCAGGTGCCCCTCCTCCTCATCGGGCTTGGCGGGCTTGGTGGGCTTGACGGGGTGCTGCGGCGAAGGGCGGGGGAAGACCGCAGCGTTGGAGACGGTGATGGGGAGCTCGCTGAGCGCCACCCGCTTCCGCTTGGCGCCGCCGGAGGAGCCCGCGGAGCAGGCGGCGGCGCGCTTGGCCCCGGCACGGGTGAGCCTGGGCCCCGCCGCCACGACGGGGGCCGCGTTCTCCTTGTCGGCCATTTGTCGGCGCTCCCCGGTGCGCGCGGTAGGTAGGGTTTGGGATTCGGAGGCGGGGGGCAGTGAGGACACGGCGAGGGAGGAGCAGCGCGGCGGCGGTTGCGTTATGTAGAGTGGATTTGACTGGAACGGGGAGGAATGAGAGGGAAGGGTGGCCGCCAAAACACGCGAATTCGAACGCGGAGAGGGAGAAGAATGCCGCGCTGCGCTGGTTTCGTTTTGCTTAGCTCGCCAGATTGGGGAATTTTGGGTCGAGTGGAGCGCACGTGGTAAGTTACAGGCGCGCGGTAAAAGGTTTTAAAATAATCCGTAAATTCCGCGGCGCCACTCGCCTGTTCCCCGGCCCCGCCGAAATGTTTACTGGTGGCCCGCACGAAGCCCGCTTTTCTCAGATCCTAGTATCAACAGAGCGAATTTGCGCTGTCCGATGAGGAAGGCGGCTTTTAAGAGTGCTTTTGATGATTGATCATCTAGAATGTTTTTTTGCAAAAATCCTACCAATTATATTTTCTAGGATACATCCTGAGAGGTGTACCAAACATATAGAAGGGACTGACGATGGCAGTTACAACACCGCAAGGCGGCCGGTTTCACACTGTCAACATAGGGGTGACAGCTCTCCTGGCCTAAGCCTACTCTCTGTCTAACAACAAGGGCGACAACTCCGGGAAACCAAAAACATCAGAGCTAAAAAGCCTAGCTAAACGCCATTGCTCAAAGTCCGCATGAATCCTAGACTTGATGGTTTTCGCCGCGGGGCGCATGGCGTTGAACACCACGTCATTTCGGTGCCACCAAATGCCCCAGAAGACCAGGATGATGGATGTCCACAAATCCAGCCTGTGCGCCTTCGGGCAGGTCTTAGATGTCCACCATCGAAGGAGGTCAGTTTCTGCTACGAGAATCCACTGCAATCTGCCCCACCTTTGAAGGGTCCAAGCCCAGACCTCTCTGGTCACAACACAACCGAGGAGGAGGTGCTGGATGCATTCCGGCTCCTGGTCGCATAGAGGACATTTGGCCGGACGGGGCAGCCCACGCCTCTCAAGCCGGTCCGATGTCCGGCATCGGTCTCACGAGGCCAGCCACACGAAAAACTTAATGTTGTGCAGGACCCTAGAGTGCCAGATCTGAGTGGCCGTCGGCGCCAGCGTCATACCTGCGAAGAACGCGCCATATGCCGACTTCACTGAGTAGCTACCATCATTTGACCATCTCCAGGTCAGCACATCCTCAAGCTCTAGGACAAGCTGAATCCCCGCCAGCGCGTGCCATAGAAGAAAGAACTTAGGGACTGCCGCTTTGTTGGATATGCCCAAGAGATAATAATAATAAAACGGTTATTATCATATCTTTATATTTATGATAAATGTTTATATCCCATGCTATAATTGTATTGGCAGGAAACATTAATACTTGTGTGTTTTATAAACATAAAAGAGTCCCTATTAAGCCTCTTGTTAAACTAGCTTGTTGATTAATAGATGATCATGGTTTACTGATCATGTACATTGGATGTTATTAATAACAAGGCCATATCATTAGAAGAATGATGTGAGGGACACGCTCCTATAGTTAAGCATAGCATGAGATCAAGTCATTTAAAGTTTATTTGTTATAATCTTTTAAATACATAGTAACCTAATCCTTCGACCATGAGATCATGTTAATCACCATCACCGGATGAATACTTTGATGACATCAAACACTACTTCGTAACTGGGTGGTTATAAAGGTGGCATTAAGTATTCTAAAAGTATGTGTTAAAGCACATGGATCAAGAGTGGGATTTGTCCATCCATATGATGGATAGATATACTATGGGCCCTCTAGGTGGAATGTCATCCAATTGGCTTGCAAGCATGTGACTAGGTCACGAGGGATGTCATATCACAGAACGAGTAAAGAGTACTTATCGATAACGAGGTTGAACTAGGTATAGAGATACCGACGATCAAACCTCGGATAAGTAAAGTATCGCGAGACAAAGGGATATTGGTATCGTATGTAAATGGTTCATTCGATCATGAAGTCATCGTAGAAATATGTGGGAGACAAAATGGATTTCCAGATTCCTCTAATGGTTATTGATCGGAGAGGTGTCTCGATCATGTCTACATAATTCATGAACCGTAGGGAGACACACTTAAGGATTCGATGTTGTTTAGTAGATATGGAGTATGAGTTGGAGATCGAGTGTTGTTCAGAGTCTCGGATTGGATCCGAGACATCACGAGGAGATCCGGAATGGTCTGGAGAATAAGATTCATATAAGGAAAGTCAATTTCTGGGGTTTAGAAATGTTTTTGGTGTTTTGACCGGAAGCTTCTAGAAGGTTCTGCAAGGTCCACCACCCTGGAGGGGGCACTTAGATGCGCCATGCCCTAGTGGGGCTGGCGGCATCATGCCCTAGGTCAAGTCGTCCAAGACTAGGAAGAGAGATACAAACTCTAGTTTGAATAGTCAAATCCTAGTTTGACTAGTCAAATCCTAGTGGAGGAAGGAAATGAAACCTTGAGGGAAAAGGTTTCCCTTTCCCTCTCCCTTGCCACCGGCCATGAGGAGTTGGGGGTGGACTCGGCCAGGGCTAGGAACCCTGACCGCTGCCCCTCCACCCATATAAGGAGGGGTGGGGGCGCCCCCTACTCCCTCACCCAAAAAAACTAGCCGCCGGCACCTCCCTTCTCTCCTCCATACAGCTGCTCTGGCTTAGGCGAAGCCCTGTAGTAATCTCTTTGAAAGGATCGTATGGGCACCTAGAGGGGGGTGAATAGGTGCTACTTCAATTTTTCTTCTTTTTCAAATTAGGGTTTGACAAGGTAAATTCTATAGATTATGCAACTAAGGTGAATTTACCTATATGTCAAACTAGCACAACACTAAGCAAGAACAAGTAAAGTAGAGTACTGTAAAGGATAGAAGTAACCAAAGTGGAGGACACGGAGACACAAGGATTTGTTTCATGTAGTTCCTTCCTTTTAAGGGTAAGTACGTCTAAGTTTGGAGAGGGGGTGATTTCAAACCACCAACGCCACGAGAGGCCTCCCTTGTTCTCCGATGAACCTCTCCCCAAAGGGTTCGATTCACCTCTTCCACTATATCGGCAACCTTCGAGGTAGAAGACGGCACCTTTACAACAAGTTCGGGGCACACATCCACAACCTAATTAGAGGTTCCCAAATACAAGCAAGCCGTCAAACAATCAAAGACAGGCTTGTAAGAACCAAATCAAAAGCTAGGGTTTCCAAAGAAACACTAGAGCAAGGGGCCCTCAAGTGAATGAGGGGGAAATGAAGATCTCCCTTGGTGAAGCTATAGATCAAGGCCTCCTCCTTCAATTCTCCAAAGATCAATGACTTTGGATGGGTGAGTGAAGAGATCTTGTGGATTTGGTGGCTCAAAATGTGCTGCTATTCTTGACCTGATCGAGCAGCTCCCAAGGTAGAAGAAGGGGTCCTTTTATAGGGGCCCTGAAATTAGAGCCGTTGGAGCCACTTAACCCGGACAGTCCGGCCGGTACGGGCCGGACAGTCCGGTCCAGCCGGACATTCCGGTGTGCGTCAACCGGACACTCCGGCCTGGCCAAGTTTCCGGCCAGAGTCCGGCCAGTGTCCGGGTAGTGCCCGAACCCACATACAGAACATCCACACTCGCGAGGGAAAACTGGCGAAATGCCATGGTCGTACACTCCGGCTTCTTCGGGCCGGATACTCAGGTTGGGCCGAACAGTCCGGCACACATCAGCCGGACAGTCCGGCCAGATATTGATCTTGACCTCTTTTTGTTCATGTGAAGCCCTTTTCCCTTGTGTATAAATTACCCAAAATGAATCTGATATCTCCTGAAATATTCAGCAATACATTAAACCTATCCAAGTGTTGTCAACAAACATCAAAACAATATGAAAGGCATAAATGCCCTTTCAATCTCCCCCTTTTTGGTGTTTGATGACAACCCAAGGATTTGCATATGGAATAGATAAAAAATTCATAATAGATGATTTTACACAACATAGTAAGGCTCCCCCTAGATGTGTGGCCAATTTAGCTTTGCATTTGAATACAAGATCACACATCCTAGGATCACATCCTCACTAGATTGGTAAAACAAATTATGACAAGATATAATAAAGACTAGATAGATAAGCTAGATATAACATAGTCTTAAACATAACCGGGTACACATGTCATAACACACATAACACATAAAATGAAGTTCAACACAACATAATTCTCAAACCAATAAGATAAAGACACGGAGCTTTAAAGAGGCAAATCGAAATAACGTGAAGCCCGTATACCCATGCAAATACCCGGTAGCAACCTAATATGGGGCTTCTTCTCCCCTTTGGCATCGAGACACCAAAAAGGGAAAAGAGCACTACTAAAGCGCCCCAAGATAGACTCTAGCCACTGAAGTCCTCATCGGCATCCTCATCACCATCCTCATCATCATAGTCATCCTGAGTCGAGCTCTGGCTATGAGGGCGAGAAGAAGAGGAAACATCCTCAAACATGGACCAGTCCACACGTCCCTGACTCCAGTGTCCATAGTAGAGAGTGCCATGAGATGCCTGCTGCTGAGAAGGATCAACATCCATGGGCTGGTTGATCCGCTTGAGCTCCTTCATGACATTCTTGTTTGCCTTGTATGCATCATACTGTCCATGGCGAATGTTAATGTTCTGGCATAGGAGGAGCTTCTTACACCACGAGGCCTTCTTTGCCTTCTTGTGCACTTCCTCCTTAGAGGTGTTGAAGCGATATGCATTGCTAGCATGCTTCATCCTAGGGCCACGAGACACCGGCGCCTGCACCTCCTCAGAACCGTCACTATTAGAGGCATCAGCATCTATCTCATCATCCTCAAAAATGCCGTGAGCAGGAGGGTAGCCTCGAGGAGCCTTGGTGGTAGGGGCACCCTTCCTCTATAGCTTGGCAACAGTGTGAGGAACAAAACCATGATAGAGCAGGGGAGTGACTGGAGTGTGGGCAACAATGAGCTTCATCACATAAGGGGCATATAGAGGGCACTTGTTGTCAGTGATGCACTTGTACAGATCCTGATAGATGAAGTCCATAACATCAATAGCACCAACTGGATGAGCTGGACCATTCATGTACACGGTGTGAGCATGGGCCATAAGGTTTATCTCAGCGCCTCTCATCTCATCCTTGTTGCCAGCCTTGGGAGTGAGAGTGTGGTGGAACATGCGAAGCAATATGTTGTAGATGAGCTTGATATTGGTGGTTTGGCCAACCACATCATTCTGAGAGTAAATTGGGGCCAGCATGTTATTGTCATATGCATGTCCATGTATGTGCATCCGGACACCACTGGGACCATTGGAATTGAAAGGCAATCCAAGAATGTGAGCAAACTGAACCATGTTGGAATGACACCTGGTAGTGCCAGACATCCACTCGAGAGGAATGTCCATAGTCTCCCCAAAGACCACAGTGGCATAGAACTGTTGAACCAACTCAACATTGAAGTCTTCTTTTGCCAAAAATATGGTGTGCAGCCCCATCTTCTCAGTCACCCAAAGAGCATCCTCAAAGTAATTGTGAGAATGAAGCTTCCCAAGATCCAACCACTGCATGGGACAAGTGGGAGTCTTGAAGCTACCGTATAGCTCAGAAAACAGCAGGGCTTTCTCATTCCTCCAGAAGCGCTCATCAGTTGTGGTGCGAGACAGTGAGTAGAATTTCTGAAGTCTCATTTCCACAAACTCCTCGGTACCCAAATCAGCCAAAGTAGTCAATGATTCAAACTTCATCGCTTGGCTTCATCTCTTTTTAGCTGCCTAACCTTCTCATGCTTTGCTGCGACACGGTCTCGAGCATCCTGCCTGACCACAGACGGATCAACATGAATGTCTCGTTCTTCATCATACCGAAACCTACGAGAAACCGTCTTCTTAGCAGCCCGAGGATGGCGAGGACGAGAACCACCTGTGAAATCATAATAGAGGGATAGCATATGGGGTAAGCACATTTGTCCTGGATGATTCAAACAACAAGTAGTAGTCAAAGTAATTCTAGAGATGTACTAACTGAACACCCCGTACAGTTCAGAAAATCTGCCCCAGACAATCCACCTGGACCAGACAGTCCGGTGTGTTCCGGCTGGACCGGAGTGTCCGGCACGTACACGCCGGATAATCCAGATGGATCCTGGGCGATTTTCGGGCTGCATGGGTGTGTTCAATCAGGGCAGATCGGGATTGCTAAAACTACTACAAGGATGAAGGTGCACACATGAGTGATGTATCCATGGATCTAGGTAAGACATTGCCCCAAAAAAATTCATCTAGGCCAACCCTAGAGATGGAGAAGAAGGAGAGCTTCATACCAGCATCCATGGGGACCTTCACCGGAGGGGGACGGATCCCATCGGCAAGGGAGGCAAATGTCCGGCAGCAACGACAAGATCCAAGGTGGAGGAGCCCTCGCAGTGCAGCTCTTGGTCGAGGGGCGCAGTTGAGAGGAAGAGAGAGTTGGGGAGAAGAAGGAGGAATGAATCGTCCACTTCTCCCCGACCCCTAATATCAGAACGAAACCGATGGGGCCGGACAGTCCGGGCCATATGCGCCGGATAGTCCGGCCCGACCGGAATGTCCGGTTTGTATCAAGCGGAGATTCCGGGCTGGCCGGACACTCCGATTAGTACAGGGCGGACACTCCGGCCCCCTCCGACCAGAAACCCCAGTTTCAAGTGTTGGACAAATGTGTGACAAGAGGAGCATGTTTATAGGTGAGAGTAGGCCTGTGATTCAGAGGATGTACTACGAAAAACCAATGAGTCGAAAAAGATCTAAAAAGATGGCAAAGTTAAGTTCCAATCAAAACAATCCAAGAACAAAATCTTCACTAAGAAGATGGTGGTGGCCGAGGACACCATATAAGAGTTTGTGGCATGACACCGCGAAGAATATCCTTGGGTTCATAGCCACTACTCACCAATAAAGCTCACATATCACAAAATGATATCAAGAGAATTGAATTTCATTAATGTTGGCATTATGGGGGAGGGGGAGGGATAGTCCAATGTATTAGGACCGCACTCCCCTATCTCCATGCCTACACCTTAACCAAATAAGGGTCAATACATAGGTGAGTATGCAAGGTGATCAAGTCAAGCTCCTTAAATCTATGATATTTAGTTCATTCCTGAAATAACAAAACCTTGATTCATCAAGTGGCTTCGTGAAGATGTCGGCAAGTTGGTCTTTGGTTGACACATATGATATCTCAATATCACCTCGAGCAACATGATCTCTAATGAAGTGATGACGAATCTCAGTATGCTTTGTCCTTGTGTGATCCACCAGGTTGTAGGCAATCTTGATAGCACTTTCATTGTCACATAGAAGAGGCACTTTGTCACAAGGGACACCGTATTGCTTTAAAGTTTGCCTCATCCATAGCAATTGAGTGCAAGCACTAGCAGCTGCCACATACTCGGCTTCGGCGGTGGAGAGTGATATACAATTTTGCTTCTTAGAAGACCAACATACCAAGGACCTACCAAGGAATTGGCAAGCCCGGGATGTTGATTTTATATCATCCTTATCACCAGCCCAATTCGATTCCGTATATCCACAAAGAGCAAATCTTGACCCTCGAGGATACCAAAGACCATAGTGTGGGGTATGGACCAAATATTGAAAGATTCTCTTGACCGCCATCAAATGGCTTTCTTTAGGACTCGCTTGATATATTGCACATACTCCTACACTCAACACAATATCGGGTCTAGATGCACAAAGGTAAAGCAAAGAACCAATCATATACCGGTATACCTTTTGATCCACATCTTTACCATTTGGATTTAGTTCAAGATGAGTCTTTGTTGCCATGGGGTAGGGGCACCATTTAAATCTTTCATGTTGAATCTTTTGAGCATATCTTGAGTATACTTGGCTTGGTTGAAGAATGTTCCTCCTCTTAAACCAAGAAATACTCTCAACTCCCCCATCATAGACATCCAGAACCTATTATTCATAAGCTTTGAGAATTCATCATTGAAAGCTTTGTTAGATGAGCCCAAGATAATATAATCAACATATATTTGGCATACAAAAATCTCCCCATTGACCATCTTAGTAAAAAGAGTGGGATCGATTTTCCCAACCTCAAACCCACAGTCAAACAACAACTCTCTAAGGTTCTCATACCACGTGTGTGGGGCTTGTTTGAGATCATAGAGCGCCTTATCAAGTTTGTAGACATGGTTTGGGAAGTTGGGATCCTCAAATCCCAGGGGTTGCTTTACATATACCAGCTCATTAAATGGGCCATTAAGAAATGCACTTTCTACATCCATTTGTTGCAACTTAAAGTTATGATGTGGCACATAAGCAAGAAGGATACGGATGGACTCAAGGAAAGCCACGGGTGCATATGTCTCTCCATAATCAATGCCTTAAATTTGAGAGAACCCTTGTGCAACCAATCTTGCCTTGTTCCTTACTACAATTCCATACTCATCTTGCTTGTTCTTGAATATACACTTGGTGCCTATAACATTGCGGCAATCATTTGGCTTCTCAACTAACTTCCATACTTTATTTCTCTCAAATTTGTTGAGCTCTTTGTGCATTGCTTCCAACCAATCTAAATCTTCAAGAGCTTCCCATACTTTCTTTGGTTCAATCATGGAGATGTGTGCTTGGTGTTCACTAAACCTCTTCAATTGTGCTCTTGTGGACATTCCTCTCCTTACATATCCAACCACATTCTCTAGAGAGTGGTCTGTTAATTCCAACATCCTATCCATTCTAGCTTTGCGACGAGTTTCGATCTCCTTGTTGTTTCTTGGGGGGACCTCTTCATCATTTTGGTCCTCGTCTTGACCATCAAACTGACCTTGATCATCATCGGAATCATTCTATTCATTAAGAGGCAAAGATTGACCTTGGTCTTGATTAGGCACATTACTAGATTGAAGTTGAGCTTCTCTCATGGCAGATTATATAGATCTTCCTTGTGAAATAGACCGAGCAGCACTTGACATTATGGAGAATGCTGACTCAAGCTCCTCCTCACTAGGGGTATCTCCTTGATCAACATGTTGAGGGTCCACATCTTGTATTTGGCTTGGGTCATTGTCCCCCTCTATAGATGGATCTTCTTCTTGTTGTTGTTGTGAAGATGAGGGCTCCACTTGAGTAGAGCATAGTTCTTCTCGATCCTCCATAAGGGGTTCCTCAACGGGGCGGATAAATCCCACACCCATTCTTACTATGGCATCCTGAGGCATTTCATCATCTGCATCACAAGCATCAACATGCCCCCCTTGGAGACCATCATATTCTTCGAAAGTCACACTACAAGATTCTATGACGGCTCCGGAGAGCTTATCATAGATTCTATAAGTGTGAGATTCGAGACCATAGCCAACAAAAATACCCTCTAATGCTTTGGAATCGAATTTGGACAAACGAACACCCTTTATGAGATAGAAACACTTACAACCGAACACCCTAAAGTAAGATACGCTGGGCTTGTTACCGGTAAGCATTTCATATGGAGTCTTGATCAATTCTTTGCGGAGGTAGAGCCGGTTTGATGCATGGAAAGCGGTGGAGATTGCTTCGGCCCAAAAGTTGTATGGTGATTTAAACTCCGCCAACATAGTCCTTGCCATTTCAATAAGAGTCTGGTTCTTCCTCTCGGCTACACCATTTTGTTGAGGGGTATATGCAGCGGAATATTGGTGTTTTATCCCCTCATCACTAAGAAATCCATTCAAGGTGTAGTTCTTGAACTCGGTGCCATTGTCGCTTCTTATTATCAACACGAGGACATTGTATTGACGTTGAACCATGTTGATGAAGTCTATGAAGTTCTCTTGGGTCTCACTTTTAAACTTGAAGAAATATACCCATGAGTATATTGAATAGTCATCAACAATCACCAAACAATATTTCTTCCCACCAAGACTTGTATGAGATGGAGGACCAAAGAGATCCACATGAAGGAGCTCCAAGATCCTCTTTGACTTGATGCGGTTCTTTGGCTTGTGGGGAGAATCATGCATGTTTCCTTCAACACACGCCCTACAAACACGATCTTTGGAAAAGGAAACATTTTCTTTTAGTCAAACAATATGGACATCCTTGTGGATACTTTGCAAAGTTCTCATATTGACATGGGCTAGTCGGCGATGCCATAACCAACCCACATCGGCCTTTCCGAATAAGCACATTGCACTTGTAGTGGTTTGCCCCAAAAAGTCCACCACATACAAGTCATTTTCGATGTACCCAACGAAAGCGACCTTGAGAGACTTGCTCCACATGAGGACCACAATATCATTATCAATAAAGACGTCAAAGCCCATCTTTATAAGAGCACAGACTGAAAGTAAATTGTAGCCAAGGGCCTCAACAAGCATGATGTCCACGAGTGTAATGTCGTGGGCAACCACAACCTTGCCAAGACCCATTACCTTAGACTTAGACTTGTCGGCATATGTCACGGATATTTGATCATCATTTGGTCTCAACTCCTTGACAATAGATGTGCTTCCGGTCATATGACTTGTGCATCCACTATCAAGCACCCATTTGGACCCTCCGGAAGCATAAGTCTACAAAAGATCAAGCAAGTTTTTAGGTACCCATTTTTCAATGGGTCCTATTTTGTTAGCAACAAGGGTCTTAGGAACCCAAATAGACCAAGCAATATACCCATCAAATGGGCCAACATATTGTGCATACACATCACCATAATAATGACACATTAAAACATAGTGAGGGTTAGCAATTCTCGCAAAATCATCATGAGACATAGCTTTGCCACTTGTGGTCTTACTACCCACAATAGCCTGGTCTTTTCCTTGTGCGGGCTTGGCCTTCTTCTTCTTGTTTTTGTTCTTCTTCTTGGCTTTGGAGACAAAACTAATGCCCCTTTCTCACCATTTGACCTTTGCTTACTCAAGAGGTCATCAATGGACTTGTTTCCTTTTGGAAAGGTGGCCTTAGCTAGCTCCCCCTTCAACCTAGAATTTTCTTCAAGGATAGTTGTACTACTAGAAGGAATGACAATACTAGGTGAAGGAATATTGGTCAATTGAGTTTGAAGCTTTTCATGGGACTTTGTGAGAGACAAGAGTTCACTTTCCAAATCCTTGTGAGCCTTGTCAAGCAACCTAAAGTCCTCAGCAAGTTTTTCATGAACAACACCAAACTCAATCTTGTACTTTTTATCCCTTTTATAGCAATAGCATGGTCTCATTCCTTAACGAGTATATTCACTATTATGTCATTAGCCCCATCAAGCCCTTCAAGTTTTAGTTCAAGGGACATCCTAGTCTCTTGTTCTTCTTCTAGAGCATTATTTAGGGCTTCTACCTCAATCATAGCGCGACCCATGTCCGCCCGGATTCGCCACCAGCGCCAACTAGTCAAGTTCGGTGATTCGTCCGCCGCGAACTCGCCAAGCTACCGGCTAAACGCCGCGTCGACTTCGCCATAGCGCGACCCCTGTCCGCCGCGTCGACCCTGCGTTCGCCGCGTCGACTTCGCCATAGCGCGACCCCCGTCTGCCACGTCGACCCTCGTCTGCCGCGTCGACTTTGCCATAGCGCGACCCCTGTCCGCCGCGTCGACGCTGCATCCGCTGCGTCGACTTCGCCATAGTGCGACCCCCGTCCGCCGCGTCGACCCCGTGTCCGCCGCGTCGACTTCGCCAAAGCGCGGCCATACGTCCGCCGCGTCGACCCCGTATCTGCCGCGTCGACTTCGGCAAAGCGCGACCATACGTCTGCCGCGTCGACTTCTCCATAGCGCGACCCATGTCCGCCGCGTCGACCCTGCGTCCGCTGCGTCGACTTCGCCATAGTGCGACCCCTGTCCGCCACGTCGACCCCGTGTCCGCCGCGTCGACTTCGGCAAAGCGCGACCATACGTCCTCCGCGTCTATTTTTTCCGGCTAAACACCATGCGACCCCGTCTGCTATGTTGAATACGTACGCCGCTCCTACTAAGGGACCTTGATCGTTCGAGTCGCCAGAGAGGGTCGCATGCCATGCTGCATGGACTCACCACCGGGTGTCTCTTCCCCCGGAAAAAATCAATTCGCCTTTGTCAACCTTTAAAAGAGCGACTCGCAATGGCCAAGTAGTGCGGACGAGGACTCGCAAACCGAGCCTCGGATCGTCCACGAAAAACGTTAACTGAGAGCCATCATTGGAGTCGCCTTGCTCGACTGGCCTTCCGGGACAAGACAAATGGTTGTGCTACACAAACAGCACCATGTCCTCCTCAACCTTAGACAGTGCGACTCGCACGGCCAAGTACTGCGGACAAGGACTCGCAAACCGAGCCTCGGATCATTCAGGAAGAACGCCAAGCTGAGAGCCATCTTTGGAGTCGCCATGCGACTGACCTCCCGGGCCAAGACGAGAGACTTGCTAACAAAAACAACGCAATCAACATTATCGCGGACTCGCTATCATCGCGGACTCGCCACGCTCGGTGACTCTCCCCTCGCGGACTCACTATCATCAACGACACGCCACGATCGGTGACTCGCCCGCCGTGACCACGCCATCGCGGACTCGCCATCGCGACCTCGCCCTCGCGGACTCGCCATGCTAACAACTAAGTTTTTATACACTCGTAAATGTTATGGGTTCAAAACATATATGCATCTTCATTCATTCTCCAAAGCCGACCATGCAGTCGCATATGACCCTTTCAGGGACCAAAATCATACTTGAGATCGGTTTCAGTTTTGTCTATTGTTTATTCGCGTTTGTCGAAGTAGTGAGGCTGGGTACCAAAAGGCTGACCTTGTCTCCGGGTTCAACAGTCTGGCATCGCGTCCCTGTTACCGGCTAGCGTTTGATGCTGGATGTATGCCTACTTATGAAAAGACACGCATAAACCTTACATACTGGCCATCGATCCACGTAACAAAAGTGCATTTTCTTCAACATCTACAATTTGCACGTTCTTACAAATATTCAATATATTTCATGAATACACCTTATTGCAGTCATAATTTTTTCTCCTTCTCAGCAAAACAGTGTCTTTCTCACCACTCACCGTGCTCGGGGACTCGACACCCATCGGTCGCTCGGCCTCGCCGCTCTCCGCGCTCGGGGACTCGGCGCTCGTCGGTCGCTCGACCTCGCCGCTGGCCGCACTCGGGGACTCGGCGCTCGCCGGTCGCTCGACCTCGTCACTCGTCGCGCTCGGGAACTCGGCGCTCGCCGGTTGCTCGACCTCGCCACTCGCCGCGCTCGGTGGCTCGGCGCTCGCCGGTCGCTCGACCTCGCCACTCGCCGCGCTCGGTGGCTCGGCGCTCGCCGGTCGCTTGACCTCGCCACTCGCCGTGCTTGAGGGCTCGGCGCTCGCTGGTCGCTCGGCCTCACCGCTCGCCGCGCTCGGGGACTCGGCCCTCGTCGGTCGCTCGGCCTCGCCGCTCGCCGCGCTCGGGGACTCGGCGCTCGCCGGCGCTCGACCTCGCCGCTCGCCGCGTTTGGGGACTCGACGCTCGCCGGTCGCTCGACCTCGCCGCTCGCCGCGCTTGGGGACTCGGCGCTCTCCGGCCGCTCGACCTCGTCACTCGCCGCGCTCGGGGACTCGGCGCTCGCCGGTCGTTCGACCTCATCACTCTCCATGCTCGGCAACAACCACTACTATTTTTAGAATATGCATCTCTAAAGAGCCTCAAGTCGCCTCTACAAGCCAACTCGAGCCTCGGGGACTACTCCTAGGCATGCTGCGTGTACGCGTGGTTCCGCGACCGCGGCTCGCCCTCGTCGACTAGCCACTATGGACTCTCCACTTGCGTACTCTCCATGCCCGGGGACTCGCCACCGCGGACTTGCCCTCACGTACTCAACACGCTCGGGGACTCGCCACCGCGGACTCGCCCTCGTGTACTCCACACGCTCGGGGACTCGACACGCTACAAACAACGCCACTCGCCGGTCACCCGACCTCGCCACTCGCCGCGCTCGGGGGCTCGGCGCTCGCCGGCCGCTCGACCTCGCCACTCGCCGCGCTCGGGGACTCGGAACGCTCCACGTTCGGGGACTCTCCGTAACTGGTGGCTTCACCGACACCCTGCGTCTTTCGCCAACTGGCCATCACCGACTGGCTCACGCCAACCGCCTCCCGCTTCACGGTTCTTTTCTCTATCCAGGAGCTCGTCGCCGATTCGCCACGACCCATCGTCAAGACTCTCCGCGCCCTGCCTCAAGCTCGCGTCGAATCGACAACGCGCTCGGGGACTACTGATGAGGGAATACCAATCGGGGTATACCCACGAAGCGGATTCGCCAGCTGGATCGAGCCTACTGGAACCTAGCCCTGAGCGGGTTGACTCGCCTAATACGGTGAGTGGCGCATGCTGGACCCAGACGAGTGGCACCGACTGGAGGCCCAAGACGGCGACTTCAATACAAAGCCCACTAGCACTTGTAAACCCTAACTGGCTGCATATATAAAGCCACCAGGGGCACCCCCATGGGATGGCTGCTCCCACAATAGATTAGATCTAGTCTCTCCCTCCGCCTACGGCGGCTCCATTGTAAACCAATCTATGATCATATACTGGATTGATAGCAGGACGTAGCGATCCTCCACCGAGGGAACATGGACCTAGGTACATCGTGTGCCAATATCGCTCCTGGATTCTCCTACGTCGCCTTGCTCCCTCTACGTAATCTACCCCCAGTAGCATCTTCCGTGCAATACCACGACACTCTTCATCATCTTCATCATATTCATTGTCGGAGGAAAATTCTCAATGAGTGATCAACACAATTTCACCCGACTTCTTGTTGATGGGATTCTTCTTGATGAAGGGTTTCTTGTAAGGAGCTTTGGAAGTATTCTTCAACATGAGTTTGCCCCCATGATCTTCTATTTTCTCATATGGACAACCCGCCACAAAGTGGTAGCGGTCACCACAATTGAAACAAGTTCTCAATTTAGTGAAATTGTCTCTTCGTCCATTGGGGTTGATTCTTCGTTGCATTTCCATCTTGTCCTTGGTGGGTTTTTTCCAAAAGTTCTTTGCATATAAGGCCATATATTCACCATGAGCAATCTTGACATCATCGGGGTGGCTCATGGATATGCCTTCATCACTATCATCTTCATCCACATGTTCCACAACTTTGGCCTTTAATGCAAGGTTGACAACATTGCTCATTCCAAGGGCTCGAGCATGAGCATCTTTGGCATTCTTGGCGGCAACCTTGAAAGAAGCCATCTCTTGCATAACTTCATTAGAGGTCATGAGGTGATAATTGTGTCTTCCTTGTAGGCTCTTCAAGTCGGTAGGCTCAAAAGGCATGAGTGCACTCAAATATTTCCTTTTTATCCAAGCATCATCCACATGTGAGTTACCCACATTCATAAAGGCGGTGGCAGTGGACTTGATCCTACGATACATATCTTCATGATCTTCACCATCCTTCATATAGAAGCCTTCGGCTTCATTGCTTAGTGCATCATACCTGTTCCTTCTCATGCTCTCATTTCCAACATACAACTCCGTGAGAGCATCCCAAGCTTCCTTGGCGGTGCTGAGGTGCTCAATGTGAGGGTAATCTTTTGTACCCAATACTTGTTGTATCATGTGCAAGGTGGTGGCATTGAGTTGACTATTGACAACTTCTTTTCTAGTCAAGTTGGTTGGATCCCCAATATGGAGTCCTTCTTCAATGATGTTCCATAACTCAATGCAAGAGGTGCGCACATGAGATTTCACTAGTGATTTCCATTGAGAAAAAGTAGATGCATCTATATTTGGTGGGTCACCTCTATTGTTTATATGAGGGTGAGGAATTGGAGGGTCGGGAGAGTACCAACCTTGAGACTCGTGGTGCTCTCCCTTCCCACCATCCATTTTTGTGGAAGACTTAGTGTTGTTTGGATTATCCCCTACTTCCACAACCGCGGGTGATGCCGAGGCATTCACCTTTGGTATTTATGGAGTTACCTCTAGAGGAGAAGGGGATGATGAGTCACCTTTATCTTTAACAAGTTGCTCAAGTAGCTTGTGCAATTGTTTGACCTTGTTGCCCAAGGTGGAGCTCAATCTTGTTTCCAAGTTATTGAGATCCTCCATGGTCACCGAGGTGGTAGGCTAACCATCACCTTCCCCTAAGTTGCTGCCCATATACTCTTAGGCGGTAAAGCCCGAATAAAGAGCAGAGGCTCTAATACCAATTGAAAGGATCATATGGGCACCTAGAGAGGGGGTGAATAGGTGCTACTTCAAATTTTCTTATTTTTCAAATTAGGGTTTGACAAGAAAGGTAAATTCTCTAGATTATGCAACTAAGGTTAATTTACCTATATGCAAACTAGTACCAACTAGCACAACACTAAGCAAGAACAAGTAAAGTGCGGTAAAGGATAGAAGTAACCAAAGTGGAGGACATGGAGACACAAGGATTTGTTTCCCGTAGTTCCATCCTTTTGAGGGGAAGTACGTCTATGTTTGGAGAGGGGGTGGTTTCAAACCACCAACGCCACGAGAGGCCTCCCTTGTTCTCCGATCCCAAAGGGTTCGATTCACCTCTTCCACTATATCGGCAACCTTCGAGGTGGAAGACGGCACCTTTACAACAAGTTCGGGTCACACATCCACAACCTAATTGGAGGCTCCCAAATACAAGCAAGCTATCAAACAATCAAAGACAAGCTTATAGAACCAAATCAAAGGCTAGGGTTTCCAAAGAAACACTAGAGCAAGGGGCCCTCAAGTGAATGAGGGGGAAATGAAGATCTCTCTTGGTGAAGCTATAGATCAAGGCCTCTTCCTTCGATTCTCCAAAGATCAATGACTTTGGATGGGTGAGTGAAGAGATCTTATGGATTTGATGGCTCAAAATGTGTTGTTGTTCTTGACCTGGTCGAGCAGCTCCCAAGGTAGAAGAAGGGGTCCTTTTATAGGCCCCCTGAAATTAGAGCCGTTGGAGCCACTTAACCGAGACAGTCCAGCCAGTATGGGCCGGACTGTCCGGTCCAGCCGGACATTCCGGTGTGCGTCAGCCAGACACTCCGGCCTAGCCAAGTTTCCGGCCAGAGTCCAGCCAGTGTCCAGGTAGTGTCCGAACCTGCATACAGAACGTCCACACTCGCGAGGGAAAACTGGTGAAATGCCACAACCGGACACTCCGACTGCTTTGGGTCAGATACTCCGGTTGGGACGGACAGTCCGAAACACATCAGCCGGATAGTCTAGCCAGATATTGATCTTGCCCTCTTTTTGTTCCTGTGAAACCCTTTTCCCTTGTGTATAAATTACCCAAAATGAATCTGATATCTCCTGAAATATTTAGCAATACATTAAACCTATCCAAGTGTTGTCAACAAACATCAAAACAATATGAAAGGCATAAATGCCCTTTCACTCTTCTCCACCACCACCATCACACCATCGTGTTGTTGGGATTCCGAGGAGATCTACAACCTCCGCTGCCCTGCTGGAATAAGGGATAGGAAGGTCTTCATCGACTACCATACGTGTGACCGACTGTGAAAGCACTGTTGGAACGTGGCGCCGGAAGGATCGTCTACGCGATCTTGAGATTGGCAAGTGATCGACTACATCAACCCCGAGAATTTGATCTCGTTAAACGCTTTGGATCTACGAGGGTTAGGTCTCTACAATCTTGTTGCACCAATCTCATAGATTAGATCTTGGCTTTGCCATAGATTGGATCTTGGTTTTGTGTGTTCATGCGATAGAATTTTTTTATTTTCCATGCTACGAACCCCTACACATTTCCCCAGGTCCGGACCACAGTCGCGAAGCCAAGCCCCTGAGAGGCCCTCTTTAACAGATCTGGCCCGGATATTGCTGGGAGGAACTTGGGACAGGAGGTTTGGGGCAATCTCCGCGACCCTCCGACCGTTGATCCACCGATCCTGCCAGAACATTGCTCTCTCACCATTCCCCACAGTGAAGCATGTGGCGGCATGGAAGAGCTCCCATGACTGGCACGACATGCCTAGGTCAAACTCTGCCCAGGGTTTGCCAGGGTCAATTCTCCGGAGCCAAGCCCACCAGCATCTGAGAGCAAAGTTCAATAGGCGTAAGTTGTCGATGTCGAGGCCACCATACTCCTTCGGGGATCACACCTTTTTCCACGTGACCAAACAGTGGTTGCCTTTAGCTTCTCTCCTTCCCTTCCATAGGAAAGCCCGCACAATTTTGTGGAACGCCACCAACATATAGGGCGGCATGTTGCCTATCAGAGAGGACTTTGTTGGGAACCCCAAGAGCAAGGTATGATGAGCACAACAAGTTTTACCTCAGTAGATACCGGTGTTATCGAACCATAAGGAGGAAGGAAATGTCACACATGTGTTGCAAGCAACGCGGATACCTGCACAACACAAACTCAAGACTTTGTCCCAACGAATTAGTGAGGTTGTCAAGCTCACCGGTTTGCTGTAACACGTATGGTGTGGAAGGTAATGGTTTGCAGCAAGTAAACAAGTAACAATGGAAGATGTATCAATGATAAAGATTGGACCAGGGTCCATAGTTCACTAGAGGTGCTCTCCTTAGATAAACAACATGCCATGAAGGGTAAACAAATTACAGCAGGGCAATTGACAGGAACTGAGCAAGGCATAACAATGCAATTACTAGTCAGAAATATCCTATGAGATTCGATTGGGCAATACAACAATATACATAGACCGCCATCCAACTGCATCTATGACTAGAAGTCCACCTTCGGGTTATCATCCGAACCCCCTCCAGTATTAAGTTGCAAGCAACAGACAACTGCTTTAAGCAAAGTGTGTAAGGTAAACAGTCCACATGTCCCATGAACAAGAGACCGTTGTTTTATCCCTAGTAGCAACAACACATCTACAACCGAAGAGATTATTGTCACTTCCCTTGGAAACTAGAGGCATGAACCCACTATCAAGCATAAATACTCCCTCTTGGAGTCACTAGCAACTACTTGGACAAGATAGCTACTAACAACGGAGAGCATGCAAGATCACAAACAACACAGACATGATAGAATCATAAAGACAAAACCATTAATCAAACCAACATAATAATCTCAATATCCATCGGATCCCCGCAAACACAACATGCATGATTACAAATAGATTAGATCTTGATCATGAACGGAGCTCACAAGATCTATACATGAAAGCACAAAGGAGGAGATATAACCATCTAGCTACTACATGGACCCATAGTCCAAGGTGGAATTACTCACACATCATACCGGAGAGAAGGCGTTCGGGATGATCTCCCCTCCGGCAGGGTGCCGGGAAGAACTTCAGATCCCCCGATCTAGGGACGATGGTGGTGGCGGCTATAGAAGGTTTCGTGGATATTTGATCGGGTACTTAGGGTTTCTTCATCGGGGGCTTCTTATAGGCGAAGGGGAGGCCGAGGAGGCGACCAGGGGGTGTAAAACCCTACCCAGGCGCGGGCCCACCCCTGGCCGTGTCTAGGGGGGTTTGGCTGCCCTGTCCCGCTTCTCGGTCTCCCCTCTGGACTTCTTGTTCCCCAAGGAAAGTAATTGACTTTGACGTTTGTCCCGTCCAATTCCGAGAATATTTCTTTACTAGCTTTTCTGAAACGAAAAACAGCAGAAAATAGGCAACTGGCACCGTGGTAACTTGTTAATAGGTTAGTACCAGAAAACATGTAAAAAGTACCTCAAAGTGTAGACAAAGCAAAGGAAAGTAGATACTAAACAAGCATGGAGCATAAAAAATTATAGATACGTTTCTGACGTATCACGGGACATCCAACGACATCAAGGCATGTACCAGGATGATCGAGAGTGTGGACTTCACCAGGGTGGTGCGCTCGCCTCGGTTCATAAGACCCGCGCACCATAGGTGAAGCCTGTTAGCCGCATTGTCCACCACATACTGCAATTGAGCCGTCGTAGGTTTCCGAAGCCCCGACAGCAGCCCCAAATACCGACATGGGAAGCTCCCCACCTCACATCCCAGGATCCCACGGGCCAGCTTGACTTGTTCTAGGGAGCACCGGATAGGGTGGATCGAGCACTTTGCCAGGTTAGTCCAAAGTCCCGATGCCTCCCCGAAGTCATCCACGATCGCCGCACATGTGTGGAGATCCAAGGGTGTGGGACGAACGAAAGTGACAACATCATCCACATACATGGACATGGCGCTGACTTGGCCCACTGGATGACAGATCAACGAGGAGCCCCACATCCACCGCCCTCACGAAGAGCAGGTGGAGCACATCCATCACCGTGCTAAAGAGAAGAGGGGATAGAGGACCCCCTTGCCTCACCCCCTCTGGTTTAAGATGGCCGTACCAGGAGAACCGTTCACTAGCACCCACGTCGAAGTGGATGGAGATCCACCTCTCCCCAAAGCCGAGCTTGGTTAGGACCTCTAAGAGGAAGGCCCAGTCCACCGTGTCAAACACCTTAGTTATGTCTAGCTTAGCACCAATCATTAATAATCATCAACAACGGCAGGTATAAGACTAAAAGTAATAAAAAGTATAAATAGGTTCATGGATCACCTGGCGATGAGTATATGCACTAGCGTGAGCCAAGGGCATGTCACTATCCTCGCCCCTTCATCACCGGATCCAGGCAAATCTTGTCATAGTAGAGCTTGTTATATCATGCCAAGGGTACGCCCCAAAATAGGACAAGAAATGTGTCAATTTTTTCCGTTTGAACCATGTCTGGGATGGTTGGTCCGCCCTTGTCCGCGGTTTGCCCAACGGGGCTCCCCATTTTATTCCTCCCTTGCCTAGGCGACATGTCGTGGAAGGTTGGGCGACTGACGGAATCATAGGTAGCAGGCGGCGAGGCCAAAATCAAAGGCTCCCTATTTTATTCCTCGTCCCATGCCCTCGGTGATAATGGCATGCACGACGCTGATGTCTATGGCGATGGAGCCATTGCAGCGCGTGATGTTGAACATGAAGCGACTGGTTTCGATGCACTCGATGGCGAGCGTGGGCTGGACAGGGTTGATTATAGACTGGAGGGAGACGAGCAGGTAGTAGGAGTGCATCGCGTGGAAGCGTGGCATGGCGACCTTGCAGTCGACGGGGAGGGACTAGAGGCGTCCGGTGTTGCGAAGGTTGACGAAGGCGCAGTATGTGGGGACAAAGATGGTGACAACGGCACCACACTCGTCGTCCTCAAAGTCATCGGCAATGTCGGATGCCTCGAGCATAGAGGCGGTCACATTGAATCCCCACGCTTCGAAGAGGACATGGGTGATGTTGACCACGAGGGAGGGGCAGGTCTTGGAGCTAGATGCCGTGATCTCGAGGCCAGAGCAAACGATGAGGCTACCCACCATGAGCACGCTGATGTTGTATGGCTCCATGGTGACGGCACCGAGGACAGTGGTGTTCAACAGCTCAGGCGAGCGGATAACAATGGTGGGGTTGTTGCCCATGGCCACGACCGTGAGGTTGATAGCGCCAAGGTCGGAGGACGTGCGACCACTGGTATGGAACAACATCATCACTAGATTTCCCTAGGAGGGGATGCGGAGGAAGTCAGATAGGGAGAGGTACTCGAGGAGTACATGGTAGCGCAACACGTCGGTGATGTCGGCGCTGGAGGCCACGACGAGTGCGGAGGGCGAGCGGGACATGTTGGCATTCCGAACGGCCAATAGCATCGGCAATGACCACCCAAATAGCTCACCGGCCACCGGGCTGGACGCCAACAACTGCGCAAAGTCGGAGAAATTGGGAACGACACGAGCACGACCATCACATTGACTCCGGCCGCGTGGGAAGGCAGCGCGGTGAGGAAAGGCGTGGAGAGAAAGGGAAAGATCTCCCCTTCTCCAGGTTAGTGGCATCCTACACTGTAGTGGAGTGGAGAAGTGAGACAGTGAGAGTGAGGTAGGAATATGAGCGAGGCGACACACGAAGGAGAGGCAGGTTGCATGGGGTGCGCGGGCGAGATGAGAGGCGCGGGGCGTGCGGGCCGACCTGCTCCATGGTAGCGCACATGCGAGGAAGACGAGCGACAGTGGGGAGAGAGAAATAAAAGGGATGAGGTGTGGGTGTGTGAAAGATGGGCCAGGCCGGATAAAAAGATGACAAACATGGACCGTTTATTTGTCCGCCCCACCACAAAGGCTCCCCATATTTGGGTCAGGAATGCGGTCATTCGGGGCCTACGGGCCGTTTGGTCCCTTCCACTGGGCATTGATATTTGTCCATTTTTGTCCGCAAAGAGCAAAGCGGATAACAAAAAGGCCTTTGCGGGTAGCCATTGGGTGTGCTCTTACAATAGACATACATGAAGTCATCGTGCTAAGCCTTAGGACCAGCACATTAAAGCAGCAATCATCATCAGTGATGACAGCCTTAGATAGGAAAAGACTGGCCTGAAGGTATGAAAACCGACTGGATCCCAAGAGATCTGTCAGACACACGACTCCATGCACCCTCCATCAATGCTAGACGCACCACCGGAGTGAGGATACAACGTGGAGGAACTTATTCTGACTTCAGGATGTAGCCATCGTCTTACCATCCTAAAAAAGACACAAAAATAGTATAAAGAATAAAAACGCCAACAATTGGAGCGAGGATAGCACGAACAAAACCTTATTCTAAATAGAATTTTCCAGGCAATTCATAGCAAATATGAAAAGTGCCATCTTGGAACATGACTCCAGATGCAAACTCGGACGACCTCGCTACCCACCGTAAATACATACACACGTGTTCAATGAGAAAGGCCACTCTGGAGGTTGACATTGAGTGTAAATGTCATGAATCATCCGTGAGCCAGCGACTTTGACTTTCATGTGTAGGCCTCACCACCAAAGCCTCAGTCATAAGAGCATCTCTACCAGAAACCAGAAAACCGCCAGAACCATATAATTTCGGTGAGTTTATGGGTCAGGCCGTGTTTTTTGGCCTGATAAGACACCACAAACGGAGCCCGACCCAGAATTTTTTTATTGGGGCCGACAAATCCACCCCCTCGAACTATATAATTCTGGTTCTGAGGGTGTTTTGTGGATCTCGATCCCTCTTTTCGCCACCACCCCCTCCACACCTCCACCGCACATTTTCTCACACCACCGCTCAAATCGCCAAGCTCCAACGAGAAATTCCTCGGCCCCCGCACTAGATCCGCCACCGGTAGTCGCCGATTGACTGTTGTGGACTCCACCGTGGCCGTACACCACCTTCCTCCTCGCGCTACCGTGGCCTCATCCCCGCCTAGGAGGAGGAGCGCCGTCGGTGTGTCCGCGTGTACGGGGCGTGAAAGCGCACCGCCCTCCACTACAAGAAGCACCACGCGCCGGTGTCGGTCTCTGGCTTCTCCTACCTTGGCCTCTCTGACGACAAACTCTGAATCTGCTGATGGAAGTGTCACCGCCGCTCCATGAGGCTTCGGTGAGCCCGATTTCGCGTGCGGGTTAGGGTTTAGCGGCAGCGACGACAAAACCCCCTTTAATTTAGTCGAATTTGTGCCTTTTGTGCCTACAATCACGGCTATGTACGTATGAACATATGAAATCTCCCGCAAATGTTCAAAATTCAAGTTTTTATGGTTTGAATTTGTGGTTTCTGTTATATCCATGAGCAAACCCGAGTAAAACTGAGCAAAACACGACCCTTAAACGCCTTCTTATGGTTCGGCGAATACAGTGTCTGCTAGAGTTGCTATAACAGGCATCGACGCCCATGACTGGCACGTGCCCAAGAGTCGGCAAAGAGCCAGCGACTAGACATCTGACTCTAGCAACAAACCTTGTAGGAGAAAATAAACTTTGATATCGCGCCGACCATACCTACGCAACTGAAGACCCATCTCTTATCATTTTAACCACAAATGCTCCACCCTGGCATCTTCAAGACTCCACCATGAAGGCAAGGCGAATCATGGGAACCCCTAGTATAAATCATGATAAACTGACTACAAAAACTCCAACATGACCCACTTGTGCTCATCACAAGAAAGTATGCCATGGAAACCTGTTTCAAGTGGAAACTTGGAAACTAGATCATGGACCATCGGATGCGAAATGTATAGCTGAGATGAACCACAGTTAATCCTATCATTTTGCAAATGGAGCTTAGGAATAAATTCTATGAGTACGGCGGCAAACGTCCCTCCTCGGCCACCGGGAGAAGGTCATCACCGGACTTCCTGCCGCTGTCGATGCCGCTGGTTTGGTCTAGAAATCCAGTAATGGATCTACGGGCATCATTGAGAGAGGAGAGCAAGGGGTTTTCCGAAACATGTAACAACCAATGTGGGTGTCTTTTTGTAAAATTCTACCGACTGTATCATGTCTCATCTCAGCTATACGTTTTACATCCAATGGCACGTGTCTAGGTTTCCAAGTTTCCATGGGAAACGGGTTTCCATTGGATACTTTCTCGCTGATCACCATCATCCTTAACATAACAAGCCGCCTATGAAACCTCCATCGAACCTATAACCCTTGTAGCAAAAGCATGTTCAAAACCAATGTCTCTGAGGAAAGTAATGACAAGAGATGTGCCCTTATCAACAAATTTGGAGAGACCCATATATGGGTTTCCCCAAATCACTTAACTAGCATGGAAATGGATGCAATATCATAACATGCCCTCAAAAAGGTCATGGCGCCCAAAGACGCCGCCGGCATCAACACCAACCAAGTCGGATTTCAGTGGGCTATGCAAATACCTAGCCCCTTTTCGAGCCATTCAGGCAAAACCATCCAATGCCTACACAACACGAACAAGTTCCTACACACTAGGAATCAACTATAATAATCGACAAGAATCCATCATGGGGACCCCTGGCGTTCCTTCCTATGTTTTGCACTCTCACCAAATTTGGGGATACGCATCCCATCACCACTCTATCCACCACTGGAGAGCCATAACTCCTCTTTGCTACCCGGAGTTCTTGCCTCCGCCACACACGCTCACCAAATTCGGGGACGCACGTCCATGTCACCACTTTATCCACTACTGGCGAGTCGTGGCTCACCTTTGCTACCCTGCTGAACGCTTGAGCAATCGACAGTCTACCTAGGTTCACCTAATAGCCAGGGATCCATTGCGTCGCCACGAAGTCACCAGGAAATGTCGTTGCAAGCAATGCATAGGAAAAAAAATATAGCCTCTGCTAGCTTTGGCCATCAACGACGCAAGGGGAAGGAGGTGGTGGAGGAAGTGGCCGTGCCTAATGACTCTCAAGTGCAGGAGATCTATTGTAGTACCTTTCAATATAGAAAAGGTTATCGAACTCATGAGGATCTAAAGGTATTGGTTAGCAACTTTAAAAAGTAAAACAAAAAAGATACGTGAGTTTTGCATTTTTGGGTTTATGGTTTGCAGAAACATAAATTGCAAGAATGTAAATGTTGTTTTTAGAGAAATTCCAATCCTCTATTCAGTGAGAGGAAAATCTCATATGTGTACTTATCTATGGCAAATGTTCCTAGGACAGCATGGAATTATTTAGCATGAATATTTCTAAAACAACATGATAAGCATCTTGTTAAGTTTTATTCTCATTGAACAAGGCCTAAAATAGGTGAATCCATATACATGTGCAAGTGCACCCTAGTGATTGGTCCTAAGGCCATTTCATGTGCAAACAAAGGATTCATTTAGACATAAAAGTCCAACTATTTCTTAAAGTTCTAAGGTCCCCGATCAAGACTGCCCTTAATGCAACTCAAATTCTTAGGACACGGTTTTGTCATTCTGTCCTTGTACTCTCTTTATTAAACTAAGGTGCGGCCCTATGAGCCGATAAAGGTGAAGTAACATGTAGTCGATGTTCGCATATTACCATCATAGAACCACATAAAAGATTAAAACTTGAGCAAATACTCATTGCATACTATATAGAAACCATAGGCAATTCATCGTATGCCCTCAAGAACATGGGGAACTACTCACAAGGGTGAAACATGGCACAAATCAGTGGCATATGGATTACAACACAATCTAAAAGTATAACTTCACCACAAAATAATGACAAGTTGCCAAGCATAAGCATGCGCATAACACTTAAACAATATTCTAGGGTTCAATCTACCACAAACGATGAGGGGGTGAAGTCGATCTAGAGACAGATGGTTTTAATGGTGGTGTTGGTGAATATGGTGATGGAGAGACTCCCTCCTACACCAAGAAGGAGTTGGTGATGATGATGGCTTGGCCTCAGAGCAGCAGGATCTGCCCTCTCCCAGAGTAGAAGAGAGCTTTCGCCTCCTCCACTGCCTCTATAATTCATGGGGGGAAATATGGCATATTTTTTTTGTGCAGACAAAGGGGTGCATAAAAAAGAGGGGTCAAGACAATGCTCGACGGTAAAATGGGCCCAGGTGGCGTGATCTAGGGTGTGGTCCATGCCACCTAGCCTATTTTGGGCCTCGTGGCCCCCCTCATGTGTATCTGATTGTAGGGGTTCGTAGCATGGAAAACAAAAAATTCTACCGCATGAACACAAACAAGCCAAGATCTATCTACTAGATTGTAACAACGAGTCGATGGAGTACTCACCCTCAAAGATTCCAAAGCGGTTAACAAGATCGGATTCTCGTGAGTGATGTAGCCATTCACTTGCGGATCTCAAGATCGCGTAGACGATCCTTCCGACGCGGTGTTCCGGCAGTGCTTCCACAGTCGGTCACACGTTCGGTAGTCAATGAAGACCTTCCTCTCCCTTGTTCTAGCAGGATGCGGAGGTTGTATCTCTCTCCTTGTGAATCCGTCAGCACGACAGCGTGGTGTTGGAGTTTAGAGGGGAGATCCCGCAGGGCTTCGCCTAAGGCGGAGCGAGTATGGTGGAGTAGAAGAGGGCCTCGGCGATCTAGGGTTTAGAGGGCGCCAAGGGGTTGGTGTGGCAGGCGGCTAGGGCTAGGGTTTAGCCCTAGTCGGTGACTTGGAGAGGGCCTAGGGCGGCAACAACTTGAGAGGAGGGCACGACCGAGCTAGGGTTTTGGGTGTGTGGCAAGGGGGCGCCCCTCCCCTCTATTTATGAGAGGGAGGGGCGTCAAGAGGAGGGAATCCTCCCCCCACTCCTCTTCATGTGGCCGGAGGAAAGGAGAGGAGGGAATCCTCCTCTAGGTAGGATTCCTTCCCTCCTCCACTTGGAAACCATTGTTCCAGTTTGACTTTTTCAAACTGCCTTTTGACATTCAAATTAGAGTTTGATTTCTCTCTTCCAAGTGTCCAGACAACCTAGGAGATGATGCAACCATTCCACTTTGTCATGAAACATCCATGTACCCTTCCCTTCCGGATCGGTGAACCTTCTAGAACATTTCGGTGAAAACACCGGAACCATTCTTGAACTCCGGAATTGGACTTTCCTTATATGAATCTTATTATCTGGACCATTCTGGATCTCCTCGTGATATCCCGGATCCCATATGAGACTCCAAAAAACATTCAGTATTCTCACTCACATTCCATAACTAATAAACATCATCGAATCCTTAAGTGTGTCTCCCTACGGTTCGTGAATTATGCAGACATGACCGAGACACTTCTCCGATCAATAACCAATAGAGGAATCTGGAAATTCATATTGCTCCCACATATTTCTATGATTACTTTGTGATCGAATGAACCATTTACATATGAGATCAATTTCCCTTTGTCTCATGATATAATACTTATCCGAGGTGTGATCGTCGGTATCTCTGTATACCTAGTTCAACCTCGTTACCGATAAGTACTCTTTTCTCATTCTTGTGATATGTGATATCTTGTGAGCCAGTCACATGCTTGCAAGATATTTGGATGACATTCCACCGAGAGGGCCCAAAATATATCTATTCGTCATATGGATGGACAAATCCCACTCTTGATCCATGTGCCTCAACACATACCTTCCGAACACTCAATGTCACCTTTATAACCACCCAGTTATGTAGTGGTGTTTGATGTCATCAAAGTATCCATATGGTGATGGTGATTAGCATGATCTCATGGTTGAAGGATTTAGGTTACTATGTATCTGAAAGCTTATAGCAACTGAACTATATTTAAAATTACTTGATCTTTATGCTACGCTTAATTATTAGGAATATGTCCATCACATCATTCTCCTAATGATGTGACCTTGTTGTTTACTAACATCTTAATGTTCATGATCAAGCAACCATGATCATCCTTTCAACCAACAAGCTAGTTTAAATAAGAGGGTTTACTAGGGACTCTTATGTTTACAAATCACACAAGTGTTAATGTTTCTGATTAATACTATTATAGCATGAGATATAAACTTTGATCATAAACATGAAGATATAATAATAACTACTTTTATTATTGCCTCTTGGGCATATCTCCAACAGTCTCCCACTTGCACTAGAGACAATAATCTAGATTACATGGTAATATACCGAACACCCATGATAGTTTGGTGCTGGTCATGTTTTGCCCTCGGGAGAGGTTTAGTCAGCGGATCTGCCACATTCAGATCTATGTGTACTTTTTAAATCTTTATGTCACCATCTTGGACATGCTCCCGGATAGCGTGAAAACGTAGCTTGATATGCTTTAGCTTCTTGTGTGACCTTGGCTCCTACGCATTGTCTATGGCACCCATGTTATCATAGTAGATAGCCATTGGGTCTAGCGCACTGGGAACCACATCGAGCTCCGTAATGAACTCTTTCATCCATATCGCCTCTTGTGAAGCCTCCAAAGCAGCTATGTATTCCGATTCAGTTGAAGATCTCGCCACAACACTTTGCTTTGCACTCCTCCAGCTCATTGCTACACCATTCAAAGTAAATACCTATCTAAATTGAGATTTAGAATCATCAGGATCGGTGTTCCAACTAGCATCGGTGTAACCATTAACGGGTTGTTCATCACCTACATAAGAAAGAACCATATCCTTAGTTCTTCTCAAGTACTTAAGGATGTTTTTGGCCGCTGTCCAATGATCCACCCCTGGATCACTTTGATATCTGCTAGTCAAACTAACATCATATGCAATGTCGGGTCTAGTACATAGCATGGCATACATGATAGATCCTATGGCTGAGGCATAGGGAGTCTTTGCGGTGACCCAGCATACCACTGCATGATGTAGTACACTATAGTCGTTGACATAACACCAATGAAACACCGTTCACTAGTATTACATCCCTCAGAGTGGTACAACAGAAACATAGCAGGTCCAAGACATGACTATAGGTTACAACTCAACTCTTTACAAAAGATCCAGAGAACACTCTATGTTAAAGAGAGAGAAATAAACTTCTTACAAAGAAGAATCAGAAATAATCAACTCATAACTAATATACTAATAGACTAGTATCTGAACTATTGGGGCTTGCATTGCTGCTATTGCAATATTCTACAGAAGTAGGTTCTATGGCTAAAGATTATATTCCTATCTAATCAGCAACTTCGTCTTCACTTGAGTTGATGTATATGTTGACTTCATTGACTTTGATGAAGAGCTTGAGCTGTTGATGATGATTCCTGGAGAATAACTTGATGTAGACATCGTCTTAATGGCTTTAGAATCTAGCAAGGGTTAAGAAGATACGTTGAGTACGAGCGTACTCAGCAAGTTCACTAGAAAAGGAGTGTTTGATGCACTATATCTACAGCCACAGACCGTAGGTCGTAGGCAATGCAGGTTTTCGTAAACATTTCTTGAAAGGTTGCTTTTATTCTGAAAAGCTATGTCCGTCAGCCTTCACGGGTTTACCAGAACTTTCATGGAGTTCCTTTCCCGCCGCGTTCATAGCTCCTTCCTGGAACAGGGAGTAACAAGTTACAGTTCTTACACTCTATAGAGGTGCGTTACTTTACCCATGAGAGACCTTAAGTGTCGTGGTGGTGGCACGACAGATGCCATGGGTAGGCTTAAGTTGGGGGCTGAATGGATGCTTGTGGTCACCGGGGAGGGAGTGGACGGTCGAGCCATGCACAAAGAACAAGAAGAACTCTCCAGACTTAGCGGTTTTATTGATACCCGAAGATTACAAGTGATCCTTGAGCTGTATAAACTAGGGTTTAGTGCACTAGTTCCTTACTTGGTCCAACCTCCTTCTACTACAGCTATGCCCTCCCTTATATAGGCAGTGCTAGCTAGCTTACACCCCTTTGGGTTCTAGGGTTTACTGTTTGGATCTTGGTCCCTATAATGTGGGCTGGTTCATGGGCTTGCCCTAAGCCCAATGGCCCAGTCCATAAAGCTTGACAGCTAACGGTCTTCTAGTACGCTGCTTCCTGTTCCTTTTGGCGTCATGCTGTTACTTTGTACGTCAGCATGTGCTTTGGGCGTCACCCGACTCCTTTTGTGTCATCCGACGTCGCCCTTCTCTTTTGACCATGTTTTACCATGGTCCCTCCTGAACCTTACTCGGAAAGGTGCCACACGTCCTACTTGACTCAGCCTTTCCTCGGTAGACTCGGCTCGTCGGTTCCTGCAAGAATCACAACTTTGTATTATGCGGACCGACATAGTTTATATGTCGCCCGCTCATGCTTCTCTTACCCGGCTGTTCTTACCCGGCCTGGTTCTTTCTTTACTCGGAGCTAACCAAACTGTGCTATGTTTCACCTCTCGTGACCCTACCGGGGGTTATCCCCCCGACATTAGTCCCCGAAGCTGGTGAGGTCTAGCAGTTCAAGCTGTTAGGCGTCTCCAGGTTCCTTTTGTGTGATTGGAACTTAGTTTTTGTCTTTATTTGTCGCAATCTTGCACCTTGCCGGGGTATCTGACATTTTTCGAATCCACTCTTTGACTTTTTGGCTCATTTTTGCCTCGAGCCGAGTCACTTTGGCCAATTCCGAGTCATTTTCGGCGCGCTTCAGTCACTGACAGTTGGTAATCATGATTACTTGCCTCAAATTTTGTTCCAAGCTCTGGCGGCACAGTGACGGATGCGTAGTTATTCCCCGTCACTGTTGCAGTCCCATCGGCCTGCGCCCCTTTCCTTCCTCTCATGATGTGGCACGGGATTTTTCGTGTATCTCTGGCTACGTGGCGCCTGCTGATTGGCTTACTCGGCCTGGTACACGGCCACACGCTGGCCGCACGACACAGATGGATCCCACAACCTGGGTTTTTACTATCCTTAAGTAGGGGTTGGGGGTTTCCACTTCCCCCACGCCCGTTCAGTTTTCCCTTGCCTCTTCTTCTTCCTTGCGCCTGCGAGATCGAACCGCCCCCTTTGCGGTTTCTTCTTCCTCCTGTTCTTGCCCTGCAATTGCTCCACTTCTCTTTCCATTCCACCATGGGTCCGTGTTCTTCCAAGCCACTCCCGACGGCGGAGGAGACTGAGCCTGCGAGGGTGATGGACGCTCGCGACGGCGCTGATGGTGCAGAGGAGCAGGAGGTTCCCGCCGACGAGCGCGGCGGCTGGGAAGGCTCGGAGGTCTCCACCGAGGAGGTAGGATGGCTCCGCTCCACCAGGCGCATTCCGCTGCAAGTGGATTGTCGTCTTCCCGTTGGTGAGATCTCTCCCAAACCCGAAGCTAACGAGCGGGTGGTTTTCCTTTCTCACTTTGAGCGCGGTTTCGCTCTTCCAGTGAGCACCTTCTTCTCCTCGTTTCTCTCCACCTTCCATCTGCAAACCCATCATCTTCCTGTCACTGCGATTGGCTCTCTTTCCTGCTTTATCTCTGCTTGCGAGGCTTACCTCGGAATTTGGCCTACAGTTCTTCTGTGGGCCAAATATTTTAGATTTAGGGTTCAGGTTGTTCCCCAGCCTGGTGCTCCTCGAGACGTGAAGAAGCCGACTCGGTGCGGTGCTGCTAGCATCACGCCCAGGAGAGACTCCATCTTTCCTCGGGTTGCTGGGCTTGATTCTTGCAAGAAGTGGCATAGGACCTTTTTCTATGTCAAAAACAGCGGGTCCACCAATAACATCCGGCTCCCCCTTTCTCGGATGAGGTCCCCAGCAGGAAGCTCTGGCAGCTTGACCCGCGCGACCAAGACGCTGTGGTAAACGAGGCTAACGCGATCCTGGAAAGGCTGTTGTCGCCGGATGAAAACTTTCATCTTGCCGACACTGACCTTATGTGTGACTTCATCTCACGCCGGTAAGCCCCATCCAAGCGAGGAGCCACAGTATGTGCTTCATGAGTGGCTCCCATGATCCCACTCGGCACTCCACTAAGGATCTCACCCATGACTCCATTGCCCGCCAAGTAAGCTCAATCTTTAAACTGAACTTGGCAGATGATTGGGCTTGGAGTTGCCCTCCATTCAGCCGGGTCAGGCCTGTCCCCTAGGTAAGTTTTCCGAGTCGGTTTCCTTGCCGAGTAGGCTTTAGCTCTTTTGCCACTCTCAGTCTAGTTTTTGGTTACTCTTTCTATTTGTCTTTCGTAGAATCTTGTTCACCAGGTTGATGACAGTACTGTCCCTCCCTGCAGTTATAACAGGTATTGCTCCGACTCTGATGAGGTCGAGTATGACCTGGAGTGCTTCATGCCCATCCCGCACGCTGTGGCCGCTTCAGCTTCGGGTAAGAGTCGATCTCGCAATCCCTTACAAGATTGGTCTGATGATGATGAGGATGATGATTGTACGCTTTTGGAGGTACAAGCCTTGCGACCTTAGTTTTCCAACTTATCCGAGTAAGACTGTTATTTACTTATGTAGCTGGCTAGGTACATGACACTCCTCCTCTCGCCGTGGGCGGAGTCGGCAAGATCCCGGTCACTAAGCCTCCTCCAGCACTCAGCCGGCCAAGAAGAGTAAGCCCACTCCGGCAGCTCCTGCTGCCACTATGGCTGAGACCCGCCAAGCCACTAGGAGCCGAGTCACACGCTGAGTCACCCGTGACCCGGTCGTCACCGGCTAAGTTTTTACACTCACCTTTCTTCGTTCTTTCCTTTTCGTCACTGATGTTCTCTTACACATGTCTTGTTGTTTTTAGCAGCACACCTTTGTCGGCAAACCAGGCTGCTTCTAGCATCGCCTCGCTGCTAAGGCCTGCACCTCCTCCAGCTGATTCGACGGCGCCGAGTCCCGTTCGAGTCGAGGCTCCCACTGTTGAGGCTCACGCCTCTCAGTGTCAGTCAGACCCGGTGGGTCATTCGGCTAGAGCCCCTGGTGCTGGCCAGGAACAATTTTCTGATCTTGGTGCCAGTGATTCTGGCACCGAGAAACCTTCCGCCACCAGTTCCTCTGGCATCGGCCCTCAGGCTGGTGCGAATGAACAACTTCCTGATCTTGGAGCCAGCAAAACTACTGAGCCCAGTCAGCCGTCTCCACTTTCTCCTCCAAATCCTCCTGCTCGCTCTCCTATTCTGTCAAAGGGCAAGACCCAGCCCAAGGCCTCTGGCTCTGCTCGCCCTTTATCCGGCAAATCCACCTCCTCCAAGCAGACAACGCTGGTCTACGCTACGGGTTCTGCTCCTCAGATCCGGCCTCTGACGTTGGCAACAACGCTCGCTTCAACGGGCAAGGCGGGCGAGTCCGCGGCTGCTGGGTCAGGTGATGGCTCTAAGGCTGTTACCCTCCATACTAGTGCTGCAGCGACCCATGCCAATGTGGGAACTACCCTGAAAACGGGTCAAGTTCTCACTCGGACGCTCAGTGGGAAAAGCCTCGGTTTGGCTGAGCCTTATGCTTTGGCATGGAATGCAGCTGGCGAGCAGGAGGTCAGCACCCGCGCTGGCAAGAAACTGAAGCTGGGCCCTAAAGCCGTCTCTGACATGACCCAGCAGTCCATTACCCTAATGGCCCGCGCCGACGAAGTGAACAAGGTAAAGTAACTTCTTACTCTTTTGTATTGTTGAGTATTCCCTTTATACATATCACCTAGTCCCCGAGGTTACTGCCGAGTAAGGAACTTACTCGGTCGTAAGCTCTCAATAATCACTTAGTCTTTAAATTTTTCACACCAATCTTGCATGTTAGAGCTTCGATCCCTAGCCCTCGAGGTTACTGTTGAGTAAGGAACTTACTCGGCTGTAAGCTCTTAAGCTCTTTCATTTCCTTATGCCAAACTCATATGTTAGAGCTTCGATCCCTAGCCCTCGAGGTTACTGTCGAGTAAGGAACTTACTCGGCTGTAAGAATATTTTTCATTTCCTTATGCCAAACTCATATCTTAGAGCTTCGATCCCTATCCCTCGAGGTTACTGTCGAGTAAAGAACTTACTCGGATGTAAGCTCTTAATCTTTTTAATCCGGCAGGCTGCTTGACTTGACCTTTCCTTACTATCTGTCTTCTTTGTCCAGCTCACGCAGAACGAGCGCACCAAGGTGCACCAAGCTCTCGTTCTGGCGCATCACAAGCTCGAACTTGCGTATGAAAAGCTGCAGACTGACACCCAAGGCCAAGGTAATATCCTTACTCGTCCTTTTTCTATTCGGTGTATTTTTCTTTGGTTCATTTCCTCATCCTTTCCTTGCTCTTTTCTCACAGCCTCCGCTCAGTCCACCATTGAGGTTCTTCACTCGCAGATCAGCGAGGACGAGAGTAAGTTTCTTGCCTCATTAATTTGATAGCTGAAGGTTTCTATTGGTGATGACAAGTAATTTGTTCTAATTAATCAGAGAAGCACCAAACCAAATTCCAGAAGGAGCAAGATGAGGTGACTCGGCTGAAGAAGCTGATGGCCGAGATGGAGCAGAAGCACTTGGCCGAGGTGAAGGGGCTGAAGGAGGAGCTTGCCGAGAAGAATGAGCAGCAAGCCGCCAGCGCCGAGAAGACCCAAAGGTTGCTCGACGAGGCCGAGTCATCGGTTGAGTCGGCAAATCTGAACTTTGACGCCCTCCAAGCCAAGGCCAAGACTTGGCATAGCAAGCTTTCCACTATCAACTTCTTTCTCGATAGTGAGTTCTTACTCTTTTTGCACTATATAGGTCGCTCTGGATTTCTTCCATCCACTTTTGTTATTTTGCTAACTTTTGTCTTTTGCTTGCAGAGAATTTTGCTGAGGCCAATGTGTTTGCCATCCGAGCCATGAAGAAAGTGAGGGCCGAATCTGGCGCTCCGGCCGACGGCGAGGTGTCCATGGAGGAGCTTCTCGAAGCGATGTCCGAACGGGTCAGGACCCTCAAGTCTTGCAGTGCGGACCTGCTCAAGTCGGATATTCATGCGTTTCGCATGCTCTAGACGGATGAAGACCCACCTGAACTCATCGAGCCACTTGCTAAGAGATTGCTCCTTACTAAGGACCGGCTGGATCAATGGCGTGAGTCGGCCGACCGAGTTGCAGCAGACAAGGCTCTCTCCTTCGTGCTTTCATGGTACGAGGACATCAATATTGATGTTCTTGCTCGCATAAGAGGAGATGGCAAATGGCTAAATGACCTGGAGCTAATCAAGAAACGCCAGGAGCGAGCTTACGTCATGATCGAGTATACCATGGTGCACGCTTGGTGCGACGGGCCCAGCTTCCTCGACCTTGGCGACCCGCTCGTCGAAGTTGCTGATGAAGAGGGTGGGTACAGCAAAGCAACCGAGTTAGATGGTCCGGATGACCCGCCACGTATGCCCCTGACTCGGTCGATGCTCCAAGCGACGCTCCTGGCTCCAAGGGTGCTCCTCCGAGTCCTTCTGCTTCTTAGGTTAACAAATACTTGAACTTTTGATTAGATCCCCGGTATGCCGAGTACAGATGTAATATACACCGCACTTCAAGTTTGATTATGCACCTTTTGATAGGCTTTATATATTTGCGTTATGTTATGAATGTGAACCATTCAAGGGCAAGTCCCCGAGTTTCATTTTGCCGTGTCACCTTTTCTTGACTTTGGCCCCTGTCTACCTTTTTCGGCGTTCGACATTAGAGTCTCAAAGTACTAAGGATATAGTTAGCGGATATGAAACTTGGACCACTTGGCCGAGATCGTTCGACATGCAGTATAACATGACCTGCAGAGAGTTAGGCAAAAACTTAAAGCTGGCTCGCATTTCTCCTTTGCACTTATCTGGTGTTCGTGTTTACCCATCATACATCCTTTCCTCTTGCTTGCCATGAAGCCGTGTTGTCGGACAACAGCATAGTCGAAGAGTTGATTTTTTCCGAGTAAACACTACTTGTTCCGAGATAAATTTCGGGTGACACGCCAGCCGACATAAAATAATTGAGAGGTAAAACTTAAGGGGTAGTCCCCGAGTCAGTTTTTCGAATCATACCATTTTATTATCAGCACATAGCCGGCATATACATCCGACATATGAGAGTTCGAGTGATACATTCATTTCTTCTCCTAAGTATAGAAGGGACGAAGTAGTGCCACATTCCATGGACTTTTGGTCTCATCTCCTGACATGTCCGCCTTGTTCTTTTGCGCTTCACGAGCATCTATGAGACAATAGGAATCATTGTGCAATGCTTTGCTTACAACGAATGGACCTTCCCATGGGGGTGATAATTTATGCATTCCTGTTGTGCGCTGCACTAGCCTTAGCACCATATCCCCTTCTTGAAAAACACGAGGTTGCACTTTCCGGCTATGGTAGCGTCGGAGATTCTGTTGATATATAGGGGATCTGGATAATGCTAGTTCCCTTGCTTCTTCAAGTAAGTCTACTCCATCTTCTCGAGCCTCTTTTACCTCGGCTTCCGAGTATTGCCTTATTCTTGGCGAGTCATACTCTATGTCGGCAGGCAAAACTGCTTCTGCCCCATACACGAGGAAAAATGGCGTATAACCCGTTGACCGATTCGGAGTTGTTCTTAGGCTCCATAACACTGAGGGTAGTTCCTATATCCAACAACCAGGTGACCTCTAGAGTGGTTCCATTAAGGAGGGTTTTATCCCTGACAGAACTAAGCCATTAGCCCGTTCAACTTGTCCATTTGATTCTGGATGGGCAAATGATGATACATCGAGTCTTATTCGGCGTTTCCCGCAAAAACGAGCAAAAGCTCCTTCAGCAAAGTTTGTGCCATTTTTAGTGATTACACTATGTGGGTAACCATATCTAAGGATTATATCCTTTAAGAATGTGATAGCTGTTTTACCGTCCAACTTTTTGATTGGTTTCACTTCTATCCACTTGGTGAACTTATCAATCATGACCAAAATATGAGTCATGCCTACCCTTGCTGGTTTGAATGGTCCTACCATATCTAGGCACCACACTACAAAAGGCCAAGTGATTGGTATAGTCTTTAATTCAGATGCTGGTATATGTGATTTGGATGCATAGTGTTGACAACCACTGCATTTTCCGACTAACTCTTGCGCTTGGCCAATAGAATCCATGTCGGAATGCCTTGGCCACCAACGCTCTTGATGACGCATGGTGCCCACATTCTCCTTGATGAATATCCAATAAGATCTCTTGGCCTTTCTCTGGGCTAATACAACGCTGCAGTATGCTCGTCACGCTTCACTTGTATAATTCCTTGTTGATTATGGTGTACGCTTTTGCTCTTCGTACTGTTTGCCTTGCCAATGTTTCATCACTCGGAAATGTCCCATCTTTTAAGTAGTCGAATATTGGTTGTGCCCATGTTGGTATCAGTGGTTCCGGGTCTGCTTCAACATCAATGTCCATTGGCTCTGCCGACATATGCTTTGCCGACATGACCTAAGGAGTCCCCGAGTGTGATTCGACAGCCCCTGAATTGAGCGGATCAGTCCCCGAGTGGTTCGAACCTACCCCTGAGTCGATATCCATTGGTACCACGTCTGACTCCTGAATCACTGGGGTGACCCTGATCGAGTCGGATTCTGGTGACGGCTTGATCGATGGTTTCCCGAGGTGCTCCAGCGCTACTCCTGGTGGTATTGCTTGCCGAGATGACCCTAGTTTGGATAGTACATCTGCTGCCTCATTCTCTGCTCTAGGAACATGATGGAAGTCGCATCCGTCAAAGTATCCCGAAATTTGTTGCACATGGAAATGATATAATGCCATGTTTGCGTCCAGTGCATCCCAATGTCCAGACACTTGCTGAATCACCAAATCCGAATTGCCAAAACACATTATCCTTTTGATACCAATTTCCTTGGCCACTTTGATGCCGTGGACAAGTGCTTCATACTCGGCAACGTTGTTGGAAGCAGCAAAATGAATCTGTAACACATACCTAAGTTGATCCCTCTTTGGAGATGTGAGAACTATCCCGGCGCCCAGACCCATTTTCATCTTGGACCCGTCAAAATGCATTTTCCAGTAATTCGGATCTGGCAGTGGTGGTTCATACTGCATTTCCATCCAGTCTACGAAAAATCTGCAACAGCCTAAGACTTTATTGCATCTCGCCTATCATATTGTGGAGTATATGGTGCCAGCTCTATTGCCCATTTTGTGACTCGGCCGTTGGCATCTTTGCTGCCCAATATATCCGAGATAGGCGCCTCGCATATTACTCGGATTGGATGTTCTTGAAAATAATGTTTCAGTTTCTTTGCTGCCATATATACCCCATATGTCATCTTCTGATAATGCCGGTAATTCTGTTTCGAGATAGAGAGCACTTCGCTCAAGTAATAGACTGGTCTTTGGACTGATTTGCCCCCTTCTTCACGTTCAACCGCCACTAATGCACTTACAACTCTGTTGGTTGCGGTGACATAGAGCAACATTGGCTCTTTGAATAATGGTGATGCTAATATTGGTGTTGTTGCCAACATTTTCTTTAATTCATGGAAAGCGCTATCAGCTTGCTGTGTCCACGTGAATTTGTCTGATTTCTTCATCAGTTCATATAGTGGTAGGGATTTTGTGCCTAGCCGACTAACAAACCTGCTCAATGAGGCCAGGCATCCAGTAAACTTCTGGACATCGTTGAGGGTTTTTGGCAATTCCATTCTTTCGATGGCCCCGATCTTTGTCGGGTTAGCTTCAATTCCTCGGCTGGATACGAGGAATCTGAGTAACTTGCCAGCCGGGACACCAAATGTGCATTTTTCCGGGTTAAGCTTCATCCAGAATCTTCTCAAGTTTGCGAATGTTTGACGCAAGTCCTCAATTAGAGTATGACTGTGCTTGGTTTTTATTACCACGTCATCGACGTATACTTGAACGTTTTTGTCCAATTGATCTTGTAAGAATTTTTGCATGCATCTTTGATATGTTGCACCTGCATTTCTCAACCCAAATGGCATGGTACAATAGCAAAAAGCCGTGTACGGGATGATAAAAGCAGTCTTTATTTGATCATCCAGATTCAGTGGTATCTGATGGAATCCTGAATACGCATCCACAGACAACAACAACTCACACCCAGTAGTAGAATCTATGACTTGATCGATCCGTGGCAGGGGAAATGGATCTTTTGGACATGCCTTATTAAGGTTCGTGTAATCAATACACATGCGCCATACCACTGCCACGTTCGGGTCATCTTTTTTCTTCTCGACCAAGACTAGATTTGATAACCAATCCGGGTGCAGTACTTCCATGATGAATCTAGCAGCTAAAAGTCTGGCAATCTCGGCAGCTATTACTTTCCTCCTATCTTCGGTGAAGTGGTGAAGGGGTTGCTTCACCGGCCTGGCATCTGGTCTTACATGAAGAGAGTGCTCAACCAGCTCCCTCGGAACTCCTTGCAGATCATGAGTGTACCATGCAAAGATATCCCGATTCTCACGGAGGAAGCTGGTAAGCTCGCTTTCTTATTTGTCTGTGAGGCCAGCCCCAATGGTAACTGTGCGCTCTGGGAAAGTCTCATCCACCTGCACCTTCTTGGTTTCTTTGGTAGTTTGAAATGACACATTGCCATGCGGGTTGGTGAGTGTCGGCATGGACATTTGTGCTGCTTTGGCCAATGCTGCCACCTCCAACATTTGATTCTTTTCTTGTGCTATGACGAGTGACTCGGCCAGTGAAGATCCGGCTGAGGCACAAGCAATGGATCTTTTGTAATCCCCTTCAACTGTAATCACCCCACATGGGCCTGGCAGCTTCATCTTTAAGTAGGCAATGTGGGTAGTAGCCATGAATCTTGTCATAGCCGGCCTGCCGAGTAAGGCGTGATATGAGCTGACCAAATCCACTACCTCAAACTCTATGGCCTCAGTGCGACAGTTCTCTCTGTTGCCGAATGAGACATCGACCCAGATCTTGCCAATTGGCTCACAGGACAATCCCGGCACAATACCGTGGAAAGTGGTCTTAGTCGGCTCCAGCATGTTCATGGTAATGCCTAACTTGAGCATAGTATCCTTGTACATGATGTTGATGTTACTGCCATCATCAATCAGCAATTTCGAAAACTTGACATTGATATCTGGGCCCATGAACATTGGATCCAAAACTAGAGCATATCCTTCTGGGGTTGGCATGATCTTGGGGTGATCTTTTATACTCCAAGTTATTTCTTGCTCAGACCCATGCATGTACTTGGAAATCGCCGGCATTGTGGCATTCACCTCCATCATCCGTTGCTGCTGGCTCTTTTTGTCATTCGGCTCTATGACAAAGACAACATAGCTCTGGTGATGTTCTCTATACTCATTTCTAGTTCCATGGCCTACATGAGCGTCGTCATCTCTTGGATTGTGCACTTGGTGCATAGTTTCTCTTCTTTCTTGATTGTGATACCTTGGCTGCCTGTTTTCGTATATGTTATATGTTCCCACTGTCTGAGCATTTCCTCCTATAAGTGGTGGAGGGGGAGGTGGTGGAAGCTACTTATTCGGCGAATCCACTCTATCTCCTTTCTGAAACCAAGTGAATTGTCTTGTTGTGTGATTGGCCGGTTTACTTGGACTAGGCGTGTGAAACTTACACAGCTGGTCCAGCATCATCTCATAGGTATATTTCTGTCGGTCCTGATATTGCTTCCTCTATTCGTATGGCTTTTTACCATCATTATTTGGCACCCACTGTTGTTGTCCACTTGTCCTTTGACGTTGGCTACTTCCAGCATCTGGATGATCCTGACTCACGGACGCAACCTGAGTCGAACCATATCTGTAGTCTGGCCTTTCGTCTCTTCTCTTGCTTTTGTATTCGGATCTTTCCTGGCACCTTTGCGACCCGACAGCGTCATAGATCTGAGTCTCAGTCACCCCGTCTGCCGACATAAGCAGCGGCTGAGTTGGATCTCCTAACGCATACGAATCAGCAATTCTTATCGTTTCTGCCAGACTTGCCGGCATATCTCTCTGTAACCTTTTCCATAGCACACTTCCATGTATGCATCCTTGTGCAAACCAAGCGATTGCCTGTGACTCGATTACCCCTTCACAAGAGTTGCGCATCATACACCACCTTGTGAGGAATCCCCTGTCTGTCTCATTCGGTCTTTGTTTGCACATCGACAGTTGTTGTGGGCGATTCGACCTCTTGTAAGTGCTCGTGAATTTGCTCACAAAAGCGTCTTGAAAATCGATCCAGCTGTTAATGCTTCCGGGTGGCAAATTGTTCAACCATACCCGATCTGGTCCTTCCAGCATCTGCGGTACATATCATACTGCCCATCTCAAATTTCCCTGCACGATCTTCACAACAGTTCCATAATCTATGAGCCAATCCTCTGGCTTTGTACTTCCATCATACGTTTTTGTCCCTCTAGCCAGCTGGAAATTTGGTACTGGTGGCTCCTTCATGATCCTTGGGCCAAACCACGGTGGACCCTGCGGACCTTTCGATTCAATCAGCTTTGCCATCTTTATTCGGTCAAGATTCAGCCTTGCATCATCCGGCTGAAGGTTCCTGCCTCCGAGTCTAGCTCCCATTGCTTGATATGCGTGATCCGGCAATTCATATCCATCATTCACCATAGCCGAGAAACCATCATTGTACCTATTTGCATTCGGGTCAGCAGGCTATTGAGCTGCCTTTCCCGCGCTTTGCTGTCTTCTTTCGGGTTGAACTGGTTCATTATTCGGCGTTTGTTTTCCTCCTCCTGCCGAGTGAGTTCCACGCGTAGCTTGAGGCGCAAAATTTTGCCCCTGTTGTCGTTTCTTTGCCCTGCTTGCCTTTCTCGGCCTGCATTCTCTTGGTTTTCATTTCCTTGGGAATTATTCCTTCTCGCCCCCTGTGCATGTGCCGGGTTTCCTTGAGCCATCGCCGGATCATAGGTGACCATCTGCTTGTTTCTTCCAGAATCCACACTCTTTTCTTTTCTCGGTCTAGGCGCCGCTCCGGGTGAGGATGCCGTGTGCCCTGCTGATCTTGCCGGGATAGGAGTCGCCGAGTGAACCAGCCGTGACCTTCCTGCTATACCCGGATTTGCTCTGTAATACGCTTCATTCAGCATGCTTGCTGCTCTTACTAGTTCATTGACTCATTCTTGTTGTCTTTTCTTTGCTTCTCCCTCCAAATGGGGTAACTCTGCCATTGTTGCTTCTGCTGCTCGCAGATTAGCTGCTGTTGTGTTATATGTTGGCTGCATAGCTATTTTGTTGCTGTTCTATGGCGTTATTTTTTATGTTGAATCTTCCAGTTCTTCGTTGAGGTTTCTTCCTCTCAATATCGTCGCATCAAGCCGGGTCGTTATGCCCTGGACTCGATTTGCCGAGTTGAGCTCTCGGATCATGATATCCACATCCTGCTGTAACTGCGCTAATTCCTTGGCTTTCTCCAAAACTTTTATCCTGGCCTCCTCCAACTCAGCTTGCACACGTGCCGGGTCAGTTGCCTGTGCTACTGGCTCTGCCAACTTGTCTATCGCTTCCTGCAGCTCCTTAGCCCTTTTACTCCCAGCTATGTTCTCCGGTTTCTCCAGTGGTGCCTTTGCTATTCTTGCAGCCCTTGGTGTTTCCTCATGATTTCCTCCCTCAACATTCTCATTCACTACTGGAACTATCGGGGGAGCCACAGGGTTTGGGGCTGTCATCATTACCTCCATGGAGACGAGCTGGTGAAGCTTCCCAGCGACAGGAATCACTGGCGGATCCGGAGCCAGGACGACGCGCTCCGGATATGCGCGCTCCACGCGCACCGCGACGTGAACCTGGTGCTCGCCGAATTTGATGAAGCGACCGCCCCTAGGGAACGGCTTGGTCCCAAAGCAGCTCGCATTGTCGCTGACGAAGTTGAGCGCTCCAAACCTCTGGATGAGGCCGGAGTAGACGCGCTCGCCGGTCTTGGCGATGATGTTGCTCGTCCAGATGAAGACTCCATCAAGCACCTGCTTCTGCCCCAAGGTGGGCGCCAACTGTTGTGGTGGTGGCACGGCAGGTGCAATGGGTAGGCTTAGGTTGGGGGCCGAATGGATGCTTGTGGTCACTGGGAAGGGAGTGAACGGTCGAGCCATGCACGGAGAACAAGAAGAACTCTCCAGGCTTAGCGGCTTGATTGATACCCGAAGATTACAAGTGCTCCTTGAGCTATATAAACTAGGGTTTAGTGCACTTGTTCCTTACTTGGACAACCTCCTTCTACTACAGCTATGCCTTCCCTTATATAGGCAGTGCTAGCTAGCTTACACCCCTTTGGGTTCTAGGGTTTATTGTTTGGATCTTGGTCCCTATAATGTGGGCCGGGTCATGGGCTTGCCCTAAGCCCAATGGCCCAGTCCATAAAGCTTGACAGCTAACGGTCTTCTGGTACGCTGCTTCCTATTCCTTTTGGCGTCATGCTGTTACTTTGAACGTCAGCGTGTGCTTTGGGCATCACCCGACTCCTTTTGTGTCATCCAGCGTCGCCCTTATATTTTGACCATGCTTTACCATGGTCCCTCCTGAACCTTACTCGGAAAGGTGCCACGCATCCTACTTGACTCGGCCTTTCCTCGGTAGACTCGGCTCGTCGGTTCCTGCAAGAACCACAACTTTGTCTTATGCGGGCCGACATAGTTTATATGTCGGCTGCTCATGCTTCTCTTACCCGGCCATTCTTACCCGGCCTGGTTCTTTCTTTACTCGGAGCTAACCAAACTGTGCTATGTTTCACCTCTCGTGACCCTACCGGGGGTTATCCCCCCGACATTAAGCGTTGTTGCACAGTCGAGAGTATGTTCCCGTTCAAACTTCCATGGTTTGAGGCCCGACCTAAGATGCAAGCCAATCACTGCCATTTCCGTGACCCCATATGTCTGCACGATCCTTCGGGGCTAGCTCACCTCCGTTAAGCCCCCTTCCGGGCAGGCTAAAACCCTGATGAGTTCCCAAAGACTCTATGAGCTGGTGGTGCCCCTGGTAAGTACCTTATAGGTCCGGATAAACCTCCGGTAGTCACTCATAGATAATCTAGACCCAAAAAACGTGGGGCCTAATGGTGCCCACCCATATGTTGGATCCACACAAGGAATCACAACATCACGTTAAGGTAGTATTGACTCCATACGAAAGGAAAAGGGTACAGCTAATTTCTCTGTCCCATTCCAAATCTCATGGTTAACGCATAATAAACAGCGCAAGAATCACTAGAGACATTTATTGTTTAGTCCTAGATGATATATTCCTGAGCAGTGTTATTCCAACTACCAGGTTTAATAGATTAGCTGATCACCCTGGATCAGTAACCAATAGTTCACATTATTATAAAAAATAGTGTTTTCTGACCCTTTTGAAATGCAGGTGATGACAACATTGAATTTGTAAAAAACTTTACAGAAAATAATCAAAGGACATGAGCAAGTGTGAACTTGCCTTTTGTAATTGCAAGATTATGCACTCATGGTCTTCGAGACAATATAAGATCCAATATCTCAAATCAGCATCATTGGTCCGGTAAGGACTAATGTTTAAAGAAGAAAATGCTATTGTGCATAGTAATGTAATGCAATTTGATAAACTCGAATTCCCGGAATTAGCGTTGATCTAGGGTTTGGATACTTGGAATGGTTTCTTTGTAATGTGTTGCTCTTTTAGATAAGTTTCACACTTGTGCTTCTTATTAAGGCTTGTGAGTGTGTGTGAAACTGTAGGGGTTCGTAGCATGGAAAACAAAAATTTTCTATCGCATACAAACAAACAAGCCAAGATCTATCTACTAGATTGTAGCAACGAGTCGATGGTATAACTTACCCTCGAAGATTCCAAAGCGTTTAACGAGAGCGGATTCTCGTGGGTGATGTAGTCGTACTCTTTCCGATCTCAAGATCGTGTAGACGATCCTTCCGGCGCCACGTTCCGACAGCGCTCCCGCAATCGGTCACACGTTCGGTACTCGACGAAGACCTTCCTCTCCCTTGTTCCAGCAGGCAGCGGAGGTTGTAGCACTCTCCTCGCGATTCCGGTAGCACAACGGCGTGGTACCGGAAGTAGAGGGGAAATCCCGCAGGGCTTCGCCTTAAGCCGGTGCGAGTATGGTGGAGCTTATGAGAGAGGCTATTAGTGGTCTAGTAATTAGACACACCAATTAGAAGGCTCTAAACCAATTAGAAGGCTCTAAACCGCAGGCTAAATCAATTAGAAGCTCTAAACCAAAACGGCTCTAAACCGGAGGTAGAAGATAGGATCTTGTGTGTTCTAGGAGGGGAGCCCTGCCCCTCCTTTTATGGGTGGGGAGGCGCGGCCAGGGGAGGGGAGTCCCTCCCCAAGTCGGCCTTGGGCTGGGCGCCGGCTTGGAGGAGTGGGACTCCTCCTCCAAGTTGGTTCCAACTCCTCTTGCTTGTTTCCCACAGTTTCCTGTTTCCCACAGTTTCCTGTTTTAGCCGTTTGACTTTCAAACTGGCAATTTGACTTTCATGTTTTTGGAACAGCAAGAACACTTAGTACATGATGCAATCATTCAATGACACACTCATGTACCCTCCCCCCCGGAGTGCCGGACAATCCGGAACCTTCTAGAACATTCCCGATGAAAACACCGGAATCATTCCCGAACTCCGAAACGGGACTTTTCTTATATGAATCTTATTCTCCGGACCATTCCAGATCACCTCGTGATATCCCGGATCCCATCCGAGACTCCGAACAACATTCGGTCTCTTTCTCATAATACCATAACTACTCAAACAACGTCGAATCCTTAAGTGTGTCTCCCTACGGTTCGTGAATTATGCGGACATGATCGAGACACTTCTCCGAACAATAACCAATAGAGGAATCTGGAAATTCATATGGCTCCCACATATTTCTACGATTACTTTGCGATCGAATGAACCACTTACATACGATACCAATTTCCCTTTGTCTCACGATATGTTACTTATCCGAGGTTATGATCGTCAGTATCTCTGCATACCTAGTTCAACCTCGTTACTGATAAGTACTCTTTTCTCGTTCCCGTGATATGTGATCCCTTGTGACCAAGTCACATGCTTGCAAGCCAATTGGATGACATTCCACCGAGAGGGCCCAGAGTATATCTATCCGTCATGTGGATGGACAAATCCCACTCTTGATCCATGTGTTTCAACCAATACTTTCCGAACACTTAATGCCACCTTTATAGCCACCCAGTTACGGTGTGGTGTTTGATGTCATCAAAGCATCCATCTGGTAAAGGTGATATGCATGATCTCATGGTCGAAGGAATTAGGTTACTATGTATCAGAAAGCATATAGCAATTGAACTATTGAAATGACTTGATCTTTATGCTACGCTTATCAATAGGAGTATGTCCACCATATCATTCTCCTAACGATATGATCTTGTTGTTGATAACATCTCAATGTTCATGATATGGAAACCACAATCATTTAATCAACCGACAAGCTAGTGAAGTATACAGGCTATACTAGGGACTTCAATTTAAGTTTACAATTCACACAAGTATTAATGTTTCCTTGTTAATACTATTATAGCATGAATATAAACATTTATCATAAACACAAAGATATAATAATAACTGTATTTATTATTGCCTCTAGGGCATATCTCCAACAGTCTCCCACTTGCACTAGAGTCATCTAATCTAGATTACATGGTAATATACCGAACACCCATGGCAGTTTGGTGTTGGTCATGTTTTGCCCTCGGGAGAGGTTTAGTCAACGGATCCGCCACATTCAGATCTGTGTGTACTTTGCAAATCTTTATATCCCCATCCTGGATATGTTCTTGAATAGCGTGAAAACGTAGCTTGATATGCTTTAGCTTCTTGTGTGACCTTGGTTCTTGCGCATTGGCTATGGCGCCCATGTTATCACAGTAGATAGACATTGGGTCCAGCGCACTAGGAACCACACCCAGCTCTGTAATGAACTCTTTCATCCATATCGCTTCTTGTGAAGCCTCCGAAGCAGCCATGTATTCCGATTCAGTCGAAGATCTCGCCACAACGCTTTGCTTTGCACTCCTCCAGCTAACTGCTGCACCATTCAAAATAAATACGTATCCAGATTGTGATTTAGAATCATCCGGATCGGTGTTCCAACTAGCATCGGTGTAACCATTAACAACGAGTTGTTCATCACCTCCATAAGAAAGAACCATATCCTTAGTTCTTCTCAAGTACTTAAGGATGTTTTTGACCGCTGTCCAATGATCCACTCCTGGATCACTTTGATATCTGCTAGTTAAACTAACAGCATATGCAATGTCGGGTCTAGTACATAGCATGGCATACATTAGAGATCCTATGGCTGAGGCATAGGGAGTCTTACTCATCCTTTCTCTATCTTCTTCCGATGTTGGACTTTGAGTTTTACTCAAGGTCGTATTGGGCAACATGGGCAAGAACCCTTTCTTGCTTTCTTCCATTCCAAACTTCTTTAGAACTTTGTCCAAATATGTACTCTGTGACAATGATATTTGGCGTTTCGATCTATCTCTATAAATCTTTATGCCTAATATGTAAGCTGCTTCGCCAAGATCCTTCATTGAAAAACTATTATTCAAATATTCCTTGACACTATTAAGAAGGTCTACATCATTCCCAATCAACAATATGTCATCCACATATAGTATTAAGAATGCTACAGAGCTCCCACTCACTTTCTTGTAAATACAAGCTTCTCCATAAGTTTGTATAAAACCAAAACTTTTGATTACCTTATCAAAACGTTGATTCCAACTTCGGGATGCTTGCTTCAATCCATAGATGGACCGTTGAAGTTTGCATACCTTGTTAGCATCTTTAGGATCGACAAAACCTTTGGGTTGCATCATATACAACTCTTCATCAATATCTCCATTGAGGAATGCTGTTTTGACATCCATCTGCCATATCTCATAATCATAATATGCAGCGATTGCTAACATAATCCTCACAGACTTTAGCTTCGCTACCGGTGAGAAAGTCTCATCGTAGTCAACTCCTTGAATTTGTCGAAACCCTTTTGCGACAAGTCGAGCTTTATAGACAGTAACATTACCATCAGCATCTGTTTTCTTCTTGAAAATCCATTTGTTCTCGACAGCCTTCCGGCCATCCGGTAAGTCCACCAAAGTCCATACTTGGTTTTCGTACATGGATCCAATCTCGGATTTCATGGCTTCTTGCCATTTATTGGAATCTGGGCTCATCATCGCTTCCTCATATGTCTCGGGGTCATCGGTGTTGTCCACCACCATGACATTCATAACGGAATCATACCAATCTGGAGTGGTACGAGTTCTCGTTGACCTCCGAGGCTCTGTAGCAAGTTCAACCGAAGTTTCATGATCACCATCATTAGCTTCCTCTCTTATTGGTGCAGGCACCACAGGAACTTCTTCCGGTGCTGCGCTACTCGCAATTTCGAGAGAAGGTTCGACAACCTCGTCGAGTTCTACTTTCCTTCCAGTCACTTCTTTCGAGAGAAATTCCTTCTCTAGAAAGGATCCATTCTTGGCAACGAAGATTTTGCCTTCGGATCTATGATAGAAGGTATACCCAATAGTTTCCTTCGGGTATCCTATGAAGACGCATTTTTCCGCTTTGGGTTCAAGCTTGTCCGGCTGTAACTTCTTTACATAGGCTTCGCATCCCCAAACTTTAAGGAACGACAATTTAGGTTTCTTCCCAAACCATAATTCATACGGTGTCGTTTCAACGGATTTAGACGGTGCCCTATTTAAAGTGAATGCGGCTGTTTCTAATGCATAACCCCAAAATGATAGCGGTAAATCTGTAAGTGACATCATAGAACGAACCATATCTAAAAGAGTTCAATTACGACGTTCGGACACACCATTACGCTGTGGTGTTCCCGGCGGTGTCAATTGTGAAAGTATTCCGCACTTCTTTAAATGCTCGCCAAACTCGTAACTTAGATATTCACCTCCACGATCAGAACGTAGAAACTTAATCTTCTTGTTACGTTGATTCTCTACCTCACTTTGAAACTCCTTAAACTTCTCGAAAGTTTCGGACTTATGTTTCATGAAATAGATATACCCATATCTACTCAAGTCATCTGTGAAGGTAAGAACATAACGATAACCACCGCGCGATGCTACACTCATTGAACCACATACATCGGTATGTATGATTTCCAATAAGTCTGTAGCTCGCTCCATCATACCAGAAAATGGAGTCTTAGTCATTTTTCCCATCAGACATGCTTCGCATCTATCAAGTGATTCAAAATCAAGTGATTCAAGAAGTCCATCGGAATGGAGTTTCTTCATACGTTTCACTCCGATGTGACCAAGACGACAGTGCCACATATAGGTCGAATTATCGCTTGATTTCAAACGTTTAGCCTCAATATTGTTGATATGTGTATTTCCACTATCGAAATTCAATAAGAATAGACCATCTATCAAAGGTGCATGTGCATAAAACATATTACTCATATAAATCGAACAACCATTATTCTCGGACTTAAACAAGTAACCGTCTCGCAATAAACAAGATCCCGATATAATGTTCATGCTCAACGCAGGCACCAAATAACAATTATTTAAGTATAAAACTAATCCCGATGGTAGATGAAGAGGTAGCGTGCCGACCGCGATCACATTAACCTTTGATCCGTTTCCCACGCGCATCGTCACCTCATTCTTCGCTAGCTTCCGTTTATTCTACAGCACCTGTTTCGAGTTACAAATATGAGCAACCGAACCAGTATCAAATACCCAGGCACTACTACGAGTACTAGTGAGATACACATTAATAACATGTATATCAGATATACCTTTCTTCTTGATGTTGCCGTTCTTCAAATCCGCCAAGTACTTTGGGCAATTCCGCTTCCAGTGACCTTCTCCCTTGCAGTAAAAGCACTCAGTATCAGGCTTAGGTCCAGCCTTGGTCTTCTTCGCCGGTGTGGTAACTTTCTTACCACCCTTCTTGAAGTGTCCCTTTTGCTTAGACTTGCCTTTCTTGAATTTGGTGGTCTTATTGACCAACAACACTTGGTGCTCTTTCTTGATCTCCACTTCTGCAGATTTCAACATGGCAAAGAGTTCTGGCAACGTCTTGTTCATGTTCTGCATGTTGTAGTTCATCACAAAGTTCTTGTAACTTGGTGGTAGTGATTGGAGGACACGGTAAATCCCCAAAGCATTAGGAATCACTATACCCAAGCTTTGAAGTTTGTTTGCGTGCCCAGACATCTTAAGCACATGCTCACTGACGGAGCTGCCTTCTTCCATCTTGCAGTTAAAGAACTTTTCAGAAGCCTCATAACTTTCAATTGCCGCATGAGTCTCAAAAATCAATTTGAGATCCTCGACAATATCATATGGGTCTGAATCCTCAAACCTTTTCTGAAGCTCCGATTCCAAACCATACAAGATAGCACACTGAACTATGGAGTACTGATTCTTCCGAGCGAGGTAAACATTCTTTACTTCATCGGGAGCATCAGCTGCAGGTGGGTCACCCAGCGGTGCATCCAGCACATAGGTCAAATTACCAGCTGTGAGGACAATCCTCAAATTGCGGAACCAATCCGCAAAGTTGCTTCCATTGTTTTTCAACTTTTCTTTCTCTAGGAATGCATTAAAATTGATGGTAGGGGCTGCCATTGATCTACAACATATTTGCAATAGTTTAGACTAAGTTTATGACAAATTGAGTTCAAATTAATAATAAAATTAAACTAGGTGAACTCCCACTCAAAACAATATCCCTCACATTGTTTTAGTGATCACACGAACCAAATCCACCATATCAACACCGATCATCACGAGAGTTGACATAGTTTCAATGGCGAACAATCGACATGTTCATCATATCTACTATATGATTCATGCTTTACCTTTCGGTGATCCGTGTTCCGAGACCATGTCTGTACATGCTAGGCTCGTCAAGATCAAACCTTAGTTTCTGCATGAGCAAATCTGGCTTGCTCACGTTGTATACACTTGCAGAATCTAACACACCCGATCATCACGTGGTGCTTCGAAACAACAAGCTTTAGCAACGGTGCTAACTAAGGGTGAACACTTTATGATTTGAAATTGATGTGCATGAGGGATCATCTTATAATGCTACCGTCGTCTACTAAGCAATACAAGATGCATAAAGGATTAACATCACATGCAATTCAATATATATGTGATATGATATGGCCTTTCTTCTTTGTGCTTCCGATCTCCATCTTCAAGCACGAACATGATCTCCATCATCACCGGCATTGCATCAAGGTCAATGACGCTTCTCCATGGTTGTCGTCCACCGGCTTCAACTATTACAACTACTTTGAATAGACACGCGGGTCTTAACATAAATTAAAGACAACCATATGGCTCCTGCCGGTTGCCAACTTACAATAAGGAACATTACATACATCAAATATAATCACAATCATGGCCATATCATATCACTGCACACCCCTGCAAAACAAAGTTAGACGCCTCTACTTTCTTTGCATATTGTACGTGGTTTGGGGCTTTCAATAAGTGTCGTTCTAACTTACGAACAAGAACCACAACATTGATACTAGCATTGTTGATCACCCGTTGTAAATTGGATCTTAACTATGCTAGGAGAAACAGGCACCCGCAAAGCCACTTATGCAATACAAGTTGCATGTCAAGCGTGGAGCAAGTCTCATGAACGATGTCATGTAAAGTTAGCCCGGGCCGCTTCATCCCAACATACCGCAAGATGCAAAGTACACAAGAAGTAATCGACAATAAAAGCATCAACGCCCACAATGACCATTGTGTTCTACTCGTGCAACAGATCTACATATAGACACGGCTCTGATACCACTGTAGGGGTTCGTAGCATGGAAAACAAAAAATTTCTATCGCATACAAACAAACAAGCCAAGATCTATCTACTAGATTGTAGCAACGAGTCGATGGTATAACTTACCCTCGAAGATTCCAAAGCGTTTAACGAGAGCGGATTCTCGTGGGTGATGTAGTCGTACTCTTTCCGATCTCAAGATCGTGTAGACGATCCTTCCGGCGCCACGTTCCGACAGCGCTCCCGCAATCGGTCACACGTTCGGTACTCGACGAAGACCTTCCTCTCCCTTGTTCCAGCAGGCAGCGGAGGTTGTAGCACTCTCCTCGCGATTCCGGCAGCACAATGGCGTGGTACCGGAAGTAGAGGGGAAATCCCGCAGGGCTTCTCCTTAAGCCGGTGCGAGTATGGTGGAGCTTATGAGAGAGGCTATTAGTGGTCTAGTAATTAGACACACCAATTAGAAGGCTCTAAACCGCAGGCTAAAGCAATTAGAAGCTCTAAACCAAAACGGCTCTAAACCGGAGGTAGAAGATAGGATCTTGTGTGTTCTAGGAGGGGAGCCCTTCCCCTCCTTTTATGGGTGGGGAGGCGCGGCCAGGGGAGGGGATTCCCTCCCCAAGTCGGCCTTGGGCTGGGCGCCGGCTTGGAGGAGTGGGACTCCTCCTCCAAGTTGGTTCCAACTCCTCTTGCTTGTTTCCCACAGTTTCCTGTTTCCCACAGTTTCCTGTTTTAGCCGTTTGACTTTCAAACTGGCAATTTGACTTTCATGTTTTTGGAACAGCAAGAACACTTAGTACATGATGCAATCATTCAATGACACACTCATGTACCCTCCCCCCCCGGAGTGCCGGATAATCCGGAACCTTCTAGAACATTCTCGATGAAAACACCGGAATCATTCCCGAACTCCGAAACAGGACTTTCCTTATATGAATCTTATTCTCCGGACCATTCCGGATCACCTCGTGATATCCCGGATCCCATCCGAGACTCCGAACAACATTCGGTCTCTTTCTCATAATACCATAACTACTCAAACAACGTCGAATCCTTAAGTGTGTCTCCCTACGGTTCGTGAATTATGCGGACATGATCGAGACACTTCTCCGAACAATAACCAATAGAGGAATTTGGAAATTCATATGGCTCCCACATATTTCTACGATTACTTTGCGATCGAATGAACCACTTACATACGATACCAATTTCCCTTTGTCTCACGATATGTTACTTATCCGAGGTTATGATCGTCGGTATCTCTGCATACCTAGTTCAACCTCGTTACTGATAAGTACTCTTTTCTCGTTCCCGTGATATGTGATCCCTTGTGACCAAGTCACATGCTTGCAAGCCAATTGGATGACATTCCACCGAGAGGGCCCAGAGTATATCTATCCGTCATGTGGATGGACAAATCCCACTCTTGATCCATGTGTTTCAACCAATACTTTCCGAACACTTAATGCCACCTTTATAGCCACCCAGTTACGGTGTGGTGTTTGATGTCATCAAAGCATCCATCTGGTAAAGGTGATATGCATGATCTCATGGTCGAAGGAATTAGGTTACTATGTATCAGAAAGCATATAGCAATTGAACTATTGAAATGACTTGATCTTTATGCTACGCTTATCAATAGGAGTATGTCCACCATATCATTCTCCTAACGATATGATCTTGTTGTTGATAACATCTCAATGTTCATGATATGGAAACCACAATCATTTAATCAACCGACAAGCTAGTGAAGTATAGAGGCTATACTAGGGACTTCAATTTAAGTTTACAATTCACACAAGTATTAATGTTTCCTTGTTAATACTATTATAGCATGAATATAAACATTTATCATAAACACAAAGATATAATAATAACTATATTTATTATTGCCTCTAGGGCATATCTCCAACAGAAACAACATATAAGTATAATAAATAGTATACAATAATAAAACACTCAAGTGTGGAATGGTATCTAAAGACTCCTTATAAGAAGGTTGTTACTTATATAGATTTACTTTGGAGTTCTTAAGAATTACTTTTAGAGTATCTTAAAAGAATAACTTTTGAAGAAAAGCTTACTATCTAAACAAAAACATTTAAACTTTAAGCTAACACTCATAGAGTTTCTTCCAAGCTATAGTTCTTAAGAAAGAAAGAATTACTTCATTTAAATAATGACCACACTAATAGTTGAGACTTATCTATCTTGGTCATTAGATGGTATTATAATTTGTTCACTTCATAATGTTTTCCTGGGTTCAACTAAGATTGGTAACACTTCTACTTGGGTTATGTTTTCTTCAAATTATGATTGAATAGAAGTATTTACCTTCTTATAAATGGGTGGTAAAAAGTTATAAATATGGAAACAATATTACTTAACTTCTTATGAATTAACTTTGGTGTTTTAGTATGCTTATAAACTTGTGGTTGAAGTAATAATAAAAGATTTTATTAAGTCAAAATAATAATCTTGAGAATTTAATATTTGATAACTCCATTTGGAAAATAACATACACTTATTGTTGAATGATAATTTAATTAAAATTGTATTTAAAATGTGTGGAACTTATTTTGACTTCATATTATCAATATTTAAGACTAATATTATTTTTGTACCTTAAAGGAATAATTGTAGAAATATTAGCAATTTTTACTTATCCTTTCATGAATTTTCAACTAAGAAATTAGATTTAAATTCAAGTTATTAGAGTATTAAATTTTTATTTACTTCAAAAGTGGAATGTTATATTTTTAACATGTAGATATTATTTTTGTGATCATTTTGGTATATTACATTTATTTTTGTGATTTATAAATCATAAAATATGATTTTTATAAGATTTATTACTATATAAATACTTAATAAATAATAGATATTTAATTAAGCGAAATAATAATACATGATTATGGTATTAAGTTATAGTTCTTATTTTTCTAAGAATTTTGATATATTATTTATATTTTGATCATTTACCATTATTAAAATATGAATTTTCAAAGTTTTATTACTTATAAAATAATTATTATTTAAATAACTAACATAATAATGTTTGATAATAGATTTAAATTATTATTTTATTTTTCTAAACATTTTCATATATTACACATATTTTTCTGAATTATAAAACATAGTTATTGAATTTATAAGGTTTAATTAATTTCTAAAAATAATAAAAGGAATTACTGCGTCACTGTGACATCAGCACAGGGGTGGGGTTGTTTTACACCGGGGCAAAGCCTACCCACGATGGCTGACACAAGGGCCCGAGGCCACCTCAGCTGCCATGCGGGCAAGGATGGACCCACCTCGGTGTTGACCGAGACTGACCATGCGCCTGACGTCAAGGTGACATCACTGTGATGTCATCCTAGCCAGAACCTCATAGGTGGCATACGGGGATGACGGAGGAGGGCTCGCGGTGCTGCGCGGGTATGCGGGTTGGATGCGCAGGACGCTGGGGAGCCTTTTGCTGGTTGCGCCTCCCGTTTTGCGTCACCGGAGCTTCGGCTCCGACGAGCATCTGCGGCGACGGACAGAGGTGTGTGTCGCAGGCACTATAGAGGAAGAGAGGAAGGCAACAGAGAGGTGCCAGAGCACCATGAGCTCACCAGGATGCCGTTGGTGGGCTCGGGAAGGCTCGGGGTAGCCGGAATCAACAGCGAGGGCAGCGGCCGGAGTTGGGGACAGAGGTGCCAATTGCAGCGCTCGGGGCTTCTTCGGCTCGCGCTGACTGGGGAAAACGACAGAGTCAAACGATGCGAAGCTTCCTGGCATCACGGCGAGGCTCGGGATGGCCGGAAACATCGGCGATGGACGGCTCTGGCTGGGGCTAGGGTTTAGGCAGAGAGGAACTCGAGAGAGAGGGCGCGGGGAAGAGTGAGAAGATATGGACGAAAGCACCAGGGGCAGAGACGTGCACGTCGACGTTCTTATTCTCGCGGGATCCTCGGCGGTGGCATGAATCGTGGCGGACGAGCAGCGGACAACGCCAGACGCGCCACCGAGCTGCTTCTCTCTCTGTCATGAGGAGGAAGAAAAGAACAGGATGGCGAAAAGGTATGGGCCAGGTTGGGCCGCGTGTGGGCCGATTTGGGCTGCAACAGGATGCACCTAGCGATAGTTTGGGTACAGAAGAACTCTGGGCCGGACTGCTGCACGGGCCTGATATTTTTTTCTTTCTGTTTTCCTTTTTCTATATTCTGTTTTTTTTTTCAGATTTGTATATTACGCATTTGTTTGAAATTTGTATATATAATTTATTTGTTAAATAGTTGCAGCAATAATGAAATATATTTAGAATCATATAGTGATCTTTTTTGATAATTTGTAGGAACCTTAGTTATTAATTTCATTTACATAATAAACCATGAACTTATTATAGGATACACTCCTATTTATTTATGAAACTTAGTCCTCATTAACTTATAGCTTTAGGGGAATTTTCTAATGGTGATCCTTCATTATTTTATGATACATAAAGTTCTAAGGAATTGATATGGTTAATATTATTCCCATGAATCTATGAAATACCAAGGTATTTATTTTATTATATCTAACATAAGAGTTAGGGTTTGAATTGTAAATGTTTACCATAAGTTTTTAAGAGATTTATCTACTTGTATTATTTTATATATGTGAACGAACATTATGGTTGAAGACATATTGCCCTCATGTTTATGATCATGAATGATATTACCTTTTAAAATAGTAAGGTTATACTGTAGAATGACTTATGAGATAGAATTGCTCAAGATGGTTGTAGCATCCCAGTTGTCTAACACCTGTAATGCTACTGGATCTAGTAATAAAAGGGCCACTTCCTACATATAATTGTTGCATCATCATCATATCATGCTCATGTCATCATGCCACCTTGCATTTGAGCATCATACAAAAACTCTTTTGTTTGGTTCTTATCTCATATGCATTAATAATTGTATTTGCCTCTTGATATTGTATTTGGTTCTTGATATATTGCTTAAATGCCCAAGTTGAGTTGTGGGCATATCTTTTATTTGACTCCACCACCTTTCTTGACATCACCCCATCTTTCCACCATTCCACCTTACATGAGCAGGGCAACTTATTGGTTTTACCTCTAGCTCATGAGGGTTGGGATGGATCAAATTCTAGCTCCCATATGTGTGGTTTTTGGGGTTATCATCATGTTGGGATATTTGGTGGGCTTAATAAATATCTAGTGGCATATACACACTAGCAAGTCCCATTGTATTTCAGATATGGTCATCTCCATCTATTCCACATGGGGCATCCTTTTAAATTCTTTTTGCTTGGCCTCTATTCCAATTTTTGGGAATGCAAAATAATAATGCCATGTAATAACATTGTTTTCACAAGAATCATCAGGGCAATAAATATTTCTGCATGGGCCATGCAAGTACCACCTTTTTGCTTGTCTTTTGGATTTTATTTGTTTTGAGTGGATCATCTCTATCTATATCCCTTCCTTTTGGGCTTGATCTAGTTGGTCTTGTTTACATCATACCACATCCCTCTCTCTCCCTCTTTTCCTCTTGATCTTGCTTGATCTATGTTTGGAGCATGCATGCTTCTAAAACCCTAGCTCTCACCCCTCTCTCTCTAATCCTCTATCTAAGTTTCCTCTATCACCTACTCCATCATCACCATACCCCCCATACCCCATCCTAGCTAAACCCTAATCTACACCTAATCTAAACCAGACCCTAAGTACCCCCTCTCTCTACCATACCACCACCCTCTAAACTAACCCGAGGCCACCCTCTAAACCCTACCCGAGCTAGCTCCTCCTCTCTCTAGCTAACCGAGCCACCACCCTGCCCTAACCCTAGACAGGACCCATGCCCCCTCCCTCTCTCTTCTCCCTCTGCCACAGCTGCCCCACACCGAACCACCCTCCCAGGCCTCGCCGTCCCCACCTGTTAGCCTCTACCCCGCCCAGCCCGTGCCTGCCTGTCCTCCCTTGCCGTGCACGTGAGAAGGAGGAAAGGTGGCACCCGAGCCACCTTTTCCCATCTTCCCCTCCCCCACGCAACCTCACCTGCCCCTCTCGTTCTTATCCACCCCCTCGCCCCTCTAGCCTCCCCCAGATCCCACCCAGAGGCCCTGCCTCGTTTCCCTCTGCCCCTCTTTTCTTCACCGCCATCGCCGGCCACCACCGTCGGCTACCTCTAGTCGACATCGATCCGGGAGGCGGGCGAGTTGTTGAGGTTGTCGAGGAAGACGACGAGGTGCCCCTGCTTTGCCCTGGACACCCCGACGCGGAAGGAGAAGCCCCAGAACCCCTGCCCCAGCGCGAGCCCGACGAAACCCTAGCGCCGCCAGTACGTCTGCCTCGTCGCCGACCTGCTGCTCCCCTGCACGATCCAACCCCCCCAACACAACCGCGGTAAGCTCAGCTCCCTCCCAGACATCCTCGCCTTCGTCGTCGTTGTCTGGTCGCGCCGCGCGTTTCGTCGAGCGCCCTCGGGGTGCTGCCAGACGCTGGTGTTTGCCGGTGTACGTGCCGTCTAGCGCCATATCTAGCCACGCCCCCCTACCTGACATCAACACACAGCCACCGCAGTGGTTCCGCCCCACCGCGCGCACGCCCGCGTCGCGGGTTCGAATCCCACCTCGCCGCGCTGCTCTCTGCCCTCTTTTCGATCAAGGCAGAGAAGATCAACAGTGGGCCGTGTCCACTTTGCACATACCTCCCCTCTTTTGTTTTCCTAGCCCGCGGTCCAGCCCAGCCCCACCGTCAGCGTCGTGTGCACTTTTGCAAAAAGGCTCCTCGGGTTTTGTTTGTCTCAACCCGCAGTCCCCACCTGGGCCACGTGTTCGGCCCGCGTCAGCTCGCTGGCAGGTGGGCCTGCAACGCAGCTGGTCCCATCTGTCTGTCCCTGGGGCTGGCACAGGCCACGGTGTCAAACGTCGCCGCGCGCGTGTGACCCAGTCAGTAGAGCGGCCCACTCGTCAGCGTCTAGGGCTAGCTCTGGCTGGGTATAAAAAGTCTGCATGTTAGTCTGTTTTATTTCTAATTAAATTCAAATTAATTCAAATTCAAATATAAATCTGATTTCAAATAACTTTTCAATTATAAATCCAAATCATGCAAATAATATATGTTTTGAAATCAGAAAAATGTGAGGATTTCAAATATGCTATTCAAATTACCTTTTGCACATTTAAAATTCCAAGTTGAGTAAATTACAACAAATGCCACTGGAACTTAATAAATTAATAACTTTTGATTTATAACTCCGAATTTAACAAATGATATGTCTAAAATGATCAGCTCGACGAGACCTTTCTGTTTATGCTATCCATGACTTCAATTGCAGCATGCATCATATAAATATAAAGTATACAACAACTATTATGACAATAAAATGTGGCCAAACCTTAATAAAATGACTTATTCTTGTATACCACACCTCACCCATGCCATGCTACTTTATTGCCATGCAACTTGTGCATCATTCATCATGGCATGATTGTTTGCTTGACGCATTTTATTCCTATGCTTGTGCACTTTATTTATGTTGGCCTTGTTTGTTTGGTTCTTCTTCGAATAGACTCTGAGTAGGGGATATATAAAGAGAACCAGGAGCACTACCCAGATCCGTCTCTCGCTTCAACTGAGTTACCAGGCAAGCACTACCACATGCTTGCATACATACAGTACCTATTGCCTCTATATTATTCTTGCATCATTGAGTCGCGATTGCATTAAAATTGAATCCCAAGTATTGCATAGCCTTTATTTTTTTAAACCCCACCAAGCTTGTTCCTCCATCCCATGAGCCATTACTACAGGAGTTGTTTGAGCCATGCGAGTCATAGAACAGCATGTGTAGGGTATGTGAGAGTCTGATGGATAACGCGGCACCTAAACAACTTAACCTGAGTAGTAATGGGATAACTAATGAAAGTGGCACCGGTGAGCAACATCTGCTATTTGGTTTTTCCTGCTCACTTGTGTCCCGTAAGACCCCGAGTACTTGATTCCTGTTCCAAGATTATTCGCGCTATCCACATCCGGGAGGCTTATGGGACCCCCCTGAGCCAGAGCTTGATTCAGTCTTATTTCTTGGGGCCACAAACTAGTTTGAGGTTTTGTTTACGATCCTGTACTTATGCCATGCTTTACTGCTTTATTACGATTGTGCGAGGAGCACACTGTACTGTTTAGGATCGGGACACGATTCCGCGGTGTCGACAAGCTCAGTTTTGGGTTCCCAGTCGTTCACAGCCGTCCACCCAAACCTCGGGTCCGTCTCGGAGTCAGCTAGCTTCGTTGCGGGTGTACTCCAAGGGGTGGCCCCCTGAAATATTTCTGAATCTTGTGATTGCTTTGTCGTGAAGGCCTCGTTGGGTTTTGATTTGGTTTTTCCGAGGTTGATCGAGTGTGTGTTGCTATTTGTGCACCCCTGCAGGGTAAAACTTTCTGAAAGCCGTGTCCGCGGTTATGGACGACTTGGAGCACAGTTTCTCGATCATAGACAAGTATAACTAAAGTACCGCTTTTAATTTGACTAAGTAATTGACTAGTAAATAGTGCAACACTCATGGAATGGTTAATAAAACTGCCAACGAATGGGAGGGGTTGTTCATCCGCTTCCTCGTCGGTAAGCGAGGAGGAGGATGGATCTGGTGATATTACTGTTATAACTGTTGTCATTAATTCACGGACATCCGTCTATCATTGGTTAGGCGGATGGTTAGCGAGTCTCTATAGAACTGTTAGGGTTTATCTTTTGCTGCAATTGCGTCACCCCAGGTTGTGTCCCCTTTAGAGGCATAAAGACTTGCTGAGTACCCTTAGGGTCTCACACAATAAATTATTGGTTCAGATGAACAGGTACACTCGCAGGACGAATACTGGGTGGAGGAGGCTGATGATCTGGGCAACGATCGTTCGGTGTAGAGATTCTGGGAACGGGGATCCGTGAGATCTGTGGGCGGGATGTGCTTATTTCTATGGCATCTTATGCCGATTTGCTTCTTATCCGTACTCGGACTTTGTTTTGCCGCTTCCGCTTGATACTCTGATGTGTGATGTATGAGGAATTATCCTAAAATATTATATCTATCTATGTCATTTGAATCTTGCCGTATGGCGTTGCTATATTTCCTTTCTTTCTAGATGGAATGGCTCTGATGTACTTTTGTATGGTGGCTTGCATACATACTCATTTGTGTATGTAGTTGATCCCTTCGCCTGCCGATTACGCCGCCCGTACAGGTCCCGATGAATTGGAAGTGGTTGGGACGGCCGAAAGGTCTACCCGTGAGTGGCTTTTGGGGCCCCACCATACTATTTCAACCACTACCATTCATCCAGGCTTGTATCTAGGAGCGTAATTCACCGAGGTAGTTACAATTGGTATCAGAGCCATCCCGACCTTCAGGGTCTCAGCCAAACGGTCGTTGTCAGTCTAGCAAATATTTTTTGTAGTTATGTATACTAGGGAAAAACAAAACGCGAGAGTAGGACTGCTTCCACTTTTCTTCTTACCCAACCACCCACCCTTTTCTGGTAAGGAAGTGTAACGTTTTCAATCCTCTTCTTAAAATTTCAAACTAGGATTCACGTGTTCGGGGTTTCCATAGTACCATAGGTTGTGTGTGTGTGTGTGTAATTCTTTGTCTATCTGTTGCATCCAAGTTGTTGTCTAATCAGCCTTTTGGTTATCAACTGTTGGTACATTCCATACCGACAGGCTTTTGCAAACCGACGCGATCTGTCTTACTCTTTGTTATCCGACGTTATCTTGTTTGGGGTGTTCGTTTCCGTAGTTACCAATCTTTAGGTTCGTCGTGAGAAGAAAGGGGGTTAGGATATGTGTTTCACTTATTCATGTGCGGAGTAATGATTTGAGTGCGGGATGGAGTCGCGACCATACCACTACTCTTATCATTCGCTTTTGTATATTGAATTGGTAGAGTCACTAATCTTGATTCGTTAAGTAATTTTGCGCATCTATTGGTATTTTAATGCCAAAATTTGTGGAAAATTTTTCTTTGATATATTTGTGTACCACACTCCTTTTCAGTCGTGTGCGATATGCTTAATATCCTCTAGGTGCTTTGAACTTTGTTGATATTTTAATATCATCTTAGTAATTTGTATCCTTTAATCTTGGTTAATTCCATCTTGGTACTATTTTGGATTATTATTATTCTCCATTATAGTACTGACTTGTGTTTTATATCAATCTTAGGATGGCTCCACCACGCCGTTCAGATGAGGACATACCACCGGAACTTGGGGCCGCATTGTCAAACATAGCCAATGCCTTGGCAGCAATGCAGCAGAACCAGCAGCGTTTGGAAGAAAGTGTTCGGAGGAATGAGTTTGCTCCACTCCCTCCACCTCCCAAGCGGGGCGACATCAAAAGCTTCCTGAAGTTCAACCCTCGCCAGTTTGATGTTTCCGATCGACCACTGGATGCGGATGATTGGCTGCGTGAGATGTCAAGGTTACTCGAGACTGCTGATGTTCCTGAGCAGGAGTGGGTAAAGTGTGCTACTCACCTTCTAAAGGGAGATGCAGCTCTCTGGTGGGAGAATTACCTGAAGGCAAGCTGCACTGGTTTTCAGCCTACTTGGGAAAGGTTCACTGCAGCTTTCAAAGAGCAATTCCTGTCAGAAATTGTTATGGAAAGGATGAAGGAAGCTTTTCTCAACCTTAAGCAGGGAAATGATAATGTCAACACCTACATCAGGAACTTCATGAACCTTTCTCGTTATGGTGGCGATGAGGTATCTGATGACAAGAAGAAACAAAAGAGGTTCAGGCAAGGGCTCAATGCATCGATCAAGTATGCAATCACACATGCAAGGCCCGCATCTTTCCTGGAACTACAACACACAGCTCTGCAAGAGGAAGCAAGCAGGCAAGTGTTTGAGGAGTCCAAGAAACACAACCGTGATGCATCAAGCTCTTCAGCTATGGCAGCTCCTTCTAAGCGGCGTGTCTGGGTTCCTAACACCCCACCGTCGCTCCCGGCTTCACCAAGACCTGCAAGCTACGCGTCAAGGCCACCAAACTTCGTCGCTGCTGCTCCCAGGGGATACACCCACAACTACCCTGGAGCGCCTGGCGGAGTCCCTGGCTACGTTGCTCCACGTCCACCTGGTGCTTGCTTCACGTGTGGAGATCCTGGACATCTGAACTGGAACTGTCCGTTGAAGAACAAAGCTCTTCCTCCACCCCCTCCAAGACCTACGGCAAGCTCTCCTATGGTTCGTGCACCACCACCTCGGGCTCTCAACATCAACACTAAGCCCGGGTCTACTGTTGCTCGTGCCAATTGTGTCAACGCCGCTCAAGCTGAGCATGCACCTGGAGTTGTGATGGGTATGCTTTCCGTTAACTCAGTCCCTGCATGAGTTTTGTTTGATTCTGGTGCATCGCATTCTTTTGTTTCTCACAAGTTTGCAAATGAGAATGAGTTAGTCATGGTTCCTCTCCTCAAGCGGTTAATGGTCCTTTCTCCTGGAGCAAACATGAGGGCTGTTCATATCAGCCATGGCAATCAAGTTGAGATTGGTGGCTCTTCGTTCTCGGCTTCTTTAATTGTTCTGGGCAATTCTGACATTGATGTCATCTTGGGCATGGATTGGTTGACGGCAAATGCATCTGTGATTGATTGTGCTGAACGCTCGGTTTCTTTGAAGATTCCTGAAGGCCATATAGTCTTTTCTCCAAGTCTGACTCCTGCTGTCCAGCTTTTCTCTTTGGCGGCTCTGAATGATAATGCTATGGAAGCTATTCAGAGTGTACCGGTGGTCTGTGAGTTCCCAGATGTCTTTCCTGAAGAGTTGCCGGGTATGCCTCCGGATCGTGAGGTTGAGTTTGTAATTGAGCTTGAACCTGGAATGGCTCCTATCTCCAAGCGGCCTTATAAAATGGGTCCTTCTGAGTTGGATGAACTCAAACGACAGCTTGATGAACAAGAGAAGTTGGGTTTCATTCAACACAGTACTTCTTCTTGGGGTAGCCCAACAATCTTTGTGAAGAAGCGTGACAAAACTGATAGACTTTGTGTTGACTATCGGGCTCTCAATGCTAAAACCATCAAGAACAAATATCCCCTTCTGCGGATTAATGATCTCTTCGATCAGCTAGCTGGAGCTGTGGTGTTCTCTAAGCTTGACTTGAGAAGTGGTTATCACCAAATCAAAATTCGCAAGGAAGATGTGCCCAAAACAGCTTTCACCACCCGCTATGGCCTGTATGAGTACACAGTCATGTCTTTCGGTCTCACCAACGCGCCGGCTACCTTCTTGAGGCTTATGAACTCGGTCTTCATGGAGTATCTTGATAAGTTCGTTGTGGTCTATCTGGATGACATCCTGGTCTATTCTAAGTCCAAGGAAGAGCATGAAGAACACCTGCGGTGTGTCCTAAACAAGCTTCGTGAGAACCGCTTGTATGCAAAGTTCTCAAAGTGTGAGTTTTGGCTGCCTGAAGTAACCTATCTTGGTCACGTCATCTCTGCCAAGGGCATTGCAGTAAACCCGGAAACGGTAAAGACAATTGTTGAATGGCTTCCTCCTGTTAATGTCAAAGAAGTGCGGAGTTTCCTCGGTTTGGCTAGTTATTGCCGTCGCTTCGTTCAGAACTTGTCGAAGATAGCGAAGCCTCTTACCGATCTCCTCAAGAAAGGAAAGAAATACCTTTGGACTCCTGCATGTCAAGCAAGTTTTGAGACACTCAAAGAGAAGCTCACTTCCACACCGGTCTTGGTTCCTCCGGATACATCTAAGCCTTTCCAGATATTCTGCGACGCCTCTTTGCAAGGATTGGGTGCGGTCCTTATGCAAGAGAAGCAAGTGGTTGCTTATGCCTCTCGACAGTTGAAGACGCATGAGATCAACTATCCCACACATGACCTCGAGCTCGCAACAGTTGTCTTTGCTTTGAAGCTATGGAGGCACTACTTGCTTGGCAACCATTGTGAGATCTTTTCTGATCACAAAAGTTTGAAGGATATCTTCACACAGCCTGATCTCAACCTTCGGCAGAGGAGATGGATTGAAGCAATCAATGATTTTGATTTGACCATCAACTACACACCGGGCAAAGCTAATGTCATGGCAGATGCTCTCAGCCGCAAAGCTTATGTCAATAACCTCATGATGGAAGAGCAGCAGCCTCTCTTGTGCGAGGAATTCCGCCAGCTCAACCTGGAAGTTGTGGAACAAGGGCATCTCCTGAACCTTCTGGCTACTCCTCTCTTGGAAGAAAAGATTCGTTTTCGTCAGCGTGGTGATCCGCACACCAGAAAGATCACCTCCCAGCTTCAGCTTCCGAAGTATGAGTCCTTCCACGTCGATGATCAAGGCACGCTTTTCTTCGACCACCGGATGTTTGTTCCAAACTACCCGGGTTTGAGAGAGCAAGTTCTCAAGGAGGCGCACGATTCTGTTCTATCTATCCACCCTGGCAGCACAAAGATGTACATGGACTTGAAAACACAATATTGGTGGCCTGGTTTGAAACGGTATTGTGCCAAGTATGTCTCGAAATGTGATGTCTGCCGCAGAGTGAAAGCTGTCCATCAGAAACCTTTCGGTCTTCTACAGCCATTGAAACCTCCGGAATGGAAATGGGAGAAAGTAGAGATGGACTTCATCACTGGCTTTCCAAGGTCGCAGAAGGGCAATAATGCAACCTTTGTTGTCATCGACAGGCTTTCTAAAGTGGCTCATTTCTTCCCCGTCAAGGAAACAATTTCTGGAATTCAGTTGGCTGAACTCTATATCAACAGAATTGTCTCTCTGTATGGGGTTCCGCTTGAGATCAGTTCAGACCGTGGAAGCATCTTCACGTCCAAGTTCTGGGAGAGTTTCCAAAATGCTTTGGGAACAAAGTTGAACTTCAGCACTGCTTACCACCCTCAGTCGCAAGGACAAGTTGAAAGGATCAATCAGATTCTGGAGGATATGCTTCGTGCATGCGTCATCTCTTTTGGCATGAAGTGGGAGGAATGTCTTCCATATGCTGAATTCTCGTACAACAACAGCTTCCAGAAGAGTCTGAAGATGGCACCATTTGAGGTTCTCTATGGTCGCAAGTGCAGAACTCCGATTGGTTGGTCAGGTGCAGGAGAAAGAATTTGGTTTGGCCCTGATATTGTAACTCAAGCGGAGGAGAAGGTGCATATCATTCTTGAGAACCTGAAGATTGCTCAAAGTCGTCAGAAGAGCAATTATGACAGGAAGCACACGGACATGGTGTATGCCCCTGGTGATCTCGTGTACCTTCGTGTCACTCCCATGAGAGGCACACACCGCTTTGGCATCAAAGGAAAGCTGGCTCCTAGATACATCGGTCCTTTCAAGATTCGTGGCAGAAGAGGAGAAGTCGCTTATGCCCTTGAGCTTCCGGAAAAACTCAAAGTCCATGATGTTTTCCACATCTCTCAGCTCAAGAAGTGCTTCAAAGATCCCGGCAGGACCGTGGACCATGAGCTAATCGATCTCCAAGAAGACCTGTCTTATCAAGAACACCCCACCAAAATCCTTGAGACCGCAGAAAGAAGGACTCGCAACAAGTCCATCAAGTTCTGCAAGGTGCAGTGGTCACACCATTCTGTTGATGAAGCCACTTGGGAACGTGAAGAGGAACTCCGTGCCAACTACCCTACCCTCTTTGTGTCTTATTCTTCTTCCTAGAATCTCGGGGCGAGATTCCTGTTTAGTGGGGGAGAGTTGTAGCATCCCAGTTGTCTAACACCTGTAATGCTACTGGATCTAGTAATAAAAGGGCCACTTCCTACATATAATTGTTGCATCATCATCATATCATGCTCATGTCATCATGCCACCTTGCATTTGAGCATCATACAAAAAATCTTTTGTTTGGTTCTTATCTCATATGCATTAATAATTGTATTTGCCTCTTGATATTGTATTTGGTTCTTGATATATTGCTTAAATGCCCAAGTTGAGTTGTGGGCATATCTTTTATTTGACTCCACCACCTTTCTTGACATCACCCCATCTTTCCACCATTCCACCTTACATGAGCAGGGCAACTTATTGGTTTTACCTCTAGCTCATGAGGGTTGGGATGGATCAAATTCTAGCTCCCATATGTGTGGTTTTTGGGGTTATCATCATGTTGGGATATTTGGTGGGCTTAATAAATATCTAGTGGCATATACACACTAGCAAGTCCCATTGTATTTCAGATATGGTCATCTCCATCTATTCCACATGGGGCATCCTTTTAAATTCTTTTTGCTTGGCCTCTATTCCAATTTTTGGGAATGCAAAATAATAATGCCATGTAATAACATTGTTTTCACAAGAATCATCAGGGCAATAAATATTTCTGCATGGGCCATGCAAGTACCACCTTTTTGCTTGTCTTTTGGATTTTATTTGTTTTGAGTGGATCATCTCTATCTATATCCCTTCCTTTTGGGCTTGATCTAGTTGGTCTTGTTTACATCATACCACATCCCTCTCTCTCTCTCTTTTCCTCTTGATCTTGCTTGATCTATGTTTGGAGCATGCATGCTTCTAAAACCCTAGCTCTCACCCCTCTCTCTCTAATCCTCTATCTAAGTTTCCTCTATCACCTACTCCATCATCACCATACCCCCCATACCCCATCCTAGATAAACCCTAATCTACACCTAATCTAAACCAGACCCTAAGTACCCCCTCTCTCTACCATACCACCACCCTCTAAACTAACCCGAGGCCACCCTCTAAACCCTACCCGAGCTAGCTCCTCCTCTCTCTAGCTAACCGAGCCACCACCCTGCCCTAACCCTAGACAGGACCCATGCCCCCTCCCTCTCTCTTCTCCCTCTGCCACAGCTGCCCCACACCGAACCACCCTCCCAGGCCTCGCCGTCCCCACCTGTTAGCCTCTACCCCGCCCAGCCCGTGCCTGCCTGTCCTCCCTTGCCGTGCACATGAGAAGGAGGAAAGGTGGCACCCGAGCCACCTTTTCCCATCTTCCCCTCCCCCACGCAACCTCACCTGCCCCTCTCGTTCTTATCCACCCCCTCGCCCCTCTAGCCTCCCCCAGATCCCACCCAGAGGCCCTGCCTCGTTTCCCTCTGCCCCTCTTTTCTTCACCGCCATCGCCGGCCACCACCGTCGGCTACCTCTAGTCGACATCGATCCGGGAGGCGGGCGAGTTGTTGAGGTTGTCGAGGAAGACGACGAGGTGCCCCTGCTTCGCCCTGGACACCCCGACGCGGAAGGAGAAGCCCCAGAACCCCTGCCCCAGCGCGAGCCCGACGAAACCCTAGCGCCGCCAGTACGTCTGCCTCGTCGCCGACCTGCTGCTCCCCTGCACGATCCAACCCCCCCAACACAACCGCGGTAAGCTCAGCTCCCTCCCAGACATCCTCGCCTTCGTCGTCGTTGTCTGGTCGCGCCGCGCGTTTCGTCGAGCGCCCTCGGGGTGCTGCCAGACGCTGGTGTTTGCCGGTGTACGTGCCGTCTAGCGCCATATCTAGCCACGCCCCCCTACCTGACATCAACACACAGCCACCGCAGTGGTTCCGCCCCACCGCGCGCACGCCCGCGTCGCGGGTTCGAATCCCACCTCGCCGCGCTGCTCTCTGCCCTCTTTTCGATCAAGGCAGAGAAGATCAACAGTGGGCCGTGTCCACTTTGCACATACCTCCCCTCTTTTGTTTTCCTAGCCCGCGGTCCAGCCCAGCCCCACCGTCAGCGTCGTGTGCACTTTTGCAAAAAGGCTCCTCGGGTTTTGTTTGTCTCAACCCGCAGTCCCCACCTGGGCCACGTGTTCGGCCCGCGTCAGCTCGCTGGCAGGTGGGCCTGCAACGCAGCTGGTCCCATCTGTCTGTCCCTGGGGCTGGCACAGGCCACGGTGTCAAACGTCGCCGCGCGCGTGTGACCCAGTCAGCAGAGCGGCCCACTCGTCAGCGTCTAGGGCTAGCTCTGGCTGGGTATAAAAAGTCTGCATGTTAGTCTGTTTTATTTCTAATTAAATTCAAATTAATTCAAATTCAAATATAAATCTGATTTCAAATAACTTTTCAATTATAAATCCAAATCATGCAAATAATATATGTTTTGAAATCAGAAAAATGTGAGGATTTCAAATATGCTATTCAAATTACCTTTTGCACATTTAAAATTCCAAGTTGAGTAAATTACAACAAATGCCACTAGAACTTAATAAATTAATAACTTTTGATTTATAACTCCGAATTTAACAAATGATATGTCTAAAATGATCAGCTCGACGAGACCTTTCTGTTTATGCTATCCATGACTTCAATTGCAGCATGCATCATATAAATATAAAGTATACAGCAACTATTATGACAATAAAATGTGGCCAAACCTTAATAAAATGACTTATTCTTGTATACCACACCTCACCCATGCCATGCTACTTTATTGCCATGCAACTTGTGCATCATTCATCATGGCATGATTGTTTGCTTGACGCATTTTATTCCTATGCTTGTGCACTTTATTTATGTTGGCCTTGTTTGTTTGGTTCTTCTTCGAATAGACTCTGAGTAGGGGATATATAAAGAGAACCAGGAGCACTACCCAGATCCGTCTCTCGCTTCAACTGAGTTGCCAGGCAAGCACTACCACATGCTTGCATACATACAGTACCTATTGCCTCTATATTATTCTTGCATCATTGAGTCGCGATTGCATTAAAATTGAATCCCAAGTATTGCATAGCCTTTATTTTTTTAAACCCCACCAAGCTTGTTCCTCCATCCCATGAGCCATTACTACAGGAGTTGTTTGAGCCATGCGAGTCATAGAACAGCATGTGTAGGGTATGTGAGAGTCTGATGGATAACGCGGCACCTAAATAACTTAACCTGAGTAGTAATGGGATAACTAATGAAAGTGGCACCGGTGAGCAACATCTGCTATTTGGTTTTTCCTGCTCACTTGTGTCCCGTAAGACCCCGAGTACTTGATTCCTGTTCCAAGATTATTCGCGCTATCCACATCCGGGAGGCTTATGGGACCCCCCTGAGCCAGAGCTTGATTCAGTCTTATTTCTTGGGGCCACAAACTAGTTTGAGGTTTTGTTTACGATCCTGTACTTATGCCATGCTTTACTGCTTTATTACGATTGTGCGAGGAGCACACTGTACTGTTTAGGATCGGGACACGATTCCGCGGTGTCGACAAGCTCAGTTTTGGGTTCCCAGTCGTTCACAGCCGTCCACCCAAACCTCGGGTCCGTCTCGGAGTCAGCTAGCTTCGTTGCGGGTGTACTCCAAGGGGTGGCCCCCTGAAATATTTCTGAATCTTGTGATTGCTTTGTCGTGAAGGCCTCGTTGGGTTTTGATTTGGTTTTTCCGAGGTTGATCGAGTGTGTGTTGCTATTTGTGCACCCCTGCAGGGTAAAACTTTCTGAAAGCCGTGTCCGCGGTTATGGACGACTTGGAGCACAGTTTCTCGATCATAGACAAGTATAACTAAAGTACCGCTTTTAATTTGACTAAGTAATTGACTAGTAAATAGTGCAACACTCATGGAATGGTTAATAAAACTGCCAACGGATGGGAGGGGTTGTTCATCCGCTTCCTCGTCGGTAAGCGAGGAGGAGGATGGATCTGGTGATATTACTGTTATAACTGTTGTCATTAATTCACGGACATCCGTCTATCATTGGTTAGGCGGATGGTTAGCGAGTCTCTATAGAACTGTTAGGGTTTATCTTTTGCTGCAATTGCGTCACCCCAGGTTGTGTCCCCTTTAGAGGCATAAAGACTTGCTGAGTACCCTTAGGGTCTCACACAATAAATTATTGGTTCAGATGAACAGGTACACTCGCAGGACGAATACTGGGTGGAGGAGGCTGATGATCTGGGCAACGATCGTTCGGTGTAGAGATTCTGGGAACGGGGATCCGTGAGATCTGTGGGCGGGATGTGCTTATTTCTATGGCATCTTATGCCGATTTGCTTCTTATCCGTACTCGGACTTTGTTTTGCCGCTTCCGCTTGATACTCTGATGTGTGATGTATGAGGAATTATCCTAAAATATTATATCTATCTATGTCATTTGAATCTTGCCGTATGGCGTTGCTATATTTCCTTTCTTTCTAGATGGAATGGCTCTGATGTACTTTTGTATGGTGGCTTGCATACATACTCATTTGTGTATGTAGTTGATCCCTTCGCCTGCCGATTACGCCGCCCGTACAGGTCCCGATGAATTAGAAGTGGTTGGGACGGCCGAAAGGTCTACCCGTGAGTGGCTTTTGGGGCCCCACCGTACTATTTCAACCACTACCGTTCATCCAGGCTTGTATCTAGGAGCGTAATTCACCGAGGTAGTTACAATTGGTATCAGAGCCATCCCGACCTTCAGGGTCTCAGCCAAACGGTCGTTGTCAGTCTAGCAAATATTTTTTGTAGTTATGTATACTAGGGAAAAACAAAACGCGAGAGTAGGACTGCTTCCACTTTTCTTCTTACCCAACCACCCACCCTTTTCTGGTAAGGAAGTGTAACGTTTTCAATCCTCTTCTTAAAATTTCAAACTAGGATTCACGTGTTCGGGGTTTCCGTAGTACCATAGGTTGTGTGTGTGTGTGTGTGTGTAATTCTTTGTCTATCTGTTGCATCCAAGTTGTTGTCTAATCAGCCTTTTGGTTATCAACTGTTGGTACATTCCATACCGACAGGCTTTTGCAAACCGACGCGATCTGTCTTACTCTTTGTTATCCGACGTTATCTTGTTTGGGGTGTTCGTTTCCGTAGTTACCAATCTTTAGGTTCGTCGTGAGAAGAAAGGGGGTTAGGATATGTGTTTCACTTATTCATGTGCGGAGTAATGATTTGAGTGCGGGATGGAGTCGCGACCATACCACTACTCTTATCATTCGCTTTTGTATATTGAATTGGTAGAGTCACTAATCTTGATTCGTTAAGTAATTTTGCGCATCTATTGGTATTTTAATGCCAAAATTTGTGGAAAATTTTTCTTTGATATATTTGTGTACCACACTCCTTTTCAGTCGTGTGCGATATGCTTAATATCCTCTAGGTGCTTTGAACTTTGTTGATATTTTAATATCATCTTAGTAATTTGTATCCTTTAATCTTGGTTAATTCCATCTTGGTACTATTTTGGATTATTATTATTCTCCATTATAGTACTGACTTGTGTTTTATATCAATCTTAGGATGGCTCCACCACGCCGTTCAGATGAGGACATACCACCGGAACTTGGGGCCGCGTTGTCAAACATAGCCAATGCCTTGGCAGCAATGCAGCAGAACCAGCAGCGTTTGGAAGAAAGTGTTCGGAGGAATGAGTTTGCTCCACTCCCTCCACCTCCCAAGCGGGGCGACATCAAAAGCTTCCTGAAGTTCAACCCTCGCCAGTTTGATGTTTCCGATCGACCACTGGATGCGGATGATTGGCTGCGTGAGATGTCAAGGTTACTCGAGACTGCTGATGTTCCTGAGCAGGAGTGGGTAAAGTGTGCTACTCACCTTCTAAAGGGAGATGCAGCTCTCTGGTGGGAGAATTACCTGAAGGCAAGCTGCACTGGTTTTCAGCCTACTTGGGAAAGGTTCACTGCAGCTTTCAAAGAGCAATTCCTGTCAGAAATTGTTATGGAAAGGATGAAGGAAGCTTTTCTCAACCTTAAGCAGGGAAATGATAATGTCAACACCTACATCAGGAACTTCATGAACCTTTCTCGTTATGGTGGCGACGAGGTATCTGATGACAAGAAGAAACAAAAGAGGTTCAGGCAAGGGCTCAATGCATCGATCAAGTATGCAATAACACATGCAAGGCCGGCATCTTTCCTGGAACTACAACACACAGCTCTGCAAGAGGAAGCAAGCAGGCAAGTGTTTGAGGAGTCCAAGAAACACAACCGTGATGCATCAAGCTCTTCAGCTATGGCAGCTCCTTCTAAGCGGCGTGTCTGGGTTCCTAACACCCCACCGTCGCTCCCGGCTTCACCAAGACCTGCAAGCTACGCGTCAAGGCCACCAAACTTCGTCGCTGCTGCTCCCAGGGGATACACCCACAACTACCCTGGAGCGCCTGGCGGAGTCCCTGGCTACGTTGCTCCACGTCCACCTGGTGCTTGCTTCACGTGTGGAGATCCTGGACATCTGAACTGGAAATGTCCGTTGAAGATCAAAGCTCTTCCTCCACCCCCTCCAAGACCTGCGGCAAGCTCTCCTATGGTTCGTGCACCACCACCTCGGGCTCTCAACATCAACACTAAGCCCGGGTCTACTGTTGCTCGTGCCAATTGTGTCAACGCCGCTCAAGCTGAGCATGCACCTGGAGTTGTGATGGGTATGCTTTCCGTTAACTCAGTCCCTGCATGAGTTTTGTTTGATTCTGGTGCATCGCATTCTTTTGTTTCTCACAAGTTTGCAAATGAGAATGAGTTAGTCATGGTTCCTCTCCTCAAGCGGTTAATGGTCCTTTCTCCTGGAGCAAACATGAGGGCTATTCATATCAGCCATGGCAATCAAGTTGAGATTGGTGGCTCTTCGTTCTCGGCTTCTTTAATTGTTCTGGGCAATTCTGACATTGATGTCATCTTGGGCATGGATTGGTTGACGGCAAATGCAGCTGTGATTGATTGTGCTGAACGCTCGGTTTCTTTGAAGATTCCTGAAGGCCATATAGTCTTTTCTCCAAGTCTGACTCCTGCTGTCCAGCTTTTCTCTTTGGCGGCTCTGAATGATAATGCTATGGAAGCTATTCAGAGTGTACCGGTGGTCTGTGAGTTCCCAGATGTCTTTCCTGAAGAGTTGCCGGGTATGCCTCCGGATCGTGAGGTTGAGTTTGTAATTGAGCTTGAACCTGGAATGGCTCCTATCTCCAAGCGGCCTTATAAAATGGGTCCTTCTGAGTTGGATGAACTCAAACGACAGCTTGATGAACAAGAGAAGTTGGGTTTCATTCAACACAGTACTTCTTCTTGGGGTAGCCCAACAATCTTTGTGAAGAAGCGTGACAAAACTGATAGACTTTGTGTTGACTATCGGGCTCTCAATGCTAAAACCATCAAGAACAAATATCCCCTTCTGCGGATTAATGATCTCTTCGATCAGCTAGCTGGAGCTGTGGTGTTCTCTAAGCTTGACTTGAGAAGTGGTTATCACCAAATCAAAATTCGCAAGGAAGATGTGCCCAAAACAGCTTTCACCACCCGCTATGGCCTGTATGAGTACACAGTCATGTCTTTCGGTCTCACCAACGCGTCGGCTACCTTCTTGAGGCTTATGAACTCGGTCTTCATGGAGTATCTTGATAAGTTCGTTGTGGTCTATCTGGATGACATCCTGGTCTATTCTAAGTCCAAGGAAGAGCATGAAGAACACCTGCGGTGTGTCCTAAACAAGCTTCGTGAGAACCGCTTGTATGCAAAGTTCTCAAAGTGTGAGTTTTGGCTGCCTGAAGTAACCTATCTTGGTCACGTCATCTCTGCCAAGGGCATTGCAGTAAACCCGGAAACGGTAAAGACAATTGTTGAATGGCTTCCTCCTGTTAATGTCAAAGAAGTGCGGAGTTTCCTCGGTTTGGCTAGTTATTGCCGTCGCTTCGTTCAGAACTTGTCGAAGATAGCGAAGCCTCTTACCGATCTCCTCAAGAAAGGAAAGAAATACCTTTGGACTCCTGCATGTCAAGCAAGTTTTGAGACACTCAAAGAGAAGCTCACTTCCACACCGGTCTTGGTTCCTCCGGATACATCTAAGCCTTTCCAGATATTCTGCGACGCCTCTTTGCAAGGATTGGGTGCGGTCCTTATGCAAGAGAAGCAAGTGGTTGCTTATGCCTCTCGACAGTTGAAGACGCATGAGATCAACTATCCCACACATGACCTCGAGCTCGCAACAGTTGTCTTTGCTTTGAAGCTATGGAGGCACTACTTGCTTGGCAACCATTGTGAGATCTTTTCTGATCACAAAAGTTTGAAGGATATCTTCACACAGCCTGATCTCAACCTTCGGCAGAGGAGATGGATTGAAGCAATCAATGATTTTGATTTGACCATCAACTACACACCGGGCAAAGCTAATGTCATGGCAGATGCTCTCAGCCGCAAAGCTTATGTCAATAACCTCATGATGGAAGAGCAGCAGCCTCTCTTGTGCGAGGAATTCCGCCAGCTCAACCTGGAAGTTGTGGAACAAGGGCATCTCCTGAACCTTCTGGCTACTCCTCTCTTGGAAGAAAAGATTCGTTTTCGTCAGCGTGGTGATCCGCACACCAGAAAGATCACCTCCCAGCTTCAGCTTCCGAAGTATGAGTCCTTCCACGTCGATGATCAAGGCACGCTTTTCTTCGACCACCGGATGTTTGTTCCAAACTACCCGGGTTTGAGAGAGCAAGTTCTCAAGGAGGCGCACGATTCTGTTCTATCTATCCACCCTGGCAGCACAAAGATGTACATGGACTTGAAAACACAATATTGGTGGCCTGGTTTGAAACGGTATTGTGCCAAGTATGTCTCGAAATGTGATGTCTGCCGCAGAGTGAAAGCTGTCCATCAGAAACCTTTCGGTCTTCTACAGCCATTGAAACCTCCGGAATGGAAATGGGAGAAAGTAGAGATGGACTTCATCACTGGCTTTCCAAGGTCGCAGAAGGGCAATAATGCAACCTTTGTTGTCATCGACAGGCTTTCTAAAGTGGCTCATTTCTTCCCCGTCAAGGAAACAATTTCTGGAATTCAGTTGGCTGAACTCTATATCAACAGAATTGTCTCTCTGTATGGGGTTCCGCTTGAGATCAGTTCAGACCGTGGAAGCATCTTCACGTCCAAGTTCTGGGAGAGTTTCCAAAATGCTTTGGGAACAAAGTTGAACTTCAGCACTGCTTACCACCCTCAGTCGCAAGGACAAGTTGAAAGGATCAATCAGATTCTGGAGGATATGCTTCGTGCATGCGTCATCTCTTTTGGCATGAAGTGGGAGGAATGTCTTCCATATGCTGAATTCTCGTACAACAACAGCTTCCAGAAGAGTCTGAAGATGGCACCATTTGAGGTTCTCTATGGTCGCAAGTGCAGAACTCCGATTGGTTGGTCAGGTGCAGGAGAAAGAATTTGGTTTGGCCCTGATATTGTAACTCAAGCGGAGGAGAAGGTGCATATCATTCTTGAGAACCTGAAGATTGCTCAAAGTCGTCAGAAGAGCAATTATGACAGGAAGCACACGGACATGGTGTATGCCCCTGGTGATCTCGTGTACCTTCGTGTCACTCCCATGAGAGGCACACACCGCTTTGGCATCAAAGGAAAGCTGGCTCCTAGATACATCGGTCCTTTCAAGATTCGTGGCAGAAGAGGAGAAGTCGCTTATGCCCTTGAGCTTCCGGAAAAACTCAAAGTCCATGATGTTTTCCACATCTCTCAGCTCAAGAAGTGCTTCAAAGATCCCGGCAGGACCGTGGACCATGAGCTAATCGATCTCCAAGAAGACCTGTCTTATCAAGAACACCCCACCAAAATCCTTGAGACCGCAGAAAGAAGGACTCGCAACAAGTCCATCAAGTTCTGCAAGGTGCAGTGGTCACACCATTCTGTTGATGAAGCCACTTGGGAACGTGAAGAGGAACTCCGTGCCAACTACCCTACCCTCTTTGTGTCTTATTCTTCTTCCTAGAATCTCGGGGCGAGATTCCTGTTTAGTGGGGGAGAGTTGTAGCATCCCAGTTGTCTAACACCTGTAATGCTACTGGATCTAGTAATAAAAGGGCCACTTCCTACATATAATTGTTGCATCATCATCATATCATGCTCATGTCATCATGCCACCTTGCATTTGAGCATCATACAAAAAATATTTTGTTTGGTTCTTATCTCATATGCATTAATAATTGTATTTGCCTCTTGATATTGTATTTGGTTCTTGATATATTGCTTAAATGCCCAAGTTGAGTTGTGGGCATATCTTTTATTTGACTCCACCACCTTTCTTGACATCACCCCATCTTTCCACCATTCCACCTTACATGAGCAGGGCAACTTATTGGTTTTACCTCTAGCTCATGAGGGTTGGGATGGATCAAATTCTAGCTCCCATATGTGTGGTTTTTGGGGTTATCATCATGTTGGGATATTTGGTGGGCTTAATAAATATCTAGTGGCATATACACACTAGCAAGTCCCATTGTATTTCAGATATGGTCATCTCCATCTATTCCACATGGGGCATCCTTTTAAATTCTTTTTGCTTGGCCTCTATTCCAATTTTTGGGAATGCAAAATAATAATGCCATGTAATAACATTGTTTTCACAAGAATCATCAGGGCAATAAATATTTCTGCATGGGCCATGCAAGTACCACCTTTTTGCTTGTCTTTTGGATTTTATTTGTTTTGAGTGGATCATCTCTATCTATATCCCTTCCTTTTGGGCTTGATCTAGTTGGTCTTGTTTACATCATACCACATCCCTCTCTCTCTCTCTTTTCCTCTTGATCTTGCTTGATCTATGTTTGGAGCATGCATGCTTCTAAAACCCTAGCTCTCACCCCTCTCTCTCTAATCCTCTATCTAAGTTTCCTCTATCACCTACTCCATCATCACCATACCCCCCATACCCCATCCTAGATAAACCCTAATCTACACCTAATCTAAACCAGACCCTAAGTACCCCCTCTCTCTACCATACCACCACCCTCTAAACTAACCCAAGGCCACCCTCTAAACCCTACCCGAGCTAGCTCCTCCTCTCTCTAGCTAACCGAGCCACCACCCTGCCCTAACCCTAGACAGGACCCATGCCCCCTCCCTCTCTCTTCTCCCTCTGCCACAGCTGCCCCACACCGAACCACCCTCCCAGGCCTCGCCGTCCCCACCTGTTAGCCTCTACCCCGCCCAGCCCGTGCCTGCCTGTCCTCCCTTGCCGTGCACGTGAGAAGGAGGAAAGGTGGCACCCGAGCCACCTTTTCCCATCTTCCCCTCCCCCACGCAACCTCACCTGCCCCTCTCGTTCTTATCCACCCCCTCGCCCCTCTAGCCTCCCCCAGATCCCACCCAGAGGCCCTGCCTCGTTTCCCTCTGCCCCTCTTTTCTTCACCGCCATCGCCGGCCACCACCGTCGGCTACCTCTAGTCGACATCGATCCGGGAGGCGGGCGAGTTGTTGAGGTTGTCGAGGAAGACGACGAGGTGCCCCTGCTTCGCCCTGGACACCCCGACGCGGAAGGAGAAGCCCCAGAACCCCTGCCCCAGCGCGAGCCCGACGAAACCCTAGCGCCGCCAGTACGTCTGCCTCGTCGCCGACCTGCTGCTCCCCTGCACGATCCAACCCCCCCAACACAACCGCGGTAAGCTCAGCTCCCTCCCAGACATCCTCGCCTTCGTCGTCGTTGCTGGTCGCGCCGCGCGTTTCGTCGAGCGCCCTCGGGGTGCTGCCAGACGCTGGTGTTTGCCGGTGTACGTGCCGTCTAGCGCCATATCTAGCCACGCCCCCCCTACCTGACATCAACACACAGCCACCGCAGTGGTTCCGCCCCACCGCGCGCACGTCCGCGTCGCGGGTTCGAATCCCACCTCGCCGCGCTGCTCTCTGCCCTCTTTTCGATCAAGGCAGAGAAGATCAACAGTGGGCCGTGTCCACTTTGCACATACCCCCCCTCTTTTGTTTTCCTAGCCCGCGGTCCAGCCCAGCCCCACCGTCAGCGTCGTGTGCACTTTTGCAAAAAGGCTCCTCGGGTTTTGTTTGTCTCAACCCGCAGTCCCCACCTGGGCCACGTGTTCGGCCCGCGTCAGCTCGCTGGCAGGTGGGCCTGCAACGCAGCTGGTCCCATCTGTCTGTCCCTGGGGCTGGCACAGGCCACGGTGTCAAACGTCGCCGCGCGCGTGTGACCCAGTCAGCAGAGCGGCCCACTCGTCAGCGTCTAGGGCTAGCTCTGGCTGGGTATAAAAAGTCTGCCTGTTAGTCTGTTTTATTTCTAATTAAATTCAAATTAATTCAAATTCAAATATAAATCTGATTTCAAATAACTTTTCAATTATAAATCCAAATCATGCAAATAATATATGTTTTGAAATCAGAAAAATGTGAGGATTTCAAATATGCTATTCAAATTACCTTTTGCACATTTAAAATTCCAAGTTGAGTAAATTACAACAAATGCCACTGGAACTTAATAAATTAATAACTTTTGATTTATAACTCCGAATTTAACAAATGATATGTCTAAAATGATCAGCTCGACGAGACCTTTCTGTTTATGCTATCCATGACTTCAATTGCAGCATGCATCATATAAATATAAAGTATACAGCAACTATTATGACAATAAAATGTGGCCAAACCTTAATAAAATGACTTATTCTTGTATACCACACCTCACCCATGCCATGATACTTTATTGCCATGCAACTTGTGCATCATTCATCATGGCATGATTGTTTGCTTGACGCATTTTATTCCTATGCTTGTGCACTTTATTTATGTTGGCCTTGTTTGTTTGGTTCTTCTTCGAATAGACTCTGAGCAGGGGATATATCAAGAGAACCAGGAGCACTACCCAGATCCGTCTCTCGCTTCAACTGAGTTGCCAGGCAAGCACTACCACATGATTGCATACATACAGTACCTATTGCCTCTATCTTATTCTTGCATCATTGAGTCGCGATTGCATTAAAATTGAATCCCAAGTATTGCATAGCCTTTATTTTTTTAAACCTCACCAAGCTTGTTCCTCCATCCCATGAGCCATTACTACAGGAGTTGTTTGAGCCATGCGAGTCGTAGAACAGCATGTGTAGGGTATGTGAGAGTCTGATGGATAACGCGGCACCTAAACAACTTAACCTGAGTAGTAATGGGATAACTAATGAAAGTGGCACCGGTGAGCAACATCTGCTATTTGGTTTTTCCTGCTCACTTGTGTCCCGTAAGACCCCGAGTACTTGATTCCTGTTCCAAGATTATTCGCGCTATCCACATCCGGGAGGCTTATGGGACCCCCCTGAGCTAGAGCTTGATTCAGTCTTATTTCTTGGGGCCACAAACTAGTTTGAGGTTTTGTTTACGATCCTGTACTTATGCCATGCTTTACTGCTTTATTACGATTGTGCGAGGAGCACACTGTACTGTTTAGGATCGGGACACAATTCCGCGGTGTCGACAAGCTCAGTTTTTGGTTCCCAGTCGTTCACAGCCGTCCACCCAAACCTCGGGTCCGTCTCGGAGTCAGCTAGCTTCGTTGTGGGTGTACTCCAAGGGGTGGCCCCCTGAAATATTTCTGAATCTTGTGATTGCTTTGTCGTGAAGGCCTCGTTGGGTTTTGATTTGGTTTTTCCGAGGTTGATCGAGTGTGTGTTGCTATTTGTGCACCCCTGCAGGGTAAAACTTTCTGAAAGCCGTGTCCGCGGTTATGGACGACTTGGAGCACAGTTTCTCGATCATAGACAAGTATAACTAAAGTACCGCTTTTAATTTGACTAAGTAATTGACTAGTAAATAGTGCAACACTCATGGAATGGTTAATAAAACTGCCAACGGATGGGAGGGGTTGTTCGTCCGCTTCCTCGTCGGTAAGCGAGGAGGAGGATGGATCTGGTGATATTACTGTTATAATTGTTGTCATTAATTCATGGACATTCGTCTATCATTGGTTAGGCGGATGGTTAGCGAGTCTCTATAGAACTGTTAGGGTTTATCTTTTGCTGCAATTGCGTCACCCCAGGTTGTGTCCCCTTTAGAGGCATAAAGACTTGCTGAGTACCCTTAGGGTCTCACACGATAAATCATTGGTTCAGATGAACAGGTACACTCGCAGGACGGATACTGGGTGGAGGAGGCTGATGATCTGGGCAACGATCGTTCGGTGTAGAGATTCCGGGAACGGGGATCCGTGAGATCTGTGGGCGGGATGTGCTTATTTCTATGGCATCTTATGCCGATTTGCTTCTTATCCGTACTCGGACTTTGTTTTGCCGCTTCCGCTTGATACTCTGATGTGTGATGTATGAGGAATTATCCTAAAATATTATATCTATCTATGTCATTTGAATCTTGCCGTATGGCGTTGCTATATTTCCTTTCTTTCTAGATGGAATGGCTCTGATGTACTTTTGTATGGTGGCTTGCATACATACTCATTTGTGTATGTAGTTGATCCCTTCGCCTGCCGATTACGCCGCCCGTACAGGTCCCAATGAATTGGAAGTGGTTGGGACGGCCGAAAGGTCTACCCGTGAGTGGCTTTTGGGGCCCCACCGTACTATTTCAACCACTACCGTTCATCCAGGCTTGTATCTAGGAGCGTAATTCACCGAGGTAGTTACAATGGTTCCTAAGCACATGTGATTATGATTGTTGGAAAGGACAAAGATGTGCTTAAGTGATTTTCTATAGGAAAATATTCCTATAAGCCATTTTGGAAATAGGATGATAGATCAATCATATAAAATGGATATTATGTTTGGTTAAAGATATAAAGTTGAGTGTTTACCAAGAATTCCTATCTTCCAAATTCTATAATTCTTGACTTCTACTTAAAGAATTCCTTTCCTAGATATACTACTCCCTCATACCCATCATCATATGTTAACATGATGAGCTTCACTTCACAAGAATATTCTTATCGATAATTTCTCCTTCTAAATCCATTTGTAAATGCAATGAGCTTGACATCAAATCTCTGTATGATCTTCTCATAGAGATAACTCTCATATCTAGAGTACTTCTTTTGAACCTAATTCCACTTGACTGATTATTCTCTTACTTCATAATTATTCTGTAATCTCACTTATAAATCTCAGAAGCTTGTCATTGAAGATTTTCATAATTATCTCATATCTCCACTTGATTAAATCAAACTACAATGGTAACCTTTAATCCAACAAGTAGTTACTTCTAACTCCATTTATACACTTCCTTTATCACCGATCACTAATATTACTCCAATAGATATATATATCTAATTTTACTTCACCTCAAGTGTTTAGTATTTCCCAAGAGGAAAATACTACTTCTATAATCCAATGTTGCTCTAACATCATCTTAATCATACTATCTTATCTCCACTTAACTCTAGTAGCTCATACTCCAACCTCACATTATATTAATGTGACTTGTCATGACTATTCTAGGATGATATATCTATACTAGGGTTTAATCATGTTCTATCCACCAATGTCACTTATACATGATATAATCTTTCACTCTTAGTGACTTGAGAATGATCATTATAATCCTTTGATCATTTAAGGCTTAGGTTTCCAGTTGGTTAATCAAGGCCTTCATCAATACAACAGTACAGTTGTATATAATTATCTTCTAAGTATCTCTATTGGACTAAGAGTTATTATTCATTGACTATGCCTACTTTATCCAATAGGACTACTCCTTGGTAACTATGTTCAGAATTCATTCTTGTAATCTTATTTGTTACCTCATATATCTTTATCTCAGATAACTATTCTATCCATTCAGGAGTGAGTTAACTCCATCAATTATCATATTGATCTTATTCTCTTCCAACACTCCCATCCTATAGATGATATCTAGAGCTAGCATAACAACATACCTCTTCTTACTTATTTCTTTATAGAACTTAAGTGAATGCTATGATATGGACAAGCGTTTATGGATCAAGAATTGATAGGTTAAGAATTGGTGAATCAATAGTTGATTACTCAACATTGATGAAAAACAGTATTAGAGTATGATTCAGTAGAGATGATAAAGATTGATATGGAAAGAAAGGTATATGGTGAATGATCTTGACTTGGTTTCTTTCCTACTCAATCTCACTAAAGAGTTAAGGTTAGGTATTACCATGATACTCATGGTATAAGTAGATAAGATTAAGATAGATTAAGATTTAGTTTTTACATTCTTATTACTTAAGTTATATTCATAACTTGGTATTCATGAGTTGTGTAATGAATACTAGGGTATGATCTCTTACAGATTAACATCAAACATTAAGTAATGTGTTGGTGGTTTAGTTTTATTACCTTTGATCTACCCTTAGATCAAATCATGTTTACCTTAAGCAAGGTTTTAGCAAAGGTCATATTAAAACTTATCGCAATCAACTTGATGATCTACTTCAATTCCATCAAGTTGTGAGAAGCTTCAATCACTTTGACAAGTTTTGTTCAAAAGCGCAAAAATTATTCAGATTTTCTATGCATGAATGCAATGCACACATCTGAGTTCAGCTTATTTCTAAGCTCTAATGCTGGGATGTTACAGTCTTACTCATCCTCTCTCTATCTTCTGCCATAGCAGGACTTTGAGTTTTACTCAAGGTCGTATTGGACAACATGGGCAAGAACCCTTTCTTGCTATCTTCCATTCCAAACCTCTTTATAACTTTGTCCAAATATGTACTTTGTGAAAGTGATATTAAGCGTCTTGATTTATCTCTATAAATCTTGATGCCTAATATGTAAGCAGCTTCGCCAAGATCTTTCATTGAAGAACTATTATTCAAATAATCCTTTACACTTTTAAGAAGTTCTATATCATTCCCAATCAACAATATGTCATCCACATATAGTACTAGGAATGCTACAGAGCTCCCACTCACTTTCTTGTAAATACAAGCTTCTCCATAAGTCTGTATAAAACCAAAACTTTTGATCACCTTATCAAAGCGTTGATTCCAACTCCGGGATGCTTGCTTGAATCCATAAATGGATCGTTGAAGCTTGCACACCTTGTTAGCATCCTTAGGGCTCGTTCGGCAACCCACTACTCCACAGATATCCCTCGCTCCGCTCTGCCTAAAGCCACTCTGCGCTCTGACGATCGAGGTGAGCGAGCAGTCAGCGTTCGGCTTAGCTCTGCTCCACGAAAGCATGGACTTCCAACCCAATACAGGTATATGGGAGCCCGTTCAGACAGACTTAGACGATTCAGCATGCTGGGAGTTTTATACTGACGGGCTTTGAGCCCATTAGTGCTAAAAATGTTGGTACTGGACTCGAGCAACTGCCCACCGTGGTGGTCAGGACATGGCCGCAGGATGCTCCTGGTGGTGGTGAGGTTCTAGAAGCGGCAGGTAGTTCGTGCTCAATCCGGGCCGACCGATGAGGAATCTGAACGCAAGGGGCATGTAACGGGCGAAAGGGATCAAAGGTCGGCGGCGGGTAGCCTTCATTTTTGGGCGCTGCGTGCCAATCAGCTGGCGGCACGAGCGAACCATCCTGCAGCGCTGGTTGAAGTTATCTGTTTTAACCAGTTGGAGTCTTGACGATGAAGAGAGAGGAGAGAAATAAAAGGTGTACCGGTTCGGTAGCCACTTAGCGGGGGCAGATTTCTGTAATTTCTACGAGATCCGGCTTTTCATGAAACGAGGAGCGAGGGACGAGTCGCTCCGGAATTTTGCACTGCGTACCTCTCTGCTCCACGGTTCAAGATCCATGGAATTGACGCGTTTGGTGCTGCTCTACGCGCTCCGACAGCGGATTTGGAAGCTGGAGTATTATTGAACGGGCTCTTAGGATCGATAAAACCTTTGGTTTGAACCATATATAACTCTTCATCAATGTCTCCATTGAGAAATGCCGTTTTGACATCCATCTGCCATATCTCATAATCATAATAGGCATCAATTGCTAACAAAATCCTTACAGACTTTAGCTTCGCTACCGGTGAAAAATTCTCATCGTAGTCAACTCCTTGAATTTGTCGGAACCCTTTCGCGACAAGTCGAGCTTTATAGACGGTTACATTACCATCAACATCTGTTTTCTACTTGAAAATCCATTTGTTCTCGACAGCCTTCCGGCCATCCGGTAAGTCCACCAAATTCCATACTTGGTTTTTGTACATGGATCCAATCTAGGGTTTCTTGGCTTCTTGCCATTTATTGGAATCTGGGCTCATCATCGCTTTCTCATATGTTGCAGGGTCGTCGTGTTGTCTACCAACATGACAGTCATAATGGGATCGTACTAATCGGGAGTGGTACGATTTCTTGTCGACCTGCGAGGTTCCGTAGTAACTTAGATCGAAGTTTCATGATCAGCATCATTAGCTTCCTCTCTTATTGGTGTAGGCACCACAAGAACTTCTTCCGGTGTTGCGCTACTCTCAAATCTGAGAGAAGGTTCGACAACCTCGTCGAGTTCTACTTTCCTTCCAGTCACATATTTTGATAGAAACTCCTTCTCTAGATAGGATCCATTCTTTGCAACGAAGAGTTTGCCTTCGGATCTATGATAGAAGGTATACCCAATAGTTTCCTTCAGGTATCCTATGAATACACATTTTTCCGCTTTCGGTTCAAGCTTTTCGGCCTATAACTTCTTTACATAAGCTTTGCAACCCCAAACTTTAAGGAACAATAATTTAGGTTTCTTCCCAAACCATAATTCATACGGTGTCGTTTCAACGGATTTAGATGGTGCCCTATTTAAAGTGAATGCGGCTATTTATATGCATAACCCCAAAACGATAACAGTAAATCTGTAAGTGACATCATATAACGAACCATATCTAAGAGAGTTCGATTATGACGTTCGAACACACCATTACGTTGTGGTGTTCCCGGCGGTGTCAACTGTGAAAGTACTCTACATTTCTTCAAATGCTTGCCAAACTCGTAACTTAGATATTCACCTCCAGGATCAGATCATAGAAAAATTTAATCTTCTTGTTACGTTGATTCTCTACTTCACTTTGAAATTCCTTACACTTGTCAAAAGTTTCGGACTTATGTTTCATGAAATAGATATACCCATATCTACTCAAGTCATCCGTGAAAGTAAGAACATAACGATAACCACCGCGTGATGCCACACTCATCGGGCCACACACATCGGTATGTATGATTTCCAATAAGTCCGTAGCTCGCTCCATCATACCAGAAAAGGGAGTCTTAGTCATTCTTCCCATCAGACATGCTTCGCATCTTTCAAGTGATTCGAAATCAAGTGATTCAAGAAGTCCATCAGAATGGAGTTTCTTCATACGCTTTACTCCGATGTGACCAATACGACAGTGCCACATGTATGTAGAATCATCATTCAATTTCAAACGTTTAGCTTCTATATTATGAACATGTGTATCACTATAACCTTAGTTCAATAAAAATAGACCATCTATAAAAGGTGCATGACCATAAAATATATTACTCATATAAATCGAACAACCAATTTTCCCAGACTTAAACAAGTAACCTTCTTGCAATAAACATGATCCAGATATAATGTTCATGCTCAACGCATGCACCAAATAACAATTATTTAAGTATAAAACTAATCCCGATGGTAGATTAAGAGGGAGCGTGCTGACCGCGACCACATCAACCTTTGATCCGTTTCCAACGCGCATGATGTCTACACACTTCTATTCTTGTAGGCAGTTGTTGGGCCTCCAAGTGCATAGGTTTGTTGAACAACAACAAGTTTCCCTTAAGTGGATTACCCAAGGTTTATCGAACTCAGGGATGAAGTGGTCAAAGGTATCCCTCTCAAGCAACCCTGCAATCAAGATACAAGAAGTCTCTTGTATCCCCAACACACCCAATACACTTGTCGGGTGTATAGGTGCACTAGTTTGGCGAAGAGATAGTGAAATACAAGTGGTAATGGTGCCAGAAAAGAGCTTCTAACTTGTTGTTCACGTGGGAGAGACTAAAGGCAAACTGAAATAAAGATGGAAGCAAGCAAACATGCAACAGATCTAGTTGTAAACGGTATTTCAATGTTTATAAACAAGGCCTAAGGATCATACTTTCACTAGTGAACACTCTCAATAAATATATTATCTTCATGATACTACCCTGAACTACTCTCCGGTTGGACACTCTAATCCATGGTAGGGCTATAACAACACACCTCAAAGTCCGCCTTCCCCATATAGATAACCCCACACTGTCACCTTGAGCGCTAGATGGTTCCAACAAACACCACAATTTCATAAATACAACCAAATAAAAATATACTCATGATAAATATTTATGAAATCTAGCCTAAGTGCCACCACGGCGTGCACGCTGTCACTTTCACACACGTGGGGAGAGCAGAGATCTATTGAAGCACTTGAGTATTTATGGAAACTCTAGCCTAAGTGCCACCATGGTATGCACGCTGTCACTTTCATACACGTGGGGAGATCCGGAGATATATTAAAGCACATGAGTAACAGAGTATATCTACTTGATTACAAAGCTCATGATCACAACATGATCATGCATAGAGAGAGAGATGAACGCATAGCTACCGGTAGATCCCTTAGCCTTGAGGAAGAACTACATCCTCCTCATCATGGGAATCAGCAACAGTGATGAAGATGGTGGTGGAGATCGATGGATATGGCTCCGGGGGCACTTCCCCGTCCCGGCAGGGTGCCGGAACAGAGATTTCTGTCCCCCGAATCTCTCCTTTGGTGGCGGCGGCACTGCGAAACTTTTCGTGGCTTTCTTGCAGATGATTTAGGGTTTCTGAGTCGGGGGCTTCTTATAGGCGATGGAGGCCCAGGGGGCCAACACCCCTGGTGGCGCTCCTAGGGTGGGCTCGCGCCACCCTAGGGTGTGGCCACCCTGGTGCCTGATACATCGGAAACGTATCTATAATTTCTGATGCTCCATGCTTGTTTAGTATCTACTTTGCTTTGCTTTGTCTACACTTTGAGGTGTTTTTATATATTTTCGGGAACTAACCTATTAATAAGTTGCCACAGTTCCAGTTGCCTGTTTTATTCTGTTTTTGGTTCCAGAAAGGCAGAAAATCAATATCTCGGAATTAGACGGGACAAAAGGCAAAGTCAATATTTTACCATGGGGGCACGAAGTCCAGAGGAGAGACGGAGAAGCGAACCAGGGCGGCCATACCCCCCTAGGCGTGGGTGGGCCCACCCCACGCCTGGATAGGGTGTGGGGCACCTGGCTGCCTCCCAGCCTCGCCTCTTCACCTATAAGAAGCCCCCGATGCAGAAACCCTAGGCACCCGATCAAAACTCCACGAAACCTTCTATAGCCGCCGCCACTGTCGTCCCTAGATCGCGAAGGATCTAAAGTTCTTCCCAGCACCCTGCTGGAGGGGAGATCATCCCGGAGGCCTTCTTCTCCGGTATGAAGCGTGAGTAGTTCCACCTTGGACTATGGGTCCATGTAGTAGCTAGATGGTTGTATCTCCTCCTTGTGCTTTCATGTATAGATCTTGTGAGCTTCGTTCATGATCAAGATCTAATCTATTTGTAATCATGCATGTTGTGTTTGCGGGAATCCGACGGATATTGAGATTACTATGTCATATTGATTAATGATTTTGTCTTTATGATTCTATCATGTCTGTGTTGTTTGTGATCTTGCATGCTCTCCGTTGTTAGTAGCTATTGTAGGGTTCACACCATAGAAAACAAAAATTTTCCTATGATGGGAACAACTATGTACCAAGATCTATCTACTATATACAAACAACGGTCGGATGTATATCCGTAGAGAACATACCCTCGAAGACCGACAAAGCTTAACGAGTCCAAACTCGTGGTTGATGTAGACGATCTCTTGCCGATCTCAAGATCGAGAGGAAGTCCTAGCGCCGCAAAACAGCAGCGCATCTGTGCTCGCACACACGTTCGAGGCACCGAGCAACCTCTGCCTCCTCGCTCCAGCGATGCAGCGGAAGCACAACTCTTTCTTGCCGAAAAGCCACCGGGAACATGTATCTCGCTAGTCCGAGACCATGGGGTATAAATTCTAGAGGGGGAGAGAGATCCTTCACCGAGGAGGTGTGAGTGAGAAGTGAGAGGAGGGGCTCCTTATATAGGGGAGGGGGGGCAGCCCAAGGGGGCATGGCCGCCGGCCATGGAGGGTGCTCCCACCTCTCCCTCATTCATGTGGGTGGACACTCCACTCACAAAATGGCCCTTCAATTTTCTCCACTCAAAAACCCACTCAAATTCCCATTAAATTTCCACCAAATTTAATGCAAACTCTCATTAAATAAAACTCTTTTATTTTATTCAGAATTTTGTCAATTACTTTAATGACAAACATTCACAAATAACCCCTTGCTAGAATTCTATTTCACATGCATAACCACTTTATGCAATTTCACCCGAAAACCTGTTTCGGTATCTAGTGAAATAAATTCCTGCGCTTGTTCATTCTTTCGGCATGAAACTTTTGCTCCAATTGGATGTCGGTGTCTCTTAAGTGTGTCACCCTACGGTTCGTGAATAATACGGACATGATCGAGACCCCTCTCGGATCAATAATCATAAGCGGGATCTGGAGACGCATACTGACTCCCACACATTCAACGATGACTTTATTGTGATCGTCGGAACCTTTTACGCTAGTATCTTAATCCTTTTGTTTCGCGATATATTACATGTCCAAGATTCGATCATCGGTATCTCCATACCTAGTTTGATCTCGTTACTGACATGCACTCTTTTCTTGTTCCCGTGATATAACATTCTAGTGATCAAATCACTTGCTTGCAAGCTAATCAATGTGATATCACCGAGAGGGCCCAGAGCATATCTATCCGTCATCGGGATGAACAAATTCCACTCTCGATCCATGGGCCTCAACATAACACTTTAGTAGTTCTGAACTCATCTTTATAATCACCCTGTTACGGTGTGACGTTTGATGTTATCAAGAAACTCTTCCGGTGTTAGTGATTGACATGATCTCATGGTCTAAGGATTAGGATCACTTCGTAAGTTGTTATAGCAATATAAACTCAATGACTTTGATCGTAATGCTATACTTCGGATGAATGTTCATCACACCATTACACTAATGTCGTGACCTCGTTATTAACAACATCCAATGTCCATGATCAGGAAACCTTTGATCATCTTGTTAATCAACGAGCTAGTTTATAAGAGAGGCATAACTAGGAACTTCCTTTTTGTTTATTAAACACACATGTATTAACGTTTCCGTTTTAATACAATTATAGCATGTAAAATAAACATTTATCATAAATAAGGAATACGATAATAACCACTTTATTATTGCCTCTCGGGCATATTCCCTTCAGTCTCCCACTTGCACTAGAGACAATAATCTAGTTTGAGAACTTTGCATATTGAACACTTATGGCTTTCTGGTGTTCCATATACGCAACTGCAAGTGGTTAACATAATCTACGGATCTGATGCTTTTAGGTCCGTGTGTATTTGCATGTCTTTGCGTCTCCACGCATCACTCATTCTCTAATAAGATGGCGTTGTATAAATTTGGTCTTTTGGTGAGATCTTTAGTTCCTTGGGGTTAAAACATGTCGATACTAGTGTCGTACAATATATCTTTAGTGTTAGCCCGTTGTGAACCACACCTTAGTTTGATAACAAACTACTTGACACAAATTCCCTCCTTTGCTGCTACTATAGTAGTCATATACTTAGACTTTTTGTTGTAGTATTCGTCACAATGTCTTAACTATGGATTTCACCCAAATCCATCATGGAATCTTCTTTCCATTACATTGTGCCACCCATAGTTTAAATTGAGATAAACTTAATTTGTATCTTGTGATAAACCTAGTATCAATGTAACGCTTTACAATGAACTATGTGTAATTGTTTGTCACCTCTACACAGATATATTCTTAGTTCTTCCAAAAGATCATAAGAATATCCTTACTATCGTCCAATGATCATTTTATGATTCATTCTGGTATATGCTCATAACACTTAGAGCATAGGACATATCTGGATGTGTACATATCATGGTATGATTGATCAAATCATTCTTGTGAGTTTACTCATCAAGTGTCAAAGCACTTGAATCTTGTTTCACTTATCAAGTGTCGATGCACTTGAATCTTGATTCAATTTCTTTCCATGCAACAAGAACTGTTTCTTGTTGTTTCTATATTGAACTCCTTCAATATCTCATATATGTATGTTTGGCACAACCATATTGGCATCACAGTCTATCCACTATAGACATTCACGTTAAATATTCGGGTTTTGCCTAAGTTTTTCATCAAAATGAAATTCTTAACCTTTGTCAATTACATCATTTCTAATCAACAAGATGTCCTCCACATAATGTATTAGAAATATGTCTCAGCGCTCCCACTTAATTTCTTGCAAATGCAAGCATCTTCATCGTCTCCTGATGAAAACTCTTTTCATCACGGTGAAGATTCCAACTCCGCGATGCTTACTTCAACCATTGAAGTTTGCATGCCCTTTTTAGCATCCTTTGAATTAACAAAACCCTTTGGATCGTGTCATATACACGTCCTAGGTAACCATTCTATTAGAAGAACTTTGTTTTTTTATTCATCTACCATATAACAAATTATATGTAGTGGTTGCTACTTTAATCCGTCCAGACTAAATATCGCTATGAAAGATCAAATCTTATCATAGTCAACTCCTTGAACATTGTCGTAAAATACTTTACGACATGTCGACTATTTCATAGATGTGAAACATCCATGTATGTTTCCTTATAGATCCAAATACGGCCTATAGGTTTTTACACCTTTCCGGAGGGTCTTCCAAGTTCAAAACTTGATTTCTCGTGTATGGAACTATCACGGATTTTATGGCTTCAAGCCATTTGACGGAGCCAGGGCCCATCATCGCTTCTTTGCATATAGTCGGTTCATCATTGTCAAACAATAATGATTTACTCTCAAATCTTATGATTTGATTGTTTATCCGACCGACTTGGTTCAATAAGAACTTAGATCTCCGTGACCACAACATTTGAGGCACATAAGCTATGAGCATTATGGCAGCCTCCGGAACATTTTCCGGCGCTGCGCAACTCAGGACATATAGCTAAGGATTGTTCACCTTATCAAAGTTCTATTGTCCTCCCACTTAACTTTTATGAAAAATTCCTTCTTCAAGAAACTTCATATTTCAAGCGACAAACCCTTTTGTCCTCGATGTTATGGAGGAATAACCAATTGTTATTCGAAATAACCTACAAAGACATGCTCATCCGACTTTGGTTGTAAACATCTTACTTATGTTTCGCACACCAAAATTTAAGAAATGACAACTTGGGTTTTCACCCAAACCATAACTCATATGGTGTCATTTCAATGGATCAAGATGGAGCTCTTTTCAGTGTAAAAGTGGTAGTCTCTAAAGCTTTAATCTTTTAAAACATAATGACAGTTTTATAAATAACACCTTTGATCAAACCATGTCACACAAGTTTTCATTACAAATCTCAAACACTCCATATTCCTATGGTGTTTCGGGATATGTAAATCTAGGTGTTTTGCTAAACTTGCAACTCAAATAAATCCCTTTATGATAAAATCATAATTCATTTATTTTCTTGTTACACTTGTAACTCAAAGAAATCCCTTATGATAAAATCATAAACCATTTATTTTCTTGTTACAATGATTTTCCACTTCATCTTGAAAGTCTTTGAAACGTTTTTCAAATATTTCATACTTCTTTCTCATTAAGTGAATATTCACTCAAATTTCCGGAGAAAGCATATGAAGTTGAAACCCATCGCTTACGACTACACATAATGGAATACATACATCGATATGTATAAATTCCAATAATTTAGTCGTTCGTTCTTCTTTGGCCTTGAACGAAGTTTTAATTATCACGTGGAAAGTCTCACAAGAGTCATTTGATCAAATCAAAGACTTCAAAAATCCATGAATATGGAGATTCTTCATGTTTTGTTTCCAATATAATTAAACAGCGATGTCACTTCGTAAGTGATCTTTCAATCATTTGTCTTGCGACATTTTAGCATTGGGTTTTATGGATGTGATTTCTCCAACTAGATTTGTAAATCATCCATCTTATATGGAATATGGTAATTATTTGAACAACCTTTGTTCTCATAATACCAGATTCAAATAACAATTATTAAAACAAATCTTGAAGTCAAGCTTTGATGTCAACGAGAAATACAAACAACGGTTTGTTTGTTTTCGATGAATATCATCACATATTCTCTTGCTAGTTACTTAGGCCATTGTGGTTCATGAATTGCGTCGTTCTGTATGAAATTTCATACCAACAAATTCGGTATTCAATACCCAAGAACCACATTGTTTAACAAGCAAAGAATACAACCATAACATGTATATCATCCATATACCAAAATTGGATATTTCCAATCTTTTCTTTTCTGCCAAATATATTTCATAGATTCTCTTTCAGCATTTCCTTTTCCTTTTTAAAAGAATCTATCAACATCAAAAGTGGCGCCATATACATGACACATAGTCCAAAGCATGTATATTCAAATAATAATACCTTTGGACTTGCACTTTGAAGTAGATCACCATCATCAAAATGATCGGTATTCTTTCAAAATCCATTCTTTAGTAATCTTTTAGTGTAGTAAACACTTTACATACATCTTCTATTCATCCTTATCATGACGACTTTCATGATCAAGCTACTGTAGCTTATAAAGGTGAATCGTGAGTATAATATTACTTTCCAAAACCCTTTTGGATGATTAGGATGTCTAGCATCTCCAACCTTCGTAAATTCTCATCCAATATGAGAACATATATTATACTCTATCATATTGCAACCAAAACATTATTTCAGATATCGTTATATCTACCACACATGATAGTTTCTGAAACAATTCTTTCAGCTCCTAGATAAACTTGATATTAAAACAATCAAGAATCATGGAGGCAAACATGATACTTAAGATACTAACACTGGAATTGTTACTCTCGATTTAATACCAACTATTAAATTTCACGGAGTAAATAGAGTTTGATGAAAGTTTGCAATAGGACTTTAAACTTTAGATTGACACTCAACACAATACGATACCAGTTCGTAAAGTATATATCCAGAATTCTATAGTTCTATTATCTCAATTACAACTATGCATAAGGTGGTGAACGAATGCCAATGACTACAACAAATTATGCAAATTCACTTTGATTTAATTAATGATAAATTGAGTTCTACTAATCCAAATTAGAAATGAACTCCCACTCAAAAAAGACATCCCTCGTGTCTTTTTGGTGATTACATGAACCAAATCCACTACACCAAGTCCGATCATCATGTGAGTCGGTGTAGCTTCAAAGGCGAGCATCCATATGGTCATCATATCAAAACATATGACTCATGCTTAACCTTTCGGTCCGTGTTCCGAGGCCATGTCTGTACATGCTAGGCTCGTCAAGTAAGAACCTTAGTATTCGCGTGTGTAACTGTCTTACACCCGAGATATGCTCGTGGATTCAAGTACACCCGATCATCACGTGATGTCTTGAAGCGACGAAACATTGTCGGTGCATACTTAAGGAAGAACACATTCTTATCTTGATATATAAATGAGGGATCATCTTATTATGCTAATAAAACGCCAAACAAGCAATATAAGATGCAATCAAAACATCACATGTTTATTAGTGAAATGATATGGTTCCCGCATATGATCTCCATCATGTGCACCGTGGTATGATCTCTATCATACCTTTATGTGTAAGGCCAAGGTCAATGGAACTTACACGCTATGTGTGTTGTAAGAGTATCATCTCATACTTATACTTACAACATCACCATATCATAACACTAGCCTAGCAACAATCTAAACTAGACGCCTCTAATTTATCCATTGCAGGTTTTACGTGGTTTAGGGCTTTCAAAGATAGAAACGTTCTTACCTATGAACATGAACCACAACGAGGATAACCAAATTGTTGACAACTCGTTGCAAATTAGATATTGACTATAGTAGGAGAGACAGACACCCGCTAGCCACTTATGCAAAACTAGTTGCATGTCAAGCGTGGAACAGGTCTCATGTGCGAGGACATGTAAAGTTTGTCCGGGCCGCTTCATCCCACTATGCCACCAATATCCAAAGTACAACTAAGAAGCAATAAAATGATCATCATCGCCCACATACTCATATGTGTACTACCCGTGCAAAGTATCTACGCATAGATCCGGCTCTGATACCACTGTAGGGTTCGCAGCATAGAAAACAAAATTTTTCCTACGATGGGAACAACTATGTACCAAGATCTATCTACTAGATACAAACAACGGGCGGATGTATATCCGTAGAGAACATACCCTTGAAGACCGACAAAGCTTAACGAGTCCAAACTCGTGGTTGATGTAGACGATCTCTTGCCGATCTCAAGATCGAGAGGAAGTCCTAGCGCCGCAAAACAGCAGCGCATCCGTGCTCGCACACACGTTCGAGGCACCGAGCACCTCCATCTCCTCGCTCCAGCGATGCAGCGGAAGCACAACTCTTTCTTGCCGAAAAGCCACCGGGAACATGTATCTCGCTAGTCCGAGACCATGGGGGATAAATTCTAGAGGGGGAGAGAGATCCTTCACGAGGAGGTGTGAGTGAGAAGTGAGAGGAGGGGCTCCTTATATAGGGGAGGGGGGGGGGGCAGCCCAAGGGGGCATGGCCGCCGGCCATGGAGGGTGCCCCCACCTCTCCCTCATTCATGTGGGTGGACACTCCACTCACAAAATGGCCCTTCAATTTTCTCCACTCAAAAACCCACTCAAATTCCCATTAAATTTCCACCAAATTTAATGCAAACTCTCATTAAATAAAACTCTTTTATTTTATTCAGAATTTTGTCAATTACTTTAATGACAAACATTCACAAATAACCCCTTGCTAGAATTCTATTTCACATGCATAACCACTTTATGCAATTTCACCCGAAAACCTGTTTCGGTATCTAGTGAAATAAATTCCTGCGCTTGTTCATTCTTTCGGCATGAAACTTTTGCTCCAATTGGATGTCGGTGTATCTTAAGTGTGTCACCCTACGGTTCGTGAATAATGCGGACATGATCGAGACCCCTCTCAGATCAATAATCATAAGCGGGATCTGGAGACCCATACTGACTCCCACACATTCAACGATGACTTTCTTGTGATCGTCGGAACCTTTTATGCTAGTATCTTAATCCTTTTGTTTCGCGATATATTACATGTCCGAGATTCGATCATCGGTATCTCCATACCTAGTTTGATCTCGTTACTGACATGCACTCTTTTCTCGTTCCCGTGATATAACATTCTAGTGATCAAATCACTTGCTTGCAAGCTAATCAATGTGAAATCACCGAGAGGGCCCAGAGCATATCTATCCGTCATCTGGATGAAAAAATTCCACTCTAGATCCATGGGCCTCAACATTACACTTTAGTAGTTCTGAACTCATCTTTATAATCACCCTGTTACGGTGTGACGTTTGATGTTATCAAGAAACTCTTCCGGTGTTAGTGATTGACATGATATCATGGTGTAAGGATTAGGATCACTTCGTAAGTTGTTATAGCAATATAAACTCAATGACTTTGATCGTAATGCTATACTTCGGATGAATGTTCATCACACCATTACACTAATGTCGTGACCTCGTTATTAACAACATCCAATGTCCATGATCAGGAAACCTTTGATCATCTTGTTAATCAACGAGCTAGTTTATAAGAGAGGCATAACTAGGAACTTCCTTTTTGTTTATTAAACACACATGTATTAACGTTTCCGTATTAATACAATTATAGCATGTAAAATAAACATTTATCATAAATAAGGAATACGATAATAACCACTTTATTATTGCCTCTCGGGCATATTCCCTTCAGTCTCCCACTTGCACTAGAGACAATAATCTAGTTTGAGAACTTTGCGTATTGAACACTTATGGCTTTCTGGTGTTCCATATACGCAACTTCAAGTGGTTAACATAATCTACGGATCTGATGCTTTGAGGTCCATGTGTATTTGCATGTCTTTGCATCTCCACGCATCACTCATTCTCTAATGAGATGGCGTTGTATAAATTTGGTCTTTTGGTGAGATCTTTAGTTCCTTGGGGTTAAAACATGTCGATACTATTGTCGTACAATATATCTTTAGTGTTATCCCGTTGCGAACCACACCTTAGTTTGATAACAAACTACTTGACACAAATGCCCTCCTTTGCTGCTACTATAGTAGTCATATACTTAGCCTTTTTGTTGTAGTATTCGTCACAATGTCTTAACTATGGATTTCATCCAAATCCATCATGGAATCTTCTTTCCATTACATTGTGCCACCCATAGTTTAAATTGAGATAAACTTAATTTGTATCTTGTGACAAACCTAGTATCAATGTAACGCTTTACAATGAACTATGTGTAATTGTTTTTCACCTCTACACAAATATATTCTTAGTTCTTCCAAAAGATCATAAGAATATCCTTACTATCGTCCAATGATCATTTTATGATTCATTCTGGTATATGCTCATAACACTTAGAGCATAGGACATATCTGGATGTGTACATATCATGGTATGATTTATCAAATCATTCTTGTGATTTTACTCATCAAGAGTCCTCCACCTCCTTTCTCTTTACTTTGTTTTTAGTTTGCTTAGTTTCTTTTGCTTGGTTTTGTTTGCCTCTTTTCAAAAACTCCAAAAATAATCGTTTAGTTTGGTTTGCTTTCTTTATTGAAAAACACAAAAAATTAGTTCCTACCCTAGTTGCTACCATGTCTGGTTTTGGACCATTCTTTGTTTCACCTATGGAAGAGATCTCCACTTTTAAGCAAAAAAGTGAAGAGATTTTTAAAGAAGCTTGGTCTAGAATCTCCGCTTTACAAAGGGAAACTGAGCCTAAGATGAGTCTTAGTTTGGTTATTGATAGCTTCTACCGCGGTATTTCTCTTTGTTATAGATATGCTTTGGATGCTGTGGCTGAGAAATATATTTTGCTATGTACCGAGGATGAAGATTTTGATGCCATAAAGAAATTGATTATAATTGATGGTACACCTGGCAAGTCTGATTCCTCCTTCACAAATATTTTTGCTAGGTTGAACACTCTTGATACCAGTATTTCTGCTATGAATAGTTGCTATCATACACTTAGGGCTTACCATGATTATGTTCCCATAAATTCTGAGCCTTCAAAGTGGTTTCCCACAATCAAAGTCTCTATAAATACTACACTTTTTGATGCTCGCTCTAATATAATGTCTGAATTTTGTTTCATGCCTAAAGATATTTATGATTTTTTTAGTCTTTGGGGGCTTTCTGAAGGAGGAGGGGAAATATCTCTTACTAATAATGCCACTTCATTGACCATTGGAATAGCTGAAGGTGTGTTTACAAAAATCTCAGGGAAAATGGTGTCTACTAATTATCTTGTTATTGAATGTGTAGGCAAATAACAGATCACACTTGGAAGATCCCTACTGAAACACCTAGGAGCAATAATAGATGTGGGAAAATGCATTATGAATTTTGCTCCTCCGGTAAGCAATCATATCTTCCCTAATGATAAGAAGAAAGGTAAGAAAGGAAAGAACAAGAGGATTAATGCCTTATTTGAAAATACTTGATTCTTCTTGCTTCTTGTGCCTAACTTAAAGGCGTTAAAGAAAAGTACTTGTTGGGAGATAACCCAAGAGTTTCCTCGAGTCTTGGATGTTATTACTTTAGTAATGAACTCTCCTTATCCTTTTTGTTTGCGTTTTGCGCCAAGAATGACCTCTAATGAGAGGGAAGTAAGATTTGGGGAGTTGCTGTCCCGAAACAGATTTCTGTTCTCCACCAAAAAAATTTGTGAGGAGTCTCTGTAACTCGGATTGAGCTAAAAATTTATGAATAAATCCCCCAGTATGTAGCTAACTTTCGTTAGTTCAACACTTTTTGATTTGAGCAACAGAAGATGTTCGAAAAAATCGCTTTCTACCTGCTGGTCTGTTTTGACAAATTTCTGACATTATTTGCATTTGCTTCTTATTGATTCCTTTTTGAGTTCTCTTTTGGGGAATTGCGCTTTTTAAAGGAGTTGCTACAGTAGCTTGTGTTTTTAGTGAAAAGTCTTGCTGTTCCAAAGCTTTGCCTAAAGGTCTATTATCTTTTGATTACACTAATGTTGCTAATGAATATTGTGTGAAGTTTTGTATGAAGGAAAATTTTCAGGTGTAGAGAGAGAATGATGTAATGAGATGAAGAATGGACAAAAGCTCAAGCTTGGTGATGCCACCCCGGTGTCACCCCAAGAAATATCCAAGAGGTACAAGCGTCAAAACTTGGGGATGCCCAAGGCATCCCCTTCTTCGTCAATAAAAAGCACAAGTCTGTCTAGACACTTCGTTTTTATTGTTTCATGCATAGTTGTGTTGTTCTTGGAGCGTCTTAGTTTCCGTTTGGTTTGCTTAAGTTTTTTAGTTTGCTTGAATAAAGTAGTTTGGACCCCCATTCTCGCTGTGCTGTTTCAAATAAGTTGCTTGGTGTTGGAAAGGAGTAGTAAGTTCTTGCTTGAAAGTGCAAGAGGAGCTTGCATTGACTATGACTTAGACTTTAGCATGACATGCTAGGTGTTGTGTTGACCTTATGCTTAGTGATTATTTCTGTAGCATGTCTTGTTCCAAACAATTGGGATTGCTTAGTGCGCCTTTAAGAAATTATGCGTTGTTTTAGCATACAAAAGCATAGTATTGTGGTATTCTCCTTTGATGCTTTATTTGAACTTGGCACATGCTCACACCATGTTATGACTATGATAAGTCACCATAGCCTCTATGATCATTTAGTTCTTGACTTGTAGTACCACGGTATGCTTTGATTAGTAATGCTTTCTTTCTCTACATTATTATGGCCATTATTGCTCTCTTAGTTGGTTGCTCCCAGTCTTTTGCTAGCCTCCACTTCTATGAGTAAGTTCTACTCATGCTTCCGACTCCAAAGAAACCAAGTTATTCCAAAGTGTCCACTATAAATTCCTATGCATGGTGTGTTACACAATTCCAAGTATATTCTTGTTTTCAGCTATCTTCCAATTAAAAAGTATTTTTTATGTGAAAACTTAGTGATTAAAGCCCTCACAAACTTGATGGCACACTTTATATTCTTTGCCCCTAATAAACTTGAACCATTGTGTCGTCTATGTTGTATATGCTTGCACTTATACGTTGGAATTAGAAGAACCGTGCTATCACAGGGAACGTTTTCAACATTGCACTTGTACTTTGTACTCAGTTGATATCATGCTCTTTTGTCTATGGATGTCACCGGTGTGAAATAAAGAGGGAACTTGTAAGTCCATGGAGTTTGTATTTTGTGTTAGAGAAACGCCTGGGCCTCTAGCCTAAGCCATGCCTAATCATGGTGGAAACTCGCAGCATCACCATAATGAGCTATCTATGAAGCATCCTCAATAAAAAGCTATGCACATAGTAAATAAAAAGATCGCTGAGATGCTCATTGTCTGCTTGCCTTGTCATTTTTGGTTATGGGATAGCTCCTGTACCATGTGCAACAGGTACCCCGTTGGTGGTTCTCTATGATACACATGTACTTACAATGACACGAACTTACAGGTGACTGAAGTTGAGTAGCATGAGGTGTGGCCCTCGTATTCAAGGGACTTGAGATTGCCAACTTATACTTTGTCAAGCATATACTCCATAGTTTGTTCACTTTAACCTTAACCATTTCAAGATGCTTATGATAGGGGCAATGAGGGCTGAAAGCTAACAAGTACCATAATTTTTGGAAGCTCTTTTTGAAACTTGAAATCCCTGCTTCCCTTTGTGAAGGGCCTTTCTTCCACTATTATATTGAGTCTCCACCTTCTACCTTTAGGCACCATTAAGAGAGCATAGTTGCCATCCTGTGTGCAGTGTCCCAAAACTTATTGATTGATGCATATTGTGATATTACTTGTTATTGTGCTACTTGTTTCTAGTCACCCTTGTGAACTTTGAAGATGTCCTATGCATCTATTTGCTACTCTATGAGGGACAAGTTGATTGCCACTATGCCATGTTTTATGTATGTGAAACAAACAAACGTTTTTCAATGCATGTTATTCATGATCTTTGTTTGTAGCCTTTCATGTTGCATGCGTAGTTCCTTTGTCCTATTGTTAGAACTCCATCTTCCATGCACATGTTTAGAGTTCTTTGATCCTAGATTTCAATGCTTGCAAATGGTTTGATCTTGGTTTTGATGGTGCATGTCACCTCAAAAATTATTTTATCACTTACCTACTCGAGGACGAGCAGGAGTTAAGCTTGGGGATGCTTGATATGTCGAAAACGTATCGATAATTTTTGATGCTCCATGCTTGTTTAGTATCTACTTTGCTTTGCTTTGTCTACACTTTGAGGTGTTTTTATATCTTTTCTAGAACTAACCTATTAACAAGTTGCCACAGTGCCAGTTGCCTGTTTTCTTCTGTTTTTGGTTCCAGAAAGGCAGAAAATCAACATTCTCGGAATTGGACGGGACAAAAGCCAAAGTCAATATTTTACCGTGGGGGACACGAAGTCCAGAGGAGAGACAGAGAAGCGAACCAGGGTGGCCAAACCCCCTAGGCGCGGGTGGGCCCACCCCGCGCCTGGGTAGGGTGTGGGGCCCCTGGCTGCCTCCCAGCCTCGCCTCTTCACCTATAAGAAGCCCCCGATGCAGAAACCATACGCACTTGATCAAAACTCCACAAAACCTTCTTTAGCCGCCGCCACCGTCGTCCCTAGATCGTGGGGGATCTGAAGTTCTTCCCGGCACCCTACTGGAGGGGAGATCATCCCGGAGGCCTTCTTCTCCGGTATGAAGCGTGAGTAGTTCCACCTTCGACTATGGGTCCATGTAGTAGCTAGATGGTTGTATCTCCTCCTTGTGCTTTCATGTATAGATCTTGTGAGCTCCGTTCATGATCAAGATCTAATCTATATGTAATCATGCATGTTGTGTTTGCGGGGATCCGATGGATATTGAGATTACTATGTCACATTGATTAATGGTTTTGTCTTTATGATTCTATCATGTCTGTGTTGTTTGTGATCTTGCATGCTCTCCGTTGTTAGTAGCTATCTTGTCCAAGTAGTTGCTAGTGACTCCAAGAGGGGGTATTTATCCTCGATAGTGGGTTCATGCCTCTAGTTTCCAAGGGAAGTGACAGAAATCTCTTCGGTTGTAGATGTGATGTTGCTACTAGGGAGAAAACAACGGTCTCTTGTTCATGGAACAAGTGGATTGTTTACCTTACACACTTTGCTTAAAGAAGTTGTTTGTTGCTTGCAACTTAATACTGGAGGGGGTTCAGATGATAACCTGAAGGTGGACTTCTAGTCATAGATGCAGTTGGATGGCAGTCTATGTATATTATTGTATTTCCCAATCGAATCTCATAGGATCTTTTTGTCTGGTATTGCATTGTTATGCCTTGCTCAGTTCCTGTCAATTACCCTGCTGTAATTTGTTTACCCTTCATGCCATGTTGTTTATCTAAGGAGAGCACCTCTAATGAACTATGGACCCCGGTCCAATCTTTACCATTGATACATCCTCCACTGTTACTTGTTTACTTGCTGCAAACCATTACCTTCCACACCATACGTTTAATCCTTTGTTACAGCAAACCGGTGAGCTCGACAACCTCACTAATTCGTTGGGGCAAAGTCTTGAGTTTGTGTTGTGCAGGTCTCCGTGTTGCTTGCAACACCTGTGTGACATTTCCTTCCTCCTTCTGGTTCGATAACCTCGGTCTCTACTGAGGGAAACTTGCTGCTGTGCTCTTCACACCTTGGTCTTGGGGTTTCCAACGAAGTGTCCCATGACAACACTAGGTACACAACGTATTTGCCCTACTCCGTCTTTGCTTCGATTTTCTGTATCGTTCAAGGAAAAATAGTAACTTTGGATTTTGTCCCGTCCAATTCCGAGAATATTATTTTTTTAGCTTTTCTGAAACCAAAAACAGCAGAAAACAGGCAACTGGCACTGTGGCATCTTGTCAATAGGTTAGTTCTAGAAAGTGTATAAAAATACCTCAAAGTGTAAACAAAACATAAGATAAATGATGTAAAACAAGCATGGATCATCAAAAATTATAGATACGTTTACGACGTATCAAGCATCCCCAAGCTTAACTCCTGCTCGTCCTTGAGTAGGTAAGTGATAAAAAGAATAATTTTTGAGGTGACATGCACCATCACAATCATGATCAAACCATTTGCAAGCATTGAAAGCTGGGATCAAAGTACCCTAAACATGAGCATGACAGATGTAGTTCTAATAATAAGACAAAGCAACTATGTTGTAACATGAGAGGATATAGACAAAGATTCATGAATAACAATGCATTGAAAGACGTTTGTTTGTTTCACATATAGAAAACATAGCATAGTGGCATTCATCTTGTCCCTCATGGAGTAGCAAAACATAAATGCATAGGACACCTTCAAAGTTCATAAGGGTGACTAGATACAAATAGTTCAAGAACAAGCAATACCAACATTATGAATCAATCAATGAGTTTTGGGACAATGCACATAGAACTAAGAATGGCAAATATGCTCTCTTAATTGGTGCCTAAGGATAGAAGGTGGAGACTCAATATAATGGTGGAAGAAAGTCCCTTCACATGGAAGCAGGGATTTCAAGTTTCATAAAGAGCTTCCAAAAATTATGATACTTGTTAGCTTTCAGCTCTCATTGCCCTATCATAAGCATCTTGAAGTGATTAAGGTTAAAGTGAACAAAGATGGAGTATATGCTTGAGAAAGTATAAGTTGGCAATCTCATGTCCCTTGAGTACGAGGGCCGCTCCTCATGCTACTCAACTTTAGTTACCGGTAAGTTCTTGTCATAGTAAGTACATGTGTATCATAGAGAACCGCCAACAGGGTACCCCTTGCCCAGTGATACATGAGCTATCCCATATCAAAATGACAAGGCAAGCAGACAATGAGCATCTCAGCAATCTTCTTATTTACCATGGGAAAATGGTGCTTTTTTCTCTCTTTTCTCTTTTCTCATCTTTTTTTCTTTTTTCTCAATCTCTTTTTTATAAGAAGAATGGTTCATAGATTTCTCACTATGGTGATGCTGCAAGTTTCCACCATGATTAGGCATGGCTTAGGCTAGCGGCCCAGGCGTTTCTCTAACACACATACATAACTCCATGGACTTACAAGCTCCCCTTTCATTTCACACCGATGAAATCCATAAACATAAGAGCATGATATCAACTATGTACAATGTACAAGTGCAATGTTGAAAACGTTCCCCATGACAGCATGGTTCTGCTAATTCCAACGTATAAGTGCAAGCATATACAACATAGATGACACGATGGTTCAAGTTTATTAGGGGCAAGAAAAATAAAGTGTGCCATCAAGTTTGTGAGAGCTTTAATCACCAAGTTTTCCTATAACAAAGAGACTTTTTAATTGGAAGATAGATGAAAACAAGAATATACTTAGAATGGTGTAACACACCATGCATAGGAATTTATAGTGGACACTTTGGAATAACTTGGTTTATTGGGAGTTGGATGCATGAGTAGAGCTTACTCATACAAGTGGAGGCTAGCAAAAGACTGGGAGCGACCAACTAAGAGAGCAATAATGGCCATATTCATGCAGAGCGAAAAACATTACTAATCAAAGCATAAAGTGGTACTACAAGTCAAGGACTAAATAATCATAGAGGCTATGGTGACTGGTTCATAGTCATAACATGGTGTGAGCATGTGCCAAGTCAACCCAAATAAAGCATCAAAGGAGAATACCATAATACTATGCTTTTGTATGCTAAAACAACGCATGATTCCTTCAAGGCACATTAAGCAATCCTAATTGTTTGTAACAAGTCATGCTACAACAATAATAACTAAGCATAAGGTCAAAACAACATCTAGCATGACATGATAAAGTCTAAGTCACAGTCAAAGCAGGCTCCTCTTGTACTATTCAAGCAAGAATTTTCTACTCTCCAACACCAATCGACTTATTTGAAACAACTCACAAAGATAATAATCAAAAAATATCAGTGAGCATGTCTCACAAATACACAAAGAAGAACTAGAAATTTCTAAGCAATAAGCACAAGAAAACTAAGGCTAAACACAATGCTAGCAAAAGATAACACTCATAGAACAATAAGAGTGAAAACTAGAGTGTTCTAAGAAATTAAAACAGAGTGTGTCTCTCTCCAAAAGAAGTGTGCTGTGACCCGGCCAACTTATTCAAGCAAACTAAAACCAAAAATGAAAACTAAGACACTCCAAGAACAATACAACAGTGCATGAAACAATAAAAACGAAGTGTCTAGAAAGACCTGAGATTTTTATTGATGAAGAAGGGGATGCCTTGGGCATCCCCAAGCTTTGACGCTTGTACCTCTTGAATATTTCTTGGGGTGGCATCCCCAATCTTGAGATTTTTTCCATTCTTCATCTCATTACACCATTCTTTCCCTACACCTGAAAATTTTCCTTCATACAAAACTTCACACAATCTTCATTAGCAACATTAGTGTATTCAAAAGATAATAGACCTTTGGGTTTAGTTTGAAAACAGAAAAACTTTCACTAAAGACACAAGCTACTGTAGCAATTCCCTCAAAAAGCTCGATTTCCCAAAAAGAACCCAAAAAGGAATCAATAAGAAGCAAATGCAAATAATGGCAGAAATCTGTCAAAACAGACCAGAAGGAAGAAACCGATTTTTTCAAAGACCTTCTGTTGCTCAAATCAAAAAGTGTTGAACTAACGAAAGTTAGCTAACATACTGGGGGATTTTTTCAGAAAATATATGCGCAATCCGACTTACAGAGATTCTACACGAATTTTTACGGTAGAGCACAAAAATATGTTTCGGGACAACAACTCCCCAAATCTTACTTCCCTTTCATCAGAGGTTATTCTTGGCACACAAATCAAACAAAAAGGATAAGGAGAGGACATTACAGATGTAATAACTTCCAAGACTCAATAAAACTATTGGGTTATCTCCCAAGAAGTACTTTTTTAATGCCTTTAAGTTAGGCTTGATAGTTCAAGAAGATGCTCACATAAGAAATATGAATTGAAGTAAAAGAGAGCATCAAGAAGAAAATTCAAAACACATTTAAGTCTAACCCACTTCCTATGCATAGGAATCTTGTAAAGAAACAAGTCATGAAATCACAAAGCAACAAGCATAGGAAATCAAAACAAGTGCAACTTCAAAATTTTCAACATAAAGAGGGGAAACTTAATAGTGTTGAGATACATAAGACCATGTTTCCCTCTCTCATAATAACTTTTAGTAGCATCATGAATAAAATTAACAATATAAATATCACATAAAACATTCTTATCATGAGACACATACATAAAATGATTATTACTCTCCACATACGCATAATCATTCTTATTAATTGTAGTGGGAGCAAATTCAACAAAATAGCTATCATTATTATTCTCATCACCATAATCATCAAATATAGGAGGCATATTATAATCACAATTAATTTTCTCCTCAATAGTAGGTGGACTGAAAATATCATACTCATCATTGTAATCATCATAAATTGGAGGTTTGGTATCATCATAAGCAATAGAATAGCTATCTTCCAAAGCCGGGGAACTAAAAAGATCATTTTCATAAAAACTAGCTTCCCCAAGCTTAGACGTTTCCATAGCATTAGCAATAATGGTGTTCAAAGAATTCATACTAATAACATTTTTATTAGCGTGCAAATAAAGTTCCATAGGTTTTTTAATTTTCTCTTCAAACACTTCATGTCCTTACTCAAGATAAATACTATAAAGCTCTCTATTTTTTTCCATTAAGCCTAACTAGTGAAAACAAGAAACAAAAAGACAAAATTGCAGAATCTAAAGGAAATAACTTCGAGCACTCACACACCAGGAGGATGTGAGTACCTTTTACCTTACCTCCCCGGCAACGGCGCCAGAAAATAGCTTGATGTCTATGCACTTCTATTCTTGTAGACAATTGTTGGGCCTCCAAGTGTAGATGTTGTAGAACAGTAGCAAGTTTCCCTTAAGTGGATTACCCAAGGTTTGTCGAACTCAGGGAGGAAGTGGTTAAAGTTATCCCTCTCAAGCAACCCTGCAATCAAGATACAAGAAGTCTCTTGTGTCCCCAACACACCCAATACACTTGTCAGGTGTATAAGTGCACTAGTTCGGCGAAGAGATAGTGAAATACAAGTGGTAATGGTGCCAGAAAAGAGCTTCTGACTTGTTGACGTGGGAGAGACTAAAGGCAAACTGAAATAAATATGGAAGCAAGCAAACATGCAACAAATCTAGTTGTAAACGGTGTTTCAATGCTTAGATACAAGACCTAGGGATCATACTTTCACTAGTGAACACTCTCAATAAATATATTATATTCATGATACTACCCTGAACTACTCTCTGGTTGGACACTCTAATCCATGGTAGGGCTATAATAGCACACCTCAAAGTATGCCTTCCCCATCTAGATAACCCCACACTGTCACCTTGAGCGCTAGATGGTTCCAACAAACACCACAATTTCATAAATACAACCAACTCAAAATATACTCATGATAAATATTTATGAACTCTAGCCTAAGTGCCACCACGGCGTGCACGCTGTCACTTTCACACACATGGGGAGAGCAGCGATCTATTGAAGCACTTGAGTATTTATGAAAACTCTAGCCTAAGTGCCACCACGGTATGCATGCTGTCACTTTCATACACGTGGGGAGAACCGGAGATCTATTAAAGCACTTGAGTAACAGAGTAGTTCTACTTGATTACAAAGCTCATGATCACAACATGATCACGCATAGATAGAGAGATGAACACATAGCTACCGGTAGAGACCTTATCCTCGAGGAAGAACTACTCCCTCCTCATCATGGGAATCAGCAACGGTGATGAAGATGGCGGTGGAGATCGATGGAGATAGCTCCGGGGGCACTTCCCCGTCCTGGCAGGGTGCCGGAACAGATACTTCTGTCCCCCGAAACTCCCCTTTGGTGGCGGCGGTGCTGCGGAACTTTTCGTGGCTTTCTCGCAGATGATTTAGGGTTTCTGAGTCGGGGGCTTCTTATAGGCGAAGAGGCAAGGTCGATGGAGGCCCAGGGGGCCCACACCCCCTGGTGGTGCACCCAGGGTGGGCCCGCGCCACCCTAGGGTGTGGCCACCCTAGTGCCCTACTCCGTATCTGCTTCGATTTTCCGTATCATTCAGGAAAAAAATAGTAACTTTGGCTTTTGTCCCCCATATTTCGAGAATATTCATTTTTTAGCTTTTCTGAAACCAAAAACATCAGAAAACAGGCAAATGTCATTGTGGCATCTTGTCAATAGGTTAGTTCTAGAAAGTGTATAAAAACACCTCAAAGTGTAGACAAAACATAAGACCAATGATATAAAACAAGCATGGAGCATAAAAAATTATAGATACGTTTACGACGTATCAGCGCATCATCACCTCGTCTTTCGCTAGTCTCCGTCTATTCTGCAACACCTGTTTCGAGTTACAAATATGAGCAACCGAACCAGTATCAAATACCCAGGAACTACTACGATTACTAGAAAGATACACATCAATAACATGTATATAGAATATACCTTTCTTCTTGATGTTATCGTTCTTCAAATCCGCCAAGTACTTGGGGCAATTTCGCTTCCAATGACCTTCTCCCTTGCAGTAAAAGCACTATGTATTAGGCTTAGGACCAGCCTTGGTCTTCTTCTTTGTAGGCGCGACAGCTTTCTTGCCGGCCTTCTTTAAGTTACCCTTTTTCTTAGGCTTGCCTTGCTTCTTGAAATTTGTCACATCCCAAAATTTTCCAAATTTTGTAATAAATAAACAAAATAAATAATTGTTGAAATTTAGGGCGAAAAGAAAATTTTTATTTCTAAATGGAAACATCAAAACCCATCTTGAACAAACTTTGAATAAAATTTGAATCCAACTAAATTTCAATCAAGTATAATGCATTCTTCATAAATGCATCTTGAAATTTAAACACTTGGAAAATAAACCCAAAACTCTAAAACCCTAATGGAAGAAAATCATTTCCGAGATTACTCTAAGACTATGGATTTGATCCATATAAAAATTTGTCAACAAACATTTATAAATGATCAAGAATAACAAATAAAAATATTATAAAACTATAGAAATTAATTCTATTCAATTTGGAACCATGGATAAAAACTTATGAATTTAATAAGTTGAAAGGAAATAATTTCCAAAGCTAATAAAGCTCCTATCTAAAATCCATACCAAATTGTGATCAAATTAATCCTAATGGGATTTAAAAATATAAACAAATATTAAATAAGATTTTACAAATTTGAAATCACCAAGTTTGGAATAATAAATAAAAAGATATGGATTTTATAAGATAAAGAAAGAAATAATAAATAAGGAGTATTTAAAAGCCAAATTAAATCTTGGCCAAATCCATAAGAAAATGAAATAAATATATTACAATTAAAATAAAGGGATCAAGAATATTCAAATAAAATTATATGGCATTAACCAAATTCCATTCTATTTAAATAAAGACAAAATCCCTAATAGAAATGATTAATTAAATCATGGGAAAGTAATAATTGGAATTTACCCAAGGGGAATAAAAGTTATTCAATTAACTTAAATGGAATCAAAGGAATCATCTAAATAAAGTTTATGGAATTAAAACCATATTTGATTTCATTAGAATAAGGACAAATGCCCAATTTAAATAATTAATAAATCATATTAAAAATATTTCAAATAATTCAAAGTGAATTATTTAACACCCTATTAAATAAATAAAACCTACTGAAAAGGTTTAGTGAAAATTAGAATTCAATAAAGAGTTTGAAAATATATTTAATCTTATTTGAATAAAGGCAAGTGCTGTTTTAATAAAGAATAAAACCATAAAAAGAATAAATAAATTATTCTAAAAATGGTCTTAAAAATACATGTTTAAATAGTACAGAAACTTGCTGAAAAGTTTTGAAATGAAAAAGGGTTTGAAATCATTTGAATAAAATCTAAACAGAAAATCTAAATAGAAAAAGAAAAAGGTTTCGGTATAAAAAAAGGGAAAACAAACCAGCCCAAACCACCTAGCCCATCAAGCCCAGCAGGCCCATTCCCCCCCCCGCAGAAAAAAGATTCGTACCAAACGTTAAACCCGCGCAGTCGCTGAGCTGCGGACCCCCCCCTCTCTCTCTCTCTCTCTCTCTCTCTCTCTCTCTCTCTCTCTCTCGCTCTCTCGCTGACTAGCCAGCCCCACCTGTCAGTCATCGTTCCCACCCGCTTGACTGGTTCTTCTTTCCCTCCTCGCCGTTTCTGCCTTGATTCCGCGGAGTGAAATTCGTTTGAATGCCGCAGTTAAACCGCCCAGTAATCATGCCCTCTTAATCGCCTCACTCCCCTCTATCTCCCCCCTAGACGCCCCGCACTCACTGCCCATAGGCTTCTCGGAATTCTCGCAGCAACGCCTCTTTCCCCAACGCATTCCGGCGACGATTCCGGCCGCTCCTCGTCGCCCCTTGCCTCCTAGTTCCCACGAGCACATTACCCATCACCCCCTGCAACTCCTAGTATCGCTCGTTTTGCTGCGCATGCTCTGTAGCCTCGGCAACTTCTTCACCAGAGCAGCGCTGCCGTCTGCCTCGACTCCGGCGAGTTCCCCAGGTAGCATCTGACCGCCCCTCTCCTCCTCATGGACACTCTCATGCTCGACTCACTCTTGCAAACCTAATGGTGCCTTCCACTTGTCTTAGCGCGACCTCCAGCCTCGCCCTCGACGACGCCAGAGCTTGCCCGAGGCCAGGAGCATCTCCGGCGAGAGATTGATGACGACTCTGTGCGCCCCTCGACGAACGGCTTCTACCTTGAGCATATATTCGCCATGATGATTCTGGTGAGCTTCTCCCCTACTCCTCTCGCCTCCTGTAACTCCGGCAACCTCACCGCCAGAGCGCATCCACCGCTCGCCGCCGCGCCAGCGCCGCCAGTTCTTGGCAGGATGCTGTGAGCCATCCGATCTTGATCCAAGCGCTATGATAGATTCATTTAGCAAAGCGGTATAGAAGAATCTGCACCGTACGATCTAAATGAGATCCTGTGGTCTGTGTTAGTCAATCCAACCGAAACGGTATCGCTCAATCAGAACATGACGCGTGGCCAGAGCTTCGATTTAAAAACCAGATTTTGTTCTATTGAATGTTCAAACTTGTAAAATTCATAACTTTTGATCCACACGTCCAAATTTTACAAATTTTATATCAATGGAATCAGCAACAAGAGTACTTCCCAACCATGTAATTTGTTTAGTGAATTTATTCTGGTAAACTAGTTGTTTTTGCAGAAACTTGTGTAGGCATAATTTGTGTATAAAATTCATTTTAAAAATATTTTTAGGGTAAAATCTTTTATAATTGGATTGTTTTGAACCTACTGAACATAGAAACCAACTTTTGGTTTTAAAAACATATTTGGTGAGGTTAAGGAATAAATCTTTGAATTAAAGCATTTCTAGCTAAATAAAAATATTGTTTATGTGTTAAAAATGCTTTTTGAGTAAAACCTTTGGAAAATGATTTGATTTAAACTCTCTGACCCTAAACACCAAGTTTTGGGATTTGAAAATATATTTGGTAAACCCTAGTAAAAATTATTACTTTGTTCAAAAGCATTTCCAACAAAATAAAATATTGCTTTGGTATAAAAATGGTTTATAGGTAAAACCTTTTGCAAATGGTTTTAATAATAAACACTTGACCATAAAACACTAACATTTGTGTTTAAAAATGTATTTGTCAAACACTAGAAATTATTACTTTGATTTAAAACAATTCTAGCAAAACAAAAATGATTTAAGGTGGCCATTTTCACTAACTTAATATCAAATGGTTTTGCCACTTTTATAAATGACCAATAGATGTTTTATAATGTTTATAACCTATTAGAAACAACTTTTCCAAATAAAACAATCTTTGGCATGCTTGCATGCATTGCTTTGTTTTTATTATTCTATGTGATGATTGCTTGAATGGTAGATTGAATATTTGCTTGCTTGATTGAATTGTGGTGGAATTTGAAGAGTGTGACTATTGCAAGATCAAGGAGTGAACTTATATTACCTACCAAAATGGCAAGTGGTGCTTCATACTTTTGTCCTAATATTTTCACTGTGCATTAGTGATATTTCTAAGTAGGACTTGCATGGAATATTTGCTAAGTATAAACTATGCCATGGGAAATCCTAGTAGATGAATCCTTAGTAGAATTTTCCTAAGTTAAGATTCCTACTACTATCATGCTTAGCCTAGCTAGTAGAAAACAAGGGTGGATTATATTCATGCTATGAAATATTTCTAAGTCAAGGACTTGTGTTTTGTTTAATAAAACAACCATGTGAATGAATCACCTGGGTGGAATGGAAAGAATGGTTTGTGTTGAGTGGTTACACAGGGCCCATATTTATGGCTTACCCTAGTGTATATCACTTGTGGAATGCCACCCAGGAACAAAGAGATTTGAGATGTCAAATGTTGAGAAGCTTCTAGTGCAGCCACATGGTATTATGGGCTCTGCCTGGATCATATAGGTTGCAATAACTTAGCCATTTGGACAGTTGGTGGCAGTGGGTGATAGGTTGGAACGCGTCCATTTGGTCTAAGGGAAGGCTTCTGAAAGGTCTTGTCTTGGTGAAAATCAAGTCTTGTGGGGAAAGTGCACCACCTCTGCAGAAGGAAGAAACTAAGTACTTAGCCGTGTCCCCGGTAATGGAAAATTTGAGCATCAAGACATGGAAGCTATCAAGAATCTCCTCATCCCAATTTTCTAAGTTATGTGGCTGAACAAGGGTTGAAGGATCACCAATTTCTATTGGGAGATGCCTTGGGTGATTTTGACAAACAAAAACTTAGTGTTTTCAAATGATAAGGACAATCTATTTTGAGCAAAGAAAGACTAAGCTCCACTTAGCCAAATGCATATAGATGATAGTTACCACTATACCACCATAGTATCACTTGCCAATACAATTCAAATGTATTGACCCTTGTGGATGTAACTTATTATGTTGAGGGTTTGTTTGATGTTAGTGAAGTTTGTTGATTAGGATTACAAGTCTACAACCAACATGATTGCCTGTGGCACTTTGAAGATGAAGGACTCCATGCTATAGTTATTTCTGCTGCATTGTAATGAGATAGCCAAATGAGCTATGTAAGATGCAATGAATTATTTTATTCCTGGTTATAAAGTTTTATTATGACCTTTGTTTCTTGATATTTCATCTTAACTGTGGATGCTAGCTATTGATCCAGGGACTAGCATTGTAAACACATGTATCTCTACCTTATTAAAGGTTGGGACCTCTACAGATGGTATCAGAGCACTATGTTGCCTGTAGGATTATAACCCTAGGATTGGACCAAACCCCTTAGAAAAATAGGAGTTGTATTTGTTCCAAAACTTATTTTCAAAAATCTTGTAAACTCTTTCCTCAACCACTTTGGTTTTGATTCTACATCTCATATATTCCAACTTGATGGACAAAACCTCAAACCACGAGCAAAGACTTCCACATGAGCAAAGACTTCAAACATGAGGAAAGGACTTCACCAACTCAAATGACTTCAACTTTAACATCATCAAAAACTTCAACTTTATTTTCACCAAGGTCTTCAACTTGGATATCACTAAGGACTACAAGTGAGACAAGAAATATTATTCAAGACTTGAAGACTAGAGAAACCATCATCACCTTTGAAGTTTTGTGACCAAGATGCAAGAATTCTCCAAGGATACAAAGGTCTTGTTCATGAAGAAGCAACCAAGAAGAATGGATGATATCAAGAAAACCATATAGTTGGACCACCATACTAAAGTTTAGATCAAACACACCAACTTATGTGGTGTAGCAAAAATATTTTGTTGCCTAAAAATGTGCTTGAAACTTATTGTTGAGTGGAATGTTTGTTTGTGATTGCTTGCACATTGCTTGTGTGAATTGTTGTGTGTGATAGACTTCTTCCTTAGAAATCTTTTGCCTATTCTAATCCCAATCCAACCCAAACAGATGACTTCCCCAAGGGACTCCAACACCAAGAATGGTGACAACAACAACGCCCAAGATATGCACATGAGAGAACTCATAACAACCCAAACCCAGTTGAACCAAGTGACAACTCATATTTTAGCCAACTACAATGAGTTAGACCCAACCATGCAAAGGTTTTTGGAAACCCAAACCCAATTGTTGCAAAGGATGACAAATCAAATGATCAACATGGGAGACAACCTTTCCCAAGGAGTTTGTGACAACAATGATGTCAAGGATGACATTATAGAAGGAACTCAATCTTGCAATGTTTGTGGAGACATGGATCACACTTCCAAAGAGCATGAAGATCAATGCCTTGATTGTGAAGAGAAACATCCAACTAATCAATGCCCCACATCTCAAGTGACTTGTTTCTTATGTGAAGGAAATAATCATGTCCCTATCCAATGCCCCATCTATTCTATAGTTCAACAAAGGAAACAAGGTGGAGTGCATCAAAAGTTTGGAAACCTCCATGAGGAAACAACTTCTACCAAGAAGGATGAAGACAAAGGGAAATCTCATCTTGCACCTCCATGCACTATGACTCACCTTGATGGACAAAAGAGGAAACATATGTATTATCCAAGGAAACCATTAAGGAAACAAGGAGACTTTCCCACCTTTGAGGTGAGATATGAAGAACATGAACTAGAGGAATTCCTAGCTTTGGAGAAACCCAAGAAGAAGAAGGACAAAAGCCAAGTGCAATGTTGCAATTGCAAAGAGATGGGACACTATGTCAATGAATGTACAGAAAAGAAGAAGTATAAGGAAATTAGCCAAGTGTGGTGCAACAACTGCAAAGAGCTAGGCCATTATATATCAACTTGTCCACAGAAGATTCGTGAAGAACTCAACCTTTTCACATGTTACAATTGTGGTGACCAAGGACATTATGCAAGCAATTGTCTAGAAAAGATGAAGTACAAGACAAGCAAGCCTATGAGGGATCTCAGCCTTGTCACATGTTTCAAGTGTGGAAACAAAGGACACTATGCAGATGTTTGCCCAGAGAAGTTTCATCAAGATCCCAAGCAAGCCAAGATGTAATCTAGTTGAGAACTTTTAAGGGTGGTAGTACCCTAGTTGTTTTGAAGACAACTTTTAACCTCTAGCCTTCCCAAATCTTGGGACGAGATTTATTTTAAGGGTGGTAGCCTGTCACATCCCAAAAATTTCCAAATTTTGTAATGTGAAAAATAAATAAACAAAATAAATAATTGTTGAAATTTAGGGTGAAAAGAAACTTTTTATTTCTAAATGGAAACATCAAAACCCATCTTGAACAAACTTTGAATAAAATTTGAATCCAACTAAATTTCAATCAAGTATAATGCATTCTTCATAAATGCATCTTGAAATTTAAACACTTGGAAAATAAACCCAAAACTCTAAAACCCTAATGGAAGAAAATCATTTCCGAGATTACTCTAAGACTATGGATTTGATCCATATAAAAATTTGTCAACAAACATTTATAAATGATCAAGAATGAAAACTAAAAATATTATAAAACCATAGAAATTAATTCTATTCAATTTGGAACCATGGATAAAAACTTGTGAATTTAATAAGTTGAAAGGAAATAATTTCCAAAGCTAATAAAGCTCCTATCTAAAATCCATACCAAATTGTGATCAAATTAATCCTAATGGGATTTAAAAATATAAACAAATATTAAATAAGATTTTACAAATTTGAAATCACCAAGTTTGGAATAATAAATAAAAATATATGGATTTTATAAGATAAAGAAAGAAATAATAAATAAGGAGTATTTAAAAGCCAAATTAAATCTTGGACAAATCCATAAGCAAATGAAATAAAGATATTCCAATTAAAATAAAGGGATAAAGAATATTCAAATAAAATTATATGGCATTAACCAAATTCCATTCTATTTAAATAAAGACAAAATCCCTAATAGAAATGATTAATTAAATCATGGGAAAATAATAATTGGAATTTACCCAAGGGGAAGAAAAGTTATTCAATTAACTTAAATGGAATCAAAAGAATCATCTAAATAAAATTTATGGAATTAAAACCATATTTGATTTTATTAGAATAAGGAAAAATGCCCAATTTAAATAATTAATAAATCATATTAAAAATATTTCAAATAATTCAAAGTGAATTATTTAACACCCTATTAAATAAATAAAACATACTGAAAAGGTTTAGTGAAAATTAGAATTCAAATAAAGAGTTTGAAAATATATTTAATCTTATTTGAATAAAGGCAAGTGCTGTTTTAATAAAGAATAAAACCATAAAAAGAATAAAGAAATTATTCTAAAAATGGTCTTAAAAATACATGTTTAAATAGTACAAAAACTTGCTGAAAAGTTTGAAAAGTTTTGAAATGAAAAAGGGTTTGAAATCATTTGAATAAAATCAAAACAGAAAATCTAAATAGAAAAAGAAAAAGGTTTCGGAATAAAAAGGGAAAACAAATCAGCCCAACCCACCTAGCCCATCAAGCGCAGCAGGACCATTTCCCCTCTCCCATGTAGAAAAATGATTCGTACCAAACGTTAAATCCGCGCAGTCGCTGAGCTGCGGACCCCACTCTTTCTCTCTCTCTCTCGCTGACTAGCCAGCCCCACCTGTCAGTCATCGTTCCCACCCGCTTGACTGGTTCTTCTTTCCCTCCTCGCCGTTTCTACCTTGATTCCGTGGAGTGAAATTCGTTTGAATGCTGCAGTTAAACCGCCTAGTAATCACGCCCTCTTAATCGCCTCGCTCCCCTCTATCTTTCCCCCAGACGCCCCGCACTCACTGCCCATAGGCTGCTCGGAATTCACGCAGAAACGCCTCTGTCCCCAACGCATTCCGGCGACGATTCTGGCCGCTCCTCGCTGCCCCTTGCCTCCCGGTTCCCACGAGAACATTCCCCATCACCCCCTGCAACTCCCAGTACTGCTCGTTTTGCTGCGCATGCTCTGTAGCCTCGGCAACTTCTTCACCAGAGCAGCGCCACCGTCTGCCTCGACTCCGACGAGTTCCCCAGGTAGCATCTGACCGCCCCTCTCCTCCTCATGGACACTCTCATGCTCGCCTCACTCTTGCAAACCTAACGGTGCCTTCCACTTGTCTTAGCGCGACCTCCAGCCTCGCCCCCGACGACGCCAGAGCTTGCCCGAGGCCAGGAGCATCTGCGGCGAGAGATTGACGACGACTCTGTGCGCCCCTCGACGAACGACTGCTACCTTGAGCATCTACTCGCCACGGCGATTCTGGTGAGCTTCTCCCCTACTCCTCTCGCCTCCTGTAACCCTGGCAACCTCACCGCCAGAGCGCATCCACCGCTCTCCTCCGCGCCAGCGCCGCCAGTTCTTGGCAGGATGCTGTGAGCCATCCGATCTTGATCCAAGCGCTATGATAGATTCATTTAGCGAAGCGGTATAGAAGCATCTGCACCGTACGATCTAAATGAGATCCCTTGGTCTGTGTTAGTCAATCCAACCAAAACTGTATCGCCCAATCAGAACATGACGCGTGGCCAGAGCTTCGATTTAAAAACCAGATTTTGTTCTATTGAATGTTCAAACTTGTAAAATTCATAACTTTTGATACACACGTCCAAATTTTGCAAATTTTATATCAATGGAATCAGCAAGAAGATTACTTTCCAACCATGTACTTTTTTTAGTGAATTGCTTCTGGTAAATTAGTTGTTTTTGTAGAAACTTGTGTAGGCATAATTTGTGTATAAAATTCATTCTAAAAATATTTTTAGGGTAAAATCTTTTATAATTGGATTGTTTTGAACCTACTGACCATAGAAACCAACTTTTGGTTTTAAAAACATATTTGGTGAGGCTAAGGAATAAATCTTTGAATTAAAGCATTTGTAGCTAAATAAAAATATTGTTTATGTGTTAAAAATGCTTTTGGAGTAAAACCTTTGGAAAATGATTTGATTTAAACTCTCTGACCCTAAACACCAAGTTTTGGGATTTAAAAATATATTTGGTAAACCCTAGTAAAAATTATTACTTTGTTCAAAAGCATTTCCCACAAAATAAAATATTGCTTTGGTATAAAAATGGTTTATAGGTAAAACCTTTTGCAAATGGTTTTAATAATAAACACTTGACCATAAAACACTAACATTTGTGTTTAAAAATGTTTTTGTCAAACACTAGAAATTATTACTTTGATTTAAAACAATTCTAGCAAAACAAAAATGATTTAAGCTGGCCATTTTCACTAACTTAATATCAAATGGTTTTGCCACTTTTATAAATGACCAATAGATGTTTTATAATGTTTATAACCTATTAGAAACCACTTTTCCATATATTTTTTTTGGCATGCTTGCATGCATTGCTTTGTTTTTATTATTCTATGTGATGATTGCTTGAATGGTAGATTGAATATTTGCTTGCTTGATTGAATTGTAGTGGAATTTGAAGAGTGTGACTATTGCAAGATCAAGGAGTGAACTTATATTCCCTACAAAAAAGGCAAGTGGTGCTTCATACTTTTGTCCTAATGAACTTATATTCCCTACCAAAAAGTTGTATTATGACCTTTGTTTCTTGATATTACATCTTAACTGTGGATGCTAGCTATTGATCCAGGGACTAGCATTGTAAACACATGGATCTCTACCTTATTAAAGGTTGGGACCTCTACAAAATTGGTGATCTTATTGACCATCAACACTTGGTGCTCTTTCTTGATCTCCACTTCCAAAGACTTCTACATGGAGAAGAGTTCGGGTAACGACTTTCCCATGCATTGCATGTTGTAGTTCATCACAAAGTTCTTGTAACTTGGTGATAGTGATTGGAGGACACAGTGTATCCCCAAAGCATTAGGAATCACTATCCCCAAGCTCTAGAGCTTATTGGCGTGCCCAGACATCTTAAGCACATGCTCACTGACGAAGCTGCCCTCTTCCATCTTGTAGTTAAAGAATTTTTCAGAAGCCTCATAACTCTCCACTGCCGCATGAGCCTCAAATATCATTTTGAGTTCATGGACAATATCATGTGGGTCAAAGTTCTCAAACCTTTTCTGAAGCTACGATTCCAAACCATAAAAGATAGCACACTAAATCGTGGAGTACTAATTCTTTCGAGTAAGGTGAACATTTTTCACCTCGTCGGTAGCATCAGCTGCAGGTGGGTCACCTAGCGGTGCATCCAACACATAGGTCAACTAACCAACATTAAGGACAATCCTCAAATTGCGGAACCAATCCGCAAAGTTTCTTCCATTGTTTTCAATTTTTCTTTCTCTAGGAACACATTAAAATTGATGGTAGGGGCTGCCATTGATCTACAACATATTTGCAATAGTTTAGACTAAGTTTATGACAAAGTGGGTTATAATTAATACTTAAATTAATCTAGGTGAACTCCCACTCAAAAAATATCCCTCATGTTGTTTTAGTGATCACATGAACCAAATCCACTACATCAACTCCGATCATCACGAGACATAATGTAGTTTCAAAGGCGAAGAATCAACATGTTCATCATATCTACTATATGACTCATGCTTTACCTTTCGGTGATCCATGTTTCGAGACCATGTCTGTACATGCTAGGCTCGTCAAGATTAACCTTAGTTTTTGCATGAGCAAATCTGGCTTGCTCCCGTTGTATGCACATGTTGATTCTATCACACCCGATCATCACATGGTGCTTCAAAACGACGAGTCTTGGTAATGGTGCTAACTAAGGGTGAACACTTTACTTGATAATTTTATGAGAGGGATCATCTTATAATGCTACCGTCGTGATCTAAGCAAAACAAGATGCATAAAAGGATTAACATCACATGCAATTCATAATATGTGATATGATATGGCCTTTCTTCTTGTGCTTCCAATCTCCATCTTGAAGCACGAATATGATCTCCATCATCACCGGCGTGGCGTCAAGGTCAATGGCATCGTTCCATGGTTGTCGTCCACCAAATTCAACTATTACAACTACTTTGAATAATAGACACGCATGTCTTAACGAAATTAAAAGACAACCATAAGGCTCCTGCCGGTTGCCAACTTACAATAAGTATCATTGCATACATCATATATTAACACAATCATGGCCATATCACATCACAGCACACGCCTGCAAAACAAAGTTAGACGCCTCTAATTTTCTTTGTATATTTTATGTGGTTTGGGGCTTTCAGTAAGTGTCATTATAACTTACGAACAAGAACCACAACGTTGATACTAGTATTGTCAATCACCCGTTGTAAATTGAATCTTCACTATGTTGGGAGGGACAGACACCCACAAAGCCACTTATGCAATACAAGTTGCATGTCGAGCGTGGAGGAAGTCTCATGAATGATGTCATGTAAGGTTAGCCTGGGCCACTTCACCCGACCATCCCGCAAGATGCAAAGTACACAAAAATCAATCGACAACAAAAGCATTAACGCCCACAATGACCATTGTGTTCTACTCATGCAATAGATCTACATATAGACACGACTCTGATACCACTATAGGGGTTCGTATCATGGAAAACAAAAAATTCTACCGCATCAACACAAACAAGCCAAGATCTATCTACTAGATTGTAGCAACGGGTTGATGGAGTACTCACCCTCGAAGATTACAAAGCAGTTAACGAGATCGGATTCTTGTGGGTGATGTAGTCATTCACTTGCTGATCTCAAGATCGCGTAGACGATCCTTCCGGCGCCGCGTTCCGGCAGCGCTTCCGCAGTAGGTCACATGTTCGGTAGTCGATGAAGACCTTTGTCTCCCTTGTTCCATCAGGCAGTTGAGGTTGTAGTTCTTTCCTCGCGAATCCGTCAACACGACGGCATGGTGTAGGAGTTTAGAGGGGAGATCCCGCAGCGCTTCGCCTAAGCTAGAGCGAGTATGGTGGAGTAGAAGAGGGCCTCGGTGATCTAGGGTTTAGAGGGTTTCAAGGGGTTGGTGTGGCCGGCGGCTAGGGCTAGGGTTTAGCCCTAGTCGGCGACTTGGAGAGGGCCTTGGGCGGCGGCGACTTGAGAGGAGGGCGCGACCGAGCTAGGGTTTTAGGTGTGTGGCAAGGGGGTGTTGTCAACACCCGGATTTTTAACCCCAGATGCCTGTTATGCCATACATCGCAATCCCAGGATTACCATTTTTGCGAGACATAACAGAATTGGATACCACAGTACATCATCCATTACAAACCATACATAAGGTCTTACACAAATTAGGATCTCATGATCCAGTTCTTAATACAACTCAAGCAGCGGAATACGTAATAATAAAGGTAGCGTAGGCCTCCATCTTCGGGGTCACAGGCAATGCTGACGATGGGAGATGATCCTAGTTGTCGTAACCTTCCTGGGGTCCATCTTCCAGGTACTCCTCTTCATAGTCTGGCCATGGGAATATCCAGGGACAAGCCATGAGTACTGTTTAAGTACTCGCAAACTAATACTAACAAGTGAAGGGTTTTTTTGTAATAGGACACTAAGCTCTAGGGTTGTTTTGCAAAAAGCCAGATTTACCTCTACTAAATTTAGAAACAGCGAATGCTAGTTGAAGTTTTATAACACCTAAGTGGGATCATATAACTCATGTCACAACTCTGTTGTGGCCAAGTCAAAGTATCAATCCATTTCACAAGTCATTTTGAAAACATCTGACGGGGGAACAGTATGGCCACTCCAACTGTCCATAACCGCGGACTCGGCTATTCGAATAGTTTGACACTCTGCAGAGATTGTACACTTTCACCACAACATTCGATACATCCGTCAGGAACAAATCCTGAATTCACCATACTCAGTATGCGGATAATCAATCCTAACCATTCAATTACACGCCCTAGTATAAGCACCTCTCCTGTGAGTTTGGCCTCCCAACCATGACCAACTATCATCTTGGGTACTGCACAGGTGGACAATCTTCACAAGGTAGCCTCAGCTCAGACCTTGGCCACGAGGGAACTAATACTAAGGTATATAAGTTTCTAGTCAAGCCCTACCCAATCTTCGGGTATTGTGGTTGTACTATAAAATTGGAATGGTATCGCATCCAGACGACCATTAGTTTTATAAAGGGCTAAGGCTCATGCCTCAAAATTTTCATCACCAAAATCATCCGGTGTTCAGAAACACATGTCAAAACATCTCAGTAGAATGATCCATCATTCTAAGGTTTTCATAACCATTTTCACCAAGTATTCCCATCTACAGTTGGTGAAGTTTTATGCTTAGCACTAGCATGTACAAGTGGGGGTAAGTACTAATGAGGGGTGGTAAGCTAGTGGAGTTTCAACGAAGTACAACCTTATATCTTAGGATGGTATCAAGGTTTCTAGCTTAGGCAAAATTTTATGCTCTTTATGCAACCTTCAACTATATCTTTCTAGAATCCACAATTCACTTGAGTACTCTCTAAGGAAGTAGCTTTGATAAGGAAATAAAATAGAAAGCTTGCAAATAAAACTAGGATTGGGTTATCAAGTGGGTATGATCACATATGCTTAAGGCATATAGGTGGCATGGTAACAAGTAAGGGTTTGTTTGCATCAGTGGAATATCTTGCAAGGGTTAGCTTGCACATTCACTAGTGGTATTAGGCTTGCATAGGTAAAGTATCTTGCAAGTGTTAGCTTGCCTTGTGCAGATCGGTGGTTGAAGTTCTCCTCGGCTTCTTCTTCGTAGTATCCTCCTTCCTCCTCGTATCCTTGGTCGGTACTAGCGTCTATAAATAAATACGATGTACACAATCACCAAACAATACTTAACTACTTGCAATAATCACACAAAAGGGTCCTATAGATGATCTAGCATCATCACTAACATTACAATATTAAAGGTTGGTTTAATTCCTCTTATTTTTAGAAAAGTAATTTCTACTCATTGAAAAACTACTTAAGATTTACCCTTCTCCAAACCAAACATGGGATCATGTTGACACATGTCATCACCACATATTTTAGTTCATGGGAAAGTGATTTAAAGTGGTTCCATAATTTAATAAGGTTTTACCCTTTTATTTTAATTAATTAAAGTGGCTAGAAATGCCTATGTGGCATTCTTTTATTACTTGGTCATTATTTCTGTAAGTAAACCTATATATTTTTATATATTCTGAAAGGTATGATTAAATGTGATTTTGAGAGTTGGAATCAACTCAAAAGCTATTATGGTTTTAATTTGAAAAATGTTTGAATGCAGAAAAGCTTCTGCCTTGTTATTTTTTCCAAGGTTGATCTATAGATCCAAATGACTTGAATCCAACGGGCTTGGATTCAGCATTCCCAGACCTTTCTAACAAAATTGGTTTCATTCAATTTGGTGCACTGAATCAATCTGGGTTGATTTTTGAAACTGGGTACAGAAGTGTGTTTGAAATAAAATGGAAAAGGTTTAATTCAAATAACTGGGCTGCGCGGGAAGTGATACTGGGCCGGCCTGCTAAGCGTAGCGCTTCCGCGGGCTGTTTAAGTGGCTGTCCCCACGCGTCAGTGAGACAGGGGGTGCGAAACGGTATGGGGCGATGTGGTGCGTTCAATCTGGTTCTAATCCAACGGCTGAGGGTCATCATCGACGTTGGGCAACGCCGGCAAGACAAAAACCTAGCACGGCCAGTGGGGGTCGTTGGGGGCTCACCAGGGTGTAGGCGAGGGTCGGCGAGGCGGGCGAACGACGAAGTCGACGACGGCGAACTCAGGGGTGGTCGTGGCAGCTCCTGGGGTGGACGAAATCGATGGTGCCCTTCTTCTCCAGAGGCGGCCTGATCCAGCGCGATTCCGGCGATGCGCTCCTCGCCTTGCTCTAGGACCAAGGTGGGGTGGTTCTGGGTGAGAGAGGAGTGGAATGGTGTGAAGAATTCGAGCGGGGGTGGCCTCTATTTATATTCGCGACGACGAGACCGAACGGGATGGGCAGGCGACGATGGCGACATGGCTACGGGCGGCTAGAGGCATGGCCGGCATCGATCGCTTGGTGGTCTCCGGGGCGATGCTCTACGACTTTAATGCACGCGTAGGGGCGGTGCGGTTTGGTCTGGAACGCGCGATGCTCTGCGCGGCAGAGGGGGCGTCTTCGACGACGAGTGGTGGCTGTGCGGCATGGGGCGGCGAACGGTGATGTCTGGTGGTCTCCTGGGTCGGTGGCGATCATGTATGCACGCAACGAGGTCGGCGCGCGGTCTGTGGGCGTGTGTCGAGGGTGGCGCTCTGGCGCACGCTCGGCATGGTTGACAGAGGCACGGGCGCGGAGTTCCTAGGTGCTCTGGTCGATGTCTTCGAGGTAGGGCTGGTCGAGAGGGGGCGATGAGGCATGGGTGATCTCCTAGACAAGGTTGGCACGGCTAGTTTCTTTCCTAGCTTGTTGTCTACACTGGGGTGGCATGGTGTGCTTCGGCTGTTCACCATTGATGGCATTGGCGAGCTCACAGTGGTGCTAGTGATTAGTTAAGTTCGTTAGATGATCTACTGAGGCTATTGTGAGCTAGAGAGGGAACCAGTTAGGCTCAAAACACTACACACTATAGTGTTTTGATTTTGTTAGATTTGTGTCTGCCAAGTGTTTGATGAAATGGCCACAAGAACTCAAGTTTTGAATTTTGAAAAGATTTTTGGTGGGTGTGCTAGGTTGGTGCTGGTGAGTCTACAGATGCTTGTGTTTTGAAAGTTGAGCTTGTTTGACTGGTTTTTGAAAAAGTGGGATCTTCCCATATGAGAAAGATTCAAATTTGAAATGTCATTTAAACTATGCATTTGAAAGTTTCTGGATGATCACAAAGTGGGCCTTGATACTTTGTTATGAGTACAATCAAGGGGTGCAAAGATCCAGAAAAGTTTCTGTTAGGTTCTGAAAGTTTGAGACAACCAAAGTAGGCATGTGAGTTAAATTGGTCAAAATGACCATTCCCTTATTTTATTTGTTTTGATTTACTTGTCTTTGGGAAAAGTGTGGGAAATGTTTAGATGATGTTTATTTCACCTAAGCATCCATTTACAAGCAAAGGAACACACAAACAAGGTGGTTCAAAAGAATTTCAAATGAAATGCATACACATATGCATGCTTTCATAATTTTAATTAGAAAAGTTTTTGTTAACCCTAATTTTGATGATTAGAGTTTGATGATCCAAGTTTAGTATTTTTGGGATGTTACAAACCTTCCCCCCTTAAACAAAATCTCGTCCCGAGATTTGAAAAAGGACGAAAAAGATTACCTAGGATTTGAAGAGATCGGGAAACTCCGTCCTGATGTGATCTTCGCGCTCCCAGGTAGCTTCCTCTTCCCTGTGGTTGCTCCACTGAATCTTGAGAAACTTGATGCTTCGGGTTCGGGTTGTTCTGAAAGCTTCTTCCAAAATACGTATGGGTACTTCGGGATTGGTCAGGTCATCATTGATCTCTATGGTCCGATGGTCGATGTTCTTGAACACTTCGGTCTTCTCTGGGACTTCGAGACACTTGCGAAGTAACGAGATATGGAACACATTGTGAACGGCTGACATCTCTTCGGGTAGTTCCAATTGATATGATACTTCTCCTCGATGGTTCAAAATCTTGAAAGGTCCGATATATCTGGGGGCTAACTTTCCTTTGAGTTGGAAACGCTGCATTCCCTTCAATGGCGACACTTTCAGATAAACAAAATCTCCTATGTTGAAGGAGAGGTCTCAACGTCTCTTGTCGGCGTAACTCTTCTGTCTAGATTGGGCAGTCTTGAGGTGCTCATGAATCTTGTGCACCTTCTCTTCTGCTTCTCGTAGGATGTCGGGTCCGAAAATCTGACTCTCTCCTACTTCCGACCAGTTCAAAGGGGTGCGACACTTTCTTCCGTACATAAATTCAAATGGGGCCATTTGCAAACTGGCTTGATAGCTATTGTTGTATGAAAATTCTGCAAACGGCAGACAGTCTTCCCACTTGGATCCATATTCTAACACACATGCTCTCAGCATATCTTCGACTATTTGATTTACTCGCTCCATTTGTCCATCTCTCTGAGGGTGATACGCGGTACTGAAATCTAGGCGGGTTCCTAAACCTTATTGAACTTTCTTCCAGAATCTCGAGGTAAACCGAGTTCCTCGATCTGATACGATGTTCTTGGGGACTCCATGCAAACTAACTATTCTAGCGATGTATAACTCTGCTAGCTTCAAACTCTGATATGTGGTCTTGACGGGCAAGAAATGGGTGACTTTGGACAATCTGTCCACTATGACCTAGATAGAGTCATTTCCCCTACTAGAAGTAGGCAGCCCAGTGATAAAGTCCATTCCAACTGAATCCCATTTCCATTCCGGAATCTGCAAGGGTTGCAACAATCCAGCGGGTCTTTGATGTCTTGCCTTGACTCGCTGACATATATCACACTTGGCGATATAGCTTCCGATTTCTCTCTTCATCTTATGCCACCAAAATTGCTCTTTCAAATCCTGATACATCTTCGTTCCTCCGGGGTGGATAGAATAAAGAGTATCATGAGCTTCCTTCAAAATAACTTCTTTCAACTCAGAATATGTTGGTACACAAAGGCGTCCTTTGTACCACAGAACTCCTTCTTCGTCTTCGGTGAATCCAGGTACTTTTCCTATACCGATACGACGCTTGATTCCGTCGATACTAGCATTTTCTTTCTGCGCCTCTTTGATCTGGCTGATCAAAGTGGGTTGAAGTTCTATGCTAGCCAAAAATCCTTCACTCACTAATTCTATTCGAAAATCTTCCATTTCCTTGTGCAGGCTTGGTTGCTCCTTCAAAATCATGGAGTTCAAGCGGCACGACAATCTGCTAAGGGCATCTGCTACCACATTGGCTTTACCAGGGTGATAGTGAATGTCCAGGTCGTAATCCTTGATTAGCTCAATCCATCTCCTCTATCTCATATTCATCTCCTTCTGTGTGAGTACATACTTCAGGCTCTTGTGACCGAATAAATCTCACAACGGTTTCCCATCAGGTAATGTCTCCATGTCTTCAGGGCTAGAACTACGGCTGCGAGTTCGAGGTCATGGGTTGGGTAATTTTGCTCATGTTGCTTCAATTGCTGAGATAGATAAGATATAACCGCCTTCTTGCATTAGCACACATCCGAGACCGATCTTGGATGCATCGCAATACACATCGAAGGGCTGCGTGATATTCGGCATGATCAAAATTGGGGCTGAAATCAATCTCCTCTTGAGTTCTTGAAAACTCTCTTCACACTTGTCGGTCCATTCAAACTTCTTGTCCTTCTTCAGCAATTGGGTCATAGGTCTGGCGATACTCGAGAGTCCTTCTACGAATTTGCGGTAGTATCCCGCCAATCTGAGAAATGCACGAACTTGGGTTTGAGTGGTTGGGGCTTGCCAATCTTCGACATCTTTCACTTTGGCAGGGTCAATGGCAATTCCTCCGGCTGATACAATGTGACCGAGGAATCCTACCTCCTGTAACCAGAATTCACATTTGCTAAACTTGGCATACAACTAATGCTCTCTAAGGGTTCCAAGAATGGTCCTTAGGTGTAGCTCATGTTCTTCTTCCGATTTGGAATAAATCAGAATGTCATTGATGAAAACAACGACAAACTTATCCAGGAAGTCCATAAAAATCTTATTCATGAGGTTCATGAAATAAGCGGGGGCATTGGTTAGTCCAAAATACATGACAGTATACTCGAATAATCCATATCTGGTGGTAAAGGCAATCTTTGGAATATCCTCTGCACGAATCTTGAGTTGATGATAACTAGTTCTAAGATCAATCTTAGAAAACACTTTGGCACCGGTCAACTGATCAAACAAATCTTCTATCTTGGGCAAGGGGTATTTGTTCTTGATAGTGACATCATTCAACTTCCGATAATCCGTACACAAACGGTTACCTCCATCCTTCTTGTCTACAAACAAGACATGTGATATCCATGGTGACGCACTTGGTTGAATCAATCCAATTTCCAGCATGGCATCCAGTTGCTTCTTCAGTTCTTCTAGCTCTGACGGGTTCATACTATAGGGTCTCTGGGCTATGGGTCCTGTTCCGGGCATTAGTTCGATGATAAACTCGATATCCCGATCTGGGGGCATACCGGGCAAAACATCTGGAAATACATCGGGGTATTCACAGACTATCCGGACTTGGTCAATGGTAGGTTGGGCTATACTCTGGTTGCACTTGAATTGACGAGGTAAGGTTTTAGATATATGCTCGACTGATATTCCGGCGGTACTGGTCATGGTTATGGATTTCTTGGCATAGTCAATCAATCCTTTATGTTTGGACATCCAATCCATTCCTAGTACTACTTCCAAACCTTTAGTTCCGAGTACTATCAGATTAGCATAAAAATCTATGCCATGGATTCGGATAGGGACGGCTTTGCAAATTTGCCTAGCCTTGGTGGTTGATCCGGGACTTTGAACAATCATCACATGCTTCAATTTGGTTGGTTGAATTTTACTAGTGCATGCAAATTCTTCGGTGACAGCTGAATGCGATGCACCAGAATCAAACAACACTCTTGCAAGTACTGAATTAACAGAAAACATACCCAGCACGACGTCTGGCGCTTCCTGGGCTTCTTCAGCATGCATGAGAAAAAGACAGCCATTGCGGTTGAGTGAATTCCCTGGGGCAAACCTTCTTCCGGGCTGAACACGACGCTGCTGCTGAGCTGGGGCATTGGTATTGGGGGCTACGTCATTCTTATTGTTTGGGCACTCGTTGGAGTAGTGACCCTTATTTCCACAGTCATAACAAGTCACTTGCGACTTGTCCTTTGCTTCTACAGGCACAACATTGATTCCAGTCCTCGGGGAAGTGTTGGTGTTGGTGGCAGCATTGTTGTTGTTGAACTTGGGTGGGGCACGGTTGAAATTGATAGAGTTGCCGGGGTTGTTGTGATTTCCTCCGGGTCTAGGGTTTCCACGGTTGGGATAGGTGGGATGGTTCATCGGGGGTCTGTTTGTTCTTGGGGCAAATCCGGGAGATGGGTTAGGGCGATACTTTGGGGTCTGATGGGTTCCTGGCTGATGCATCATGCGACGCTTGCGGTTCTCGTTGGCTTGGTTGATCTTTCCTTCCATCAGGATAGCAGAGTCTACAAGGGCTTCAATATCAGCAAAGGGGATATTGACTAACACCATCTGCATCTCATCATGCAGACCATTCAGGAATCTCTCTTTCTTCTTGGCTTCCGTGTCGATCTCATCCGGGGCATACCTTGCTAATGACAAAAATTTGTCACGGTATTCTACTATAGTCATCCTTCCTTGATTCAGCTCTCTGAACTCGTCTCTCATCCTCTTGATCAAACCCGGTGGCACATGGATTCTGCTGAACTTGACCTTGAATTCCTCCCAGGTCATCATCTGTCCTCCGGTCATTGCGCGAACACTGTTCCACCATGCCCTGGCATCTCCGGCTAGATAGTGGGTGGCGAACAGTACTTTCTCGTTGGCTTCCACTCCGGCGATTTCTAAGTTATTTTCCATGGTTTGCAACCATTCATCGGCGTCTAGGGGCTCTTGTGGCTTAGTGAAAACAGGTGGGTTGGTATTCTGGAAATTCTTGAGCTTAGATCCATGGTTGTCCTGACTTTCGTGGCCTTCGTTGTTGTGGGCAAGCTGAGCTATCTGTTTCAGGGTGTCTAGGTTGGCTTGACGTTCCGCTCTTTCAGCTTCACGACCAGAAGTCAACATTTGCAGGATCTGCAACATCGGGTCCGGGGATGAACCACTTCCTCCGCGTGGCATCTGAAGATTTAGATAGATCATGAGAAAAGAGGGAAATTTCTAAGGTTTCGGGGACTTTGAAAAGTTTTTAAAGTTTGACTCAGATTTTTCTAGCAACTTGCTTTTCATTCATTCACTCATAGCACACGATACAACACACACCACAACAAAGAAAACAGATGGTTTTAAGAACCATTCTGAAAACTATGATACAGTGGGACCGAATACTACTCACTACGCTAGTGCTCAAGTGGTACTACTCCTCGGAATTGGTGGCTTCGTCATCTTCATCATCATCAATGAAGGTGAAATCATCCTCATCGGTGAAGAAATCCATAGCCTGATCCTCCAGAAAATCATCATCATCGTTGAGATAGGAGTAGGGGTCTCCACGAAGGTCCTCTCTGGCATTCTCCCTTTCCTCCAACTACATGTCTCTCTCGTGGATGGTCTCTTCCAAAGACGAGATACAGTGGCGAAGACGGGCAATGATGCGCTCCTTCTTGTCGAGATGACGACGGCGAGACTTGCGATCCTTTGCTAGCATGGCGATGGTCTGATCCTTCGTCTTGATGATGGCGGACTTGTGGTTGGAGTAGTCACGGCAATTATCCAACTCCTGCTGACGATCGTAGATCATGAAACTAAGGTGCTCCAATTGTGTCTTCAACTCGTGGTGGTATGGGGCTTCCAGGGGTTGTCCATTAGCATCACGCCTTGGGCAAAACTCAAAGCGAGTACCCTTGATCTGGTTGATACTCTGCCCACACAGACGGGAAAGAGCTTCCTGCATGGCCCTGGCAAGTCCATCGAGCCAGTTGTTCTCTCTTAAGGTAAACTGAATTCCTTCCGCAGTGGGAGGTTCAATTTTTCCTTGGAGACTTGCAACAATTTGCCACTGCAGATATTCTTGTAACATCCCTAAAATCATGATTTCAAAGATTGCATATCATTCATGCATGCATATAGTTTTGAGATCAATTTCAAACCAATTTCAAGAAAACAGAAGCACATAGTGCTATCATTTTATGTGAGCAAACTTAAATCAAATGGCCATCCCCATTTGAGAGCTTAAGTGTTTTAAACCAAGTTTGTTTGCTTCCTTGTTGATTGGATTGAGTGTGGAATTTGAACAAAACTATACAAAATAAAAATGGTTCAAAACCATTTTCAAATTAAGTGCTATAACACTGTTTATTTTGTTTATTCAAAAGGACCAAGCTTGAACAGAGAGACCACATGTTTCTATGCCCAGAAATATGAATGTTGCACCCTACAAAATTCCTGAAAAGATTTGATTTCAATTTGAGTTTGAAATCATTCCAGAAAATCAAATCAGAAATGGAAAAGGAATAAATAAAAAGAAAAGGGTCGGCGCCAGACTTTGGGCCCAACAGTGAAACCAGCCCAACTAGCCCACCCGGGTCCCCCTCTCTCTCTCACGCGCAGAAGCACCCCCGGAGTCGCTGACACTCGGACCCCACTCCCTCTCTGTTCTATTCACTGACAAGCGGGCCCTGTCCACGTCATCGTCATCTTCCCCCAAATTTCGAGAGGAGCACGTCGCCGCTGGCCGTTGCTGCGTTGATTCCGTGGCGTAATTGCCATTGATTCGTCGAGCGTTTCTTGTCGAGCCTCTTCCTACTTAAGCCCCTCCCTCTCGCGGCCATTTCCCCTCACCCAATTTCCTCTCCACGCCACCAGGCTGCTCGCAACTCGCCCGACGCTGCCGCTGTTCCGACGACCTTGCTGATGAATTCCGGTGGGCACCGTGCCCCCCTCTGTCCATGGTTCATACTAGCATGCTCTGCAGCTCCGTGCGCATCTACTGACACCTCCCTTTTGCTCGCGCATGGTCTGTAGCCTCGGCAACGACAACGACTGAACGCCGCCGCTCTCTGCTCGAACTCCGGCGACCTCTCCCCGTAAGTACCAGCCGCCCCTTGCCCTCTGATTGATACGCCTAAGATCCCCAGCGTCTTGCGCGTCTAACGGTGCCCTCCTCTTGCCTTAGCGCGACGCAGAACCTCGCCAACGTCGACCAGCAGCCGTACCCGACGCGTTCGTGAACTCCGACGAGGAATTCCCGACGACTCCGAGCGCCCCTTCGCCAACCAGAGACGCGTTGAGCTTCACCTCTACATGGCGGTTCTGGTGAGCATCCTCTCCCCTCCTCGGGCGACCTAGAATGCCGGCACCACCACTGACAGACACGCCGCCGCCAGTCGCCGCCGCTAGCGCCGCTAGGCTATGGTCAAAGCAACAACAGCCGTTAGATGTAGATCTTGCGGTTGAAATTAGATCTGAGCGAAGCGTTTTCTTTGAATCTGGCGCGTTGGATCTGACTTGATCTGACGGCACGGAAGGGTGATCCTGAGTGAAACGGTATCGGCCAATAGGAAACAGACGCGTGGCTAGGGTTTGATTTTAAAACAGATTTTGAATCTGATTTATTTCCAATTTTGAATTAGCTATAACTTTTGATCCCCACGTTATAATTTGACAAATTTTATACCTTTGGAATCAGGAGAGCAAGCTCTTTCAAAATATGCAATGTGTTTAGTGTTTAGATTCTGTTAAAAAGGCTTTATTTGCATAAACTTGTTTAGGACTAATTTGGTTATATGAATTGTTTAGGAATTGTTTTTAGTGTCAAATAAATTTGGTTGGGCAAGTTTTTGACTTGTTTAAGATTCAGTACTATGCACTTGCTTGGTTGGGTTTTAAAAATCATCACTTAGCATCTTGCATGCATGCATATGTATTTTTGATTGAATATGTCTTGTATGTGATTGTGGCTATATTCTTTGTGTAGACTTTGGTGCTAGTGATTGTGATTGTGAAGAGTGCTACTCTCCCAACTACCAAGGCAAGTGGTACTTCATGAATATTTCTATACCTATATTTTATACTAAGCATTAGAAATATTTTGCTAAGTCTTGCATGTTATTATTTTGCCTTTATGCCATGTTGGGAAATCCTAAGTAGTTGTAGAATTGCTAGGAAATTTCTAAGTTAAGTTACTAGCTATGCCATGCTTAGCCTAGCTAGTAGCAAACAAGGGATGGTGAAATATACATGCTTTGATGAAAATATTTCTAAGTCTTTGGACTTTTGTTTTGCCTAATAAAAAAACTAAGTCAATGAATCACCTGGGTGGAATGGGACTTGAATGGTGGTTTTGGTTGAGTGGTTACACAAGGCCCATGGCTATGCTTTACCTTGTGTATCTCACTTGTGGAAAGCCACCCAGGAACAAAGGGATTTTAGAGGCCAAGTGTTGAGAAGTTTCTAGTGTAGACACTTGGCAATATGGGCTCTGCCTGGACCACATAGGTTGCTAGAACTTAGCCATTTGGACAGTTGGTGGTAGTGGGATTGATAGGTCGGAGCGCGTCCATTTGGTCTAAGGGAAGGCTTATGAAAGGTCCTGTCTTGGTGAAACCAAGTCTGGTGGGGAAAGTGCACAACCTCTGCAGATGGAAAAATCTAAGTACTTAGCCAAGTCCATGGTAATGGACAACTTGAGCATCAAGACATGGAAGCTATCAAGAATCTCATCATTCCAACTTCTAAGTAAAAACTTGTGGGTGAACAAGGGTGAAGGACCTCAATGTCTATTGGTGGTTCCTTGGGAAAAGTTTTGACAAAGAAAAACTTAGTGATTTCAACTAATAGGAAAAACCTATTTTGAGCAAAGCAAGCCAAGCTACACTTAGCCAAATTGCATATAGTAATATAGTCCACCTAAATTTTACTAAGGTATCACTTGCCAATACTATTCCAATGTATTGACCCACTGTGGTTGTAACTTGTGATGTTGCAGGTTACTCTGATGAGGATTAGGTGTAATGAGTCTACACTCAACATGTTTGCCTGTGGCACATGAAGATGAAGACTTATATTTATTTACTTATTCAAACTCTTGTATTAGGCCTGTGGCCTTGAGTTGTAAAGACTATGTTTATCTCTGGAATGGATGTAATAAATGACCTCTGTGTACTTCATCTTAAATTGTGGATGCTAGCAATGATCCAGGGACTAGCATTGCAATCACAGGGATCCTTTTCCTTTATAAAGGAGGGATCTTACACTTCTCCTCCTTGATCATTGAGCTGAGCTCCGAAGAACTCGGGGTGAGGACGCTCCAGAAGTTCCGAAAGCTGGTCCAAATCCCTCTCAAAGATAAGGTCTCCGCCATTCCCCAACTGATAAAACTTGCTGTACTTCACGTCCATCTATAAGAATATAGGATGAGTAAGTTAGTAGAGTGATCAAGTGTGTCAAATTTTTATGTATTTTGCAAGAGTTTTTGAGGAACATGAATTTTCATGAAAGAGTCAAAGGGATAAGAATGAGAATAAGTTTTTGACAAATTGGGTTCTAATTAATACTTAAATTAATCTAGGTGAACTCCCACTCAAAAAATATCCCTCATGTTGTTTTAGTGATCACATGAACCAAATCCACTACATCAAGTCCGATCATCATGAGACATAATGTAGTTTCAAAGGCGAAGAATCAACATGTTCATCATATCTACTATATGACACATGCATTACCTTTCGGTGATCCATGTTCCGAGACCATGTCTATACATGCTAGGCTCGTCAAGATTAACCTTAGTTTTTGCATGAGCAAATCTGGCTTGCTCCCGTTGTATGCACATGTTGATTCTATCACACCCGATCATCACATGGTGCTTCAAAACGACGAGTCTTGGTAACGGTGCTAACTAAGGGTGAACACTTTACTTGATAATTTTGTGAGAGGGATCATCTTATAATGCTACCGTCGTGATCTAAGCAAAACAAGATGCATAAAAGGATTAACATCACATGCAATTCATAATATGTGATATGATATGGCCTTTCTTCTTGTGCTTCCAATCTCCATCTTGAAGCACGAATATGATCTCCATCATCACCGGCATGGCGTCAAGGTCAATGGCACCGTTCCATGGTTGTCGTCCACCAAATTCAACTATTACAACTACTTTGAATAATAGACACGCATGTCTTAACGAAATTAAAAGACAACCATAAGGTTCCTGCCGGTTGCCAACTTACAATAAGTATCATTGCATACATCATATATTAGCACAATCATGGCCATATCACATCACAGCACACCCCTGCAAAACAAAGTTAGACGCCTCTAATTTTCTTTGTATATTTTATGTGGTTTGGGGCTTTCAGTAAGTGTCATTCTAACTTACGAACAAGAACCGCAACGTTGATACTAGTATTGTCAATCACCCGTTGTAAATTGAATCTTCACTATGTTGGGAGGGACAGACACCCACAAAGCCACTTATGCAATACAAGTTGCATGTCGAGCGTGGAGGAAGTCTCATGAACGATGTCATGTAAGGTTAGCCCGGGCCACTTCATCCGACCATCCCGCAAGATGCAAAGTACACAAAAATCAATCGACAACAAAAGCATCAACGCCCACAATGACCATTGTGTTCTCCTCATGCAATAGATCTACATATAGACACGACTCTGATACCACTATAGGGGTTCGTATCATGGAAAACAAAAAATTCTACCGCATCAACACAAACAAGCCAAGATCTATCTACTAGATTGTAGCAACGAGTTGATGGAGTACTCACCCTTGAAGATTACAAAGCAGTTAACGAGATCAGATTCTTGTGGGTGATGTAGTCGTTCACTTGCCGATCTCAAGATCGCGTAGACGATCCTTCCGGCGCCGCGTTCCGGCAGCGCTTCCGCAGTCTGTCACATGTTCGGTAGTCGATGAAGACCTTCGTCTCCCTTGTTCCATCAGGAAGTTGAGGTTGTAGTTCTCTCCTCGCGAATCCGTCAACACGACGGCATGGTGTCGGAGTTTAGAGGGGAGATCCCGCAGGGCTTCGCCTAAGCTAGAGCGAGTATGGTGGAGTAGAAGAGGGCCTCGGTGATCTAGGGTTTAGAGGGTTTCGAGGGGTTGGTGTGGCCGGCGGCTAGGGATAGGGTTTAGCCCTAGTCGGCGACTTGGAGAGGGCCTTTGGTGGCGGCGACTTGAGAGGAGGGCGTGACCGAGATAGGGTTTTAGGTGTGTGGCAAGGGGGTGCTGTCAACACCCGGATTTTTAATCCCAGATGCCTGTTATGCCATATATCGCAATCCCAGGATTGCCATTTTTGCGAGACATAACAGAATTGGATACCACAATACATCATCCATTACAAACCATACATAAGGTCTTACACAAATAAGGATCTCATGATCCAGTTCTTAATACAACTCAAGCAGCGGAATACGTAATAATAAAGGTAGCATAGGCGAAGCTCCATCTTCGGGGTCACAGGCAATGCTGACGATGGGATATGATACTAGTTGTCGTAACCTTCCTGGGTTCCATCTTCCAGGTACTCCTATTCATAGTCTGGCCATGGGAATAGCCAGGGACAAGCCATGAGTACTCTTTAAGTACTCGCAAACTAATACTAACAAGTGAAGGGGGTTTTTGTAATAGGGCACTAAGCTCTAGGGTTGTTTTGCAAAAAGCCAGATTTACCTCTACTAAGTTTAGAAACAGCGAATGCTAGTAGAAGTTTTATAACACCTAAGTGGGATCTTATAACTCATGTCACAACTCTGTTGTGGTCAAGTCAAAGTCTCAATCCATTTCACAAGTCATTTTGAAAACATCTGACGGGGGAACAGTATGGCCACTCCAACTGTCCATAACCGCGGACGCGGCTATTCGAATAGTTTGACACTCTGCAGAGATTGTACACTTTCACCACAACATTCGATACATCCGTCAGGAACAAATCCTGAATTCACCATACTCAGTATGTGGATAATCAATCCTAACCTTTCAATTACACGCCCTAGTATAAGCACCTCTCCTGTGAGTTTGGCCTCCCAACCATGACCAACTATCATCTTGGGTACTGCACATGTGGACAATCTTCACAAGGTAGCCTCAGCTCAGACCTTGGCCGCGAGGGAACTAATACTAAGGTATATAAGTTTCCAGTCAAGCCCTACCCAATCTTCGGGTATTGTGGTTGTGCGATAAAATTGGAATGGTATCGCATCTAGACAACCATCAGTTTTATAAAGGGCTAGGGCTCATGCCTCAACATTTTCATCACCAAAATCATCCTGTGTTCAGAAACACATGTCAAAACATCTCAGTAGAATGATCCATCATTCTAAGGTTTTCATTACCATTTTCACCAAGTATTCCCATCTACAGTTGGTGAAGTTTTATGCTTAGCACTAGCATCTACAAGTGGGGGTAAGTACTAATGAGGGGTGGTAAGCTAGTGGAGTTTCAACGAAGTACAACCTTATATCTTAGGATGGTATCAAGGTTTCTAGCTTAGGCCAAATTTTATGCTCTTTATGCAACCTTCAACTATATCTTTCTAGAATCTACAAGTCACTTGAGTACTCTCTAAGGAAGTAGCTTTGATAAGGAAATAAAATAGAAAGCTTGCAAATAAAACTAGGATTGGGTTATCAAGTGGGTATGATCACATATGCTTAAGGCATATAGGTGGCATGGTAACAAGTAAGGGTTTGTTTGCATCAGTGAAATATCTTGCAAGGGTTAGCTTGCACATTCACTAGTGGAATTAGGCTTGCATAGGTAAAGTATCTTGCAAGTGTTAGCTTGCCTTGTGCAGAGCAGTGGTTGAAGTTCTCCTCGGCTTCTTCTTCGTAGTATCCTCCTTCCTCCTCGTATCCTTGTTCGGTACTAGCATCTATAAATAAATACGATGTACACAATCACCAAACAATACTTAACTACTTGCAATCATCACACAAAAGGGTCCTATAGATGATCTAGCATCATCACTAACATTACAAGATTAAAGGTTGGTTTAATTCCTTTTAATTTTAGAAAAGTAATTTCTACTCATTGAAAACCTACTTAAGATTTACTATTCTCCAAACCAAACATGGGATCATGTTGACACATGTCATCACCACATATTTTAGTTCATGGGAAAGTGATTTAAAGTGGTGTCACAATTTAATAAGGTTTTACCCTTTTATTTTAATTAATTAAAGTGGCTAGAAATTCCTATGTGGCATTCTTTTATTACTTGGTCATTATTTCTGTAAGTAAACCTATATATTTTTATATATTCTGAAAGGTATGATTAAATGTGATTTTGAGAATTGGAATCAACTCAAAAGCTATTATGGTTTTAATTTGAAAAATGTTTGAATGCAGAAAAGCTTCTGCCTTGTTAGTTTGCCAAGGTTGATCTATAGATCCAAATGACTTGAATCCAACGGGCTTGGATTCAGCATTCCCAGACCTTTCTAACAAAATTGGTTTCATTCAATTTGGTGCACTGAATCGATCTGGGTTGATTTTTGAAACTGGGTATAGAAGTGTGTTTGAAATAAAATGGAAAAGTTTAATTCAAATAACTGGGCTGCGCGGGAAGTGATACTGGGCCGGCCTGCTAAGCGCAGCACTTCCGCGGGCTGTTTAAGTGGCTGTCCCCATGCGACAGTGAGACAGGGGGTGCGAAATGGTATGGGGCGATGTGGTGCATTCGATCTGGTTCTAATGCAACGACTGAGGGTCATCGTCGACGTTGGGCAACGCCGGCGAGATAGAAACCCAGCGCGGCCAGTGGGGGTCTTTGGGGGCTCACCGGGGTGTAGGCGAGGGTCGGCAAGGCGGGCGAACGACGAACTCAGGGGTGGTCGTGGCAGCTCCTAGGGTGGACGACATCGACGACTCCCTTCTTCTCCAGAGGCGGCCTGCTCCGGCGCGATTCCGGCGATGCGCTTCTCGCCTTGCTCTGGGACTGAGGTGGGGTGGTTCTGGGTGAGATAGGCGTGGAATTGTGTGAAGAATTCGAGCGGGGGTGGCCTCTATTTATAGTCGCGACGACGAGACGGAACGAGATGGTCAGGCGACGGTGGCGACATGGCTACGGGCGGCTAGAGGCATGGCCGGCGGTGGCGATCGCTTGGTGGTCTCCTGGCGATGCTCTACGGCTTTAATGCACGCGTAGGGGCGGTGCAGTTTGGTCTAGAACGCGTGATGCTCTGCGCGGAAGAGGCGGCGTCTTCAATGGTGAGCGGTGGCTGTGCGGCATGGGGCGGCGAACGGTGATGTCTGGCGGTCTCCTGGGTCTGTGGCGATCATGTATGCACGCGGCGAGGGCGGCGTACGGTCTGTGGGCGTGTGTCGAGGGTGGTGCTCTGGCGCACGCTGGGCATGGTTGACAGAGGCACGAGCGCGGTGTTCCTGGGTGCTCTGCTGGATGTCTTCGAGGCAGGGCTGGTCGAGAGGGGGCGGTGAGGCATGGGTGATCTCCCAGACAAGGTTGGCACGACTAGTTTTTTCCTAGCTTGCTGTCTACACTGGGGTGGCATGGTGTGCTTCGGCTGTTCACCATTGATGGCATTGGCGATCTCACAGTGGTGCTAGTGATTAGTTAAGTTCGTTAGATGATCTACTAAGGCTATTGTGAGCTAGATAGGGAACCAGTTAGGCTCAAAACACTGCACACTATAGTATTTTGATTTTGTTAGATTTGTGTCTGCCAAGTGTTTGATGAAATGGCCGCAAGAACTCAAGTTTTGAATTTTGAAAAGTTTTTTGGTGGATGTGCTAGGTTGGTACTGGTGAGTCTGCAGATGCTTGGGTTTTGAAAGTTGAGCTTGTTTGAGTGGTTTTTGAAGAAGTGGGATCTTCCCATATGAGAAAGATTCAATTTTGAAATGTCATTTAAACTATGCATTTGAAAGTTTCTCGATGATCACAAAGTGGGCCTTGATACTTTGTTATGAGTACAATCAAGGGGTGCAAATATCCAGAAAAGTTTCTGTTAGGTTCTGAAAGTTTGAGACAGCCAAAGTAGGCATGGGAGTTAAATTGGTCAAAACGACCATTCCCTTATTTTATTTGTTTTGATTTACTTGTCTTTGGGAAAAGTGTGGGAAATGTTTAGATGATGTTTATTTCACCTAAGCATCCATTTACAAGCAAAGGAACACACAAACAAGGTGGTTCAAAAGAATTTCAAATGAAATGCATACACATATGCATGCTTTCATAATTTTAATTAGAAAAGTTTTTGTTAACCCTAATTTTGATGATTAGAGTTTGATGATCCAAGTTTAGTATTTTTGGGATGTTACAGGTGCCCCCTGCCCTCTATTTATGAGAGGGAGGGGCTGCAAGGGGGAGGGAATACTCCCCCAACTCCTCTTCATGTGGCCGGCGGAAAGGAGAGGGGGGGGGGAATCCTCCTCTAGGTAGGATTCCTTCCCTCCTCCACTTGGAAACCATTGTTCCACTTTAACTTTTTCAAACTGCATTTTTGACTTTCAAATTAGAGTTTGATTTCTCTCTTCGAAGTGTCCAGCCAAGTGACCTAGGACATGATGCAACCATTCCACTTTGTCATGACACATCCATGTACCCTTCCCCTTCCGGATCAGTGAACCTTCTAGACCCTTCAAGAACATTCCGATGAAAACACCGGAACCATTCCCGAACTCAGAATTGGACTTTACTTATATGAATCATATTCTTCAGACCATTCCAGATCTCCTCGTGATATCCTAGATCCCATCCAAGACTCGTAACAACATTCGGTCTTCTCACTCACATTCCATAACTACTAAACAACATCGAATTCTTAAGTGTGTCTCCCTACAGTTCGTGAATTATGAAGACATGGCCGAGACACTTCTCCGATCAATAACAAATACAGGAATCTAGAAATTCATATGGCTCCCATATATTTCTACGATTACTTCGCGAGCGAATGAACCATTTACATATGATACCAATTTCCCTTTGTCTTGCGATATAATACTTATCCGAGGTGTGATCGTCGGTATCTCTGTATACCTAGTTCAACCTCGTTACCGATAAGTACTCTTTTCTCGTTCCTGTGATATGTGATCCCTTGTGAGCCAATCACATGCTTGTAAGCTAATTGAATGACATTCCACCGAGAGGGCCCAGAGTATATCTATCCGTCATATGGATGGACAAATCCCACTCTTGATCCATGTGCCTCAACACATACCTTCTGAACACTCAATGCACCTTTAGAACCACCCAGTTACGAAGTGGTGTTTGAAGTCATCAAAGTATCCATCCGGTGATGGTGATTAGCATGATCTCATGGTCGAAGAATTTAGATTACTATGTATCTAAAAGCTTATAGCAACTGAACTGTATTTAAAATGACTTGATATTTATGCTATGCTTAATTATTAGGAATATGTCCATCACATTATTCTCCTAATGACGTGACCTTGTTGTTTACTAACATCTTAATGTTCATAATCAGGAAACCATGATCATCCGTTCAACCAACAAGCTAGTTTAAACAAGAGGCTTTACTAGGGACTCTATGTTTACGAATCACACAAGTTTTAATGTTTCTGGTTAATACTATTATAGCATGAGATATAAACTTTCATCATAAACACGAAGATATAATAATAACTACTTTATTATTGCCTCTTGGGCATAACTCCAACACTGATAGCTCCAAGTTTCATCACCTTTTACTATTGATTTTCCACTTGTTTATTGCCAGATTTCACTGAAGATTAATCCTTTTAGTTAATGCTAATGCCGCAATTAGTAATCCTTGGTTTCTTGTGATGGTTTCAAGTAATAAACATTTATTAAAGATCTAATAGCATTTATGGGCTAATTTCACCTAAAGAAGTAAATCCTCAATTGGAGCCCCTTTCATTGGCGATGTTCAGAGTTTGTAACGACCAACGCTACGGTCAGGATGCGCCCGTACCATCCGCCCGTACCGTCTGCCCGTACTACATGCCGCCGGCTCCGCTATATCAATAGAAGCAACTTTCATGAAGACAAGGGGGAGAAAAAAGAGAACAAAACTGTTGCAAAACTCATCTAGAGAGGGGAGATTAGATTTGGAAGACGATAAGAACCTTCCCACACTCCTCGAGGATTTTCACCTCTTCAACTGTTGGGTCGTGGGCCGATAAACAAAACTTTTATCTAATGCGGTGCTCCCAAGATCCAGCTGAGGTAATAGGCCACGAGATTTACCACTAGACGCACAGGTGCGAATTATCGATGAAGCGCGCCAGTTGATGTAGTGCCGATCAATCACATGAACATCTCCTCTGGATCCCCACGAACTCCTTCACTGGATCCCTTTGTCTCCAGCGTCGCACATGCAACGCCTCTACCGGTATCCACACGTATAAGAAGGAGCACGTGCAGAGGATTGATAGATTGTGTCTAACCTTATTTGGGAGTGGAGAAAGTGACGGCTAGGTCAGGGACTATCCCTTGTCGCTCCACTTATATACATCCCTAGTTGGGCTCAACTCTTAAGGCCCATTTTGGTTGTACCCCAACTACCACATGGATCTCATCCACATGGGCTCCTTACCCTTAAGTGTGTGACCCTGCAGGTTCACGTACATATGGACACGACATGAGCTACACCTCCAAGTATCCCGTCATGGCTTTGAGTCTCACTCACTCCTATGAACACTTGGTCTCAAGTCGATACATGGTAGCGGCCTATAGCAAGACGTGCCATCTCCCAAATGCCGTAAAGTCCAGAAGACAAACCTTCAATGTGACTTTCATCCAAGTCCCTTTACCACACAATATACCTTGTTAAGCTATAGGCGAGTCGTTTCCATCCCTTTTAATAGATTAACCCTCTTCTCGTTTCATGATATACATTTCACTGGACTAACTCTTAGTCCGACTCCTCAGTTAACACTTAACTGAGCAGCGCATGGCCATGCTTCCAAATCATATCACATGAGAGGGCCTAGAGAATATCTCTCCATTACGGAGGGGCAAATACCATGTTGGTAATCCATGTCACGCAACTTGATTCACAACTAACCCGAACTCTACCTATATAACAACCCATTTACAGAACAATGTTTGATAGAACCTAAGTTGGCAATCCACAACTCAGATCATGCGATCACCTCAGGTCAAAGGATTCCATTGTATGAGACTGCAAATTACAACATGCTCGTTGCATCTCAAATATGGGTCAGTCCAACTCGCTAACCTCTTTAGCCGAGTCCGTGTAAGTTGGAATAGCATCACCATGCCCATGACAAGTGGAACCAAGTCATCAACCAACTTCACATTAGTCTAAGTTGTGTGTCCAGCACAAACTCAATGACCAAGGTCATTTTGAAATAACAACATGAATATATAGTTCCACAATTGAATCACGTATTCGATGATATATCATATGTTCACACAAGGGACAACTTAATAACTTTATGAATACTTTAAGGAATATCATTATACATGATTGCCTCTAGGGAATATTCCCAATAGTCTCCCACTTGCACTAGATTCAATCATACTGACATCACATGTCTAGAAAGTTTACATTACTCCCACTAAACTTCTTGTATAAACAAGAATCATGATCACTCTTGATGAAGCCAAACGATTTGACTACCTCATCAAAGCGAATGTTCCAACTTCGAGATGCTTGCTTCAACCCATAAATGGATTTCTGAAGTTTGCATACCTTGTCAACATTAGCCGGATCGACAAAACCCTCGCGTTGTATCATATACACGTCCTCGGTTAAATTTCCATTAAGGAAAGCCATTTTGACATCCATCTGCCATATCTCATAATCAAAATAGGATGTTATAGCTAACATGATCCGAACTGACTTAAGCATCGCCATAGGTGAGAAAGTCTCATCATAGTCAACTCCTTGAACCTGTCAGAACCCCTTCGTGACAAGCTGTTCTTTATATATAGATTTCCATCCATATCAGTTTTCTCCTTAAAGACCCATTTGCACTCAATGGGTCTTGCACCGTCTAGCAGATCAACCAAGTTCCAAACTTGATTTTCATCCATGGACTTTAACTCTGATCTCATGGCCACAAGCCATGACTCGGAACCAGAACCCACCATTGCTTCCAAATAAGTTGTTGGCTCATCACTGTCTAACAACACATCACGAACACTTTGCAATCTGGCAGATCTTCGTGGCTCAGGTGCAGCTGCCGTCCTACCTACCACGACCGGCTCAACCACCAAGGCTTTTGCCGAAACGACAGTAGCTGGTTCCTCTCGAACTTCTTCGAGCTGCACCGTGCTCCCACTGACTCCCCAACTGAGAAACTCTTTCTCAAGGAAGACACCATTCCGAGCGACAAATCACTTTGCCCTCTTCTCGGTTGTAGAAGTAGTAACCCAAGGTTTCCTTTGGACACCCCATGAAAATACACTTATATGATTTGGTTGTAAACTTGTCCGACTGAAATTGCTTGAAAAATGCTTCACAACCCCAAATCTTAAGAAAAGGAAATCTTGGCTTTTGGCCCGTACACACCTCATGTGGTGTCTTCTATATGAATTTTAATGGTACTCTATTTAGTGTGAAAGCTGCAGTTTCTAGACAATAACCCCAAAATGATAAAGGTAGATAAGTCTGACTCATCATTGATGGTACCATGTCCAACAAGGTCCGATTCTGCCATTCTGAGACATTGTTCCTCTGCGGTGTTCCTGGCGGAGTGAGTTGTGGAACTATTCCACAACTCTTCAGATGGTCATCAAACTCATGGATCATGTACTCGCCTCCTCGGTCCGACCAAAGAAACTTTATTTTCTTGCTGAGTTGATTTTGTACTTCATTCTGGAATTCTTTGAACTTTTCAAAGGTTTCTGACTTATTTTTCATTAAGTAGATATATCCATACCTACTCAAATCATTAGTGAAGGTAATGAAGTATTCATAACCATCCCTGGATGTCGTGCTCATAGGACCACATACATCACTATGTACTAGTCCCAACAAGTCAGACGCCCTCTTACAACTCTTTGCGAAAGGTTTCTTGGTCATTTTATCGAGTAGGCATGATTTACATGTCTCGAACGACTCCAAGTCGAACGAAGTTAGGAGTGCATCATCATGGATCTTCTTCATGCATTTACAACTTATATGACCAAGATAACAGTGCCAAAATAAGTCATATTTAGATCATTTGGTTTCATCCTTTTAACATTTATGTTATAGGAAAACCCACCATCAATATTAAAAACAAATAACCCGTCTTGGACGGGTGCAAAGCCGTGAAACATATCATTAAAATATATAGAACAAACATTGTTCTTAATATTAGACTCATAGACTTGCCTCATCAAACATGAGGCAGAAATGATGTTTTGACTAAGCACTGGAACATAATAACAATTATTTTGTTCCATTAAGTATCCTGAAGGTAAATGAAGCTACATCTCGTTGACTTCCAACATAGCAACTCTTGCTTTGTTGCCGACCCGAATGTCAACCTCGCCACTTTCTACGCTCCTAGTTCTTACCAATCGCTGCAATGAGTTGAAGATATGAATGACTGGTCTAATATCATATACCCAAGAACTACCAGGTGCATCAGCAAGATAAATGTCTATAACATTGAATACAAGTGTACCTGAGCCGAAAGTCACACCTCCGCGCTTGGATTTATCGTCCAAATACTTGCTGCAATTCCTCTTTCAGTGGCCATCCTCCTTGCAATAAAAGCAAGTGGATCCAGACTTAGTCCCTGAGGAATCACTTGGGATCGAATCCTGACCGTTACCTCCTGACTTAGTCTTCCTTTTCTTAGTCCAAGGACTCTTCTTGAACTTAGCCTTATTCTGTACCATCAACACTTGATTGGTACCTTTCTTGAGATCAGCCTCTATATGCTTGAGCATCCCATGCAATTCAGTGAGCTTATGATCCATACCATGCACGTGGTAGTTCGATATGAACTGACCATAAGAACCAGGAAGAGAGTTTTAAATTACGACTGTAGCGAACTCTTCACTAATGGGGTAGCTAGGCCTTTCCAGAGACTGCACATAACCAACCATCTTGATCACATGCGGACTCAGTGGATCTCCATCAATAAGCTTGCAACTCAGCAAAGCTTGAGAGACTTGATACCTATTGGTCTTTGCCTGAGCTTGGAACATACTTTTTAGACTTTCTATCATATCATAGGCCTCAACATTCTCGAACTACTGCTGCAAGTTCGGTTCCATGTAAGCAAGCATAAGGCAGCTAATTTCCATGGACTCATACTTGGTCCGATGATAGGCATTGGTAACATCAACACTTGCATTCTCATCCGGCTCATTTCGAATTGGGTTATCTAGAACACGGTCCTTCTTTACATGCTTGAGAACAATTCTCAAATTTTGATACCAGTTGGTGAAATTAGTGTCATTCGGTTTATCTTTGTCAAGAATGGTTCTCAATGCAAAACCGGATATCTGAGGGAGTCTGCTACTAGGTGCCATTATCTACAATATAAAATGCAATAAAACTTAAGACATGTATTCATAAAAGTGCAACCGTATTAAATATTTTAATACTTATGCTCCCACTACCAACACCCCTCTGACGGTTACCAAGTGATTCAGGACCCTAAATAAGAAAGTCTACTAGTGAGCTTTAGCATCACTGCTAGTCGTCAAGTGATCTAGGTGTCACATCCCAAAATTTTCCAAATTTTGAAATGTGAAAAATAAATAATTGTTGAAATTTAGGGTGAAAAGAAACTTTTTGTTTCTAAATGGAAACATAAAAACCCATCTTGAACAAACTTTGAATATAATTTGAATCCAACTAAATTCAAACAAGTGAAATGCATTCTTCATAAATGCATCTTGAAATTTAAACACTTGGAAAATAAACCAAAACTCTAAAACCCTAATGGAAGAAAAACATTTCCAAGATACCTCAAAGACTATGGATTTGATCCATATAAAAATTTGTCAACAAACATTTATAAATGATCAAGAATGATAAATAAATAAAACCATAGGAATTGATTTCATTCACTTTGGAACCTTGGATAAAATCTTATGAATTTAGTAAGATAAAGAAATTAAATTTCAAAGCTAATGAAGCTCCTATCTGAAATCCATACCAAATTGTGATCAAATTAATCCTAAAGAGATATAAAAGGATAAACAAATATTAAATCAGATTTTACAAATTGGAATCACCAAGTTTGGATCTTTAAATAAAAATATATGGATTTTATAAGATAAAGAAAGAAATAATAAATAAGGAGTATTTAAAAGCCAAATTAAAACTTGCCCTAATCCATAAGCAAATGGAATAAATATAACCCAAAATCCAAATAAAATAAATGAATATTCAAATAAAATTATATGGCATTAACCAAATTCCATTCTATTAAATAAAGACAAAATCTCTAATAGAAATGATTAATTAAATCATGGGAAAATAATAAATGGAATTTGCCCAAGTGGAATAAAAGTTATTTAGTTAACTTAAACGAAATAAAAGAAACATTTAAATAAAATTATAGAATTAAAACCATATTTAATTTTGTTTGAAATAAAAACAAATGCTCAATTTAAATGATTAATAAATCATATTAAAAATATTTAAAATAATTCAAAATGAATTATTTAACACCTTATTAAATAAATAAAACCTACTGAAAAGGTTTTGGTGAAAAATTGGAATTCAAATAAGGGTTTGAAAATATAATCAAATCTCATTTAATAAAGGCAAGTGCTATTTTAATAAAGAATAAAACCATAACAAGAATAAAGAAATTATTCTAAAAATGGTCTTAAAAATACATGTTAAACAGAAAAGAAACTTGCTGAAAAGATTTGAAAAGAAAAAGGGTTTGAAATTATTTGAATAAAATCAAAACAGAAAATCTAAATAGAAAAAGAAAAAGGATTCATAATAAAAAAAGGGAAAGAAACAAACTAACCCATCAGGCCTAGTCCAGCCCATCTCCCAGCCCACTCTCTTCTCCCCGAAGCGTTGTCTGTCACTCGCAAACGAACCCGCAAGTCGCTGACATGTTGACCCCACCACTCCTCTCTCTCTCGCTGACCGCTGAACCCCACCTGCCAGACCGTCTTCCTCACCCACGCGCTGACCTCGCCACCCTCCTCTGCCGTTTCTGGCCATTGATGGCTCGATTCAATTCACGTAAACGCGGCAGTAAATGCGCCCCCCTCTCCTCCCCATTTCCCCTCGCTCACTTGCACCCGAACGCCCCAGGGCTGCTCCAATTTCCGCTTGCAACAACACTGGCTCCGACGAGCTCTGGCTGGAATTCCGATGAACCTAGACCGTGCCCCTTACCCTAGTGCACGCGAGATCGCTCCCCATCGACGTGCGCACTTGCCAGCACTCTCAGCTCACTCGCGCGCACCCCAGAACCTCGGCAACAACGACAACCAAACGTCACCGTCCACTGCCTCGACTCCGGCGAGTTCCCTCGGTAAATTCTGACCGTGCCTCTCCCCCTCGTTAACACTAGTGCAATCAACGTTCTCCTGCGCATCTAACAACACCGTTTGTTTGCCTTCACATGATTCGTAGCCTCGCCTTCAACGACATGTGAGCGCACCCGATGGTGACATCAACTCCGGCGAGCAATTGACAACAACTCCATGCGCCCCTTCGTCGACGGTGACCACCTCGAGCCTCCCCATGCCACGGCGAACCTGGTGAGCCCCTTCCCTTTCTCCCTTGCTTCCTAGTTGTGCCGGAATGCCGCTGACAGAGCGCCGCCGCCGCGCGTTCGTCGCCAGCGCCGCTAGTTAGTGGTCGTTGCGCTGTGAGCTATTGGATGACGATCTTGCGGACGCGATAGAATCATTTAACGAAATGGTATGGAGTGATTTGTGCCGCACGATCCTCTTTATATCCAACGCACCGCGTAGGCCGATCCGTGCGAACCGGTACCAACGAATCAGAACACACCACGTGGCCGGTAGTTTATTTAAAAACACAGAAATATGTCTATCAGATGTTTGAATTTGTAAATTGCATAACTTTTGATCCACACGTCCAAATTTTACAAATTTTATATCAATGGAATCAGAAAAACAAATACTTTCCAACCATGTACTTTGTTTAGTAATTTGCTCCTGTAAAATTAGTTGTTTTTGCAGAAACTTGTGTAGGCATAATTTGAACATAAAAATTATTCTAGAAATATTTTTAAGCTAAAATCTTTGGTAAATGGATTGTTTTGAACCTACTGACCATAGAAACCAACTTTTGGATTGAAAAACAAATTTTGTGAAGCTAAAGAATAAATCTTTGAATTAAAGCATTTCTAGTTAAAATAAAAATGTTGTTTATGTTTTAAAAATGCTTTTTGAGTAAAACCTTTGGAAAATGATTTGATTTAAAATCTCTCACCCTAAACAGCAAGTTTTGAGATTTAAAAATATATTTGGTGAACCCTAGAAAATTATTACTTTGTTTACAAACATTTCTAATGAAATAAAATGTTGCTTTGATTTAAAAATGGTTTATAGGTAAAACCTTTTGCAAATAGTTAATATTAAACATGTTGACCATAAACACTAAAATTAGTGTTTAAAAATATATTTGTCAAACACTAGAAAATATTACTTTGATTTAGATCATTTCTAGCAAAACAAAAATAATTTAAATGGCCATTTTCACTAACTTAATGTCAAATGGTTTTTATACTTTTATAAATGACCAATAGATGCTTTAGAATGTCTATGGCCTGATGGAAACCACTTTTCCAAATAAAACAATCTTTGGCATGCTTGCATGCATTGCTTTGTTTTTACTATTCTATGTGTTGAATTGCTTGAATGGTAGTTTGAATTTGTGCCTTGATTGAATTGTAGTGAAATTTGAAGAGTGTGACTATTGCACGATCAAGGAGTGAACTTATATTCTCTACCAAAAAGTCAAGTGATGCTTCATACTTTGGTCCCAATATTTTGACTATGCATTAGAAATATTTTGTATAGGGCTTGCATGATAATTTTTGCTAAGTATCTATATGCTATGCTTGGGAAATCCTAGTAGTTGTAGAATTGTTAGAATTTTATCAAAGTTAAGATACTTACTATTGCCATGCTTATCCTAGCTAGTAGCAACCAAGGGTGGATTATATACACATGCTATGGAAAATATTTCTAAGTCTTTGACTATGTTTTGTTTAATAAAACAACTAAGTGAATGAAACACCTGGGTGGAATGGTGGATTGGTTTATGTTGAGTGGTTACACAAGGACAGGGGACTGGTGAACCTTGTGTATCTCACTTGTGGAATGCCACCCAGGAACAGAGGGATTTTAGATGCCATATGTTAAGAAGCTTCTAGTGCAGCCACATGGCATTATGGGCTCTGCCTGGATCATATAGGTTGCAATAACTTAGCCATTTGGATAGTTGGTGGTAGTGGGTGATAGGTTGGAACGCGTCCATTTGGTCTAAGGGAAATCTTCTGAAAGGTCCTGTCTTGGTGAAAATCAAGTCTTGTGGGGAAAGTGCACCACCTCTGTAGAAGGAAGAAACTAAGTACTTAACCGTGTCCCTAGTAATGGACAATTTGAGCATCAAGACATGGAAGCTATCAAGAATCTCATCATCCCAATTTCTAAGTTAAAAATTTGTGGTTGAACAAGGGTTGAAGGATCACCAATTTCTATTGGGAGATGCCTTGGGTAATTTTTGAAAAGCAAAAGCTTAGTGTTTTCAAATGATAAGGAAAATCTATTTTGAGCAAAGCAAGCCTAAGCTCCACTTAGCCAAATGCATATAGGTGATAGACTCCACTATACTACCATAGTATTACTTGCCAATACAAATCAAATGTATTGACCCTTGTGGCTATAACTTATTATGTTGCAGGTTTGTTTGATGTTAGTGAAGTGTGTTGATTAGGATTACAAGTCTACAACCAACATGATTGCCTGTGGAACTTTGAAGATGAAGGGATCCATGCTATATAGATATTCTGCTGCATTGTAATGTGATAGCCAAATGATCTATGTAAGATGTAATGAAATATTTTATTCCTGGTTATAAAGTTGTACTATGTCCTTTGTTTCTTGATATTACATATTAACTATGGATGCTAGCTATTGATCCAGGGACTAGCATTGTAAACACAGGGATCTCTACCTTATTAAAGGATGGGACCTTTACACTAGGTAGGCAACTCCTTGCCAATCGCATCTCATGCGACTCCTGTTGGTCGAGTGGCATCTCATGCTCCGGCTACAACCGACCTCTTCCTGAGCCCCACAACCGTTGTGATAGACTCGTCTAGCTTACCAAGTGCTTCTGCGTGTAAGAGTCCGACTCAAACCCACCTAGTCGAAAATAATTGGCAACACCTCAATTTTATGAGCCCACTAACCAAGAATGTCCGACTTGTGATGGTGCAGCACTGTCGGGGAGACCATTCTTTGAGGGATTAAAGTTTACCAAATATCCAATAGAGCTAAAACTAGAGACATAAAAATATCACAAATAATCTCATTATAGTGTGAAATGGTATGGCTCTCATCATGGCGATCTCCATCTCCATGAACATGTTCGTCATGCCTTTGGATGCTATGTCATTCAAGTCCTCCAAACATGCTACACTAGCACTAAGGAATATACAATAAGATGGCATCACATGCCAACACGCAGGTTGTTATACAATAATAGTGACAGCGCTTTGGCTCCAGCCAGCTGCAAACCCGTGATACGCAGATCACATATGGATTACACACATACATCACATGTACATGAACCATACCATTCACAACTTCCTGAAAAATCAAGTTATGCACAGATACCATATCTACCGGTGTTGTGAAACCCACAACGACCTTTAAGGCTCTACGACAGGGCAAAGCCGAAGCGCCCGACAATTTTTCCGAAATCGTAGATCTCATCTACATTTAGAACCATGGTTTCCTTCATTGGATAAAACACTTTTACCCAAATCTGATCCCTGTGCAGGTCTGACCAATCTCATTGATCATCTCGCACCTGATCTTCCATGCACCCCGAGTGTGATTGATCCAATCAATCTTGCACAAAACCGATGTATCTCATAGATCTGCCACCGGAACCCTAAGTATATCCAATCTACCACCTCATGCATATCACATGTGCATAGATCAAGGGCCTAAAACCAAAAGCTTTCGCTCTGATACCATTGTTGGGCCACGGTCCGATAAAAAAACTTTTATCTAACGTAGTGCTCCCAAGATCCATCTCAAGTAATAGGACACGAGATTTACCACTAGACGCGCGGGTGCGTATTATCGATGAAGCGTGCTAGTTGATGCAGTGTCGATCGATCTCACGAACAACTCCTCTTGATCCCCACGAACTGCTTTGCTAAATCCGTTTGTCTCCAGTGCCGCACGTGCAACACCTCTACCAGTATCCACACGTATAGGACGGAGAATAGGCAGGGGATTGCTAGATCCCGTCTAACCCGATTTGGGAGTGGATAAATGAAGGGTAGGTTAGGTACTATCCCTTGTCGCTCCACTTATATACATCCCTAGTTGGGCTCAACTCTTAAGGCCCATTTAGGTTGTACCCCAACTACCACATGGATCTCATCCACATGGGCTCCTTACCCTTAAGTGTGTGACCCTGCAGGTTCATGTACATATGGACACGACATGAGCTACACCTCCAAGTATCCCGTCATGGCTTTGAGTCTCACTCACTCCCATGAACACTTGGTCCCAAGTCGATAGATGGTAGCGGCCTCTAGCAAGACGTTCCATCTCCCAAATGTCGTAAAGTCCGGAAGACAAGCCTTCAATGTGACTTTCGTCCAAGTCCCTTTGCCACACGATATACCTTGTTAAGCTATAGGCGGGTGGTTGCCATCCCTTTAATAGCTTAACCCTCTTCTCGTTCCATGATATACAACTCACTGGACTAACTCTTAATCCGACTCCTCGGTTAACATTTAACTGAGTAGCGCATGACCATACTTCCGATCATGCGATTGGTCCGAATGACATCACACGCAAGGGCCCACCGAATATCTCTCCATTACGGAGGGGCAAATCCCATCTTGGTAATCCATGTCACGCAGCTTGATTCACAACCAACCGGAACTCTACCTTTATAACTTCCCATTTACGGAACAACGTTTGATAGAACCTAAGTTGGCGATCCACAACTTGGATCATGCGATCACCTCAGGTCAAAGGATTCCATTGTATGAGACTGCAAATCACAACATTCTCATTGCATCTCAACTGTGTGTCAGTTCGACTCGCTAAACTCTTTAGCCGAGTCCGTGTAAGCTGGAATAGCATCACCATGTGTCATGGGAATGACCACGGCAGTCGCTACTAGGGGTAGCAATTGATTTGAAGTATGGCAAGAGAAAGTATCCATCTGTGGATTGAGATTGGGAGCGAGACACATGGTTTACCCAGGTTCGGCCTCCCATAGGGTAAACACCTACTTCCTGCTTGCTTGTATTGATGATGAATGAGTTACAAGGTGGGCAAACTCGGCGTAAGGGTGGCGAGTCGCTTGGAAGGGGTAGATAATAGCTTGTGAGTACAGAAGGGACCCTAGGGAGGCTTATATAGGGGTTCCTCGATAGGGTTTTACAAGATCTCAATCGAAACAGTAACAGGTTCAGGAGTTTTGACCTAATCCAACTTGGCCTAACTACGATCTCAGGCCTCCGCGTCCAGTCGCCGGTCGCCTTTGAAGCCTTCTTTCCAGTCACCGTCATTGCTGGACCAGTCGACATTGTCCTGGGCTAGTCGCTTCCTGCCTCTGTGGATACCCCGATTAACATATCCCCATTAGTAGTCCCCGAGTGCGTCGGGGGTTCAACGTAGGAGTCAACTTGGTGTTCGGAGTAGGCGAGTCTGGGTGGACGACCAGTCGAATCAGTGATGAACTCCTCGAATGAAGGGAGAAGTTTTATTTTCAGTCATAGTCGCAGCTTTTGGTGAATCATTTTTCTTCAAGTCTCTTGCTTTAACCAATTGGAGCGAATGAACGATGCAGGCGAATGGCGCACTGACCAATGTAGGCAAACGACTCAGGCGAATGGTCAATCTGACCAAAGTTGGACCTTCATCACGATCAAAATAGCCATTAGTTACCTCCTAACGGTAACCCCGACATTTTTACCGCGTGAAGTAACGGCTAATCCCGCGATTACTAGGGACATGGTGCTATAAATGGCGACCAACATAGGGGAATTGTAACATCCCAGCATTAGAGCTTAGAAATAAGCTGAACTTAGATGTGTGCATTGCATTCATGCATAGAAAATCCAAATATTTTTCGCGCTTTTTAACAAAACTTGTCAAAGTGATTGAAGCTTCTCTTAACTTGATGGAATTGAAGTAGATCATCAAGTTGACTGCGATAAGTTTCAATATGACCTTTGATAAAACCTTATTTTGGGTAAATATGATTTGATCTAAGGGTAGATCAATTGTGATAAAACTAAATCACAACACATTGCTTATTGATTAATATTAGATCCCGAAGAGAACATATCATAGCATTCATCACAACAACCCATGAATACCAAGCTATGGATATAACTTAAGTAATAAGAAATAATAATTAAATCTTGATATATCTTATCCTCATCTATTTCTACCATAAGTATCATGGTAATACTTTACCTTAAATCTTTAGTTTTATTGAGTAGGAAAGAAATCAAATCAAGACCATTCACTACATATCTTTCTTTCCATACCAATACTTATCGTATGTTTTGAACCAGGTCCTAATATCTGTTGTTTATCAATGTTGAGTGATCAACTATTGATTTATCAATTCTTAACCTATCAATTCTTGATCTATCAACTCTTGTCCTTGTCATAGCATTCACTTTAAAGCCTTTAGAGAAAGAAGTAAGAATAGGTAAGTGGTAATGCTAGTTATATATACCATCTCTAGGACGGGAGTCTTTGAAGATAATGAAGTCAATATGATAGTTGGTGGAGTTAACTCACTCCTTAATGGAATAGAAGAGTTATCTGGAATACATATTTATATGGTAACAAAGAAGAGTATAAGGATGAATTGTGAAGATAGTTACCAAGGAGTAATCCTATTGGATCAAGTAGGCATAGTCAATGAATAATATCTCCTAGTCATATAGAGATACTAAGAATATGATTATAATACAACTGTAATGTTGTATTGATAAAAGCATTTATTAGCCAACTAGAAACCTAAGCCATAAATGATCAAAGGATTATAATGATCATGTTTAAGTCACTAAGAGTGATTGATTATGTGATGTATAAGTGACATTGGTGGATAAAAGATGATTAAACCCTAGTATAGATATGTTATCCTAGAATAGTCATGACAAGTCGCAATGATATAATGTGAAGTTGGAATATAAGATACTGGAGATAAATGGAGATAAGATAGTATGACTAAGCTGATGCTAGAAAAATATTGAGTTATTAAAGTAGTAATATTCCTCCTAAAGGATAGTAAGCATTTGAGGAAAGTGAATTTTATATATATACATCTATTGGAGTAATATTAGTGATGAATGATAAAGGAAGAGTATGAATGGAGTTAATAGTTACCACTTGTTGGATTGGAGATTATGAGGTAGGTATGAGAAGATTATAAAGTAGAGTAGTTCGATTTAATAAAGTGTAGGTATGAGAAGATTATGAAAAACTTAAATGACAAGCTTCTGAGATTTATAGATTACAAAGTAATTTGTGAAGTAAGAGAGTAATCATTCAAGTGGAATTAGATTCATAAGAAGTATTCTAGAGATGAGAGTTATCTCTATGAGGAGATTATATAGATCTTTAGTGTCAAGATCATTGGATTTACAAATGGATTTAGAAGGAGGAAGTATTGATAAGAATATACTTGTGAAGTAGTATTTTATCTAGGAAAGGAATTCCTTAATTAGAAGTTAAGAATTATGAAGTAAGGAAGATAGGGATTCCTAAGAAGCTATTAACCAGGACTATAACAATCCATATCAAAGTTCCATGCCTATCTAATTCCTCTAAACCCTAACAGAAAACACAATACCATGGAACTGTCAAGATCACATTAGAAAGAAATCTCAACATCTCACTCTAACTTATTATATCAATCATAATCATAAACTTAGAAGTAATGTCCTTAAACCTTGATCTTTTAAAATATTCATTAAAGAAGATAAGTATATTAAATCCCATAATACTTATAGTAAGTATTTGTAGCTCAAAACCCTATCTTAATACATGACACTAAATCATCTTGATCACGTAAGTAATTCTTGCTACAGATCCTTATATGATAAATTCTACCAAGACAATAACCACACTTCAGATTATATTGAACAATTAGTTAAGAAAATATCCATGCCTACTTTGAAAGTATATAGGATAGTTATGACTAACATTTTTGAAGAAATTGAACTAAGCAAGTTTCAAACTTTAAGAAACCTAAAAGTTAAAACCACCAGATAATATGGTTGATAAATGGTGCCAAGAATGAATATATTCCATGCATATCAATCACCCACTTAAATATTTACCATTACAATTATCATAGTCAAAACAAAATCATCTTTATAAGATTTTGATATAATAAATAAATCCCTAAAACCCTAATTCTTATTTATTCTACTTAATAAATAACTTCTAATGTAATTATGAGTATTGAAATATACCAACATGATTAGGGCAACCAACTAGTATAATGACCTTTGGAATATTTGAAATACCATACATAAGTTACGTTGTTTTAAACATGTGGAAATTCAAATTGAAAACAAATTATTAAAACAGGAAATATAAAAGATAAGGAGAAGGGAATAGACAGGATCTGGCCCGTGGCCTGGTTATGCGTCTCCCCTAGCTATTGCTCGCGCGCATCATGCCCTGGCCCAGCAGTGGCCCGGCCTAGGAAACAATTCGCGTCGTCTCCCTCCTTGTCGGCAAGCAGCTACGTGGACATGCCGCCAACGTTGGTTCCCCGCTGCGTTGCGATGCTCACTGCTGCTTTAGACCGTGAGTATAAGATCAGCTGCTGGGCCACTCTGTCAGTCTCTCTGGCTAGCTGCGCCCTGGTATAAAAAGTTTGTCCATTTTCGTATATTTTCAGAAAAGAGTATTAAGTGGTTTTATAATTTCAGAAAATGATTTAAACTTGTAAATTCAATAACTAATTATCTGTAATTTAGAAAAATACAAATAATATATCAAAATATTCAGAAAAACGAGAACTACCTATCTAAGCTATAATCATGCGTTGTTCAACAACGTCACTAACAAGTTTAATTAGAAGAACAAACCAACCCCTCTCATATACATCCGAGGTTTCTCCGAATTAGGGTTTGGACCCCTCGGACTCCGTTTAAACTACCAAGCATGTTTAGGGTTTCAATTTCAATAACTTTTAAATTGACATATCAGCATCCTTGATTGAGAATTGCATTGATTCCATGTGTTGATTGTTTCCCTTTCTTTCCGGTGTTTGCTTCCTCCCGATAGAATACGATATCGGAATCAAGATCGAGTCCAAGACTAAAGACCGAGATCAACATCGTCGAAGCTCGAAGACCAATACTTGACCAACTGTAATCAAGTCAAGTACCAGATGTCCGAAGCTCTGCCTTCCGGATATCAACTGGCAAAGGCAAGCGAAGCCCCACACATACATATAAATCCTATGCTTTCAAAGTATTTCATTCTTGCTATGTGCATACGATGCCAAAGTCTTTTATCGATAGATGGAGTAATTCTATCTGATGCATGTTACCTTTGAAGCCTATATTCCCTAATCCACTGCTCCTAGCATAACTAGGGTTTGGATTGTGAAGCGTTGCTAGAGCTGTTACATCTGTTGTGCTTAGCCATGCTTAGCTGTTACCACTGGTCCATCCGGTTGATGAACCAGAGCTGTGAATGAACCTAGTATGACAGGATGACGTGGTATGATTAGAGATGAAAGTTAAACATGCTAAGTCTAGTATGGGAGGCCATGGTGGGTTGTGGTTTTTGCAGTCCCATACTTGCCACTACTAGGACCTGAGTTCTTGCCTATGGTCCAAGATGAGCGTACAGCCACACGGGGGCCTGGAAACCCCCTCGACCAACTAACTTGCCTAGTAGATTGCATGAGTCACATAGTTCGGGCGTTCCATTCGACATACGCATTCTGGTTCTTCTCGAAGGAGGCGAATGAGGTGCATTCATACAGGTAGGTAAGCGTGGCAGGGAATGGGAGATGCCCGACACCCGTAATCTCAAACCCTGTTCACATCATTAGGGACCGACTTCGGGACTCGACCCATTACGGCGACATCTCCCTAGTGCGTGAATCATGGTCTTGGCGAAGCAAGGTAAAGGTCGTGGTCAACCACTCTCTGTCGGCCTTCCAAGGAAGAGGGCTAATAATGTTGGCGTTAAGAATCGGTTGATATGTGTGGGTAAAGTTGTACACCCCTGCAGGGTTAAATCTTTTTGAAAAGCCGTGTCCGCGGTTATGGACAAACTTGGAGACCAGATTCTAAGATCATAGAGAACTTTAACCTAACCGTAAAACTTGGCAAGTTAATCAATGTGTTCTTAAGGATGCTTCCTCAGGGATCGAGGGGTTGATCCTAGATAGGTCCAGCTGATGATGATTCGGTGGATATCAAAAGATGATCAAAGATAGAGATGTGGCTCTCTTATTCCCTTTTAAAATATTATTATTATTCTAGATTCTTCTCCCTCTTGTCTTACATATCAAAGATGGCTTTATGCAAAATAACTCAACCAGCCATAAGTCTTGCGGAGTACACCCTGTACTCACCCTTGCTTCGTTGATACTTTTGAAGCAGAGTAAGTGTTACCATAAGAAGATGAGTTCTTCACGGCATCGACATCGAAGAGTTGTTTGGAGTTCCTAGTCGGCAGTCTGGGATCTATGGATTGGAGGTCATCGTTATGCTTCGGGCCTCTTAGGCCATTTGTTAAGTTTGCTATACTTAATAGCATAATTTGCCTTCCGTTGCTTGGTGTTTTTGGTCAGTGACCTATGATTGTAATGTTTTGGTTCTTCGCTCAGTTATGAGCTTGCTGTAATAATTTTGTGTTGTAGGGTCACTATTATGTTACCGTTTTCCCTCTGTACGCTTTCGAGATTAGGTTAGGCTTCTGTTTAGACGAAGGTCTGGGATTTGTCTAGCCTTAATCCCGGGGGTGTCACAGGTTTTGGTATCAGAGCAGTACCGACTATAGGAAACCTTTCTATTGGTCGATGTTGAGTCTAGTGCTTGTGAAAACTATTTTCAAAGATGAAAATTATCTGTGAAAACTCTGGTATGCTTCTTTTTCTTCTTATCCAGTTTCGCTCTAACTCTGGGTCATCTTACCTGATGTTAATTTGGAAAAGTTTTTCTATGTCGTCTTGTCTCTCAAAGCTTCGGTGCCTCTTCAGGCATGTCGGTTCTCAACCATTTGACCTAGTGTTGAGTTCTCTAGAGTCTGGTGTGTGTTCCTTGTTTCCCTTGTTCTATTTCACCTGAGAGATTTCTTTCCATCATAATGTCCCTGTTTTATGGGTCCACAACATCATGTCTATGGTCCCACAGTGATCTGTTCTAGGCCTCGGAGTCTCCTTTCGCCTCGTGTGTCTCCTTTTTATTTGTTTGGATACTTCAGAAGTCGTTTCTGCTTTTGGAAGCTACCTTGTGATTGCTAGCTTGTAGTGTACGCTTTGTCACTCAAGTAGTAGTTACTCCTTTCTTTGGGTTTTAACCCTCAGACTTGAACCTAAGATCCCCGACTGTGCTGGATTCCGGTGTTGGGAATCTTGTACATGAAGTTGACCCTTTAACCCAAGATCCATTTTGTTGACCCTTGTGCTTAATGTTTACACATTACCTCAGAATGGTTAGTAACTCCTAGTATATCCTTCAAGCTTGTCAATATTGTCTCTATTGAACAGTGATGATAAAGGACTTCCCCTACCACTAGCTATGGCAGATGTCCTTTAATGGAACCAAATAGATCACGACAAGAGCTCCTCGAGAGTCTCGCATATATACTCGTGACTCCGCCACACCTTTCCCTCTTCTGCATTGGTTTTGCATAAGATTGTTGACTTATGTATCCACATCTCGGGATTCTATCCTGAGCATGTTCCTTCTCTTTCTTGTTGCTTTCCAACCTTTGTCTACCAATTTGTAACCAAGTAGTAAATGTGCATTGGTGTCTTCCAATGCAAGATACTCTTGTGGTCCGTTAAGATAAACCATATCGGAATGTCTAGGAGAAACAAACTCCAGTACCTCGTCATATCTAGGACCAGGTCAAAGTGTTGTAAACCGCAGATCAAGAGGCATTGATTGTCTCCCATCTGTTCTATCTTAAAGTATCACACTCTTTTATACTAAGAGGTCGTTCTGAGTTTCATGACCCTCTTAATGAAGTGATGCTCTTACACATATTACCCACCCTTCCTCTGAGTTTTTGCGCTCAGGAATGATGCGTGTGCATATTGATGTGGCCATCTAAGATTCTTAGCAATTCTCATCGCTTTGAACTCTAAGGACATTTGTGTCATTCTTAGCGTGATTGGTTAACCATATCACTAAGCGAAGTTTGATTGTGCTATCAAGTCCGTTATTCTGGTGCACCCTCTTCGGTCAAAGAGTTAGGATTGTTCTAAAGCTTTGTAACTATGTCTTCTTGCCTTACAAAGCAAGTTTCCTCTCGAGCTAAGTTACATATCGGTGGTTCGTGATATTCTAGATCATTACTAGAAGTATCGCCATGTTGCCACATGACCGTGTTGTCAGGTTATTGAGTAAGCTGTTTCTTTAAAACCTCTCACCAACAATCCATACTGGATACCCCTGAACTAGTTGGTTGAGCCTAAACAACAACTTGGAGAGTTGTAAGACAAAAGTTATATCCAACTATGTTCCTCCTTAATGGGATGTCTAGTTTTGTTCGTGCTGAAGTACGATAGTATGTCCTTTGTGGATATGTTATCTTCCTCGCCTTTGATTTGGTTTGGGCGATCGTCAAGTCAAACTCAGTTTTGGGGGCTATCCTGATGGTGTATCTACTTGTGATGTGTCACTTAAGTACATCTTCATGTCCTCTAGTCTGACCAATGTCTATGCCTCGTTCATACAACATGTGACTCCGTCGTCTTGGAGTGTATAGATAAGTTTGTTATTGAACCCATCGATGACATTCTTAACTTCTCCATGTTATATCAGACTCATATGGAACAGTTGGCATTAATGTTGGAAACTTTTGAGAACCATCTTCGTGCCATCTCTAAGTATGTGTTCTGGATGTTAGAAGTAACCTTCTCTGGTTCAGGTGCAAATGTTGAAAGATGTCATCATGGATTCAAGAAGAGTTATCTTTGTTTCCCCAGGAAATCATTTCAAGTTAGTCAAGCATGTGCAAAGAATTCTTGATATATTAGGTTGATACCTTTACATATGGAGAAGATCTTCCAAGCATCTTAAGCCACTGACTGATTTGTCATGGAAGATAAGAAGTCCAACAAAACTTCTATACCATCCTAAATGCTTCCTAAACATGATTCAATTGTGTTTCGTTGCAAACAAACTCATGTAGATGCAATTATATTCTGATAACTTGTTATCACATGGGTTTCGCAATCTAGCTCATTTTTTGGAGCTTGACATTGTAATCCATGTCTTGAGAATCTAGTGACTTTACCTCTAAGTAAATGTTGCAAACTTTCCATTCAAATATGCTGAGTCTGAAGTATCTCTCCACCTAACCAAATCTGAATCTCAAGCAGATATGATGGTTGGTGTTCCGCAAGGTTTTGACATAGGTCTCTATACATCTGGCAAGATTGATATAATGGTCTCCACAATTAGCCAGAAGACCTATTGCCATACTCCCTCGAATCAGCAATAACAACAACTCCTCATGGGGCATTTTCTGTGATCTATCATGGGAATTGGGCTTATGGTTTTCTTTGGATCCAAAGTCCAAACTTCACTTGATGAATGATTAAATGCTTGTCCAAAAGTCTATTATTAGTATCTCGAACATCAAGGAGAACATTTAAAGTAGTGTTGCTAAATGTTTCTCGGTCGATCCTCCAGATCCTTCGATGGCAAGCGTCTTGTTATGACAAGTACTTAGAGTCTGAGAATGAAGTTTCTTTCTTATCGTGTCATCAGGAATCTTCTAAACTATTCCTCTTGGTGGTGCAAAGTAATATCGAGATCTTTGGCAAAGATTTTGGTAGTCCTCGATGAATTAAGAGTTTCCTTTCCACTTTCTGAAACGTGTTTGAAGAGCGACTATGATTTTGTTAATCAATAGTTTCTCTTGTCACATGTTCCTTGTGACTCTTATGAGTCCTATCCACCAAAACACCTTTTTCTCTTGGACTTGTGTTGTACGAAAGAGTGACCCTTCTGTGTCAAAAGTAGTTCAACAACTTGGTTTTGTTGATACCTATCTTTTCCACCTGTAAATCTCTATTAAGTTGTTTAGTAGAGGTTTATCTCTCGAAGTCTATGTTCGTGTTCTTTCTGTTGGAAGCTTTATTCCCCCAGAAGTCAAAACTCCTTTGTAATTCCCATGGTCTCAATCCTTATGAAGACCAGTTATATGTCACCTTGAAAACCATCTCATTTTGTTTCCTCCTCTTCCTTGGCGTGTTTCATGTCGTTAGCTTTAGAGATGTTTGTGAAACATCTATCCATGAGTTAACCATGAGATACTCAGTTTGTGGGTCTGTGCCATTCCCTCTCTCCCTTAGTGTGAGCAGCCACCTTGAAGATTATGAAGCGCTTTGTCCATTCGTCATGGTGGCATGGATCAACCTCTTCGAGAAGATCATCGAAGTTTAGTGTAACCCTGTTCCTTCTATCTTCCTATCTAGGAATCTCGGGACGAGATTCTTTTAAGGGGGATAGAATTGTAACAACCCTAGTTTTATCTAATAGTAATTAGGGTTTGAATGTGAATAACATGAGCATCATTATCATTGCTAAAGAAAATTTGATTAAAGAAAAGGTTCCTAAAAACCCTAAACCCTATCTCCGCTCTCTATTTGAAACCTATTCAAAATGGATTTGAACTTTGAAAACTACAAAATTATGAAACCCAAATTGATTACAAGGGTCTCTGAAATATTTTGAATATTTGTAAAAGTTCTGGTAATTTGAAATTATATAAAACAGATTAAATTTGAATATACAAAAGAGAAAGTACAAAAACAGAAAATAAAAAAATGTTTCTATAAAAAAAATAGAACCCTAGCTAATCTGGGTCATAGCCCATCATCTCTCTTCTTGTCCCTGCCACTCAGCGCACAGCCAGCAGCCACGGCCAGCCCAAGACGGCCCACCCCAGGCCCATACCTCTTCGTTTCTTTCCCCGTCGTCTTCCTCCAGACAGGCAGGGAGCTGCCTGTCACCGTCGGCGCCGTTGATCCTTCCCGCCATGATTCCCGCCCCCGCCGAGCTCCAGGAAGTGGATAAGAAGCCCCGCGATCCCTTGCACCGTCCTTATCCCCTCCCGCTCCCTCCTGCGACCTCCCTCTCGCGTTCCTCCTCTCTGGCCGAAACCCTAGCCGTCTAGAGCCGCTGCTAGAGGCCGTCCCGAGCCTCGCTGTCGCTCCTGGGAGCTCCGATTCACCGTTGTGAGCAATCTCGTTGAAGGAATCGAGGTGAGGAGACCCCAATCGTCGCCACGGTCACCGTTCTTCCTCGTCACCGACGCCGTTCTCCATCGCCATTACCGCCGCTCCCGAAATCCCCCATCCTCGCTGATGTCACTCACGCATCGAGGGTGAGCTCACGGTCCTCTAGGACCCCTCTAATCCTCCCCTCTCTCTCTGGTTCGAGCCCACGCCTTAGCTCGCCGTCCGCCGCCGTCGGACGTTGTCATAGACGACTCTCCGACCTCTAGCTAGCGGCGCCGCCTGTTTTAGGTTCCCCGCGATGCACTGGTTCAAACGCGCGTAACCCCGCAGCCCCGCGCGCTCTCTAGCGTCGTCGCCGGCCACCGTCTGTCGCGTCGCCCGTCGTGGTGACGTGGTGCTCGCGTGGCTGCCGCGTGGTGCCTGCGTGGCCAAGGTCCCACTCATCATCCAGCGCGGCTAGCCTCTGCCATGGTGAGAAAAGTTTAGGGTTAGGTTTGTGATGATGTCAGCGACACGCAGTCAACCTAGTCAAAGCCGTGGGACCCGCTCTGTCCACGTGGAGGTTGAGTTGGCACTGGGGCCACTCAGTCAGTCTCTCTGGCTAGCTGTGCCCTGGTATAAAAAGTTTGTACATTTTCTTATATTTTCAGAAAAGAGTATTAAGTGGTTTTATAATTTCATAAAATGATTTAAACTTGTAAATTCAATAACTAATTATCTCTAATTCAGAAAAAATAAAAATAATATATCAAAATGTTTAGAAAAATGAGCACTACCTATCTAAGCTATAATCATGCATTGTTCAACAACTTCAATGACAAGTTTAATTAGAAGAACAAACCAACCCCTCTCATATACATCCGAGGTTTCTCCGAATTAGGGTTTGGACCCCTCGGACTCCGTTTAAACTACCAAGCATGTTAAGAGTTTCAATTTCAATAACTTTTAAATTAACATATCATCATCCTTGATTGAGCATTGCATCGATGCCATGTGTTAATTGTTTCCCTTTCTTTCCGGTGTTTGCTTCCTCCCGATAGAATACGATATTGGAATCGAGATTGAGTCCAAGACTGAATACCGAGATCAACACCGTCGAAGCTCGAAGACCAATACTTGACCAACTGTAATCAAGTCAAGTACCAGATGTCCTAAGCTCTACCTTCTGGATATCAACTGGAAAAGGCAAGCGAAGCCCCACACATACATATAAATCCTATGCTTTCAAAGTATTTCATTCTTGCCATGTGCATACGATTCCAAAGTCTTTTATCGATAGATGGAGTAATCCTATCTAATGCATGTTACCTTTGAAGCCTATATTCCCTGATCCACTACTCCTAGAATAACTAGGGTTTGGCTTGTGAAGCGTTGCTAGAGCTGTTACATCTGTTGTGCTTAGCCATGCTTAGCTGTTACCACTGGTCCATCCGGTTGATGAACCAGAGCTGTGAATGAACCTAGTATGACAGGATGACATGGTATGATCAGAGATGAAAGTTAAACATGCTAATGCTTGTATGGGAGGCCACAGTGGGTTGTGGTTTTTGCAGTCCCATACTTGCCACTACTAGGACCTGAGTTCTTGCCTATGGTCCAAGATGAGCATACAGCCACACAGGGGCCTGGAAACCCCCTCGACCAACTAACTTGCCTAGTAGATTCCATGAGTCACATAGTTCGGGCGTTCCATTCGACAAACGTGTTCTGGTTCTTCTCAAAGGAGGCGCATTCATACATGTAGGTAAGCGTGGTAGGGAATGAGAGATGCCTGGCATCTATAATCTCAAACCCTATTCACATCATTAGGGACCGACTTCGGGACTCGACCCGTTACGGCGGCATCTCCCTAGTGCATGACTCATGGTCTCGGAGAAGCAAGGTAAAGGTCGTGGTCAACCACTCTCTGTCGGCCTTCCAAGGAAGAGGGCTAATAACGTTGGCATTAAGAATCAGTTGATATGTGTGGCTAAAGTTGTACGCCCCTGCAGGGTTAAATCTTTTCGAAAAGCCGTGTCCGCGGTTATGGACGAACTTGGAGACCAAATTCTAAGATCATAGAGAACTTTAACCTAATCGTAAAACTTGGCAAGTTAACCAATGTATGCTTAAGGATGCTTCCTCAGGGATCGAGGGGGTGATCCTAGATAGGTTCTGCTGATGATGATTCGGTGGATATCAAAAGATGATCAAAGATAGAAATGTCGCTCTCTTATCCCCTTTTAAATATTCTTATTAGTCGAGATTCTTCTCCCTCTTGTCTTAGAAAACAAAGATGGCTTTATGCAAAATAACTCAACCAACCATAAGTCTTGCAGAGTACACCTTGTACTCACCCTTGCTTCATTGATACTTTTGCAGCAAAGTAAGTGTTACCATAAGAAGATGAGTTCTTCATGGCATCAACATCGACGAGTAGTTTGGAGTTCCCAATCGGCAGTCTGGGATCTATGGATTGGACATCATCGTTATGATTTGGGCCTCTTAGGTCATTTGTTAAGTTTGCTATACTTAATAGCATAATTTGCCTTCCGTTGCTTGGTGTTTGTGGTCAGTGACCTATGATTGTAATATTTTGGTTCTTCGCTTAGTTATGAGCTTGCTATAATAATTTTTGTGTCGTAGGGTCACTGTTGTGTTACCGATTCTCCCTCTGTACGCTTTCGATATTAGGTTAGGCTTATCTTCAGACGAAGGTCTGCGATTTGTCTAGCCTTAATCCCGAGGGTGTCACACTGATGAGGCTGAAAACTTTGTTGAGTGAGTACTATGCATACATATCCTCACATATATGAAATGAAACTTGTAAAAATATATGTTCAGGTGTCTAAATCGAGTATCGTTTTTGTAGGTTAGTTAATGCAACCAAAGGAAAAGATTATGTTGCACCAGTATGTGGGGGTGTGTTTCAAGAATTTAGGAATCATGTAAGATGTTCAACTGAACTTTGAATTGCATGCGAACTGTGCACATGAGATGACCTCTTGATTATTTTGTATAACCGCATATCACGAATCTGAGTAAAGAGAACCCGGGCGATGTTAGTGATGGTATATATGCCCTATCATGTGGTCCTGCAAAGAGGGTGTAGACAACTTCAGCTTGCGATGATGATGGTATCCACTACAACACTTATGAGCGTGATAAACATTTGAAGACACAAAACAAGGGCATCACGACCAGTGGAGAGCACTTGAGAGCCAAAATGAAGAAGTCAGAGGACTATGATCACTATGGTCACATAAAAGAGGTTATTGAGTTGAACTATAACGACAATACTAGTGGTTGATCTATGGTTCTATCCAAGTGTTATTGGTATGACCAAGATCCGAACAAGAAAAGAGGCCCCAGAATGTCACATCCCAAAATTTTCCAATTTTGAAATGTGAAAAATAATCAAACAAAAGAATTAAATGTTGAAAATTATGGTGAAAAGAAACTTTTTGCTTCTAATTGGAAACATCAAAACCCCACCTGAACAAAATTTGAATGAAACGGCAACAAACAAATTTCCAAACAAATCAAATGCATTTATGAATGGAAAGAATCTTTAATTAAAAAGCACTTGCAAAAGTTAGACCAAAACCCTAAACCCTAAAGAAAGAAATCATCTCCAACATCACTCTAAGACTATGGCTTTGATCCATATAAAAATTAGGCAACAAAAATTTATTAATGATAAAAAATGATAATCAAAAATATTACAAAACCATGGAAATTGGTTTCACTCAATTTGGAGCCATGGATAAAAACTTATGATTTAAATAAAAGAAAAAGGGAATAATTTCCAAGGCTAATAAAGCTCCTAACTAAAAACAATATCAAATTGTGAGCAAAGTAATCCTAAAGGGAATTAAAAAGATAAACAAATATTAAATAAAATTACACAAATTGGAATCACCAATTTTGGAATTATAAATAAAAAGACATGAATTTTATAAGACAAATAAAGACATAATTAAATGAGAAATATTTAAAAGGCAATTTAAACCTTAGCAAAATCCATAAGTAAAAGGAATAAAAGTTTACTAAATAAAAAAAAGGAATAAAGGATTAATTAAATAAAATTATATGGGTTTGAACCATATTCAATTTTATTTAAATAAAGAGATATTGCCTAAACTAAATAAATATTAAATCACAAGAAAATTATTTGAAACATTCCAAACTGGACTTTGAAACACACTAAATAAGTGGTTTAAACCTACTGAAAAGTTTTAGAAAAGGTTTGAAATCAATTTGGAATCTGAATCAAATGTTTCAAATAAAAACAGAAAATAGAATTGGAAAAAGAAAAAGAATCAGAGAAGAAAAAAATAAGAAACAACCCAACTCAGCCAGCCCAGCAAGCCCCTTGGCCCAACACCAGCCCACCCGGGCCACTCACCTCTCCCCGCTGGACTTTTCCCACCTACACACACGCACACCCCCACTGACGAAGCGACCCCACGCCATGTTGGCATCGTCTTCAACCCCGCAGAACGCGCTCCCCATTCCTCCTCGCCGTTTCTGCTTGTTGATGAATCGCGTCAATTCTCTTAAACACCTTAGTAACTCTCCCCTGCAAATACGCTCTTCTAATCGCCTCGCCCTCCTCTCCATTTCCCCCTAGCCACCACGCCACCGGAGCCCCTAGGCTGCTCGAATTCCTCCTCACACAGCCGCTGTCTCCGACGAGCTCCAGTGCAAATTCTGGCGAGCTCCGACCACGCCCCTTACCCTAGCTCACACTAACATGCCAGTGGCCTCTGCTTGCTCGCGCGCGCCCTAGAGCGTCGACTCTGACCTTGCCTGCTCGCCACCGTCATCTGCCTCATCTTCGGTGAGCGATAGCCGTCGTCCCCGTGCCCTCCTTGCCCCTTGGTAGGTGTCCCTGCGATCCTTGAACCCGTGCACATATCACTAATGCCTTACCTTGCTCGCTTGCATTCTAGATACTCTCCACTGATAAAGACCGTGTGTGCCCGACGCCAGCAACATCTCCGGTGAGAAATACATGACGACTCCGAGCGCCCCTTCGCCCACGGAGACCACATTGAGCTTCGTCACGCTCATGCAAAACCGGTGAGCCCCTCCTTTCCTCCTCTTGCTTCCTGGAAACGTCGGACCGCCACTGATAGAGCGTCGCCGCCCTGCATCGCCAGCCAGCGTTGCCAGTTCCTGGTCAAGGCTCTGTGAACCGTTGGATGCAGATCTGGCGGATAGGATAGAACGTTTAATCGAAGAGGTATCGTGTGTTATGTTCCATGCAATTTCCTTTAAATCCTGCAGCCCACGTTGCTCGATCCACACGAAATGGTATTAGCCAATTAGAACAAGACACGTGGCAAGGATCTGTTTTAAAAACTAGAATTTGTTCTATTGAATGTTTAAACTTGCAAAAATCATAACTTTTGATTTGTATGTCCAAAAATTGCAAACTTTATATCAATGGATTCAGAAAAATGTAAAATTGGCAACTATGGCCCTGGTTTGGTCATTTGCTTCGGAAAAATTAGGTGTTTTTGCAGAAACATTAATAAGACTATTTTGAGTATAAAAAATATTCTAAAAATGATTTTTGACTGAAACCTTTTGCAAATGGATTTGTTTTGAGCCCTCTGACCATAAACACTAACATTTAAGTTTGAAAATATATTTTGTGACACTAAGGAATTATTCCTTTGAATAAAAGCATTTCTAGTAAAAAAATGATTTAAAAGGGCTATTTTCACTAACTTGATTTTAAATGATTTTCCCACTTTTATAAATGACCAGTAGGTGGTTTGAAATGGTAGAACCTTGTTAAAAACCACTTTTTGAAATAAAACAACCTTTTGCATGCTTGCATGCATTTCCTTGTTTTTATCATTTTATGTGGTGAATTGTTTGAATGCTAGTTTTGAATGTGTCCCTTGCTTGATTGAATTGTAGTGAACTTTGAAGAGTGTGGCAATTGCAAGTTCAAGGAGAGTACCTAGTTTATCTACTAAAAAGGCAAGTGATACTTTGGTCATCAAAAGTCCTATCTTTTCAATATTGCATTAGTGATATTTTTGTAGTACGCAAGATAGGACTATTTTATATATTACTATGCTATAGTAGATCCTATAGAATATATATTGGTAGGAATCTTCCTAAGATAAGAGACAAGTTGTGCTAGTATGCTTAGCTTAGCTAGTAGAATACAAGAGTGGTTTATTCATGCTATGATATTATGCAAAGTCTAAAGACTATGTTTTTGATTAATAAAACAACTAAGTGAATGAATCACCTGGGTGGAATGGTAAGATTGGTTTGTGTTGAGTGGTTACACAAGGATCATGTTTATGGTTTACCTTGTGTATCACACTTGTGGATGGCCACCCAGGAACAAAGAGATTTGAGATGTTTTGTGTTGAGAAGCTTCCAATGCAGCCACATGGAATATGGGCTCTGCCTTGATTACATAGGTTGCAAAAACTCAGACAGGAAGGAAGTTGGTGGTAGTGATGATAGGTGGAACGTGTCTGTGCTGATCTGAGGGATTGTTTCTGAAAAGTATCGTCTTGATGCATGTCGAGTCTTGTGGGACAAGTGCACCACCTCTCGAGAGGGTAAAACCTAAGTACTTAGCCGTGTCCCCGGCAATGGACAATTTGAGCATCAAAGACATTGAAGCTATCAAGGATCTCCTCATCCCAATTTCTCTAAGTTAAAAACTTGTTGGGTGAACAAGGGAAGCACCTAGTGTGTAACCAGTGTGCCATTGTGTGATGAAATGTTTTGAAAAGAGAAAACTATTTTCAAAGGATAGGGAAAACTTGTTTTATGCAAAGGCCAGCCAAAACTCCACTTAGCCAAATATTCATGTAGATTTTAGATTCTCCAGATCAATATGATATCACTTGCCAATACAATTCAAATGTATTGACCCTTGTGGCTGTAACTTATTATGTTGCAGGTTTGTTTGATGTTAGTGAAGTTTGTTGAGTAGGGATTACAAGTCTACAACCAACATGATTGCCTGTGGCATATGAAGATGAAGGACTCCATGCTATATAGATTTATCTGCTACTTTGTAATAAGATAGCCATATGAGATATGCAAGTTGTAATGAACTATTTTATTCCTGGTTATAAGTTGTAATATGACCTTTGTTTCTTGATATTACATCTTAAACTATGGGTGCTAGCTATTCGATCCAGGGACTAGCACTGTAAACACAGGGACCTCTACCTTATCAGGTTGGGACTTCTACATAGGAATGATGGGAATTTCATATCGATCAATACTACTGCTAAGTGGTACAAGGAGGATCCTTATATTTCGGTAACTCAAGCTTCTAAGGTAATATCCTTGGATGACAGAGATAATAACGACTGACAATATGTGCAAAAGTTTTAGGCAAGGAGCACCTATGATGTGAATGAGTATGACGAGCCAGTCACCATTGATGTTTCCCACCAACATGATCCCAGTGTTTGTATGGTAACTGAATTGGCTGACGTTCATGAAAATTTGATTGCTAGAGGCGGCTCTGTGCATGATGGACAAGTAGATTTCACTGTCGATGTTAGTGTAGTGGACAAAGACAGGAATAAACTGGTTCTACCTAATGAATGGCAAGAGGAAGAAGATCCAGCCTAGTCAGAATATGTGGATCTAGAACACGACGGTGCTAAAAGCGATGATGGTGACGATGATTAGACTATTGTTCCAAATTATGCAGTGAGATGATGAACATTAAGTCATTTTGGTTTTCTCATTTTAAAATGTATGAGACATGATGAAAATTTCCCGTTGGATTGTAATCCTAGACTAATTGTTTGCCCCGTCTAAATTGGATTAAGCTTAACTCGACAAGTGCAAACATATGTAGAATAGGTTCAGTACATTAATTAATTATCAACCACATGACCAGGTTTCATACAGAAGGGGGCATATGCACCTCGTGTTAGTAGAGATGGGCGAGCATAGTGTCTCGGCAGATAGGGCAGCTGGCGTTGCTCTCAAACCAAGTGAAGATGCAATTGCAGTGGTACAGATGGTTGCATCCTCGGAGACACACCGTTGTGCGCTTCGACAATTCCTACATGCATATGTCGCAGTGGCCATCCTCCGGCTCAACCAGGTATCAACTATCTTGAAGCGTCGGTAGGTTAACGATGAGCCAGAGGTCTACACAGAGAGTTAGGTGGAAGTGGAACCCGTCGACAAACACACGCCTCATGCCAGATCCGGTGTAGAATGTCGTAAGGCATGATGATGTCCCACTCCTCCGCCGTGAGTTGCAGGTTCTTCAGCAGCCATACACGCCAAGAACCTTCCGCATAGTTCCATGACCTTGCTCGCTCTTTGAAGCTTGCTGGGAGGCAGGCTGAGATTCAACACCTCCTATTTGCAGGGTGTGGCCGCGACAATGTCCTCCTCTAGAGGGGATGGGAGGGAGCCAGGCATCCTCCTGATCTCATACGTCCTCGAGAAGATCTTTAGTGTCATTGTGTACATCATTTCCTCGTCAACTAACTATGGCTCGATGATGGAGTAGTTGGTTGTGGCTGCGGAGACATGGCAGGCACAGAAGACATGGGGGCCAGACTCGATGATGCACTCCTGTGAGGAGCGCTCAAGTTCCAGCGGCGCCGCCATTTGGTGATTTTTTGGTGGGGTGGGGGGAGGGAGGGAGGGAGAGGGGTGGGTGGGTGGCTACTCGAGGGCGAGGAGTTGGTTTTTTAATTTTGGGTTCTCTGGCGCTACCCTATATGAGGGGGAAGAGGCCAGGGGAAATGGGTGAGAGCGAAGATCTCGAACGCGAGGCTGCGGTAGCTCATCATTGCCCAACGTCAGCCCTGGCTCGTCCTCTCTCCATGGTTCTACTGTTTTATTTTTAATTATTTTTTGCGGGGGCTCCATGGTTCTATTTTCTAATTATTATTTGCGGGGGATCCATGGTTCTATTTATAGGGGAAAGTCCAAAATAAACATTAAATTTCTAGGGGAAAATGTAAATTCGAACCCCAACACCAAATTCTTTAAATTGGTACTCCAAACTTATCAATCCTGGTACGTTTTGAACCCTAGATTTATTTGAGATGGGATTTCATTATCCCCTTTTATGTAAAAGAAACTATGTGGATGCGGTGGTAACACCCAAGTTCTATGAATTTTCAAGATTTCTAGCTAAAGGAGAGCAACTATGTGGATGCACATGCTGGTGGTAATTCCCCTTATTATCGGTAAAAGAGAGAAACTATGTGGACGATGATTATTCATTTTATTTATAACATAACTAGTACAGGTACTCCACAACCATGACCGAAACTAAATATTATACTCTAGACGGAATCAACATACATATGGACACCCGCATATCAAACGGTTTTTTCCGTCAAGAACCTATAGCGCCCTCTGCCGCATGCGGCCATGCCGTCGCGTGTTAGATGTACTCAAAGATTCTTCCCCTCATGGCACACCCTTTGTTACTGCAAGTGCACCTCAGTGCCGAGGACAACCGATCTACAAAAGTTTTTGGCTCGAAGACGCCTCCATGCTCACATCCCGGGCACTTGCCATCGGATAATGTTCCAATGCATTATGTGCATTCCATGTGCGCATAGCCAGTGCACTGCTCGTGCAAGAAAAATAGATTTATCCCAAAAAACAACAGTTGTATTGAACTAGTGTGACACAGAAGGAAAACATCCTGAAAAAAGAAGTACTTAACCATGTATGCAGGATGACGAACAATTTGAGAACAAAGCCTGCAGTTGAAGAACTGCATCATATGACTCCAGTCAATCACAACTTTAACCCACTTCTACGCCATAGAACCGCCACTCATGTCAATCATAGCTTCAACTGCGGATCTGAGAGGGATTTGTGAGACTAAGATAGAGAGCAGAGAGAGATACGGTTGATGAGAGAGAGCGGGAGACACTTGCAAGTTAAATAGTACTACTAGTAGACTCTTCATCTCACTCTAGGGAAGCGAAAGACAAAAAGACTCACGCGGAGAAAACTAGGGAAGTGTTGTGTTTCCCGAGTAGGGGTAGGTGCTAAGTTATTCTAGTTTTTAATTAATCTATGAACCGGTGTACATGATGCTTTGACGACCTAAGGCTACGTGCAAGACTAATACAGTAGTATTAGTACATAGGAAGGAAACCACTTTGGTCCTTGGCGGCAAAAAAATCAAACTTTTTCGGTTTCAAAATTTTCACTTGCTTCCCAAACATCGGAAGGGAAGGTTATTCAAAAAAATTCGCCATTCACAGTAGTACTTCTTATCTTATCTTTATCTTGTCTTATCTACTCTCGCAGGATACCCAAATTCACACTTCTACTCATTGATAGTACTAGTAGTACTCCTAATTACTACTCCGTCTGTTTGCGACCGTTTTTGGTACCAAGAACTGGCCTAGAAAATAGGTGAGAACATCTTGAGAACGTTTGAGCTAGCCTCTTAACTGCATAGTAATTCTCTCTCTTTGTTTCTTTTTTCCCACGCTTGTAGCTGATGCACAGATCATTTTTAGGGGAATCTTGGTGCCTTGGTCAAAGAAAGAACACAGAAAATAAGGTTCCTTTATTTATTCATTGTAACGGAGGGAGTAGGAATACTGATACTAGTACTGGAGTAGTACTTCTCTTCCACAAAAAGAAGTTCAACTTCTCCTTCGTTCTACTCTTCGGCAAAATTTCTTTATTCCTCGAAAGGCACGTTCCTCTCACAAATACTTGAAGGAATCCCGGTGGATTGGCTGCATCGTCCTCGCTGGTCTGCTTTAGCTCGAGGCCAGTCCCGGGAACAGTTCATCCGTCGGGAACATGCCGCCATTGGAGCCGCCTCTATAGGGCGCCTGGACGCTCGTGGTAAACGTGCGATGGCTGTGCCAACCGACGACGCGATTTTGGGCCCCCTTGAGGGTACCGATCCTGCGTTGGCCGCATCACGGAGGCGTCAACACGGCACCCAAAGAAAAGTGACCTCTACAACAAAGCGCCGGTGTGCTTCCACTTTGACTGTGACGGAGCTGCGTACGCGGAGGGCACTCTGGATGGACATCAACCATGGCCAAGTTAAGCTCGTGCGAGACAGTTGGCAATCCTTCTGTCGGGAACTTGCGGCCAGCGAGCATGCGACCGGGGCAGACAACTCGGGTGGGCGCCAGGTCGCCCTGGCTGTGGCAGACGACCCGGTCCTGGGTCCCCTCGAACCTATCGATCCTATGTCAGCCCTTTATTACGAGCAAGACATGCTCAAGTTGGATCTCGAGCATGAGGAGCGTGTGGCTGGTGGACGTGCTGCTAGAGGAATCGACTCGGTAGGGGGCAAGTCGACCTCTTCAGACCTTCGACTGACATTAACAAGGTACAACAGTGACTTCAGTCCTCGGAATTGGTTCACATCCTTGTGTGCTCCTCTACTCCTTCCGAGAAATATTGTCCCTTCGACCATGATCAACAGTAATGAGGGTGCTTTTTTCTGTGTGTGGCAAGCAGTTGTACGAAGAGTATGGATTAGTTACTCGGTTGAAATTGAGCCGGACCCGACTACTTTTCCAAGATAAATTTTAGGCCCTTTGTGACAATTGTATGGACATGGATGTAATTTTATATTTTTATGTCCTTGATGTAACCTTTAATTCCACTGATTGTGTTGATTGAATCATGTTGCTCTTTCGAGACCTGACCTGGTTAAAAAATAAAAAGAATGCCACCACCATAATTTTCATACGAAGTGTACCATGCCAAATTGTAGGATTTTTCAAGCTTTATAACTAAAACTTCTCACACTTAAATGATTGTATGTCAATAATACGATATTAGGCAAAACTTGAATACATGTGAGCATGATAGACTATTACTCTAGAAATTTTCCAAAATTCTTTTGAAATTCAACCGCTATTAATAACCATAAACACAAGTTTTAAAAATGCTCAAAAGTAACAATAATTACATATAGGTCCACAAACCACCTTGCGGTGAATACATGCCCTAGCGCGATAATTGAAGCGTCTCGCTCCTCTAGGACCTACGGTACCCCGGTTCCAAAAAAATGCCACCACCCCAATTTTCATACAAAATGTACGATGCTCTCTTACAATTCCCAAGTTTTAGGATTTTTCAAGCGGGCATAGAAAGGTTTTTCATTTTATTCATGTTTAATATTCTTACTTTTTGACGAGGTTGCTGCATCGTGATGCTAGCTGTTGTATAGTTTAATCGCTACGTATTGTATATGCTAGTATAAGGCTGACACTAGATGGCGTGTCACTTTGTTATACCTAATACTCGGTTATAATATTGAACTTGCTCTCGCGCACTTCTTGTAGATTATTAAATTAGACCTAATTTGACATATCGACATAAAGTCGTCTAAGTGGGTGAAATTAGGTAAAAAATAAAGCTTGAAAAATATCACATGTAAATTATCCAACCACTTTATGTACTATAAAATAAATGGCACCTATGAACTCTAATTTAGCCATATTAATCATACTTCCTTCTTAAAAAACTTTTACTTCTTCACCATGTTAACTTTTACTTGAGAGGGCGGCTCTATTTCTCTGGCGTGTTCGGCAGCCGTGTTGGTTTGGAGTAGGAGGAGTAATACATAGGAAGGAAACCACTTTGGTCCTTGGCGGCAAAAGATTCAAACTTTTCAGGTTTTGAAATTTTCACTTGCTTCCCAAATATCAGGAGGGAAGGTTATTCAAAAGACCGAGCATGCGCAGTAGTACTTCTTATCTTATATGTTTCGTAAAAAAACTATATAGTGTACAAATAACTTTGAACTGGACCATTGGATCAAGACTAGCAAATCCAAACATTGCTAACCGTTGGATCTTCTTTCCCATTCTTAGCATCTAGAATATTCTATTGATAGTCTTTATCACAATGAACGCTAGTATGCACAAACTTTAGAACACACTTCACTGCATAGTTTCAGGGACCTTGTGCTAACTGCATGGACTTGGATGCAATTTTCATTTTTATGAGGTCCTTGATGTAACTCCTACTTCCACCGACCGTGTTAACTGAAGCACCTCTCTCCTACGGGACATACCACAGTTAGAAAAAATGCAACCGCCCTAATTATCACACAAAGTGGACCAGGGTTTCTTATAGTTATGTTTTTCAAGCTTCCTAGCTAACTTCGCACACTTCACTAACTTCTTGCCAATTTAACGGAATTATTAGGTCAACCTTGATCTATAAGTAAGCGCGGTACATTGCTCATGAATTAGATGTCTCTTCTAAGGTAGATGGGTGCATATTCTTGTAGTAAAATAATGTCGTCGGTGTGAGTTTCCAACTATCTGGAAAAGAACATTCTCAATTTCTCGACTGATGATGAGATTGTTCTTTTACGTAAAGAAAGCCTGAAGAATATGGATCTGAATGCCATAAGCCAAGCTACCTGAAATATTAAGTGGACCAATATATTTTACCTACGATTCCCATGTTTAATGCTATGAGTTTTCAAACTTCTTCCTAGCAAACTCTGCCCACTTGAATGACTTTATGTCAATTTATCAAAATTAGGTCAAATTTGAACTAAAAGTAAATTGTAGGTTTCTTTGAAAGATTTGTGAATTTTTTGGAGGTAACCATCGAAGGATCATTTAATATATCATAGACCACCACTGAGAATTTTGACAACATCCTCTTACTAATATTTTGCATCTTGACAATTTAACGAAATTAGGTCAAACTTGAACTACAAGTAAGCGCGATGGATTGCTCTCGAATTAAATGTCATTTCATGGTTAGATGAGTGCATCTTCTCGTAGTAAACAACATTGTCGTTGTGAGTTTCCAACTATCAGGAAATAACATTCTAAATTTCCACAGTGATGACGAGATTGCTCCTTTTAGAAAATAAAATCTGAAGAATATGAATCTGAATCCCCCAAGCCAATCTTTCAGACATATATAGTGGACCGACATGTTGTACTTATTCCCGTGTTTTATGTGTTTTCAAACTTCGTACTAGCTAACTCTGTCCACTTGAATGACTTTATGTCGATTTATCGAAATTAGGTCAAATTTCAACTGCAAGTAAATTGTATATTGTGCTGAAAGTTTTACGAATATTTTTGGAAGGTAACCATCGGGGGGGTCATTTAATATATCACAAACCACACCATCGAGGGTTTGACAATAGATTCGACTTCTTGCTAAGATAATTCATCTTGACAACTTAACGAAATTAGGTCAAACTTGAGAAACAAGTAAGCTCAATAGATTTCTCTTGAATTAATTGTCTTTTTCGAAGGTAGATGGGTGCATATTTTCCGCACATAGCGGACCATGCATGTTTTATTTGTGATTCCTATATTCTATGAGTTTTCAAGGTTCATAGTTAAATTAACCCCCTTAAATTACACTACTCCCTCCGATTCAAATTAATCTTTGCCAAATTGCAGATAAGGTCAACGTTTACCACAAGGTAGGACCCACATAGCTTGGTCATATTGCTCCATGCAATAGAGAGGAGAGAGGGGAAATGATTTTTCTATTCTCTATGGGCAACTCAAAAGCTTGAGGTATAACTTTATTTTCTCCACAATGTACTACTATCTAACTTAAGGTGTACTTTATTTACTGTCACATCCCAAGATTTTCCAAATCTTGTAATGTGAAAAATAAATGAATAAAATAAAACTTTGTTGAATTTCAGGGTGAGAAGAAACTTTTTGAATCCAATTGGGAACTTTCAAAACCTATTTGGATCAAATAAAATCCTAAAGGGATTTAAAAAGTTAAATAAACAATAAACTTCAAAATATTTAAAATTACTATTTTGGACCTTTTAATAAAGGTTTTGGTTTTCAAAAGAAAAGGTGGATTTATAAATAAAGATTATTTTGTAGAGCCAAATTAAACCTTGACCAATATTTTGAAATAAAATGTTTTGTTTTGATCAAAAGAGTAAAAGTTTATTTAAACAAAATAATAAGGATTTAATAATATCCAATTTTATTAAAATAAAGGTTTTGCCATTTTAATTAAACAACAAAACTTGTTAAAATTATTTTAAACAAGTTTTATAAGTATTTTATATTCTCAAATAAAACCTACTGAAGTGTTTTGGTTTTATTTTAGATTTCAAAATAAAGTTTTAAATAAACAAATCCTATTGGATTTAATGACTAAGGTCCATTTTATTTAATAATTAATGGACCCTAAAAATAAAAATGTTATTTTATTTTAAACAAGCTTTCCAAGTATCTTATATTTTCAAATAAAACCTACTGATTTGGTTTTGAAAATATTTAGATTTCAAATGGAGTTTTTAAATAAATTAAAACCCATTTGATTTATTAACTAGTGTCCATTTTATTTAATTATAAATGGACTCTAAAATAAAAATATTATTTTATTTTGGGAATTGGTTTATGTTGTTAAACAGAACCAAACTTAATATAAAGTTTAGTGGAAGTTGTTTTGAATTGGTTGTTTGATTTGTTTGTTTGAATTTCAAAACAGAAATTGAATTCGAAAAAGAAAAAAAATCCAGAACAGGAAAAAAATAAGAAAAGGGAGCTAGCCCAGCCGGCCAGCCCAACTAGGCCCAGCAAGCCCACCTATTTCCCCCTCTGCTGAAACGTTTTCTCACTCAGACCCGCACCTGCGCAGACGCTGACTGGTGGACCTCTTTTCCCTCTCACTTTCTCGCTGACAGCAAGACCCCACCCCTCCAGCTCATCTTCTTCCTCCTCGCGTTAAACTCGCCAGCCGTTGCTGCCATTGATTTCTCCGGTTGAATACACCTTAATGCAGCGTCAATCTCTCGCCGCGAGCACGCTGTCTTAATTGCCTCGCCCTTCTCCTCCTTTCCCCTCTGTCTCCTCCCCCAAGTGCGCCCCCAGGCTACCGAATTTCACTGGACACCGCCACTGTCCGACGATGCTCCGGCGAGGATTCCAGCAGCACCACGCCACCCCTTGCCTCCTCAAGCACCCAGCCGTGATCTCCATCACCTGGCAGACCTTTCTGCATCTGCAGCTCGCTCGCGCGCGTCCCTGAGCGTCAGCAACGACAACAACCGCCGCCGCCACCGTCTGCTCTTCTCCGGCGACCTCCCTCTAGTAAACCAGACTACCCCGACCCCTCTCAATCACGCACACATCATCACCGTGTCTTTGCGCGTCTGACCGTGCATTTCGTTTGTCTCCGAGTGATCCATAGCACCGTCCTCGACGACGACTGAGCGTGGCCGAGGGCGCAGCTCCACTCCGGCGAGCAATCAAGCCCGCTCCAGTGCGCCCCTCACCAAGACGACTCCATGTTGAGCTTCGGCGTCGCCCTGCGATCACTGTGAGCATCTCCCCACCTTCCATTGCTTCTTGTTTCACCAGCGCCGCCACCATCTGACCTCGCCGCCGCCAGCCACAGTCGCTGCGCCGCCAGAGCTTGGTCAGTGCGATAATAGCCGTTAGATGATGATCCAAGCGTCACGATAGATCCTCAGCCGAAGGGGTACGAGTGATCCTGTGCCGCACGATCTGACTTGATCCAACGCGCCAGAGCAGTCGATCCAACCGAAACGGTATGGACGAATCAGAACACGCCGCGTGTCACTGGATGATTTAAAAACAGATTTTGAAAACAGATTTAGATGCAAATTTGAAACCCTTGTAACTTTTGATCCACACGTCCAAATTTTGCAAACTTTATTTCAGTGGAATCAGTGGAGCAATCCCTAGCCAACCATTCCATTTGTTTAGTAAAAAGCTTCTGGAAAAATGTTTGTTTTTGCAGAAACATTTGTATGCTTGTTTAGATTATAAAAATTGTTTAAAAATGATTTTGGGGATAAAATCTTTGGCAAATGGTGTGATTTGAACCTACTGACCATAGGAAACACTTTGTGGATTCAAAAATGTATTTGGTGAAACAAAAGAATGATTCTTTGATTTAAAACCATTTCTAGTCAAATAAAAATATAGTTTATCTATTAAAAATGGTTTTGGAAGAAATCTTTTGGGAAATGTTTTGTTTTAAACTCTCTGACCCCAAACACCAAGTTTTATGGTTTGAAAACATATTTGGTGAACCCTATAGATTAATGCCTTAATAAAAATATTTCTACACCACATAAAAAGATACTTTGTTTTGAAAATGGTTTAGGAAGTGAAATCCCTTGCAAATGACTTTTTCCACTTTATAAAATGACCAATAGGTGTTTTCAAATGTTCATGACCCATTAGGAACCACTTTTCAAATAAAACAAAGCTTGGCATGCTTGCATGCATTACTTTGGCTTTATGATTTTATGTGTTGAATTGCTTGTTTGGTAGATTGATTTTGTGCCTTGCTTGATTGAATTGTAGTGACTTGAAGAGTGTGATTGTTGCAAGGACAAGGAGTGAACTTGTACCCTCTACCAAAAAGGCAAGTGATGCTTCATACTTTTTGTCCTATTACTTTCACTATGCATTAGTGACTTTCTCTAAGTAAAACTTGCATGAAATTTTGCTAAGTATAAACCTTGCTATAGGAAAACCTAGTAGATGAAACCTTAGTAGAAATCTTCCTAAGTTAAGATTCCTATTACTATCATGCTCAGCTTAGCTAATAGAAAACAAGGGTGGAATATACATTCACACTATGGAAAAATTTCTAAGTCTGAGGACTTGTGTTTTTGTTTAATAAAACAACTAAGTTAATGAATCACCTGGGTGGAATGGTAATTGCTTGGTGGATTTTGGTTGAGTGGTTCACAAGGCCCATGTATATGGTTTAACTTGTGTATCTCACTTGTGGATGGCCACCCAGGAACAAAGAGATTTGAGATGTCAAATGTTGAGAAGCTTCAAGTGCAACCACTTGGCATTATGGGCTCTGCCTGGATCATATAGGTTGCAAGAACTTAGCCATATGGACAGTTGGTGGTAGAGTTTGATAGGTTGGAGCGCGTCCATTTTGGTCTAAGGGAAGGCTTCTGAAAGATCTTGTCTTGGGAAACCAAGTCTTGTGGGGAAAGTTCACCACCTCTGCAGAGAGTAAAATCTAAGTACTTAGCCATGTCCCTGGTAAAGGACAATTTGAGCATCAAGACATGGAAGCAATCAAGAATCTCATCACTTCAAATTTCTAAGTTAAAAACTTGTGGTTTGAACAAGGGTTAAAGGATCTTCAATCTTTGATTGAGAAAAATGATTTTGTCAAGCAAAAACTTAGTGTTTTCAAATGTTAAGGAAAAATCTATTTTGAACAATGCAAGCCTCAACTCCACTTAGCCAAATGCATATAGATGATAGACTCCACTATACTACCATAGTATCACTTGCCAATACAATTCAAATGTATTGACCCTTGTGGATGTAACTTGTCATGTTGCAGGTTTGATTGATTTAGTGAAGTTTAAGCGATTAGGATTACAAGTCTACAACCAACATGTCTGCCTATGGCACTTTGAAGATGAAGGACCCCATGCTTATAGTTATTCCGCTGCAATGTAATGTAATAGCCAAATGAGCTATGTAAGATGTAATAAAATTATGTTATTCCTAGTTATAAAGTTATATTATGACCTTTGTTTCTTGATATTACATCTTAACTGTGGATGCTTGCTATTGATCCAGGGACTAGCATTGTAAACACAGGGGACTCTACCTTATTAAAGGTTGGGACCCTTACATTTACACACTACGGATTCCCTAAGGAAAAAAAAAGCAAATAATGGGCCCACTTGGCAGTGTAAAACTCCTATGCAGAAGTTAGGCTCTTCAGTTTAGTGGGTCCCATGAATCATATCATTTAGACACTGTCTAAATGTTGGAGCTTTTACTCGTAGTTGGACATAAGGTCACCTCTGTCCACGCGCTGTACATGCAGAGAGAATAAAACATAGGCAGGGGAAGAGGGAGGCAGCGAAAAGAGAAGAGGAATTAAAGGCAGTTCAAGGTCAGAGCATTTATGATGGGTTCCTGAAATAAGGTACTCCTGCCGCCTTACAGTGTACACTCTACTAGTAGTAAATTTCAGGACCTATGCACACAAAAAGTGTGTTTTCTCTCTCCTTCGCTGCCTCTCATCTCTTCCCACCCCTCTCCCCTCGCGCACCGGCCCGGCTGATCTCTCCCTCGTCCACAGTGTGGAGTTGCGCACGTGTGCCTTGCTATGGCGGCTCTGTTTTTTTAGAGGGCGCGACTCTGTTTCTCTGGTGTGTTCGGCAGCCGCATTGGTGTGGAGTAGCCGAGTAGTACATAGGAAGGAAACCACTTTGGTCCTTGGAGCCAAAAAGATTCAAACTTTTCAGGTTTTGAAATTTTCCCTTGCTTCCCAAACATTGGGAGGGAAAGGTTATTCAATAAGACCATCCATGTGCAGTATTACTTCTTATCTTATCTTTTTCGTCAAAAAAAACTATATAGTGTACGGATAACTTTGAACATGGACCGTCGGATCAAGACTGGCAAATACAAACATTAATAACCGTTGGATCTTTTTTTTCCATTCTTAGCATCTAGAAAATTCTATTGATAGTCTTTATCACAATGAATGCTAGTATGCACAAACCTCAAAACACACTTCACTGCATAGTTTCAGGGACCTTGTGCTAACTACATGGACTTGTATGTAATTTTCATTTTTTATGAGGTCCTCAATGTATGTTGTACTTCCATCGACCGTGTTAACTGAAGCACCTCGCTCCTACGGGACCTACCACAGTTAGAAGAAAATGCAGCCGCCCCAATTATCACACGAAGTGGACCATGGTTTCTTATAGTTCTATTTTTCAAGCTTCCTAGCTAACTTTGCACACTTCACTAACTTCTTGCCGATTTAACGGAATTATTAGGTCAAATTGATCTACAAGTAAGCGCAGTACATTGCTCTTGAATTAGATGTGTTTTTTGAGGTAGATGGGTGCATCTTCTTGTAGTAAAACAATGCCATCGGTGTGAGTTTCCAACTGTCTGGAAAAGAACATTCTCAATTTTTTGAGTGATGACGAGATTGTTCTTTTACGTAAAGAAAGCCCGAAGAATATGGATCTGAATGCCACAAGACAAGATTCCTTAAATATTCCCATGCTTAATGCTATGAGTTTTCAAACTTCGTCCTAGCAAACTCTGCCCACTTGAATGACTTTATGCCCATTTATCGAAATTAGGTCAAATTTGAACTATAAGTAAATTGTAGGTTTCTTTGAAAGATTTGGTATTTTTTTGGAGGTAACCATTGGGGGGTCATTTAATATATCATAGAGCACCACCGAGAAGTTTGACAATAGGTTCAACTTCTTACTAAGATTTTGCATCTTGACAATTTAACGAAATTAGGTCAAAATTGACCTACAAGCAAGCGCGATGGATTGCTCTAGAATTAAATGTCATTTCATGGGTAGATGAGTGCATATTCTCGCAGTAAACAACATTATCGGTGTAAGTTTCCAACTATCAGGAAATAACAATTTAATTTTCCACATCGATGACGAGATTGTTCCTTTTCGAAAAGAAAGTCTGAAGAATATGGATTTGAATGCCACAAGCCAATCTTTCAGACATATATAGTGAACCGGCATGTTGTACTTATGATTCCCATGTTTTATGAGTTTTCAAACTTCGTCCTAGCTAACTCTGTCCACTTGAATGACTTAGGCTCCAAAGGACAGAGGATAGCTCATCTGCCCATGTGCCCGCCAATCGTTCGAGTGGGCGTAGCAGTCGCTTCTTAATTCTGTTGCAGACGAGGCCGTTGGCCTTTTTGAACTTCCCGTTGGTCTGCAGATGCGCCACGGAGGCGTACATGATGTTGATGTCGAGTCCTTTGCAGAAGTCTCAAAACTCCTTCGAGGTGAAGTTCGTTCCATTATAGGTTATGATGTTGTGAGGCACCCCAAACCTATAGAAAATGGATTGGAAGAACTTAACCGCAGTGGTGCCGGTTTGATTAGTGACAGGCATGGCCTCAATTCATTTTGTGAACTTGTTGACAACCACCAGAAGGAAGACGTGTCCTCCGGGTGAGGATTTCTGCAGCTTGCCGACCATGTCGAGTCCCCATTTGGCAAAGGGCCATGCCAACGCTATGGGCAATAGATCTGAGCCGGGTGCGTGTGGTTTGTGTGCAAACCTTTGGCAAGCGGTGCACTTATCAACGATGTCCTTGGCATCATGCATCGCAGTTGGCCAGTTGAAGCCAGCTCGTAGAGCCTTGGTGACTAGGGCGCGACTGCCGGTGTGGTGGTCGCATATTCCTTCGTGGATGTCAAGGAGGATGCTCTTTCCGTCACTATTGGTGACACGTCGCTAGAGTACCCCAGTGATGCTACGCTTGTACAGCTCCCCACTAATGATAGTGAAGGCTTTTAATCAGCGAGTGATATGCCTGGAGTCCGCCGGGTCCTAGTGTAGTTGCTTGCTTAGAAGATACCTGAGGTACAGTTGGGTCCACGTTTGCTCGATTGCAAGGACCTGCACAAGGCTGACCAGTTTGACGTTTGTCTCTGGCGCTTTAGGTGCCTCGGATTTTTGGGTGGCGCAGCCCCTGAGTCTCCCGCAGCCTCGACTATGCCTTTGGGAGTCTTGTGCCTGATAGAGCGTTCGCATATCTGTTCGAGGAACACGCCCGGCGGTACCGAGGTGCAAGTGGACCCGATGTTGGCGAGCTTGTCAGCCTCTTTATTTCTTTCCCGGCCAACATGCCAGAGTTTACGGCCGTCGAAGTCTCCTTCGAGTGCGTTGTAGAGGTCACAGTAGGCGATCATGTTGTCACTGATGGCGTCACATTGGTTCATCATCAGCTGGACGATGAGATTGGAGTCACTATAGATGATAAATCACGTGGCGCCACACACTTTGGCCATTCGCATGTCGTGCATGAGTGCCTCGTATTCATCCTCATTGTTGGATGTGCGGAATTTCATCCGCAACACATACCTCATCTTGTCCCCTTGGGGGGATGTCAATATTACTCCGGCTCCCGCTCCGGCGTCGCGCTTGGAGTCATCGAGGTGCATCGTCCAGAGTTGGGACATGTCCGGGGTATTCGGAAGCTGGAGCTCCATCCAATGGACAAAGAAGTCAGGAAGCACCTGTGACTTGATGGCGGTGCGATGTTCATAGATGATGTCCCGTGGGGACAACTCGATGCCCCATAGTGCTACTCACCCTATAGCTTTGGGGTTGATGAGGATGTGTGATAGTGGCGCGTCATTGACGACCACGATCTGATGCTCTTGTAAGTAGTGGTGCAGTCAACGCACAGTAATGAATATGCCATAGGCAAGCTTTTGGTAATGGGGATACCTTTGCTTTGTAGGCGTCAGTATCTCACTAAGGTAATAGACTCGGCGCTGTACCCCGTGGGTTTTGTCGTCTTCGTATTGTTCGACCCCAAGGGCCATGCTGACCACTTGATACGTTGCGGTAATATAGAACAGCATGGGCTCTCTCTCCGTTGGCGTCATTAGTACGGGGGATGTAGAGAGTAGGCATTTGAGGTCTTCGAATGCCTCATTAGCCTTAGTCGTCCATTCAAACTTGTCGGCCTTGTGGAGCAGTTGGTAGAAGGGGAGAGCTTTTTCACCCATGCGACTGATGAACCTGCTGAGCGCCGCAATTCACCCAGCTAGCTGCTGGACTCCTTTAACGTTCTTCGGCTTCTCCATGGCTAGTATAGCCTTGATTTTCTTCGGGTTGGCCTCGATGCCTCTTTTGGACATGAAGTATCCGAGCAATTGTCCGGATGGGACGCCGAAGGCACACTTTTCTGGGTTCAGCTTGATCCTATAGATATCAAGGTTGTCGAACGTCTCACAGAGATCGTCGACCAGTGTTCGGCTTTCCTTAGTTTTGACTACTATGTCGTCGACATAGACGTGAATGTTGCGACCAATTTGGCTCTTCAGGCATGGTTGCATACACCGCTGATAGGTTGCGCCTGCATTCTTGAGCCGGAAAGGCATTGTGTTGTAACAGAGCACCCCGAACGGTGTGATGAATGTCATCTTCTCTTGATATTCGACCTTTAGTAGAATTTGGTGGTAGCCTGAGTAGGCGTCGAGAAACGAGAGCCGCTCGCATCCTGCGGTGGATTCGATGATTTGATCGATCCAAGGCAAGGGGAAGTGGTCCTTTGGTCAATGCTTGTTAAGCGTCGTAAAGTCCACACACATCTACAGGATGTCCGTGTCCTTTTTAGGGACCAACACGTGGTTAGCTACCTAGGTGCTTTCCTTGTTTTCCCTTATGAGGTTGGCATCGAGTAGTCTGTTGACTTTGGTGCCAATTGCTTCAGCTCTGCTTTGGACAGTCGACACATCATCTGCTTGACCGGCCTCGCATCCAGAATGATGTTGAGTGCGTACTCGACGAATTCCCTGGGAACTCCTGGCATGTCCGCATGACACCAAGTGAAGATTTCCCAGCGCTCACGGAGGAATTCGACGAGTGCAAGTTCCTATGCGAAATTCAGGTTGTTGGCGATCAGAGCCGTCTTGGTGGGTCCATCGGGTGGACCTTCACCACCTTGGTGTTGACTGTGGAGTCGAATGACATATCAGACGTGTTTTTCTTGGTGACAGGGGCAAACTGTTGTATGGCGACTCCTTCAGCCTTGAGAGCTCCTTCTGCATGCCGAATGACTTGGAGATTCTGTTGAAGTCTCTGTCATAGGTGTCGGACTTGGAGAAGCTTCCTAGGATGGTGATGACACCGTTAGGTCCTAGAATTTTTCAGCAGAAGATACGCGTAGTGCGGCACTGCCATGAATCTTGTGAATGCCACGCGCCCGAGGATGGCGTGGTATTGGGAGGGCCAGTCCACCACCTCGAACTTGAGTTGCTCACGCCTGGAGTTCTTGGGGGTGCCGAAGATGACGTCGAGCCATATTCTGTCCAAGGGATATACTCCTTTCCCTAGGACAATGCCATGGAAGGTCGTGTCTGATGCCTCTAGGCTGCATAGCGGGATCCGCATAGCTACGAGTGTGTTGGTGAAAATAAATATTGATGTTGCTGCCGCCATCCATGAAGACGCGACTCATTTCAAATACGCCGATCTGAGCCTCGAGACCCAGGGAAAAGTGACCTGGGCGAGATATTTGTTGGGGGTGATCCAAACGGTCGAAGGTGATGCATGACTCCGAGCCACTGAGGTACTCAGGTATGGTAGGTGGAGAGGTGACGACCAAGTTTACCTGGCGGGTTATCGTCTTCTATATAGTTAGGGGGATCGCCCCCAGGTAGGCTAACCGGACAAGATACAAGCACCAACACGTCAGCCGGCTGAGGGTAGCCGGACACAGAAACCTCAAAACAGATCAGAAGAAAGAACAGACCAAGACCCGACTGGCAAACCAGCCAGCTGGACAAGAACTATCGGCAAGACCGTCAGCCGGCTGGATCAAGACAGCCGGCCGGAGCAAGACAGATCGAGAGCCAACCGGCGGAAGCACCAGCCGGATGAAACAAGCAAGGGCAGAAGAGTAGCCGGAAGCACCAGCCGAATGAAGCAAGCAAGGGAAGAAGGGCAAAATTATTAAGCAGGAGAGGAAAGACATGCTGAAAATGCATGAGGAGTCAATGAAAGCCTTGCAGGACTCCGCCACCAAGGAAATCAATCGCTTGAAGGAGGAGATTGCGATCTTAAAAGATCAGAAGCAAGCTGCCGATGAGCAGAATCAACGCCAAAGCGAGGCGTATAAGCTCCTCCAACAAGAGAAAGAATCCTTGGCGGACACCCTCTGGCAAGCTGAGGCCAACATCTTTAGTAAGTTTTCTCCATCTTGGATTTCTGTAGTCTGGGTACTCTAAATTGTTGAACTCATGCTCTCCTTGTCAGAATTTGCAGCTCCTATGGGTTTAACCCGATCGCCTCCTCCAGCCAAGGAATGCATGGTTCTTGCCGGCAACTTTAACAACACCGCCATCACTCAAGCCAAGGAGATCGCCAAGCCCCTCCAGATAAATATCAAGGCATCAGACTCCATGGATAAGTACTCGGAGATTCTGCGTCGAGCCCCCGAGCGAATCACAAGCTGGAAAGCTTGATGTGCACGGGCTGGCACAAGGATGGCACTGTCAATGGTTAAGGCACACTACGAAGATGCCGACATCGACACGGTGACCTCTGGCATTCCTGACGTAGACGACGATGGCATAGAGATTAACCATGAATCCATCTTGTCGTTGCTCGCGGGCTATGACACCAGAGTTGCTGAGTTGGTGGACGTCGACGTCTTTGTGCCAATGAACACCATCGACAGCGGCAACCAAGGTTCCTCTGAGTCCCTCCACAGCGCCAACTTCGAGGGTGGTTCTCCGGCTGGTGATGGAGCTGCTTCTAAGTATCCTGCGCCAAAGGAATGAAGAACAACTTTGTAATATTTGTTTCACTTTTGGTGCATAGGCGGAAAAAACTTTGATGTAACTTAAGGCGGAAAACAATGTTGCATGTCCTGCTACTTAAGAATCAGTTTCCAGCATGTATATATTTTTTAAGCAAGTGCTGGCATATCCATTACTTTGGTTCTTATGCTTGACCTTTCGTGGTCGGAAGACTCGTTGTCGGAACCATGCGTTCAGGTGATGATGCCCAATGGCACCGTCAATAACCTAAGCACAAAATCGCCGACAATAAGTGCCGAAAGTCACTACTCCAGAATCCACATAAAAACGACAAAGAACGTGTAGACCGGAAAACTTAAGCTAACGCCCGTAGGCGGAATTTTCACAAGTGAAATCGCAAAACTTGTGCATAAAGGTTTTACATGATCCAAAAATGAACACTAAAGGAGGTAAAAGACTCATAAATATGAGTGAACCAGAGAGCTTTATTTCATTGATCATATAAGGAGTACACAATTAGATAAAAAATGCTAAGTGTAGAAAGGACGTAGCTGTGCTATGTTCCATGGCCGATCAAGCTCCAGGTAGTCATCATCCGGGTCACGTCGCTTACGTTTATGATCCTCGTTGGGTCTATCCTTTAGTTCATGATTGTCAACAAGGTAGTAAAACTCATTGAGAAGCGCCTTGCTTATGATGAACGGTCCTTCCCATGGCGGGGATAATTTGTGCGACTTCTTCTGCTTAAGTCGGAGCACCAAATCCCCCTCTTTAAACGAGCGATGCCGAACACGGGGACTATGGTAGCTGTGTAGCTTCTGCTGGTAGATGGCGGATCTTTGGCATGCCAAAACGCGATCCTCCTCGAGAAGGTCCACATCTAGGCATCTGGATTCTTCAGCGTCATCTTCATCGTAGGCGGCAACTCTTGGTGCATCGTGAAGTATGTCGGAAGGTAGGATGGCTTCTACTCCATATACCATGAAGTAAGGGGTGTAGCAGGTGGATCTGTTAGGTGTAGTTCGTAAACTCCACAACACAGATGGCAATTCTTCCGCCCAGGCTCCAGCTGCTCTATGTAGCGGTGCCTCAAGACGTGGCTTGATTCCCTGCAGAATTAATCCATTGCCTCACTCAACTTGACCATTGGATTGTGGGTGTGCCACAGATGCAAGGTCAAGTCGGATGCCCTTCTCCCAACAATAAGCCTCCACTTATCCGAGTGACAAATTGTTGCCGTTGTCGGTGATAATGATATGTGGGAGACCAAATCTCACCACTAGATCCCGGACAAACCTGAGGGCAGTTGCCCCATCAAGCTTTCTAATGGGTTTAGCTTCTATCCATTTAGTGAATTTATCAACTGTTACAAGCAGATGGGTAAACCCACAAGGAGCTGTCTGTAACGGTCCCACCATGTCTAGCCCCCAGACTACAAAAGGCCATGTTATTGGTATCGTTCGCAATTCTTCAGCACGAACATGTGGTTGTCGGGCATAATACTGGCATCCCATGCATGTCTCAACCAGCTTGTTGGCGTCCGCCTTCGCGGTCAGCCAGTAGAATCCTTGCCGAAAGGCTTTCGCGACCAACGACCGAGGAGCGACGTGATGCCCGCAATCTCCGAGATGGATTTCGCGTAGGATTTCCATACCTTCTAGCTGGGAAACACATTTTAGGTATACACCAGTAGTGCTCCTTTTGTAGAGTTGCCCATTGATTATGGTATAACCCTTTGATCGTCGTACTATTTGCCATCTTTCGACCTCGTCGTCGGGCAAAGTTCCATGTTCGAGATATTCCATGAACGGTTTTGTCCAAGCCGGAGGGACCTTTGTCACCATGTTGACGAAAGAGTCAGCTCGATCCGGGTTGTCGATGTCGGCTCCCTTCACAGATGGTGTGCGGAGATGCTCTAGGAAAACTCCTGGAAAAATTCTTTTGCGCCCTGATCCAAGCTTAGATAGCAGATCAGCCGCCTCGTTTTGATCCCTAGGCACATACTTGACTTCGTAGCCCAAGAAGCTCTTGGCTATCTCGTCCACTTTGTCTCGATATGCCGCCATCATAGGGTTCCGCGCATTCCAGGTGCCAGCCACCTGCTAGACAACCAAGTCGGAATCTCCATAGCAAACTATGCGCTTGATGCCAATATCCTTGGCTACACGCAGTCCGTGAATGAGTGCTTCATACTCCGCCATGTTGTTTGTAGCCTCGAAGTGGATCTGCAGAACATAGTGCAGCTTGTCTCCTGTTGGTGACTATAGCAATACACCAGCCCCTGAGCCGTTGAAAAGCTTTGATCCGTCAAAGTGCATCACCCAGTACTCTGGTTTCGGCAACGGAGTAGCATCCGGCATCTCCGTCCAATCTGCAACAAAATCCGCTAAGTCTTGTGACTTGATAGCGTCATGTCTCTTGTAAGTGATCTCGAAGGCGGCAAGTTCAATGCCCCACTTCGCGACCCTTCCTATAGCGTCGCTGTTGTTGATTATGCCGGACAGCGGAGTCTTGCTCACCACTGTGATTGGGTGCTCCTGAAAGTAATGCCTCCGTTTCCGAGAAGCAAGGAATACTTCATAAGCTATCTTCTGGTAGTGTGGGTAACACTGCTTGTACTCCGTCAAGACCTTGCTCACGTAGTAAACTGGTCAATGAACTCCGTACTCATATCCTGGTTCCTTCCACTCTACCACGACGACGATGTTGATTACCCGGTTGGTTGCCACCATGTAGATTAACAGGGGCTCACCAGGCTCGGGTGCTGCAACGATAGGCGCTGAGGAAAGAATTTCCTTTATCTGCTTCAATGCTGCATCTTCTTCGTCCGTCCACGTGAATTTTTCCGCCTTCTTCAGCAACTTGTACAGCGGCAGAGCCTTCTCTCCAAGTCGGCTGACGAACCGACTAACTGCTGCAACACAACCTGTTAGTCATTGGATGTCCTTTAGGCATGTCGGACGGTTTATGTTTAAGATGGCCTTGATTTTCTTTGGGTTAACCTCGATTCCGCGATGGGAAACGATGAAACCCAACAATTTTCCAGCTGGTACCCCGAAGACGCACTTCTTAGGGTTAAGCATCATGTTGTATTTCCGGAGATTATCAAAGGTTTCTTTTAAGTCGGAGATTAAGTCATTTGACTTTGTAGACATCACCGCAATATCGTCCACATAGGCGTGAATGTTCCGACCAATTTGGTCGTGAAGGCAATGTTGCATTGTCCGCTGGTAGGTAGCACCTACGTTTTTCAGCCCAAAGGGCATCATGACATAGCAAAATGTGCCGTATGGGGTAGTGAACGAAGTGGCCAATTGGTCCGACTTCCTCATCTTGATCTGGTGGTATCCTGAGTATGCATCGAGAAAACACAAAAGTTCCGAGCCACCGTTGAGTCAATGACTTGGTCAATGCGAGGCAAAGCAAACGGATCTTTGGGACATGCTTTGTTCAAGCCGGTGTAATCAACGCACATTCTTAATTCATTGGTTCCCTTTTTGGGACAAATACAGGATTGGCCACCCATTGGGTGTGAAGGACTTCTCGGATAAATCTAGCCTTAAGTAACCTAGTTATCTATTTGCCAATGGCGCGTCTCTTCTCATCTCCAAAGCGTCATAGAGGTTGTTTCACTGTTTTGGATTTCGGATCAATGTTTAAGCTGTGTTCGGCAAGTTCCCTAGGTACACCTTTCATGTTGGCAGGTTGCCAGGCAAAGATGTCCCTATTCTCACGGAGGAACTCGACGAGCGCGCTTTCCTATTTGGGATCCAGGTTCGTCCCAATGGCGGTGACCTTGGAGGCATCGCCTACCACAAGTTCCACCGGCTTGGTCTCGATGGCAGCCTTGAACGCAGGAGCGGAGTCGGAAATCTGCTTCTTTGGCACGGGCATCTCTGAGTCATCGACCTTGCTCTGGATCTCTTTGAATTCTTCGCTATAGAGGACAGCTTCCGCAACGGCTGCTTCATTGATCTTGCAGTCCCTTGCCTTGTTAAAGCTTCCGGATACGGTGATGACACCGTTTGGCCCGGGTATCTTGAGTTTGTTGTAGACGAAGCATGGCTTGGCCATGAACGTGTGGAATATGTCGCGGTCGAATATGACGTGGTACACGCTCTTGAAGGGGACCGCCTCAAAGGTCATGCGCTCTTGGCGGTAATTGTTAACATCACCAAAGGCAACCTGAAGTGTAATGCATCCAAGGGACCAAGCCTCCTGACCAGGAACTACGCCGTGGAAGATGGTGTTGGTCCGCCATAGGTTTGCCTCCGTCAAGTTCATCTTCTGTAGTGTATCCAGGTACATGATGTTGATGCTGCTTTCACTATCCACCATACACTTGGTGAACTCCACGCCGTCAATCAAGGGGTTGATGACCATGGCGTACTGGTTCTCTGTAGGTATAAGGTCTGGGTGGTCCGTCCTGTCCCAAGTGATTGGAACCTCCGACCAGCGCAGGTACTGGGGAACTGGGAGGAGAGTGGCCATCAGGATCCTCAGAGAGGTCTTATGTTGTCGGACGGTGGGGGTGCCAAGGAAAGTGTGGTAGACTGGAGCCTTCGTCGCGAAGGGGTTCTTGCCCTTGTCGTCGCTCTTGGCGGCGTGCTTGGGGTCAGTGTCCTCGTCCATGTCACTTGGATCCTTGGACTCCTCCTCCTTCTTCTTCCCCTTGCCCTTGCCTCGCGGTATGTTCTTCCGACTTCGCTTGTATCCGGACTCCGGGTCTTCCTTGAGGTCGTTGAAGAACTTGCGGTGTCGAATGGTATGGGTGGCTTTGCCGTTGACGTCAAGGTGTACGAGGCACGGCATATCGTGGTAATCCTCGTAGGTTTGGGGAACGCGGAGCGGCGCCGAGGTAGTTTTGCTTACTCGCTACTGCCCACGACCAGCTCCCCTTCCTCGGCCACGCTGTCCGCCATCACCTCGTCCTGCAAAAGTCATAGCGACCATGTCGGTAGATTGCTTTTCTTCTGGAGCGGTTTTCCGCTTTGTATTGTTGTTCCTCCGAGTTTGAGTTGCAATGGCCGTTGCTGGCAAGGAGCCACGAGCATTGTTGTCGGCAGCTGCGAACTCACTGGCTAACTGGATCATCTGATTCAAGTCAAGCTGGTGATTGTCCTGCAAGCTCTTCAGCTTATGAGCAACGTGCCTCTTTCCAATCCATCGATGAAGGCGGCCATGGCGGTCTGAGCGTGCACTCCTGCGCAGGAGTTCTTCATATCCAGCCAGCAGGAGAGGTACGCGCGAGATGTATCGTCTTTCTCTTGCACGCACCGCTGTAGATCGCCCACAGTGCAGGGACGCTTGTATGTACCCTAAAAGTTCTTGGTGAACGCTTCTTGCATGTCTAACCAGTTGTAGATAGATTTCTCCGGCAAGTCGTCGATCCATTGATGGGCCGTGCCCGCCAACATTAACGGGATGTACTTGACGGCGACGTTGGGGTTGCCTCCGGCAATCTCCACCGCGTTGCCGTAGTCCTGCAACCATGTGGCTGGCTTGGCGGTGCCGTCATAGGGTTTGATGGTCTTGTCAATCCGGAAACCTTTGGGGTAAGTTGTGGACCGTATTCCAGGTCCAAAGCAACGTGGTCCCAGGTATGGTCCTTCCCGGGCCTCGTGGATCTTGATCCGCAAACGTGCATCGTAAGGCTCCGGGTTCTTCTTCTTGTTGTCAACAAGGGATGGGCTGCGTGAACGACGCGGGCCTCCTCCGCCATGGTGACTGCTTGGTGGTGACGGAGGCGGAGGTGGCGGTGGGTTAGCCTTCTTGTTGTTACCCTCCTGCGATGCCTCACGCCTGTCACGGTTGCTTGTCGGACGCGGAGGGTCATGGTGTGACCTGCTCCTGTGTCCTTGGTTGCGCTCTCCGTCATGACGGGTCTGCTCTGTGTTATCGCGGATGACAATGCGGCACTGCTTTGGTGGGGGCATATCCGTACGATGGTGAGCCTTGTAATCTTCGCGATGTCGAGGGGATCACGGCGGTGGCGATGGGCGACGAGGTCGGGACTTTTCTCCGTGGTCGGAAGATATGGGGATAGCATCCTTCCTGTTACGCGCATCCCTCCGTCTTTGTTCTGATGAACCCGTCTGAGAGCCGACATCAAGAGGAGATCTGTCCCTTGGCGGCTTATACTGGCTAGATTGGCAGAGCACTGGGTCAGACTCAAGCCTCTGAGAGGTGGCCTTTTCCTGCTGCTTCACCGCCTTGGCCACTAGGTCATAGACCTGTTCCACTTCCTAGGGCGATCTATCCTGCTCCAGAAGGGTCTTGGCAACGGCGAGGTTAAGGAGTGGGGTGGGCATCACCTGCTTGCCTTCACTGTCAATGTATGGCTTGGCTTGTGCCGGCTTCGAGGGAGCCCATCCTAGGTTGCGCCGTACACCAGGATCGTTGATGACGCGAGCCGGAGCTTTCTTGGCCTTCTGCTGCTGCAACAAAGTCTTGTACTCGGCCTCCATTGCTCTAGCTTTTTCTATGGACTTCTGCGTGTTGACCAGATCTCGATCTATCTTAACGCCTTGCTCCGCGATGGACTGCGCTTCCTCCAGCAGCTGCTGGCGCTTCTCGTCAAGCTGGGTCACGTTCCGGATATGAACGACGGTCAGTGGATCGACGAGGAGATTGTCGTACATCACTCTATCAGCTGGAGTAACTTGGGCTGCTATAGACGTAGATGCCGGAGGCAGCACGTTTGCAGTGTTGTTGTTGCTCGGGCCAGTGCCAAGTTCCTGCGACTGCTGCACTGGGTTAGGCGGAGGAGGCATGACCTTTGCGCGATCATCGTCAGCAGCAATAAGTGGCACCTTCCCCTTCTCCAGTGCTGTAGGCGGAGCTCGTCCTGGTTGATCTTCATCCATCACTGTCCCAATGGTGACGAACACCCCTCGAGACGTGACGACATTGTTGGCTTGCTCGTCGCGCGTGTATTCCTACTCCATCTCCTGCATGGCGGAGTCTAGCTCTTTCGGTCTGAAATCTATCTCCTCTGAATATGCACTGACATCAGCATAAAGCGTGTCAATGACAGAGTCGGAGGGTGCCAGGACTTCCTCGATGACGGGCGGTGGAGGTGCAACAGCAGCGATGATGACTGGAGGTAGCGGCGCAGGTGCGATGATGGCGGTCGGAGGCGGTGGTGGCGGCGACTGAATTGGAGGGTCTCCGTCAATGAGCGCAAGCGCCATCTGGGCTGCTACGTCAGCTTCCGTGTAGTTGTTGATGGTGTTCACCATCTCTTCGAGGGTAAGGTGTCCTGTTGCCTGCTGCCGTCTTAGAGAATGCTGGAGAAGCGTTCCACGGTCCAGCCCTTCCATGAAGTGATACAAAGCATTATCATCGGGGTAGTGGGCCAGATCGGCTCGTATACGGAGCCACCTGGCCAAGTAATCGCGGGGGTTTTCGCCCTCTCTTTGAATGCAACGCGCCAGATCGAAGATGGTGACCACTCTGACAAACTTGGATATCTGCTGTCCAGACGCACGGGCGAAGCCGGCGGATTTGCAGCGATCTTCCACCTTTATATCCTGCATAGGGGCGGTTTGGGTGGGCCTTGAATTTTTCCGATTTTTGTCGGCAAACTCCGAAGTGAGATCCGACATCGATCCTTCCGCGAACGTATCATGCCCGTAGGCGGTCCGTGCGGGCCTTGGATTTTTCTGATCTTTGCCAGCAAACTCCGAAGAGAGATCCGACATCGATCCTTCCGCGAACGTATCCTGCCCGTAGGCGGTCCGTGTGGGCCTTGATGCTCCTCCGACTCCCAGGGAACTAGTGCCGGAGTCGGTTTCACCGGTGAAGAGGTGGATGTCTCCAATAGGAACGATCGAACACCGCGTAGGGTTCGTCTTCGCCGGGATCCAGAACTCGTCGGGAGGGACGATCGGAATGTTGCCGGAGAAGAGAACGCGACCAATGGCTACGGTTTCACCGATTCCCGCGAAGGTCTTGATCCTCGCCCGCTGAAGAGACTGAAGCGCCTCTTGCCCCACGATGGGCGCCAACTGTCGTGGTATTGCTGACGAGTACGCCATGGAGGGGTCCTCACAGTGCATGTTTAGAGACGTGGGGGAAGGCAGACGGTTGACGGGTACGAGGTAACACATCTTACCCAGGTTCAGATCCCACGACGGTGGCGGAATCCTACTCTTGCTATAAATCACTATAAGGGCAATACGCCGAGTTATAGAGATAGGTTCGTTGTGCGAGGTTGTATGAGATTGTCTGAAGTTGTCTGAGATTGTCTTCCCTAAAGGCTCCCATAGGCCTGACTTATATAGTCGCCAGGTCCTAGGGTTATAGGGAAAAGTCCTAGCCGGACAGGTTACAGAGTCCTACACCGTCAATTACTAGTCTTGTGTATCTTGCACTCCAAGGCTCCGGGTACGCTGGTGACTCCACCGTAGCCTTCCTTTATCCGGCATGGGCCTCCCTTCGGGATCCATTTAACTAGGCCGCCCAGCAGGCCATAGGCCATGCTACCAACTGTGGGCCACCCGGGTTATCCGGATAGGAGACATGCTATGAGGATACCCATGTAGCATATCCCCAACAGCCTCCGACGTTGGCGACAATGCTCGCTTCAACAGGCAAAGCAGGCGAGTCTGCGGCTGCCGGGTCAGGTGATGGCTCTAAGGCTGTTACCCTCCATACTTCCGCTGCAGCGACCCGTGCCAATGTGGGAACTACCCTGAAAACGGGTCAAGTTCTCACTCAAACGCTCAGTGGGAAAAGCCTTGGTTCGGCTGAGCCTTATGCTTTGCATTGGAATGCAGCTGGCGAGCAGGAGGTCAGCACCCGCGCTGGCAAGAAACTGAAGCTGGGCCCTAAGGCCGTTTCTGACATGACCCAGCAGGCCATTACTCTAATGGCCCACGCCGACAAAGTGAGCGAGGTAAAGTAACTTCTTACTCTTTTGTATTGTTGGGTATCCCCTTTATACATATCACCTAGTCCCCGAGGTTAGTGTCGAGTAAGGAACTTACTCGGCCGTAAGCTCTCAATAATCACTTAGTCTTTAAACTTTTCACACCAAGCTTGCATGTTAGAGCTTCGATCCCTAGCCCTCGAGGTTACTATTGAGTAAGGAACTTACTCTGCTGTAAGCTCTTAAGCTTTTTCATTTCCTTATGTCAAACTCATATGTTAGAGCTTCGATCCCTAGCCCTCGAGGTTACTGTCGAGTAAGGAACTTACTCGGCTGTATGCTCTTAAGCTTCTTTCATTTCCTTATGCCAAACTCATATGTTAGAGCTTCGAGCCCTAGCCCTCGAGGTTACTGTCGAGTAAGAAACCTACTCGGTTGTAGGCTCTTAAGCTTTTTAATCCGGCAGGCTGCTTGACTTGACATTTCCTTACTATCTGTCTTCTTTGTCCAGCTTACGCATAACGAGCGCACCAAGGTGCACCAAACTCTCGTTCTTGGCGCATCGCAAGCTTGAACTTGCGTATGAAAAGCTGCAGACTGACACCCAAGGCCAAGGTAATATCCTTACTCGTCATTTTTCTATTCAGTGTATTTTTATTTGGTTCATTTCCTCAATCTTTCCTTGCTCTTTTCTCACAGCCCCCGCTCACTCCACCATCGAGGTTCTTCACTCGCAGATCAGCGAGGCCGAGAGTAAGTTTTTTGCCTCATTAATTCGATAGCTGAAGGTTTCTGTTGGTGCTGACAAGTAATTTGTTCCGATTAAGTAGAGAAGCACAAAGCCGAACTCTAGAACGAGCGAGATGAGGTGACTCGGCTGAAGAAGCGGATGGCCGAGACGGAGCAAAAGCACTTGGCCGAGGTGAAGGGGCTGAAGGAGGAACTTGCCAAGAAGAATGAGCAGCAAGCCGTAGCGCCGAGAAGACCAAAAGGTTGCTCGACGAGGCCGAGTTATCGGTTGAGTCGGCAAATCTGAACTTTGACGCCCTCCAAGCCAAGGCCAAGACTTGGCATAGCAAGCTTGCCACTATCAACTTCTTTCTCGGTAGTGAGTTCTTACTCTTTTTGCACTGTATAGGTCGCTCTGGATTTCTTCCATCCACTTTTGTTATTTTGCTAACTTTTCTATTTTGCTTGCAGAGAATTTTCCTGAGGCCAATATGTTTGCCATCCGAGCCATGAAGAAAGTGAGGGCCGAATCTGGCGCTCCGGCCGACGGCGAGGTGTCCATGGAGGATCTTCTCGAAGTGGTGTCTGAACGGGTCAGGACCCTCAAGTATTGCGGTGTGAACCTGCTCAAGTCAGCTATTCATGCGTTTCACATGCTCTGGCCGGATGAAGACCCACCTGAACTCATCGAGCCACTTGCTAAGAGATTGCTCCTTACCGAGGACCGGCTGGATCAATGGCGTGAGTCTTCCAGCCGAGCTGCAGCGGACAAGGCTCTCTCCTTCGTGCTTTCATGGTACGAGCACATCAATCTTGATGTTCTTGCTCGCATAAGAGGAGATGGCAAATGGATGAATGACCTGGAGCTAATCAAGAAACGCCAGGAGCGAGCTTACGCCATGATCGAGTATACCATGGTGCACGCTTGGTGCGACGGGCCTAGCTTCCTCGACCTTAGCGACCCGCTCGTCGAAGTTGCTGATGAAGAGGGTGGGTACAGCAAAGCAACTGAGTTAGATGGTCCGGATGACCCGGCCACGTATGCCCCTAACTCGGTCGATGCTCCAAGCGACGCTCCTGGCTCCAAGGGTGCTCCTCCGAGTCCTTCTGCTTCTTAGGTTAACAAATACTTGAACTTTTGATTAGATCCCCGGTATGCCGGGTACAGATGTAACATACACTGCACTTCAAGTTTGATTATGCGTCTTTTTATAGGCTTTATATATATGCGTCCCAAGATAAATTTCGGGTGTCACGCCAGCCGACATAAAATAATTGAGAGGGAAAACTTAAGGGGTAGTCCCCGAGTCAGTTTTTCGAATCATACCATTTTATTATCAGCACATAGCCGGCAGATACGTCCGACATATGAGAGTTCGGGTGATACATGCATTTCTTCTCCTAAGTATAGAAGGGACGAAGTAGCGCCACATTCCATAGCCTTTTGGTCTCATCTCCTGACCTGTCCGCCTTGTTCTTTTGCGCTTCGCGAGCGTCTATGAGATAATAGGAATCATTGTGCAATGCTTTGCTTACAATGAATGGTCCTTCCCATGGGGGTGATAATTTATGCATTCCCGTTGTGCGCTGCACCAGCCTTAGCATCATATCCCCTTCTCTAAAAACACGAGGTTGCACTTTCCGGCTATGGTAGCGTCGGAGATTTTGTTGATATATAGCGGATGTGGATAATGCCAGTTCCCTTGCTTCTTAGAGTAAGTCTACTCCATCTTCTCAAGCCTCTTTTACCTCGGCTTCCGAGTATTGCCTTATTCTTGGCGAGTCATACTCTATGTCGGCAGGCAAAACTGCTTCTGCCCCATACACGAGGAAAAATGGCATATAACCCGTTGACCGATTCGGAGTTGTTCTTAGGCTCCATAGCACTGAGGGTAGTTCCTCTATCCAACAACCAGGTGACCTCTGGAGTGGTTCCATTAAGCGGGGTTTTATCCCTGATAGAACTAAGACATTAGCCCGTTCAACTTGTCCATTTGATTCTGGATAGGCGACTGATGCTACATCGAGTCTTATTCGGTGTTTCCCACAGAAACGAGCAAAAGCTCCTTCAGCAAAGTCCGTGCCATTATCAGTGATTACACTGTGTGGGTAACCATATCTGAGGATTATATCCTTTAAGAATGTGACAGCTGTTTTACCGTCCAACTTTTTGATTGGTTTCACTTCTATCCACTTGGTGAACTTATCAATCATGACCAAAATATGTGTCATGCCTCCCCTTGCTGGTTTGAATGGTCCTACCATATCTAGGTACCACACTGCAAAAGGCCAAGTGATTGGTATAGTCTTTAATTCAGACGCTGGTAGATGTGACTTGGATGCATAGTGTTGACAACCACTGCATTTTCCGACTAACTCTTGCGCTTGTGCCAGTGCGCTTGGCCAATAGAATCCATGTCAGAATGCCTTGGCCACCAACGCTCTTGATGACGCATGGTGCCCATATTCTCCTTGATGAATATCCAATAAGATCTCTTGGCCTTTCTCTGGGCTAATACAATGGTGCAGTACGCTCGTCACGCTTCGCTTGTATAATTCCTTGTTGATTATGGTGTACGCTTTTGCTCTTCGTACTGTTTGCCTTGCCAATGTTTCATCACTCGGCAAGGTCCCATCTTTTAAGTAGTCGAATATTGGTTGTGCCCATGTTGGTATTAGTGGTTCCGGGTCTGCTTCAGCATCAATGTCTATTGGCTCTGCCGACATGACATAAGGAGTCCCCGGGTGTGATTCGGCAGCCCCTGAATTGAGCGGATCAGTCCCCGAGTGGTTCGAACCTACCCCTGAGTCGATATCCATTGGTACCACGCCTGACTCCTGAATCGCCAGGGTGACCCTGATCGAGTCGGATTCTGGTGACAGCTTGATCGGTGGTTTCCTGAGGTGCTCCAGCGCTACTCCTGGTGGTATTGCTTGCCGAGATGACCCTAGTTTGGATAGTACATCTGATGCCTCATTCTCTGCTCTAGGGACATGATGGAATTCGCATCCGTCAAAGTATCCCAAAATTCGTTGCACATGGAAGCGATATAATGCCATGTTTGCGTCCAGCGCATCCCAATGTCCAGACACTTGCTGAATCACCAAATCCGAATCGCCAAAACACATTATCCTTTTGGTACCAATTTCCTTGGCCACTTTGATGTTGTGGACAAGTGCTTCATACTTGGCAACGTTGTTGGAAGCAGCAAAATGAATCTGTAACACATACCTGAGTTGATCCCTCTTTGGATATGTGAGCACTATCCCGACGTCCAGACCCATTTTCATCTTGGACCCGTCAAAATGCATTTTCCAGTAATTCGGATCTGGCAGTGGTGGTTCATACTGCATTTCCATCCAGTCTACGAAGATCTCTGCAACAGCCTGAGACTTTATTGCATCTCGCCTATCATATTGTGGAGTATATGGTGCCAGTTCTATGGCCCATTTTGCGACTCGGCCACTGGCATCTTTGCTGCCCAATATATCCGAGATAGGTGCCTCACATATTACCCGGATTGGGTGTTTTTGAAAATAATGTTTCAGCTTCTTTGCTGCTATATATACCCCATATGTCATCTTCTGATAATGCGGGTAATTTTGTTTCGAGACAGAGAGCACTTCGCTCAAGTAATAGACTGGTCTTTGGACTGATTTGCCCCCTTCTTCACGTTCAACTGCTATTACTGCACTTACAACTCTGTTGGTTGCGGCGACATAGAGCATCATTGGCTCTTTGGATAATGGTGATGCTAATATTGGTGCTATTGCCAACATTTTCTTTAATTCATGGAAAGCGCTATCAGCTTGTTGTGTCCATGTGAATTTGTCTGATTTCTTCATCAGTTGATATAGTGGTAGGGCTTTTTCGCCTATCCGACTAACAAACCTGTTCTACTAAACCAGGCATCCAGTAAACTTCTGGACATCGTTGAGGGTTTTTGGCAATTCCATTCTTTCGATGGCCCTAATCTTTGTCGGGTTAGCTTCAATTCCTCGGCTGGATACGAGGAATCCGAGTAACTTGCTAGCCGGGACACCAAATGTGCATTTTTTCGGGTTAAGCTTCATCCGGAATCTTCTCAAGTTTGCGAATGTTTGACGCAAGTCCTCAATTAGAGTATGACTTTTTTTTGGTTTTTATTACCACATCATCGACATATACTTGAACGTTTTTGTCCAATTGATCTTGTAAGCATTTTTGCATGCATCTTTGATATGTTGCACCTGCATTTCTCAACCCAAATGGCATGGTACGATAGCAATAAGCCCCGTACGGGGTGATAAAAGTTGTCTTTATTTGATCATCCGGATTCAGTGGTATCTAATGGAATCCTGGATATGCATCCACAAACGACAACAACTCACACCCAACAGTAGAATCTATGACTTGATCGATCTGTGGCAGGTGAAATGGATCTTTTGGACACGCCTTATTGAGGTTCGTGTAATCAATACACATGTGCCATACCACTGCCACGTTCGGGTCATCTTTTTTCTTCTCGACCAAGACTGGATTTGATAACCAATCCGGGTGCAGTACTTCCATGATGAATCCAGCAGCTAAAAGTCTAGCAATCTCGGCAGCTATTACTTTCCTCCTATATTTGGCGAAGCGGCGGAGGGGTTGCTTCACCGGCCTGGCATCTGGTCTTACATGAAGAGAGTGCTCAGCCAGCTCCCTCGGAACTCCTTGCAGATCTTGAGTGGACCATGCAAAGATATCCCGATTCTCACAGAGGAAGCTGGTGAGCTCGCTTTCCTATTTGTCCGTGAGGCCATCCCCAATGGTAACTGTGCGCTCTGGGAAAGTATCATCCACCTGCACCTTCTTGGTTTCTTTGGTAGCTTGAAATGACACATTGCCATGGGGGTTGGTGAGTGTCGGCATGGACATTTGTGCTTCTTTGGCCAATGCTGACACCTCCAACATTTGATTCTTTTCTTCTGCTATAATGAGTGACTCGGCCAGTGAAGATCTGGCTGAGGCACAAGCAATGGATCTTTTGTAATCCCCTTCAACTGTAATCACCCCACATGGGCCTGGCAGCTTCATATTTAAGTAGGCAATGTGGGTAGTAGCCATGAACCTTGCCATAGCCAGCCTGCCAAGTAAGGCGTGATATGAGTTGACCAAATCCACTACCTCAAAATCTATGGCCTCAGTGCGACAGTTCTCTCTGTTGCGGAATAAGACATCAACCCAGATCTTGCCAATTGGCTCACAGGACAATCCCGGCACAATACCGTGGAAAGTGGTCTTAGTCGGATCCAGCATGTTCATGGTAATGCCTAACCTGAGCATAGTATCCTTGTAAATGATTTTGATGCTACTTCCATCATCAATCAGCACTTCCGAAAACTTGACATTGATATCTGGGCCCATGAACGTTGGATCCAAAACTACAGCATATCCTCATGGGGTTGGCATGATCTTGGGGTGATCTTTTATACTCCAAGTTATTTCTTGCTCAGACCAATGCATGTACTTGGGAATCGACGGCATTGTGGCATTCACCTCCATCATCCGTCGCTGCTGGCTCTTTTTGTCATTCGGCTCTGTGACAAAGACAACATAGCTCTGATGATGTTCTCTGTACTCATTTCTAGTTCCGTGGCCAACATGAGCATTGTCACCTCTTGGATTGGGCACCTGGTGCACAGTTTCTCTTCTTTCTTGATTGTGATACCTTGGCTGCCTGTTATCGTATATGTTATCTGTTCCCACTGTCTGAGCATTTCCTCCTGTAAGTGGTGGAGGGGGAGGTGGTGGAAGCTTCTTATTCGGTGAATCCACTCTATCTCCTTTCTGAAACCAAGTGCATTGTCTTTTTGTGTGATTGGCTAGTTTACTCGGACTAGGCGTGTGAAACTTACACGGATGGTCCAGCATCATCTCATAGGTATATTTCTATCGGTCCTGATATTGCTTCCTCTGTTCGTATGGCTTTTTGCCATCATTCTTTGGCACCCGCTGTTGGTGTCCACTTGTCCTTTGACGTTGGCTACCTCTAGCATCTAGATGATCCTAACTCACGGCCGCAACCTGAGTCGAACCATATCTATAGTCTGGACTTTTGTCTCTTCTATTGCTTCTGTATTTGGATCTTTCCTGGCGCCTTTGCGACCCGGCAGCGCCATAGATCTGAGTCTCAGTCATCCCGCCTGCCGACATAAGCAGTGGCTGAGTCGGAACTCCTACGCATACAAATCAGCAATTCTTATCATTTCTGCCAGACTTGCCGGCATATCTCTTTGTAACCTTTGCCATAGCACACTTCCATGTCTGCATCCTTGTGCAAACCAAGCGATTGCCTGTGACTCGATTACCCCTTCACAAGAGTTGCGCATCGTGCACCACCTTGTGAGGAATTCCCTGTCTGTCTCATTCGGTCTTTTCTTGCACATCGTCAGTTGCTGCGGGCGATTCGGCCTATTGTAAGTGCTCGTGAAATTGCTCACAAAAGCGTCGTGAAAATTGATCCAGCTGTTAATGCTTCCAGGTGGCAAATTGTTCAACCATACCCGAGCTGGTCCTTCCAGCATCTGTGGTACATATCGTACTACCCATCTCAAATTTCCCTGCGCGATCTTCACAGCAGTTCCATAATCTATGAGCCAATCCTCTGGCTTTGTACTCCCATCATACGTTTTTGTCCCTCTGGCCAGCTGGAAATTTGGTACCGGTGGCTCCTTCATGATCCTTGGGCCAAAGCATGATGGACCCTGTGGACCTTGCGATTCAATCAGCTTTGCCATCATTATTCGGTAAAGCTTTAGCCTTGTATCATCCGGCTGAAGGTTCCTGCCTCCGAGTCTAGCTCCCAATGCTTGATATGTGTGATCCGGCAATTCATATCCGTCATTCACCATAGCCGAGTAACCATCATTGTACTTATTTGTGTTCGGGTCAGCAGGCTGTTAAGCTGCCTTTCTCGCGCTTGGCTATCTTCTTTCTGGTTGAGCTGGTGCATTATTCGGCGCTGGATTTCCTCCTCCTGCCGAGCGAGTTCCACGCCTAGCTTGAGGCGCAAAATTTTGCCCCTCGTTGTCGTTTCTTTGCCCTGCTTGCCTTTCTCGGCCTGCATTCTCCTGGTTTTCATTTTCTTGGGCATTTTTTCCTTCTCGCCCCCTGTGCATGTGCCGGGTTTCCTTGAGCCATCGCCGGATCATAGGTGACCATCTGCTTGTTTCTTCCAGAATCCAGACTCTTTTCTTTTCTCGGTCTAGGCTCCGCTCTGGGTGAGGATGCCGTGTGCCCTGCTAATCTTGCCGGGACAGGAGTCTCCGAGTGAACCAGTTGTGACCTTCCTACCATACCCGGATTTTCTCTATAATACACTTCATTCAGCATGCTTGCTGCTCTTACTAGTTCATTGACTCGTTCTTGTTGTCTTTTCTTTGCTTCTCCCTCCAAATGGGGTAACACTGCCATTGCTGCTCCTGCTGCTCGCAGATTAGCTGCTGCTGTGTTATATGTTGGCCGCATAGCTATTCCGTTGCTGTTCTCTAGCATTATTTTTGACGCTGCATCTGCCAGTTCTTCGTTGAGGTTTCTTCCTCTTAATCTCGTCGCATCAAGCCGGGTCTTTACGCCCTTTACTCGATTTGCCGAGTTGAGCTCTCGGATCATGATATCCACATCCTGCTGTAACTGCGCTAATTCCTTGGCTTTCTCCAAAACTTTTATCCTGGCCTCCTCCAACTCGGCTTGCACACGTGCCGGGTCAGTTGCCTGTGCTACTAGCTCAGCCAACTTGTCTATCGCTTCCTGCAGCTCCTTAGCCCTTTTACTCCTAGCTATGTTCTCTGGTTTCTCCAGTGGTGCATTTGTTGTTCTTGCAGCCCTTGGTGCTTCCTCGTGATTTCCTCCCTCAACATTCTCATTCAGTACTGGAACTAACGGGGGAGCCACAGGGTTTGGGGATGTCATCATTACCTCCATGGAGACGAGCTGGTGAAGCTTCCCAGCGACAGGAATTGTTGGCGGATCCGGCGCCAGGACGACGCGCTCCAGATATGAACGCTCCACGCGCACCACGACGTAAATCTGGTGCTCGCCGAACTTGATTAAGCGACCGCCCCTAGGAAATGGCTTGGTCCCGAAGCAGCCTGCCTTTTCGCTGACAAAGTTGAGCGCTCCAAACCTCTGGATGAGGCCGGAGTAGACGCGCTCGCCGGTCTTGGCGATGATGTTGCCTGTCCAGATGAAGACTCCATCAAGCACCTGCTTCTGCCCCACGGTGGGCGCCAACTGTCGTGGTGGTGGCACGGTAGATGCCATGGGTAGGCTTAAGTTGGGGCCCGAATGGGTGCTTGTGGTCACCGGGGAGGGAGTGCATGGTCGAGCCATGCATGAAGAACAAGAAGAACTCTCCAGACTTAGCGATTTGATTGATACCCGAAGATTACAAGTGCTCCTTGAGCTGTATGAACTAGGGTTTAGTGCACTAGTTCCCTACTTGGTCCAACCTCCTTCTACTACAGCTATGCCCTTCCTTATATAGACAGTGCTAGCTAGCTTATACCCCTTGTTCTAGGGTTTACTGTTTGGATCTTTGTCCCTATAATGTGGGCCGAGTCATGGGCTTTCCCTAAGCCCAATGGCCCAGTCCATAAAGCTTGACAGCTAACGGTCTTCTGGTATGCTCCTTCCTGTTCCTTTTGGCGTTATGCTGTTACTTTGTACGTCAGCGTGTGCTTTGGGCGTCACCCGACTCCTTTTGTGTCAGCCGGCGTCGCCCTTCTCTTTTGACCATGCTTTACCATGGTCCCTCCTGAACCTTACTGGGAAAGGTTCCACGCGTCCTTCTTGACTCGGCCCTTCCTCGGTAGAATCGGCTCGTCGGTTCCTGCAAGAATCACAACTTTGTCTTATGCAGGCCGACATAGTTTATATGTCGGCCGCTCATGCTTCTCTTACCCGGCTGTTCTTACCTGGCATGGTTCTTTCTTTACTCGGATCTAACCAAACTGTGATATGTTTCATCTCTCATGACCTTACCGGGAGTTATCCCCCCGACACTCGGTGTCTTTGTCCTTGGACTCGGTAGAGTAGGCGCGTTTGGCACGCATCTTGTCGACCTTGCACTGCATGATTTTGTCACGAGCGTCGTAGGTGTGGCTCTTACACCATAGGCTACGACGTTGTCACGATAAGTCGTGGTTCTCCTCATCGGAGGATGGCGTGTGGTTCCTCGTGAACTTCACTGCTGGTTTCTTCGACTCTGGAGCCGGATCTGTTGTTAGCGCAGCCTCTACCAGTCTGATTCCGACGATGGCAGATCGGTGGACTGCGGCTCGCGGGTCCCCGGTCAGCAACTGGTTGGTTAGCAGGCACGTAGTAGCTGCTATCACCGCTGCTTGCGGCGTATTGGGTATCATGTTACCCTATGAGTCCACCTACATAAAGAAGAAGTCGAGGGCCTTGGTGGCTTCATGCCTCGCGTCCGCGCCCATGTGGTCCAGCCAAGAGTGCCTCTTGTGAGCGCTCACACCATTTTCCTTTGAGTAGGAGACGCCCATGGAGGAGAGTGTCGCGCGCCTCGCGCTTGATTCGTCGGCTACCTTGTTGTGTTGCTCGAGTTGAGCGTTCACCGCCTGCTGGTGATGGTACTCTTTCACAAGGAGCTAATGGTAACCCATCAGCATGTTGCTAGACGTGTTAGGGAGGAAAGGGAGCCTAGACGGTGGAAGATCCTGGGGAAGCCGGGTCATTTGACGTAAATGGAAGGCGGCTCATCCATTCTTGAAAAAAGAGGGAGTAGGGCCTCCCACACCCTTTCCCATTCAAGATCGGTGAGATGGATCTGAGGGCGACCCGATTCACTACCAACATTGGTGTTGAGATCTGAAGGGTTGCCGCCATTGGCGTTGGGGTTGGGAGGGTGGCCTCTGTTCCTAGCGTTGGGGTTGGGCGGGTCAGTTCTGTTCCCAGCGTTTTCACGAGTGTCATCACCGTTGACGACAACTAAACACGTGTAGCAATGGGGGAGGTCGTTGCTCCCATAGATCTTCGATCCAGAGCTATAGGCTTCTTCTCCTGACAGCAGATCGTATAGATCAGAGTCACAACTATTGTTGCTATCTGTTTTGTAGATTGGTGTGGGAGCATTGACCTTGTTCAATGTGCTGATCAGAGGAGTCCATGAGGTAGGTGCGATCGTCGGTGGCGTCACCCACTCAGAGAGGCAAAGTGTGTTGATCTTGCAGACTTGGAAGCATAGGCTCCCGATCATCATGTCGACTGCGTCTCCTACGGAATCAAAGGCCGAGCATATTGTCGGCTAGTGGATGGTGAAGTTGATGGCATCGAAGAGGAGATGGTTATCCAACACAGACGAGTCAAAGATGGCAGGTGATGGGGTCGTCGAGATCAAAACATCATTGCTCTCGGTTCCCGTAGACAACGCCAATTGACGTGGGGTATTCACATCAATGCCCATACTTGATGGACTTGGGTTTAAGAAAGAGGGGTGCACTAGAGATCTCGTTCAGCTAACAAGCAAGCAATGCGGGACACGAATGTTGGGGAGATAACCCTGGATAGGGTAAAGACGGGGAAGGATGAAAGGATGTTCCCCGTCTAGTTTCCGAGTTACAGTCTGAGTCGGCCGAATCATGTAGAGGTTGGCTAAGATAGGAAAGGGCAGGACCCTTGTAGTAATGACAAGGCCTTACCCGGCCGAGATACTTCGTAATTCGGCTGGGTTAGCCTGAGTAATCTTAAGGTAGATAAAGGACAAGCCGAGCTACGGGAGGCAGGGCTGAATGATACGAAGCTTGCAGGAGAAGGAGAAGCCTGAAGTCAAAACCTAGCCGCATGATAGGGAGAATCTGAGCCAAGCCAAGCACTACGGACAAAGACGCAGAGCGACAGAGAGGCAGAAGGAGGTCACAGAGGTGACAGTCCTGAAGCCCGAGGCGCGCAGGAGGGGCCCTCTGGAACCTTGCCGTCAATAGAGAAGCGACGGGGGAAAGGGGGCGCCGAACTACTATGTTGGGACAAGCATATTCCTCGAATATGCTTGCCACATCAGCCCTAAAGGAACCCAAGGCTCTCCTTTATAAGGAGAGGCTTGGACCCTGAGGAAGGGATCGACGGATTCTTTGGTACCGTTAGGCTGGGATAGTTTCTTCCTTCTCAAACACAGCTCAAGGAGCACTTGTAGCCCGAAGAGGGAGAAATAAAGATTTTTGCCTTAGCCTCCTGTGTGTAGAATCAACTGGATCTTCCCTCCCCAGATCCCACTAGCATCCATTGGCCCCATACTTTATCCTACCCATGGCATCTGCCATGCCACCACCACGACAGTTGGCACCCACCGTGGGGCCAGCAGCGGTGCTAGCTGGAGTTGTGATCCGGACGGGAAACTTCATCAACACTGGCGAGCGCGTTGTTTCTGGCTTGGTCCAGAGGTTTGATCTCTGTGACTACGTCAGCGACAATGCGGGCAGCTTCAGGGGAAAAACTCCCCCGCGCAACGGTGTCTTCATCAGCCTGGGCGGGCACAGGATCTACGTCGGTGTCGACATCTCCGGCATTTATCCTCACCAAGTTGTTGTTGCAGGAGAGCCACCTCTTAGCGCTGCGAGCCGTCCACGCGGAGCGCGTCCCGTAGGCAGCGTTGAGGTGATGGTCGCGGCCGGAGTGCAAGCGGGAGTAGCGGCTGCCGGATCGACCAGAGACCCCGCCACAGGCGTACAGGGCGCACCCAGGAAGACAGCACCACTACCCACCGAGGTAATCCCTCCAGTGACCAACCAGACCGAGGTGCAGGACACTACCCCAAAGGCACCAAGAGTAAGAGGGCCACCTCTGGAAAGGCCAGAGAACATTCTTCAGGCAACCATAGAAAACTTGACTACACATGTAGCGCCGATACTTGATCCGGCAAATGCTCAGGCAGAGTTAGAAGAAACCAGACAAAAGGTGCTGGTAGAGGCCAAAAAGGTGTCGGCTTTGCGGGAGTCCTTAAACAGGACTCTGCGAGAATATGCCAAAGCTAATAAGCTTGACGTCGCGCCAGAACGGGTGGATGAGTTAAGATTGAGAGGGAAGAACCTCATAGATAATATCAACAAGGAGCATGATGCTCATAAGGCGGAATCACTTGATTTGGGTTTGCCGAGGTACAGTACCCCGGCAAAGAACCTAAGAGTGGCAAATGCCGTAGCATTAGAGTTAGAGGGGTTGACCGGTGAAGCCCGGCAGAAACAGCAAGAAAGAGTGAATGAGCTGGTGCGCATCGTGAACCAGCAAAACAAAGAAATGCTCAGAGCAGACCCGGCAAGGCCGGGGGCCTCACGAATGGTTCACTCTGCAGGAGCAGCACCTGCCTTGTCCGTGGCAGCAGCATCTTCACCCGTAAATAATGCACGAAAGGACAAAGTTGTAACCTCAGGAAAGAGAAACAAGCAAATTGTTCCGTATGATCCGGCAATAGCCGGGAAGGCAAACGAGAACAGAGGCAATGGAAGCCGAGGTAACAGTGGTGAGAGGAATCCCGGCCGTATTGAGAAAGACGGCGGAAGCCGAGGCAATGGAGACCTCGGAAGAAGAGAACTCGGAAGAGGCAATCATGAGAACAATACCCCAGTCGAAGTAAGGAGAGAAATGCCACTCAACCCGCAACCAAGGCATGAACCCCGGCAGGAAAGAGAGACGAGGCTAGCTCGCCACAATCAAGTGAATGAAAGGTACAATGATGGTTATTCCGAGATGGAATATGCGATCCACGGTGGAAATAACCACTATGGAATGCAAGACAGAGTTCTGTACAGAGATTTGCCATCAAATGATGCAAGAGTGAAGCTGGACCGAATATACCGGTCCGAGTTGTTGGAGGAACAGGGTCCACCAGGTCCAACATGCTTTGGACCACGGATCATGGGCGAACCACCTGTGTCGAACTTTTAGCTAGCAAGAGGCACGAAAACATATAATGGAAGTACCAAACCACAAGACTGGTTGATTGACTATGCCACTGCTGTGAAAATAGCGGGTGGGAACTTACGATGGGCAGTACGGTATGTCCCACAAATGCTGGAAGGACCAGCTAGGGTATGGCTGAATAATCTACCAGCGGGAAGTATCAACTGTTGGTTGGATTTTGAGGAAATGTTCGTCAGCAACTTTACCAGCACATACAAGAGGCCAAACAGGCCGCAACAGTTAGCCATGTGCAAGCAGAGGCCGAATGAAACAGATAGAGAGTTTTTGACTCGATGGTGTAACCTGAGAAACTCATGTGAAGGAGTTATAGAGTCGCAAGCAATAGCTTGGTTCGCTCAAGGATGCCGTTATGCCAGCGTGTTATGGCAACATCTGCAAAGAGATATGCCGACCACACTAGCAGAAACTATCAAAATAGCGGACTCCTACGCATTAGGAGATCCAACGCAACCAGAGTTAATGTCGGCAGATCATCGGGAGCAACAAGACCATTATGCAAGAGATTTTGCCGGGTCATCCAGGCGCAGTGACTTCAGAGTAAGAAGAAGAGAAGAAAGGCCGGATTATAGGTATAATTCGGCCCAAGTGGCAGCAGTAGCGCAGGATCCGCCGAGTCACGGAGCGACTCAATGGCAGAAGAATGGTCCTCAGCAGTGGACACCGAGGAATGAAGGAAAAAGACAGTGGACCCCAGAACAAAAGAAACAGTGGCAAGAGAGGCCGAAGTACACGTTCGAATCTATGTTAGATCAGCCGTGCAAATTTCACACGTCAAACCCATCCAGGCCAGCCAACCATACGACCCGCCAATGTGCATGGATGAAAAATGCAATGGGAAACCCCGTAGGTGTTCAGGAAGCGCCCCATCAAGTACATCAGCAACATCAACCACAGTTGACTGGAGCAAATGCACAACAACTGATGTTACCGCCTCCTTCCCCGAGGTACGATAACTCCGATCGGAGAGATGCGGTACATCAAGTGATGAACCAAGTCCAGGATGGAAGGACAAATCCAGGGAATACTGGACGCAATGATTACAGAGAACATCATCAGTCTTATTGCATGTTCACAACGGAATAGCAAGACAAGCAGAGTGTGCAGCGCCGGCATATGGAAGTAAATGCGGTTATGCCTGCAGTACCAAGATATGTGCCTTGGTCAGATCAGGAGGTAACTTGGAGCATAAAGGATCACCCCAAGATAATGCCGAATCCCGGGTCGTATGCACTCGTGTTGGATCCGACATTGGTTGGACCAAGCATCAATGTGAAATTCTCAAAAGTACTCATTGACAATGGAAGCAGTATCAACATCATGTACAAAGATACCATGCATAAACTCGGGATATCGCAGAACATGCTGCAATCCACGAGGACCACTTTCCATGGGATAGTGCCAGGGCTTTCATGCGAACCCATTGGTAAAGTCCAAGTGGATGTGTTATTCGGCACAAGAGATAACTGCAGAGCAGAAAACTTAGAGTTTGAGGTGGTGGATCTAGAGAGTTGTTATCATGCTTTACTCGGACGGCCCGCGTTGGCCAAATTCATGAGCAGCTGTCATATAAGTTATCTGAAAATGAAGGTACCCGGACCACAAGGAGTGATAACAGTAGCAGGGGATTACAAGAAGTCAATGGAATGTGCTTCAGCCGGGTCAAATTTGGCCGAATCATTGGTTATAGCAAGAGAAAAAAGAAGGATTCAGGAGGTAGCAGCCCTCGCTCAGTCGGCACAGCTGAATATGCCGGCACTAGCCAATCCACATGGAAGTGTATCCTTTTAGCGGACTAAAGAAACGAAGAAGTTTCAGATAGATGAGCAATTCCCAGAGCGTACTGTTACTATTGGCGCGGGCCTAGATGCTAAATAGGAAAGCGAGCTCACCAACTTCCTCCGTGAGAATCGGGACATATTTGCATGGTCAACTCAGGATCTGCAAGGTGTTCCGAGGGAGTTGGCTGAGCACTCTCTGAATGTAAGGCCAGGAGCAAGGCCGGTGAAGCAACCTCTCCGCCGCTTCGCCGAAGACAGGAGAAAAATAATAGGAGATGAAATAGCTCGGCTCCTCGCGGCCGGGTTCATCATGGAGGTGCTGTATACGGATTGGTTGTCGAATCCGGTGCTAGTAGAAAAGAAGAAAGATGATCCGAATGTTAGCCATTGTATGGCGAATGTGTATCGATTACACGAACCTGAACAAGGCGTGTCCAAAAGATCCTTTTCTGTTACCAAGAATAGACCAAGTCATTGATTCGACCGCTGGCTGTGAGTTATTGTCATTTGTAGACGCGTATTCTGGTTTCCACCAAATACCGTTAAATCCGGCCGATCAAATAAAGACTGCGTTTATTACCCTGTATGGGGCTTATTGCTATCGCACAATGCCATTCGGCCTGCGAAACGCAGGAGCAACGTATCAGAGATGCATGCAAAAATGTCTACACGGCCAGATAGGAAAAAATGTACAAGTATATGTAGATGACGTAGTCATCAAAACCAAGGAAAGCAAAACGCTACTGGAAGATATACGGCAGACTTTCGCGAACCTGAGAAGGTTCCGAATGAAGCTTAATCCGGAAAAATGCACATTTGGCGTGCCGGCGGGAAAATTACTCGGCTTTTTCGTATCTAGCCGAGGTATAGAGGCCAACCCAACAAAGATAAAGGCGGTAGAAAGAATGGAGTTGCCGAGGTGTCTAAATGATGTACAAAAGTTCACGGGATGTCTAGCCTCGCTCAGCCGGTTTGTATGTCGGCTGGGAGAGAAGGCACTACCACTCTATCAACTAATGAAGAAATCAGATAAGTTCATTTGGACTCCGCAAGCAGACAGTGCATTTCATGAATTGAAAAAGATGTTGGTCACAGCACCCATTTTGGCTTCTCCATTATCAAAAGAGCCATTGTTACTCTATATAGCGGCTGCCAACAGAGTAGTGAGTGCTGTAGTCGTAGTAGAACGACTCGAAGATGATAAGTCGGTACAGAGGCCGGTGTATTATTTGAGCGAGGTGTTATCTGCTTCAAAGCAGAACTACCCGCATTATCAGAAGATGGCTTATGGAGTGTACATGTCGACAAAGAAGCTTAAACATTACTTCGAAGAGCATCCCATCAAAGTGATCTGTGAAGCGCCCATAGCCGACATATTGAGCAATAAAGATGCAAGTGGCCGAATAGCAAAATGGGCAATCGAGTTGTCACCATACGCTCCACAATTCGATAGGAGAGATGCAATCAAATCTCAGGCGGTCGCCGACTTCTTCGTAGATTGGGCCGAGGTGCAGTATGAGCCACCATTACCAGACCCAAATTATTGGACGATGCATTTCGATGGTTCCAAACTAAGAAATGGTTTGGGGGTAGGAATAGTGTTAACCTCACCCAAAAGGGATCAGCTGAAGTATGTGCTACAAATACATTTTGCCGAATCAAACAACGTAGCCGAATACGAAGCACTGGTCCATGGGCTGAAAGTAGCAAAAGAGATTGGCATACGCCGAATCTTATGCTATGGGGACTCGGATTTAGTAGTACAGCAAGTCTCAGGCAATTGGGATGCGTTAGATGATAATATGGCTTTGTATAGATTTCATGTGCAAAAGATCAGTGGATACTTTGAAGGGTGTGAATTTCACCACATACCTCGGGCAGAAAATGATGCCGCGGACACATTATCAAAACTAGGATCAACCAGGCAGTCAATTCCACCGGGTATTTCCCTGGAACACCTCAGAAAACCATCGATAACCCCATCACCAGAATCCGAATCTATCTTCGTCCCGACAAATTCAGCAGAAGATAATGTGCCGATGGAAGTAGACCACCAATATAACTCAGAACCATCCAAGAAAAGGACAGCAGAAGTAAGCATAATTGTGGAGGGGACCGAGGTAGCTATGTCGGCGGAAAACATGGAGATAGAGAGCGAGACCACACCAGAAAAAATCACACCGATGTGGGCGCAACCCATATTCTTCTTCCTTAAAGATGCGGTGTTACCAAATAATGAAGTGTTAGCAAGACATACTGTAAGGAGAGCAAAAGCTTATACAATCATAAACAATGAGCTATATAAAAGAAGCGTCACAAGTGTATTGCAAAGGTGTGTAAGTTTGGCAGAAGGCCAGGAGATCCTCCTAGATATACATCAAGGAGAATGTGGACACCATGCCTCATCTCGTGCCTTGGTAGCCAAAGCATTCAGGCATGGGTTTTATTGGCCAACGACGTTGAAGGAAGCCAAAGAGCTGGTTGAAAAATGCAATGGTTGTCAAAGATATGCAACCAAGATACACATGCCGTCGTCTGAGTTAAAAACGATACCTATTACATGGTCGTTTTCTGTGTGGTGCCTAGATATGGTGGGACCGTTTAAGCCGGCACGAGGGGGGATGACCCACGTATTGGTCATGGTGGACAAGTTCACAAAATGGATTGAAGTAAAACCAATAAAAAAATGTGACGGGCTCACAGCAGTGAAATTCCTCAAAGATATTATCTTAAGATATGGGTACCCACACAGTGTTATTACAGACAACGGCACAAACTTTGCAGAAGGAGCTTTCGCTAGGTTTTGCCGAGAAAAACACATAAGATTAGATGTTGCTTCTGTTGCTCATCCAGCATCTAATGGGAAAGTGGAAAGGTCTAATGGATTAGTGTTGTCCGGGATAAAACCGCGACTCGTCGAACCATTGCAAAGGTCGGCAGGATGTTGGATTGAGGAATTACCAGCAGTATTGTGGAGCCTCAGGACTACTCCAAATAGATCAACAGGTTATACACCATTCTTTCTGGTATATGGGGCAAGAGGCTGTGCTTCCAGCCGACATACTACATGACTCGCCAAGAGTTACTCAATATACAACTTCAGAGATAAATGAAGTAGCTCGGCAAGATACTGTTGACCTGCTAGAAGAAGCCAGAGAACTGGCGCTATCACGATCAGCTTTTTATCAGCAGAACCTGCGACGATATCACAGCAAGAAGGTGAATCCAAGAGTATTCAAAGAAGGAGATTTAGTCCTCCGACTGGTGCAACGCACGGCCGGCATGCACAGGCTGTCACCTCCATGGGAAGGACCATTCATCGTGAGCAAAGCATTGCATAATGACGCCTATTATCTAATCGACGCTCAATTCCCCGGAAGTAACAAGGCAGACAAAGCCGGCGAAGAAACGAAGCGGCCATGGAACGTAGCTTTACTTCGTCCATTTTACTCGTAGCATAGTATCTCAAGGTCAAGAACCAATTATGTATTAAACCTCGGCATCCAGAGCAATGACTCGGGGACTGCCATATGTTATTTCAATTTCATCTTATGTATTGAACCTCGGCATCCAGAGCAGTGACTCGGGGACTGCAATATCTTATTTCAATTTCATCTTGTGTATTAAACCTCGTCATCCAGAGCAATGACTCGGGGACTGCCATAGGTCATTTAAATTTCATCTTGTGTATTCAACCTCGGCATCCAGAGCAGTGACTCGGGGACTGCCATATGTTTCCCCAGTTTTATGTTAAGCAATAAACCTCGGCACCCTGAGCAGCGCCTCGGCAACCGTCTTATATTATTTCTGAAATTTGGTTTACACACTAGACTTCGGCGCTATAGGCAGTGACTCGGGGACTGCCATATATTATCCCGAAGTAATAGTCAACCTTTGATACAAGGAAGGTATCACACTTCGACACTCAGAATAAGAGCAGCTCAATATCGTATGATATTCTAAGCTCACACCCAGATTAATTGGCTAAACCACGGGAATACAAAGGCAAAGATACATCCTAAAATCAGGAAATCGCAGGTCACCAAAGCAAGAATTCGGGCGAACAAAATCACTTAAACAAAGTGATAACAACTACAAACATATACGTCATAGCAGTACACGGCAAAAGAAATTCAGGTCATACAGAAGACGGACAAATGTTCCACGTACATCGTACGCCCGGCATACCAGGGACAAGAAATAACTTAAAGGTTTTTAGCTGGAGAGGCAATAGTTGGATCAGGGGCTGGATGCTCCGAGATAGGCGGAGCCTCGGTCGAGGTTTCCTCGCCTTCCACAGACCCAGGTGCGACTTCGGCCGAAGCCCGAGGCTGCTGAGGGGCATCAGTTTGCGCAGTTGAATGCCCAGTACCTTTGGAGGAGGATCGCGCGTCGCCGTTGCCATCCGAGCTCAAACTAGAGTCACCAGAAGAAGCCGAATCATCTTCACCTTCACCTTGTTCAGACGAGTTATTATCCGATGCATCCTCGACTACGACCTCATCGTTCGGGTTCGGGAGGAAGCTCGGCCCTTCATTCCAGGTATGCACGTCGGCATACTCAACGAGCTGGAAGGCCCGAGCTTGCCGAAGAGCAACGAAGGTGGGGTCCTCAACCCAACGGGAACCTGTGCGCACATTTCTCAGGATATCAAGAGAAATGTCTTCATACCATGACATGATAACAGTGAGGGCCATATCAGCGCCAGCTCGCCCGGCCGATTCCCTCCAGAGACTTAGTTGCTTTTCAGATGCCATCAATCTTTTCACCAGCAATTCGACCTCATTGATATCAGGAGTCCCAGAGGTATTCGGCCAGAGAACATGGTAGGCTCGGATACCTGCCTGCACCAAGTCCCTGCCCATAATCTTCATCGGACCAACTGCAGCGCCAACAGCAACCAGGAAATCTTTCATCGAGTACTCCGAATCAGCATCAACAGGGACACCTCGGCGCACACGAGCTGCAAGAACCGCTTTAGAACTCATAGGCTTAGCTTCTGGAAAATGACCTACGCAAAACACGAATGCGTCAGGAGGCAGCACGGACGAAGAGAAAAACATAATCCGGCCGTGCTAAGAAGCTTACAATGAATATAACTCATCATTATCTGAAGATCTTTAGCCCAGTTGATCTTGCTCTTCTCAAAGCGAGCGATCTCCTCGCTCATTTCACGAGTTTTCAGTTCGGCAGCCTCGAGGAGCTCTTTATTCTTCTGCAGTTCCAGAGCTAGCCGATTTTTCTCCTCGGAAAATTCCTGATCGACCTATTCTAATTCGGATTTCTGAGAGAGCTTAAGGGCCTCCACCTCGGTGCGCAGGCGAGCTATTTCATCATCCTTTTCTTTCAGCTGCGCCGAATGAGTAGCCGCTTTGTTCTAAAAAAAGCAGCATCACGTCAGGCATGGGCGTGCAATCTTGGTGAGATGCTGCAAAGGTTTTTAACTCGGCTTTACCAAAGCCAAACGAAATAAAAGAAGCTTAGCTCACATTTTAAAAAGCGGAAGGTGTAAGGTAAAAAGAAAAACTAACCTTCTAGGCTCTTGACTTTCTTCGCAAGACGAATATTGAGATTATTGATATTACCTGTTCACCAAAAAAAAGTGAGCCGACATCTCGCATACAAAACAATAAGAATGTCGAAAACGACGAAAAGAATTATCGACTTACCAGTCTTTTTCACCACAGGGAGAACTTTCTCATATTTTTCTTCCAATTTTCGGTGCGAAAAAAGCAATCTTTGAAATTCGGCAGTCCGCCGGTCGTGTGCAACCTGAACAATGGAGCAAACGATTATTGGATATTCGAAGCTAGAACAGATCCGAGTTAAGCGAAACTTAACCCGAACCTAGGTGGCTGGATATTCGAAGCTAGAACAGATCCGAGTTAAGCGAAACTTAACCCGGATCTAGGTGGCTGGATATTCGAAGCTAAAACAGATCCGAGTTAAGCGAAACTTAACCCGGATCTAGTGGCTAGATATTCGAAGCTAAAGCAGATCCGAGTTAAGAAAGACTAAACCCGGATCTAGGTGGCTGGATATTCGAAGCCAAAACATATCTGAGTCAAGCGAAACTTAACCCGGATCCAGGTGGCTGGATATTCCAAGATCAACTAAACGAAAGTCAAGCAAGGTTTAAGGCAGATCTAGTCGAATATAGATTCGAACCCTAAAGTTAAAATTAAATTATTTAGAGCATTATTAAACTTCCAAGCAAATAACAAGTGATTTCCCTGCAAGTTTCGGGGACTAGAATATATAGTAGCATATGGGAAATTAATCAAAACTCTGCAAAACAGCAGTTACCTCGTTCATCTTGTTAGTATCAAGGATGATCTTGGCAGCTTTATCCAAGCGGCCGCCAATGTCGGAAAGCTAAAATGGCTGACTGATCGGATTACCCTCAAACTGATCGGCAGCATTCCAATTATTGGCATATTCCACTAGCGAGCCGAGGCTGTTACCACTAGCCGTCCGAGTTAGGACTTTACCCTGGACGTGCTGCGTAACCACCTCAGCCGCAGGGATTTTATGAAGAGCAAGCTGGGTACCGGCGGCCGGAGTAACGGAGGTTTTGGTGGAAGCAGTTCTTTTGCGCAGCACATCGGCAATACTCGGCTGAGAAGAGCCAACAAGACCTTTCTGGGAAGTGGAGGCCTTGGCGGCGACAGCTTTACTTGCTTTAGAGGCATCAGCAGGAGCTGATACCTCGGCAATGGGAACAATGTCTTTAGGATCCGGAGAAATCACGGTCGCAGAGGGCACAGGGATATTAACGTCCTCGGCCGGGGCGGGAGCTACTATAGAAACTGCGGGGGTAGAAAGAGGCTCGGTAAAGACGCTCGGATTCACAGAGGAGACAACTGGTTCCATGGAAATCTCGGAGGGCCGAGTGGAGTCAGCGTCAACAAGAGGAGTCTCAGGTACATCATCGTGAGGGGGCGATTGATTCGGAACTGGAGGAGATGCTGCACGAGCAGGACTCGGAACCCTGGTATCTTCGGCAGCTGGAGGAGACGGCTGCCGAGTCACCCGGCTAGTCATGCTAGGACCGCCGGGCTTAACGGAAAGTGGAGCCCTGTGGAAATATAAAAGAGAGAGCGACATCAGGTTAAAAAATAGAAAGAGAGAAACAAGAAATACGAGAAAAGGGAACTTACCCTGCAACTCCAGGCATGATCTTGCGCCGAGGAGGATTCGGTGCGGATTTCTTCGTTCGTTTCTTGGGAGCCGCCTCGGAGGCATCAGCAGGAGCCCCACGTTTCCCCGAGGTAACAGGGGGCCGGGAAGCAATAGGCTCGGCGTTGTGAACCTGACCGGCCGGATTAGCTGGGAAAGTAGAAGCCGGAAATGCATAAGAAATAGGCATTGCGGTAACTACCTCAAGAACTTGGACCTCGTCCGAATCACCTTCCTCCTCGTGGGCCGAGGTCTTGCCACGAGCGCGAGCCGGGGAAGGATCCGACTTAGGGACGAACTCTTCCGAGTCCGGCTCACCAGTGTCCGGGGTATTTCGGTCCGCGGGCCACGGAAGCAACAAAACTTCGGCATCCTCATTCTTCTGCTCTACGAATCTCTGTAAGACAAGAAAAAGGAAAATTAGCGAAAACTGTTACGAAAGCAATTGGAAAACAAAGCGTTATTGGTTAAGCTTACTTCGGGAGGAGGATGCTCACGCGTAAACGGTTTCAACCCCCAGGCCCAGTCCTCAGGCATCTCCGTCTTGAAGATGGCTCGGACACGCTTAAAGATGAGATAGTTGTCCAGCTCCACAGTCGAGACTCGGTTGGGATCGAGAGGACCGCTCATGTAGCAGAGTTTGTGCGTCCGCTTCTGGAATGGGCAAATTCGGCTACTGATAAAAGTAGCCATCAGATCCTCGCCGCATAACCCGGCGCGGATCAGCTCTTTAAGCCGAATCTCAAAAGCTTCGGCCAAGGCATGACTCTTCCTCGGATTATAAGTCCAATTCACCTTGGAGGGCGGGCCAATGGAGAATGCGGGGAGCCGAATCTTGTCCTCAGTTCCTCTGTTCTTGACATAGAAGAAGGATTTGTGCCACTTCTTGCACGACTCTAGCCCCGTGACACGAGGAAAAACGGACTTCCTCCGAGGTGTAATGGACGTTGCTCCACATTGAGTAAGCAGTTTCTCGGAAGGGTGCAGAGATTTGTCAGGGACTACGTTAGAACGAATCTGGAAGAACTTCGACCAGACATGCACGGACGGCCATAGGCCGAAGTATCCCTCCGAGGCAGAGATAAAAGCAGAAAGAGAAGCGATGGCATTTGCGGGACGATGATGCGGCTGAAGGCCGAAGTAGTCGAGAAACTCTCTAGCAAAGTCGCTAAGAGGGAGACCAAAGCCGCGCGAGAAATGTGACATAAAAACTACATACTCGCCCTCCCGAAGATCCGGAGAGGACTCGCTGCTGGGTAAGCGACAGGAGACCTCGGCGGGAATCCTCCGAGTTCTGATAAGCCACTCGATCTCGCGGCGAGTAATGGAGGAGCCCTTCCACGAGCCTCGCTCGGGCCCAGAGCCAGCATCATCATCCTCTATCAGGGCACCTCTAAAGGAGCTAGACATGAGCTCATCGGAAAAATCGGCGGAGGAAGAACTAGCGGCGGAGGAAAGTTTAGAGCTACAGGGCCTCGTCGTGATTTTGCACAGGAACGGCGGCTGAGGAGCAGAGGAACCGCCGCACAAATACAAAATCGAGACAGAGAAATCTAGGGAAAAGCCTAGGCGACGCGGCCGGAAAGAACTCACCGGCAACAACGCCGAAGCTAGCGAACGCGGACGAGGCAAACGGAGCAACGCGGCGGAGTCCTCGCCGTCGGAGGTTCTGATGAACGCGCGGCGGCGGAGCTGCGAACGGGCGCGGAGGCGAGAGGAAGAAGAAGGGCGCAGGCGAACGAAAAGGGGAAAGTGATTCCTCTAGCGCCGCGCCCCTCTTTATAACCGAGCCGCTAGCAAGATAGTGGGATCGTGGGTGTGGCGGTTGGACGTGTAGATTGTGTGCGCCGCACAACCACACGTCGTTGAGCGGAACCACACCGAGGGCCACACGGTAGCAAAGAAGGTCACGATCCCCAACGGAAACGGCACACGAGGCGTCGCAGCGCCGGCGCAGCAGGCGCAGTGGTAACTGTGGCCTGTCAGTAAATACTGTAGAGGAACAAAAAACTAGAGAAAACAATGATGGCAATGATGTGTAGGACGAGGAGTACGCGAGAAGATACGATGGTACCTCGAACGAGAAAGGAATAACTCGGAAAAAATACAGGACGTATGTCATGAAACTGATACGACCCGGCCGAGGTTATCGGCGGGGCCATACCAGCTTCGGGGACTAATGTTGGGGAGATAACCCCGTATAGGGTAAAGACGGGGAAAGATGAAAGGATGTTCCCCGTCTAGTTTCCGAGTTACAGTCTGAGTCGGCCGAATCATGTAGAGGTCGGCTAAGATAGGAAAGGGCAGGACCCTTGTAGTAATGACAAGGCCTTACCCGACCGAGATACTTTGTAATTCGGCTGGGTTAGCCCGAGTAATCTTAAGGCAGATAAAGGACAAGCCGAGCTACGGGAGGCAGGGCCGAATGATACGAAGCTTGCAGGAGAAGGAGAAGCCTGAAGTCAAACCCTAGCCGCATGATAGGGAGAATCTGAGCCAAGCCAAGCACTACGGACAAAGACGCAGAGCGATAGAGAGGCAGAAGGAGGTCACGGAGGTGACAGTCCTGAAGCCCGAGGCGCGCAGGAGGGGCCCTCTGGAACCTTGCCGTCGATAGAGAAGCGACAGGGAAAAGGGGGGCGCCGAACTACTATGTTGGGACAAGCATATTCCTCGAATATGCTTGCCACATCAGCCCTAAAGGAACCCAAGGCTCTCCTTTATAAGGAGAGGCTTGGACCCTGAGGAAGGGATCGACGAATTCTTTGGTACCGTTAGGCTGGGATAGTTTCTTCCTTCTCAAACACAGCTCAAGGAGCACTTGTAGCCCGAAGAGGGAGAAATAAAGATTTTTGCCTTAGCCTCCTGTGTGTAGAATCAACTGCATCTTCCCTCCCCAGATCCCACTAGCATCCATTGGCCCCATACTTTAGCCTACCCATGGCATCTGCCGTGCCACCACCACGACAACGAAGTTTACTTAGGTTCAGGCCCCCTGTCGTGGTGGTGACATGGCAGATGCCATGGGTAGGCTAAAGTAAGGGGCCAATGGATGCTAGTGGGATCTGGGGAGGGAAGATGCAGTTAATTCTACACACAGAAGACTAAGGCAAAGATCTTTATTTCTCCTTCCTTGAGCTACAAGTGCTCCTCGAGCTGTACGTAAGGAGAAAGGAAGAACTTTACCAGCCTAACGGTACTAAAAATGAGCCGATTCCTTCCTCAGGGTCCAAGCCTTCCCTTATAAAGGAGAGCCTTGGGTGCCTTTAGGGCTGACGGGGCAAGCATATTCGAGGGATATGCTCGTCCCAAAATAGTAGTTCGGCGGCCTCCTTTCCCTGTCGCCCTTCTCATGGAGGCGATAGCTTGTGCATGCCGGCCGTGCGTTGCACCAGCCGGAGAACCAAATCTCCTTCTTTGAACACTCTTGGATTCACCTTCTTGCTGCGATATCGTCGCAAGTTCTGCTGATAAATAGCTGATCTTGATAGCGTCAGCTCTCTGGCTTCTTCTAGCAGATCAACAGTATCTTGCCGAGCTACTCCATTTACTTCTGAGGTTGTATATTGGCTAACTCTTGGCGAGTCATGTACTATGTCGGCTGGAAGCACGGCTTCTTCCCCATATACCAGAAAGAATGGTGTATATCCTGTTGATCTGTTTGGAGTAGTCCTAAGGCTCCATAGTACTGCTGGTAGTTCCTCAATCCAACATCCTGCCGACCTTTGCAGCGGTTCGACGAGTCGTGGTTTTATTCCGTACAATACTAGTCCATTAGACCTTTCCACTTGCCCATTGGATGCTGGGTGAGCCACAGAGGCAACATCTAATCTTATGTGCTTTTCTTGGCAAAATCTAGCGAAAGCTCCTTCTGCAAAGTTTGTGCCGTTGTCTGTAATAACACTGTGCAGGTATCCATATCTTAAGATAATATCTTTGAGGAATTTCACTTCTGTGGGCCCATCACATTTTTTTATTGGTTTCACTTCAATCCATTTTGTGAATTTGTCCACCATGACCAATATGTGGGTCATCCCACCTCGGGCCGGCTTAAATGGTCCCACCATATCTAAGCACCACATAGAAAATGGCCAAGTAATGGGTATCGTTTTTAACTCGGATGATGGCATATGTATCTTGGTTGCATATATCTGACAACCATTACATTTTTCAACCAGCTCTTTGGCTTCTTTCAACGCTGTTGACCAATAAAACCCATGCCTGAATGCTTTGGCCACTAAGGCTCGAGATGAGGCATGATGTCCACATTCTCCTTGATGTATATCTAGGAGGATCTCCTGGCCTTCTGCCGAACTCACACATCTTTGCAATACACTTGTGACACTTCTTTTGTACAGCTCATTATTTATGATCGTATAAGCTTTAGCTCTTCTCACTGTCTGTCTTGCTAACACCTCATCATTCGGCAAAGTCGCATCTCTAAGGAAAGAGAATATGGGTTGCGCCCATACAGGTGCGATTTTGTCTGGTGTGGTCTCACTATCTATTTCCATGTTTTCTGCCGACATAACGACCTCGGATTTCTCCATAGTCATGCTTGCATCAGCTGTCTTTCTCTTTGGGAATTCCGGGTTATATTGCTTATCAATTTCCATCGGCACATTATCTTCTCCTGACTTTGCCGGAATAAAGATAGATTCGGACTCTGGTGACGGTGTTATTGAAGGTTTCCTTAGGTGCTCTAGGGCGATACCTGGGGGAATTGACTGCCTAGTTGATCCTAGTTTTGACAACGTGTCTGCGGCGTTGTTTTCTGCCCGAGGTATAATGGTGAAATTCACATCCTTCTAAGTATCCACTGATGTTTTGCACATGAAATCTATACAGAGCCATATTATCATCCAATGCATCCCAATTGCCTGAGACTTGCTGTACTACTAGATCTGAATCTCCATAGCATAAGATTCGGCGTATGCCAATCTCTTTTGCCACCTTCAATCCATGGACAAGTGCTTCATATTCGGCTACGTTGTTTGACGCGGCAAAATGTATCTGCAGCACATATTTCAACTGATCTCTTTTTGGCGAGGTTAACACTATTCCTGCCCCCAAACCATTTCTTAGTTTGGAACCGTCAAAGTGCATCGTCCAATAATTCGGGTCTGGCAATGGTGGCTCATATTGCACCTCGGCCCAATCTACGAAGAAGTCGGCCACAGCCTGAGATTTGATTGCCTCTCTCCTATCGAATTGCGGAGCATAAGGTGACAATTCAATTGCCCATTTTGCTATTCGGCCACTTGCATCTTTGTTACTCAATATGTCGGCTATGGGTGCTTCACAAATCACTTTGATGGGGTGCTCTTCGAAGTAATGTTTAAGTTTCTTTGCCGACATGTACACTCCATAAGCCATCTTCTGATAATGTGGGTAATTTTGTTTTGAGGCTGATAACACCTCGCTCAAGTAATACACCGGCCTTTGCACTGACTTATCATTTTCGATTCGTTCTACGAAGATTACAGCACTCAGTACTCTGTTGGTGGCCGCTATGTAGAGTAACATAGGCTCTTTTGATAATGGAGAAGCTAAGACGGGCGCTGTGACCAACATCCTTTTCAATTCATGAAATGCACTGTCTGCTTGTGGAGTCCAAATGAACTTATCTAATTTCTTCATCAGTTGATAGAGTGGTAATGCCTTCTCTCCCAGCCGACATACAAATCGGCTAAGCGAGGCTGAACAACCTGTGAACTTTTGTACGTCATTTAGACACCTTGGCAACTCCATCCTTTCTACTGCATTTATCTTGGTTGGGTTGGCCTCTATACCTCGGCTAGATACGCGAAAACCGAATAATTTTCCTGCTGGCACGCCAAATGTGCATTTTTCCGGGTTAAGCTTCATTCGGAACCTTCTCAGGTTCGCGAAAGTCTGTCGTATATCATCCAGTAGTGTTTTGCTTTCTTTAGTTTTCATAACCACATCATCCACATATACTTGTACATTTTTCCTATCTGGTCATGTAAACATTTTTGCATGCATCTCTGATACGTCGCTCCTGTGTTGCGCAGGCCGAATGGCATTGCGCGATAGCAATAAGCCCCGTATGGGGTAATAAACGCAGTCTTTATTTGATTGACCGGATTTAACGGTATCTGGTGAAAACCATAATACGCGTCTACAAATGACAATAGTTCACAACCAGCGGTCGAATCAATGACTTGGTATATTCTAGGTAAGGGAAAAGGATCTTTTGGACACGCCTTGTTCAGGTTCGTGTAATCGATACACATTCGACATACAATGGCTATATTTGGATCATCCTTCTTCTTTTCTACTAGCACCGGGTTTGACAGCCAATCCGGATACAGCACCTCCATGATGAACCCGGCCGCAAGGAGCCGAGTTATTTCATCCCCTATTATTTTTCTCCTGTCTTCGGCGAAGCGGTGGAGAGGTTGCTTCACCGGCCTTGCTCCTGGCCTTACATTCAGAGACTGCTCAGCCAGCTCCCTCGGCACACCTTGCAGTTCCTGGGTTGACCATGCAAAGATATCCCGATTCTCACGGAGGAAGTTGGTGAGCTCGCTTTCCTATTTAGCATCCAGGCCGGCACCAATAGTGACGGTGTGCTCCGGGAATTGTTCATCTATCTGGAACTTATTTGTTTCTTTAGTCGGCTGAAAGGAGACACTTCCATGTGGGTTGGCTAATGCCGGCATATTCAGCTGTGCCGACTGAGCGACGGCTGCTACCTCCTGAATCCTTCTTTTTTCCCTTGCTATTACCAATGATTCGGCCAAATTTGACCCGGCTGAAGCGCATTCCATCGACTTCCTGTAATCCCCTGCTACCGTTATCACCCCTTGTGGTCCGGGTAACTTCATTTTTAGATAACTTACATGGAAGTTGGCCATGAATTTGGCCAATGCTGGCCGCCCGAGTAGAGCATGATAACAACTTTCTAGATCCACCACCTCAACTCTAAGTTTTCTGCTCTGCAGTTATCTCTGGTGTCGAATAACACGTCCACTCGGATCTTACCAATGGGTTCGCATGAAAGCCCTAGTATTATCCCATGGAAAGTGGTCCTCGTGGACTGCAGCATGTTCTGTGTTATTCCGAGTTTGTACATTGTATCTTTGTACATGATATTGATACTGCTCCCATTGTCAATGAGTATCTTTGAAAATTTCACATTAATGCTCGGTCCGACAAATGTCGGATCTAACACGAGTGCATATGACCCCGGAATCGGCATTATCTTGGGGTGATCCTTTATGCTCCAGGTTACTTCTTGATCCGACCAAGGCACATATCTTGTTACTGCCGGCATTATTGCATTTACTTCCATATGCCGGCGCTGTACACTCTGCTTGTCTTGTTGTTCTGTTGTGAACACGCAATACGACTGATGATGTTCTCTGTAGTCATTGCGTCCATTATTTCCTGGATTTGTCCTTCCATCCGGACCCTGATTCATCACTTGATGTACCGCATCCCTCCGGTCCGAGTTGTCGTACCTCGGGGGAGGAGGTGGTAACATTAGTTGCTGTGCATTTGCTCTAGTCAACTGCGGCTGATGCTGCGGATGTGCTTGGAGAGGCATTGCCTGCATGCCTGCTGGGTTTCCCATCGCACTTTTCATCCATGCACATTGGCGGGTCGTATGGTTGGCCGGCCTGGCTGGGTTTGACGTGTGAAATTTACACGGCTGATCTAACATAGATTCGAACGTGTACTTCAGCCTCTCCTGCCATTGCTTCTTTTGTTATGGTGTCCACTGTCTTTTTCCTTCATTCCTTGGTGTCCACTGCTGAGGACCATTCTTTTGCCGTTGAGTCGTTCCGTTACTCGGCTGATCTTGCGCTACCGCTGCCACCTGGGCTGAATTATATCTATAATCCGGTCTCTCTTCTCTTCTTCTTCCTCTGAAGTCATTGCGCCTGGATGACCCTGCCATATCTCTCGCATATTGATCTTGATGCTCCCGATGATCTGCCGACATTAACTCGGGTTGCGTCGGATCTCCCAACGCATAAGAATCCGCTATTTTGATGGTTTCTGCCAATGTGGTTGGCATATCTCTCTTGAATCGCTGCCATAACACACTGGCGTAGCGGCATCCCTGTGCGAACCAAGCTATTGCTTGTGATTCTATAACTCCTTCACACGAGTTTCTTAGGTTGCACCACCGAGTTAGAAACTCTCTCTCCGTCTCATTCGGTCTTTGCTTGCACATGGCTAATTGTTGTGGCCTGTTTGGCCTCTTGTAAGTACTGGTAAAGTTGCTAACGAACATTTCTTGAAAGTCCAACCAGCAGTTAATGCTGCCTGCTGGCAGATTATTCAACCATACCCTAGCTGGTCCTTCCAACATTTGCGGGACATACCGCACGGCCCATCGTAAATTCCCACCTGCTATTTTCACTGCAGTGGCATAATCAATCAACCAGTCTTGTGGTTTGGTGCTCCCATTATATGTTTTTGTACCTCTCGCCAGCTGAAAGTTCGGCACAGGTGGTTCGCCCATGATCCGTGGTCCGAAACATGCCGGACCTGGTGGACCTTGTTCTTCCAGTAACTCGGATCGGTACAACCGGTCTAACTTTACTCTGGCATCATTTGAAGGAAAATCTCTGTACAGAACTCGGACCTGTATTCCATAGTGATTATTTCCTCCATGGACCGCATATTCCATTTCGGAATAACCATCATTGTACCTTTCATTCACCTGATTGTGGCGAGCTGGTCTCGCTTCTCTTTCTTGCCGAGGTTCATGTCTCGGCTGTGGGTTGTTCGGCGGTTCTCTCCTTCCTTCGACCGGGGTGTTGTTCTCGTGATTTCCTCATCCGAGCTCTGCTCTGCCGAGGTCTCCGTTGCCTCGGCTTCCGCCGCCTTTCTCAGCGCGGCCGGGGTTCCTCTCTCCACTATTACCTCGGCTTCCATTGCCTCTGTTCTCATTTGCTTTCCCGGCTATCGCCGGATCATATGGAACAATTTGCTTGTTTCTCTTTCCCGAAGTTACTGCTCTGTCCCTTCGTGCATTGTTTCCGGGTGAAGAGGCCGCCGCCACAGACAAGGCAGGTGCTGCTCCTGCCGAGTGAACCATCCGCGAAGCCCCTGGCCTCGCCGGATCCGCCCTGAGCATCTCTTCGTTTTGCTGGTTCGCGATGCGTACCAGCTCATTCACTCTTTCTTGCTGTTTCTGCCGGGCTTCACCGGTCAATCCCTCTAACTCTAATGCTACGGCATTTGCCGCTCTCAGGTTCTTTGCCGGGGTACTGTACCTCGGCAAGCCCAAATCAACTGATTCTGCCTTATGAGCATCATGCTCCTTGTTGATATCATCTATGAGGTTCTTCCCTCTTAATCTCAACTCGTCAACCCGTTCGGGAGCGACGTCAAGCTTGTTAGCTTTGGCATATTCTCGCAGGGTCCTGTTTAAGGACTCCCGCAAGGCCGACACCTTTTTTGCCTCTACCAGCACCTTTTGCCTGGTTTATTCTAATTCTGCCTGAGCATTTGCCGGATCAAGTATTGGCACTACAGGTGTAGTCAGGTTATCTATGGTTGCCTGAAGAATGTTCTCTGGTCTTTCTAGAGGTGGCCCTCTTATTCTTGGTGCCTTTGGGGTAGTGTCCTGCACTTCGGCCTGGTTGGTCACTGGAGGGATTACCTCGATGGGTGGTGGTGCCGTCTGCCTGGGCGCGACCTGCATGCCTGTGGCAGGGTCTCTAGTTGATCCGGCACCCGCTACTCCCGCCTGCACCCCGGCTGCGACCATCACCTCGATGCTGCTGACTGGATGCGCTCCGCGCGGACGGCTCGCGGCGCTAAGGTGTGGCTCTCCTGCAACAACAACCTGGTGAGGATAAATGCCGGAGATGTCGACGCCGACGTAGACCTGGTGCATGCCCAAGCTGATGAAGACGCCGTTGCGCGGGGGAGTTTTTCCCCTGAAGCTGCCTGCATTGTCGCTGACGTAGTCACAGAGATCAAATCTCCGGACCAAGCCAGAAACAACGCGCTCGCCAGTGTTGATGAAGTTTCCTGTCCGGATCATGACTCCAGCTAGCACCGCTGCTGGCCCCACGGTGGGCGCCAACTGTCGTGGTGGTGACACGGCAAATGCCATGGGTAGGCTAAAGTAAGGGGCCAATGGATGCTAGTGGGATCTGGGGAGGGAAGATGCAGTTAATTCTACTCACAGAAGACTAAGGCAAAGATCTTTATTTCTCCTTCCTTGAGCTACAAGTGCTCCTCGAGCTATACGTAAGGAGAAAGGAAGAACTTTACCAGCCTAACGGTACTAAAAATGAGCCGATTCCTTCCTCGGGGTCCAAGCCTCCCCTTATAAAGGAGAGCCTTGGGTGCCTTTAGGGCTGACGGGGCAAGCATATTCGAGGGATATGCTTGTCCCAAAATAGTAGTTCGGAGGCCTCCTTTCCCTGCCGTCCTTCTAACGACGGCAAGGCTCAGAGGGCCCCTCCTGCGTGCCTCGGGCTTCAGGACTGTCACCTCCGTGACCTCCTTCGGCCCCTCTGACGCTCTGCGCCTTTGTCTCTTGTGCTTGGCTCCGCTCAGATTCCTTCCGGCCTACAGCTAGAGTTTGACTTTAGGTTTCTCCTTCTCCTGCAAGCTTCGCATCATTCGGCCTTACCTCGCGTAACTCAGCTTGTCCTTCACCTGCATTAAGATTACTCGGGCTAACCCGGCCGACTTACGTAGTATCCCGGCCGGGTAATGCCTTGCCTTTATTATAAAGGTCCCGCCCTTCCCTGTCTTGGCCGACCTCTATAGGATTCGGTCGACTCAAATAGTAACTCGGAAACTAGACGGGCAACTTCCTTTCGTCTTTCCCCGTCTTTACCCTACCCGAGGTCATCTCCCCAACACCCCCGGGGGTAAAACCCTACTCCTGCTTGTCTATTCTTGATTATCAGCGAAACCAAGGATTACAAGGGTGCACATATGAGACCTGGTGGGTGTGTATGCTAGGGTTGAGATAGGTCCTTCTCGTCGTGCCCTCCTGGCCTTCTGGGCCACCCGAATCCTTCTTGGGCTTCATCATCAGGTGTGGATCATCACGTGGGCTCCCGTTGGGCCAAACCATATAGGACAATATTGGGTACCCGTTCTTATCAACGATTATGTATTGGATGGTCTTCATGTCGATGGAGTTCTTAATCTTCCACATTGGACTCGTCGCTTATAGTCAAGTGAAGGTATTGGGGTTGACGATTTTATCAATGTCGAGCTCGTGGTTCCGCTTGTGGTTCTTCACGAGGTGGTTCATCTTGAATAATGACTGCCCTGCGATGTGGTTCATCATGCCTTGAGTTGGACCTTGATGAAGACGGGCCACCATCATAGATTTTAGGTTTCCACATGCCTTGGAGAGGATATATGTTGCTAAGAGCTTTCTTATCCTTCAAGAGGGATGGCATGTCTCCTTGAAGAACCTGCATGTTGTTCTTTGCGATTCGGAGTATGGTGCATGAAGAAGTCAGAGCACATGAGTGATGCCGAGGTAGAGTATCAAGGTTCTCAATAGATTGTTGGAGGACCTCAAATTATGGTGCATAGCATGCATATGTTGTCCAAAGTCGTCCATGCAGCATTCCATGTTCTTCTATTCGACACGAAATTCTTAAAATTGTTGATCGAGACACGTCTCAATGTTGTTGAACCGTTGCTTGAAAGGTTATTCCACTATGAAATGAATATTTCGAGTCATGTATAGGCCATTACCTTCCACATGAGCTTCAATATTTTCTCCACTCCTAGCCATCATGAGCCAATAAAAGTATTGTATATGGAAATGTAATATGCAGGGAGAGCTAGTTATTTCGCCTTGCTTTGAAGATATTGTATTGGACAAGTAGCTGCACTTGAGAGCAAAATACCTGAAAAGCGAAACGAGAAGGAATCTCGCAATAAAAGCTACACACACTCAAAAAGGCTTATGGTGGATGGGTTATAAAAGTGGGACACCAAACGAACATATCAAAATGCAATGTTATTTGTAACAAGTGGAGAAATACAAATGAACAAAACTCAAAGAAAAAAGGCCACAAAATGATGGAAACCTATAACTAAAACACACATGTGATATAAATGGGGTTAGCACGACTATGGAAAATGAGCAACAAAATTTCCTCACAAGACTAAGCTCGACGTCATGCTAACACAAGAACAAACCGTAGCTTGTTTGCCAAAATAGTAAAATCACCAGATTTCTGCACTTGCGTTGGTCGCTCTTTTCTCTTTCTTGCAAGCTCTCGGACTCTTCTATGTATTGGAAGAATTTTTTCTATTTATTTTGATTTTTTCTCTCCCTTTATGCTGGAAAGTCAACTTTTGTTATTGCTTATACACTATTACTGACGAGGGTTCGAATCGTCAATTCCCCTTGTTTATGGCTTGGATTTTGAGGAAGAGGGGTGCACTGGATATCGTGTTCGAGTAATAGACAAGCAACACGGGACAAAGGATTTACCCAGGTTTAGGCCCCCGGAGGGAAAACCCTACTCCTGCTTGTCTTCTCTTGGTTGATGGCGAAACCGAAGGTTACATGGGTGCGTAGATGAGATCTGGCGAGTGTGTATGCTAGGGTGTTTCATATTCCTCCTTGTCATGCCCTCATGCCCTTTATATGGAGAGGAGAGGTCTCGGGATTAGATCGAGTCAGTTATAGATTAGGGTTTTACCCTTTAAACTCTGTATCTAATGCCAGTGTATCCTCCAAGGAATCGTCTCCTTCATGGGCCTAGGCCACCCAAATCCTTCTTGGGCTTCGTCATCAGGTACGGATCATCACGTGGGATCCCGCTGGGCTGGACCAGATAGGATAATATTGAGTACCCATAGGGCATACCCATGTCAATCATTATTCAAGGATAAGTACAAAATGCTTGGGAAAACACAAAATGAGCTACTCTCGATAGGATAGGTAGCACACAAAAAAGAAGTTGGGTTAACAAGGTGACGCAAGTTATACCTTCAATATCTTGATGATGATTGACTTGCAGTCGGTTGGGGGATAGCTTGAGTTCATGGTGTCGAAGAGCGCGGATGGAGTTGCGGAAGCTTGCTGTTAGGTTATGACACACGCACAAAACACAAACAACAAAAAAAGTTTAACCAAAACAAAAAAGAGGCAAACAAGGGATGTAAGCCAGAGACTGCGATTGCCGTTGGCTGGAGATTTCGGTCCAACCAGGGATTCTGGTGTGTTTGTGTCGGAGACTCTAGGCTTGGAGTCACGCGAGTTAGTCATCCTTTTGGGCAGAAATCTTGGACTCCAAGCCTCAAATTCGTGGGAAATTGACCAAATTGGGCTCAGAAAATGCACACAAAATAGACCAAGTCCTAAGACAAGTATTCCATGGATTAAAACCACTAGAAAGACACCCAATCAAGAGGTCGATACGAAGGCAAATTTGGGCTATTTTTTTGATTTTTTAAATTTATGGTGAAATACCAAATTGAGGAAAATCTGTGAGAAACTTTAGGGTTTGATACGAATATGTTGTTGGTTAACCAATAGGATGGCCCGATCTTTCACGGTTTCTCCAGGGGAGTCATGGATATCATGGGATAAAAGGGGAAGAAGACGAAGACGAACTCACGCCACACGAAGAACACACACAAACACAACACATATAAAAGCCAATTACTCACTTCGGAGGCTACCGGCCCAATACATCCTCAAGGGGGATCGGTATCGGACAAAGAATTTCCTCAATCACAAACGAAGAGTAAGAACACTTCGGTGAGGATCTTGACAACTTCAACTCGTGACACATAATATGAAGGCCTTGTAAAACTTGGACACCATAGGTAAAATCCAAAAAAGTTTGTGATAATATGGGCTCCCTTAGAAAGGGAGATGAGATACAACTAGAAAAAGATCCAATCTTAGAGTTTTCTAGTTTATTATCTATATCTAGAATTTATTTATAATAGAGGGTGGAGGCTATATATAGGCCAGTCACTTAAACATGGGTAGTTTAGGTATAAAACAGGAATTCTAGACAAATTGGGTGTTACATGGACTAAGGTCCAACAGGATTACGCAATCTGGAATCACTTGGGGCTGGGGCAGAGACCCCTGTGCGTGTGTGGCAGAGAATCTGATGCGTGTGCGGTCAGGCGTTCTAGATTCGGTGTTTTTGGTCGGACTCCGAGTGGTCTTCGATCTGGGCATCTACAAGGTATCACCGGTGCCTTCACGGGCCTAAAAGATCGGAGCTAGAAACACGGATGTGAGGTAGCCGGAGACTCCGGTGGGACCGGAGATTTCAGCACAGGAGTTGTTGATTCTTGGGCTACGTATCCATGCCCTCTTGTCCATCTTTCTTGGTACCTTGGCACAGATCTTGTGATTCTTATCTAAGAATACATATAGTTTTTGTATGAAGTAGCAAGCTATTTAAAGGAGTATCCAAGTCAGAATAGGATAGGAACGAGTTAACCTTGAATGAGGTTGGCTCAGGCGTAGGTCACTAGTCCACTTGGAGAGGATTTGGCGGAGTAGATGTAGAGCATCGGTAGAACAGGTATCCAACCAAATTTGTATTTGCCTTCGATGAGCATAAAACAAAATCGTATTTGCCTTCCATGAGCATTCAACAAATCCACATTTGATTTCCATAAATCTGCATTTGATTTCCATGAGCCTTCGGTAGGACAATCAGTCAATGAGGAAATAATCCGTACTCCCTTTAATCCATAATAACAAGTGTCACTCATCTAGTACAAAGTTTATACTAGCTTAGTACAAAATAAGCGACACTTATTATGGATCAAATGGAGTACCATTTTCAACCCAAGTGGGAACGCGCGTCATGTTGCAAGACACAAACTACTAATAATGGCCTTTGATCAATCTGACTCGACTATATACCGGAGTATCATACAACCACAAAATTACAGATAACCAAACTTCACAAATAACAAAAGGGTCACAGAGGGGATCACTACTGATCAACAGTCCAAACTACCAGAACATATGCACAGCACGAGGAAGCGAAAAGAAATAACACCAGGAAACTTCACAGGTGCTACCTGCCAGTCCGCAGGCAGCTCAGCTGTTTCGAGGTATGTGGCAATAGCGAACAGGAGCTCACATACCCTGGTTCGCGGACCTTCTCTTTCTTGTGCCACAGATGATACGGATCAGCCATTACATTCCCGTTCTCTCGGGACAACCAACCATCAGAAGCTTCATAATTCCAAGCGTGGCCGTCATCACCAGGAAATCACGACCTCATGTCTCTAGACAATGCCAGGAGCTGCGAAAGCTCTGACCAGCGCTCGAGGCCTCGGATGTAGTGGCCCATCAGCATACACCTGAACAGCGATTGGAGGCATGGATGATCAAAGTTCAGCATTCAACAAGTGGTGAATTGACAACAGAGGAAAGGAAATATATCGATCCATTCGTATTACCAAAAAAGTAGACGTGCAAGATGATCACGTGGAATAGATATGAGGGGCTGAAATGGGAGCGACACATCCTCCACGAGCTCAGCACGGTCATCATCCCCATTTCCATAATTTAGGGTTCCACCAGCCATGTTCTCTGATGGTGGAGGGGGCTTTGCATGCATCTTGGGGGAGAGAGTTGCTAGAAGACCATGTACCACGGAATGAATGGCTTCTTGCACACCGGGGCAGGAAGGTTCCGAGAGTTCCATAACCTGTAAAAATAGTCAGTAGCTCAAATCAGACATAAAATAGGTACACACGGATCATGAGAAGCTAATATAATTTCATGGGATGTTATTGATTTGTTCAACTAAGTGCCCATGAAAAGCACTTAGATATGTAGAAAGAAGCGGAAACAGATTACTGCTGGATGAAAAGGTCAGAGACAGAACAAACCATGTCAGGTGATAAAGATCTCAAGTAGTTCAATAACTCATTTTTGTCTTCTCCAGAAAATTCTTGCATTTGCAGGGAATAATTTTTCCTCTTGAGTTCATGTAGCTCCTGAAAGATTGAAAATGGAATTGGCATCCAATTAAATTTCCAGCAATGGCCAACAAGTGAAAGATTAAGTCAAGAAGATAACAAAAAACGGAAATGGGACCAATTTGTCGCTAAGTGACATCTCGAGTCACAGAAACTAGCTAATCTTGCACGAGGTAGACATTCTTGACACAAAAAGGTGATTTGATAAAATAAAAAAATGCCCCATGGCTCTGGCATAGTAGGTCTATGAACTTTGATAGATAATATGCAGGAAAACAGGCAACCATTTAACAGTGAGAAGTCTATTAGAGCAAGTACAATAAGATAACATCATCTGGTTATAATATATTAAATAGTATATTTGTGCTGAGTTGGAGGAGAGAGAAGGAGAGTGGACTCTCATGCAAGAGCTAGCTCTAACACGTGCTCCTAGATGCTTTGTGAGAGTGAATGGTGGGCCAAGTATTGATAAACTAGTATATTACTATAATTTGTTGTTGTACGTGTTGGCTACTAAGTTGACTAGATGACATGGCACTACCTTATAGCCAGCAGTTGGCTATACTGTTGTTCTTGCTCTTACTCCCTCTGTTTCACTATATTTATCCTCAGCCGGTCAGCCCGCCACACACAGACTAAGGAAGCACTAATGCTGAGAAAAGTAACTGAGAAGTTACCATACTTACTCCTATTAAATAACACAACACAACCAGTTAGCCATTCCAAAATTAAATCAATAGGGGTATAGAGTGATATCAACACAATAACTAGACTTTTGAGTTCCCCAATGGACAGGCCTTTTGAGACAGAGTATCCCAAAGGCTTGGGGCAAATATAGTGAAAAGGATGGAGTAATAACCATCTGGACTTGCAAAATCAGGTATGAGATAGATGTTACCTTCTCCATGGAATCCAAGCGAGACTGCAATTGGAGAATATGTTCTTTTGCTTGAGCGTTTAAGTTCTCTAGTCCACCGACCTTTTCTGGCAATACATTTTCATCCCTCTTTTCTGATTCATTGGTCAATTCATCATCTTCTGACAATCTCAAAACATCCATAGGTCCTCCCAGATCAAGGTCACTGTGACTATGTTCAGTGTTGTATCTTTCCTTGCATTCGGTTTCACCATCAGACAGCTCTAGGGTTCTTTCAAGAGAGAGCCTGTATTCAGCATTACACAGAGTGTACCTGAAACAGAAACAAAGTAGTTTTGAGTAATGATAATCCCTGGTACACTCAAGCATGGTTATCCTGTATTCATGCCTGTGAGTAGGCAATGCTAACCAAATGCACATACAAGGAGGCTAAAACAACCAGGAGGCAGGAGCTGGTTCAGATTTTCTGTAATGGTAAAAGTGAACAAAACAAAGTGTTCAATGTCACTAGAAAAAGTTGAGCGCCATAAAGATCAGTTTCAGGCTGAAATCTGAAGAATCAAGTTTAGCTCACAACTTATTTCACCTGTGGTTCATAGAATTATGAAGAAAAAAAATGAAGCCTTTTGATAGCAAGTGAAGGGAATGGAAGAATTCAAGCAAGATTTGCACGTTATAGGTGACAAATGTCTAAGAGACAAGACAAAAGTTGTACCAACATTAAATCATGTAGGCAGAGAAATTATGCAAGATTCACATTTCATGGATCACACTTTGCAGCCTCAAAACATGCTTTCACATGTCACATATGTGAATCAAAGTGCAGAGAACTGTCATAACAACTGTGCAAATTACAGTGACCAGTGACATAGAGTTTCGATTTCCTATACATAGATATACAATCAACGCTACAGCAGGCTACCAGCCTACCACCAATGGCATGATTCTCCAGTCCACCTCACATTATTAGTTGACCTAGTACAACATCAAGTCATTTCCTACTTGTATATGCACACATTTGCAAAAGGTGATCATGCCAAAATGTGACTTCTTTTGACTGACCAGATAAAATTCAACTGTAAAAAGGTACGCTTCCGGAGAAAAGCATACCCTGTCATTATTGAAGATATCACCAGCTTGAAGAAGGGATCCCAGAGGGCCTCCACGACAACACTGAACTGATCCGACGGAAGCAGACCCAGCATGCCTGAAACAGTCCTCTTCATTGCATCCACAGTTTCAGGAGGGACATCTCTCTGGACTACACTTAGATCCAGAGGCTCTACATCTTTTATCAAGTTCCATAGTGAAGCTTCCTGCAATCAATACAATAGCGTCAGTATAATGAACAGTAGAGATACAACAATACACTAGGATTCAAAGAGGACAGGTCTATCTAGATAAGTTCTCCTGTGGAAGAAAGAACACAAGAATCTATTCTTCGCAGTGAAAGCTAAATGACTTCCTTACACTTGTCTGGAGACATCTCAATCTAGAGGTGATTAGTCAGATGCTCATAATTTCATTTTCAGCTGATATCCACATGTTTGGTAAATTTATGTCAAATACATAATTGTAGAATTTTACACAACAAAAGAACGGACACACGCTCCGCCGAGAACGGGAGGACCATCGGCGCTCACCTCGGGGAAGCCGTGGAGATGCCTCCCGCGGGCGTGGAGCTCGTCAGGCGACGCCGCCGAAGAGGCCGCCGCGACCACCACCCCGAGCCGCCTGCGCCGGACGCCGCCCGCCGCTACGGAGGCCGGTGGATGGAGACGGAACCGCCTCCCGGGCACGGATAAGGATGCCCCGTGTGGCGGCGCGCGGATGCCGGCGGAGATCGGCATGCGGGGACGGGCGGGCGGCCGTCGCCGGCGGCGGAGTATCTCACGAAGTTTGGTGCTTGGTTGGTGTTGGTGGTGCGGGCGAGCGCCTAGCTGGACCTAGGATAAGCGCCACGCTGGTGTCACTGGCGGGTGGGCCCGCGAGCGTAACTCGTGGACACGGTCTGACCTCCTCACGTTTGGCCTCGCGTGGACCGTCGCGTCACGTTCCGTCCCCGTGTGTCATTGTCGTCTACTATGCTCAGCGTGCACCGCGCAGGACAGGTAACAGTCAGGTCAGCACATGGGTGCACAGGCATTTGCACGATTTTCTTCTTTAGCCCTCAAAAAGGTTTAACGAGTACAAAATAGACCCGTGCACGAGCACACAACTATGTGCACATATTCAAACACATTAGGGCATCTCTACCGAACGAACCCATTTCGAACATCGAAGTCTGAATCAATTTTTTTTTTCGAAATTCCACCGATCTATTGATAATCAATCAATAGCAGTATAAAGAGTTTTAAAAGTAATAAAATTATAATTAGATCGTTGAACCACCTAGCGCCGACTACAAACATTAGCACGGAAGGCGCGCCGCCGTCCTTGCCCCTCCATCACCGGGGCCGGGCAAAGCTTGTCGTTGTAGAGCTTGTTGCAGTAGAAAAACGGGAAGTCGTCATGCTAAGGCCCAAAAGAGCCAGCGCACTAGAGCAGCAACCATCGCTGAAGATGACAACCGTAGATCGAAAGAGACTGACCTGAAACCACATGGACGAATACGAAAAACGACCGGATCCAAAGAGATCTGCCGGACACTCGACCCCACGCGTCCTCCGTCAGCGCTAGATGCACCACCGGAGCGAGGATAGAGCGGGGAGGACCTTATTCTGACTTCAGGACGTAGCCGCCGCCTCAACATCCTGACGAAGACATGAAAAGTCTAAACGGAAACCCTCGCACCGACGAAAGGCCATGGTCCGCCACACCTCCAAGGCCCTAAGGCCACCGGAGACGGAGCAGACCGGCGGCGTCACCGGCGAGGGGGACGAAACCTAGATTGGTTTTAGTATGCCGCCGCCTCTAGGTTGGAAGGTCGGCATGCAGACTACTCCCTCTGTTTCAGGGCTTAAGGCATCCTCGTTTTGCGTGTTTTTTCTTTGACCAATAATTACTTTAAATACGTAAAGAGTTTTGGTATAAAACTAGTATCACCGGAAAGTATTTTTCAATATAAATCCAATGGTACTAATTATGTACAATATAATCAAGATTTTGTTGGTCAAACTTTGCTTTGGAAAGCGTGTGCGCCTTAAGCCTTGAAACGGAGGTAGTAGAAAGGGTTAATTAGATATATGCCATTGCAATTTTTGGCTATTTGAGAAACACCACTACAATTTTTATCTTTCGAAAAATGCCACTGCAATTCTCTATACCATTGACAAATGCCATTTTGCCCACCTAAACACAAATACTTGCCAATATACATCCGTATTTATACCATCTTAGTAAATATACAAGTTGGCTCCACCCGTACTAGCATAGGACGTGGACTGGGTCCTATCTCAACAAAACAGGCCAGGAATTCCTCTTCGTTCCTCTTGCTCTTCCATCCGCTCGGCCAAACAGCGCCGCTCCACCCAGTTCGGCCAAGGCGCCGACGCCTCATTCCAATTCCGGCCAGCGCATGGCTCGGCCGCATGTTCCCTGTCCCGGCAAGCACAGGGCCCCGCCGCCTCCTCCCCGTCCTGGACAGCGAGGTGCACGGCCTGCGGCAGCGCAGTGAAGGAAGACGGGGACACGATCTCCGGCCGACTTCTTCTCGCGGCCATGGCGAGGAGCACCTACATGCCGACCTCGGGAAGGATGATGGGGACACGAGCCCCCACGTCCTCCTATCTCGTGGCTCGCGGCCGCACAGGGACCGGCTCGCGCGGGAGCAGCCTGCAACTCCGATCCTAGACCGAGTACGAGTGAAGGATTGCGCATGGCGAGGCTCTTCCGCAGTATCCTCAATGCCTGCTCCGCACTTTGTAATCGTGCTCCGACCCTGTGCAAGGGACTTCCATTTGGTATGGCCCACCACGTATACGTATGTACAGCGGAAATACCCGATAAAATTAACCGATTGTGTGTGTAAATAGGCATAATGGCATCTATCAAATGTATAGATAATTACAGTGGCATTTTTCAAAAGTTAAGAATTGTAGTGGCATTTCTCAAATAGCCAAAAATTGCAATGGCATATATCTAATTAACCCTAGTAGAAAAGAAGCCATTTTGGTCCTTATTCATTTGGGTCGGGGTGGTCCCAGCGGGCTTATCCATTTTTTCCGTGAAATAGAAAACATAAATAAAAACCAAAATAAAATTAAAATTGTCAACACCCGGATTTTTAATCTCAGATGCCTGTTATGCCATATATCACAATCCCAGGATTACTATTTTTGCGAGACATAACAGATTGGATATCACAGTACATCATCCATTACAAATCGTACATAAGGTCTTACACAAATAAGGATCTCATGATCCAGTCTTAATACAATCATAGCAGCGGAATAACGTAATAATAACGGTAGCGTAGGCGAGACTCCATCTTTATGGTCATAGGAAACAGTGACAATGGGAGATGATCCTAGTTGTCGTAACCTTCCTACTGTCCGTCCTTCTGATAGTCCTCTTCATAGTCTGGCCACGGGAATAGCCAGGGACAAATCCATGAGTACTCTTTAAGTACTTGCAAACTAATAATAACAAGTGAAGTGGGTTTTGAGTAGGAAATACTAAGCTCTTGGTTGTTTTGCAAAAACCAGATTTATCTCTACTGAGTTCAGAAGCAAAGAAAGCTAGTTGAAAGTTTTATAACACCTAAGTGGGAACTTGAATTTCATATCACAGCCCTGTTGTGGTCAAGTCAAAGTCATGAATCATTTCACAAGTCATTTTGAAAACATCTGACGACGGAACAGTATGGCCACTCCAACTGTCCATAACCGCGGACGCGGCTATTCGAATAGTTTGACACTCTGCAGAGGTGGTACACTTTCACCACAACATTCGATACATCCGTCAGGAACAATCCTAAATTCACCATACTCAGTATGCGGATAACCAATCCTAACCTTTCAATTACACGCCCTATTATAGGAACCTCTCCTGTGAGTTTGGCCTTCCAACCATGACCAACTGTCATCTTGGGAACTGCACAGGTGGACAATCTTCACAAGGTAGCCTCAGCTCAAACCTTGGCCACAAGGGAACCTATACTAAGGTATATAAATTTCCAGTCAAGCCCTACCAAAATTTCGGGTATTGTGGTTCAAAGGGCATGTTTGCCCCCATGTGTGGTTTTGGTAATCAATGACAATCTCTATGGACTAATGTGTAAATTGAGTTTCACTTGTAGGTTTGTCCATTGGCATCGCTTGGGCCATGTGTTGGTCTCAAGGTTGGAAGATGAAGAAATGTCCAAGGGCTTTGTGCCCATTGGAATCATGAAGAAAGAAGGAGCTTGAAGGTCGATTCAGGCATGTGCAAAGAGTTGCATCAAGATGGATAAACCTCAAGTAGGGATGAAGAAGGGCGAGCTCAAGATGTGCCATCTCTAGAAGATCTCATGCTTGAATCTTGCCATCCTCGTGCTCATGGAATGATGAAGACAAGTTCAAAGAAGAGGTTTCCCCATGGAGTATGGGGGAGCAATTTGCAAGTCTTCATCTTCATCAAGCAAGAGCATCCAAGAAAGGTGTTCCCACTATAGAAAAACAAGACGGTCTACATCAAGTTAAAGTGGGTTGCTCAAGGCAAAGGTATGTTCTTGATAGGGCTTCTCTTTTGCCGGTCTCGTGTTGTTAGTTGGGAGACCGGGTTTAGGATAGATAGCCGTACTATCAAGAGGGGCTCTCAAGCGGGTGTCTCGTTTGCATCGTTCGGAGAGAGCTCAAACCTTTGCATTCATAGCATCATCTTTCTTGGTTATTATTTGGTTCTTGTCCATGAGAGGATCTAGAGCTTGTGGTCATCATCATACCAAGCTCTAGTTCATCATCTAAGGATTTCACTTGCATATCTTATTGCAATTTTTGATCTTGCGAGTTTTCCGGCTCCACACCTTGGGGGATACTTCACATATATATTCATAGTATTTTCTTCCAAGGTGATATCCAATATTCGTCGTTATCTTTCCAACAAAATTGGTTTCATCCCGTTTGGAGTTCGGATGCAAAAGTTATTGCGTTTCTGGTTTTCTGGTTTCTGGAATTTCCTTGACCGGAAGTTCCGGCTTGCCACCGGAAGTTCCGCTAGGGAATTTTTGCCGCCAAAAGTTCCGGTGGAAGTTCCGGGTCTTCTTCCGCTCACGCTCAGTAACCTTATATTTTGGATATGCTATTTGACGGAACTTCAGTCGAAATTTCCACCGGAAGTTTCGCTCTCACCGGAAGTTCCGGCCAGTGACCGGAAGTTCCGCTCAGGCTGAAAGTTCCGGTTCAATTTCCGGCTCTTGTTCCGCTCACGTTCAGTAACCTTCTGTTTTCGTTGTGTCTATTTGACGGAACTTCTGTCGGAACTTTCACCGGAAGTTTTGCTCCCACCGGAAGTTCTGGTGAACCGGCGGAAGTTCCGGCCATGATTCGTTTTTCCAGTTTCTCGCTCCATAGTTTTCGACCGTTGGCTGTGTGCCACCGGAACTTCTGGCCTCCCACCAGAAGTTTCGGCCAGGTGTCACGAATGCCCATAACAGGCAGATCTGGGAGCCCTTTAAAAGGGGCTCCTCTTCCCCTTCGTGGGTACTAGCTTTTCTTCTTGGTTCTTGGCTTTCTCTCTCTCCTCCATTGTCAACCTTGAAGAAGCTTTCCCTCTCCCTTTCCCCTCCTATGATTCTTGCATCTTTTTGAGGGATTTGAGAGAGGAGATCTAGATCTACAATCCCCCCAAGCCAAATCCCTTCTTTGTGAAGGAATCTTTGGAATCTAGATCTTGGAGAGTTTTGTGTTCTCCTCTTGTGTTCTTTCTCCCTTATTCCCCCAATAGCTTTTGTAGCTTTGTTGGAATTTGGGAGAGAAGGACTTGCCCTTGCATTTGGTGCATAGGTTTGAGTTCTCCTCGGAGATTTGGCGAGTTCAAGCTTGTGAGCTTGTTTCTCTTGGGTTCCTTGGAACCCTAGACGGTTGTGTGGTTGGATTGTTGACCTTTTGTGGTCTTGTAGACTTTTGTGGCGTTGTTGGCCTTTTGTGGCATTGTTGGCCTTTTGTGTCTTTGTTGTTGGGAGCCTCCAATTGAGTTGTGGAGTTAGCCCCAATCTTGTACGGGTTCGGTGACCGCCCTCAAGCGTCCCATAGTGGAGCAAGTGCCCGCCTTTTGTGGTGTGCACTTGGGAGAATAGGGTGAGCCTTTTGTGGCGTCGGTGAGTTGTGTGCTTCCGCATCCGGGGTGAGGCCTTGTGTGGAGTTGGGTGAGCATCGAGCCACCACACCTCGAGGTGAGCCATTTGTGGCGTTCGGAGAGCATTGCGCCATCGCACCTCTCCAACGGAGATGTAGCTTCTTTGGAAGTGAACTTCGAGAAACAAATCTTCGTCTCAGCGTCTATCGGTTATCTCTCAACCGAACCCTTTACTTATGCACTTTACATTGTGATAGCCATCGTGCTTGAAGTATTTATACCTTGCTATCACCTTGTTGCTTGTATTGCTTAGCATAGGTTGTTGGTGCACCTAGGTGAACTTAGTGGCTAGGTTTTGTGCTCAATAAATTAAACGTTAGTTTTATTCCGCATTTACTTGAGCCTAAACTGTAATATTTTTAAAAGCCTATTCACCCCCCCTCTAGGCGACTTCCTTTGTACTTTCAGTGGTTGTACGGTAAAATTGGAATGGTATCGCATCCAGACAACCATCAGTTTTATAAAGGGCTAAGGCTCATGTCTCAACATTTTCATCATCAAAATCATCTGGTGTTCAAGAACACATGTCAAAACATTTCAGTAGAATGACTCATCATTCTAAGGTTTTTATAACCATTTTCACCAAGTACTCCCATCTAAAGTTGATCAAATTTTATGCTTAGCACTAGCATCTACAAGTGGGGGTAAATACTAATGAGGGGTGGTAAACAAGTGTATCTTATCTAAGTTTAATCTCATGCCTCAGGATGACATCAAGATTATCTAACTTAGGCCAAGTTTTATGCTCTTTATGCTACCTTCAGATATCTTTCTAAAGTCTACAAGTCACTAAGTAAACTTCACTAGAAAGCTTTGGTAAAGAAATAAAATACTAAGCTTGCAAGTAAAACTAGGATGGGGTATCAAGGGTGTAAACTTGCAAGTAAAACTTGCATGGTTTAGCTTGCTAAGATAGTAGTATGAACTAGCAAGGATTAGCTTGCTAAGTCAACTTGTATAGTGAGGCTTGCCTTATGCAGAGCAGTGGTTGAAGTTCTCCTCGTAGTATTCTCCTTCCTCCTCGTATCCTTGGTCGGTACTAGCGTCCATAAATAAATACGAGGTACACAATCACCAAACAATACTTAACTACTTTTATTTATCACACCAAGGTTTTCACTAGATGATCTAGCATCATCACAAACATTACACTCAACAAAGTACTTGTATTATTTATTTTATTTTGGAAAAGTAATTTCTACTCATTGAAAAACTACTTAAGATTTAATATTCTCCAACTAAAACATGGGATCATGTTGACACATGTCATCACCACATATTTCAGTACTTGGGAATCTGATTTAAAGTGGTGTCATTATTTAATAAGGTTTAACCTTTTTATTTTAATTAATTAAAGTGACTAGAATTGCCTATGGGGCATTCTTTTATTGCTTGTCCATTATTTGCAAGTAAACCTAGATATTTTTATATATTTAGAAAGGTCTTGTTAAATGTGATTTTTGAGAGTTGGAATCAACTCAAAAGCTTCTGTGGTTGAATTTTGAAAAATGTTTGAATGCAGAAAGCTTCTGCCTTGTTATTTTTACTATAGGTGATCTACAATTCCAAATGAATTGAATCAAACGGGCTTGGATTAAGAATTCCAGTATCTTTCTAAAAAAATTGGTTTCATGCATTTTGGTTCAGTGAATGGACCTGGTTTGATTTTTGAATCTAGGTACAATTTCAAACTAACTGGGTTGCGCGGGATGTTAACTAGGCCGGCCCACGGTGCACAACGCACGCGCGGGTGGGTTTAAGTGAATGACCCCACGAGTCAGCGAGACAAGGGGTGCGAAGCGGTACAGGGTGATCTAGACCGTGCAATCAAACTCTAATCCAACGATCACGACCTATTGTTGGGGATATGCTATATGGGTATCCTCATAGCATGTCTCTTATCCGGATAACCCGGGTGGCCCACAGTTGGTAGCATGGCCTATGGCCTGCTGGGCGGCCCAGTTAGATGGATCCAGAGGGGAGGCCCATGCCGGATAAAGAAAGGCTACGGAGGAGTCACCGACGTACACGGAGCCTTGGAGTACAAGACACGTTAGACTATTGTATACTGTGTAGGACTCTGTAACCTGTCCGGTTAGGACTTTTCCCTGTAACCCTAGGACCTGGCGACTATATAAGTCGGGCCTATGGGATCCTTTAGGGAAGAACACCAAGTGCATAACACAACCCTCGCACAGCGAACCAATCCGTGTAACTCGGCGTATTGTCATTATAGTGATTTATAGTAGGAGTAGGATTCCACCACCGTTGTGGGATCTGAACCTGGGTAAGTTGTGTTACCTCGTACCCGTCAACCGTACGCCTTACCCCATGTCTCTAAACACGCACTATGAGGACCCCTCCATGGCGTACTCGTCGGCAATACCACGATAGTTGGCGCCCACCGTGGGGCAAGAGGCACTTCAGGCTCTGCAGCGGGCGAGGTCCAAGATCTTCACGGGAATCGGCGAAACCATAGCCATTGGTCGCGTTCTCTTCTCCGGCAACGTTCCGATCGTCCCTCCTGACAAGTTCTGGATCCCGGCGAAGACGAACCCTACTCGGTGCACAATCATCCCCATCGGAGACATCCACCTCTTCATCGGCAAAACCGACTCGGGCACTAGTTCCCTGGGAGTCGGAGGAGCATCAAGACCCGCACGGACCGCCTACGGGCAGTATACGTTCGCGGAAGGATCGATGTCGGATCTCTCTTCAGAGTTTTCCGAAAAAGATCGGAAAAATTCAAGGCCCACCCAAACCGCCCCTGTGCAGGATATAATGGTGGAAGATCGCTGCAAGTCCACCGACTTTGCCCGTGCGTCTGGACAACAGAGATCCAAGTTCGTCGGAGTGGTGACCATCTTCGATCTAGCACGTTGCGTTCAAAGAGAGGGAAAGAACCCTCGCGACTACCTTGCCAGGTGGCTCTGTATACGGGCCGATCTGGCTCATTACCCCATTGATGATGCTATGTATCACTTTGTGGAAGGACTGGACCAAGGTACGCTTCTCCGGCATACACTAAGGCGGTATCAGGCTTCAGGATGCCTCACTTTCGAAAGCATGGTGAACACCATCAATAGCTATGCGGAGGCTGAGCAGGAAGATCAAATGGAGATTGCGCTTGTTGGTGGAGCCCCTCCGCCTCAGCCACCGCCGTCACCGCCTCCGATTGTCATCGCCGCAGCTGCGCCACCACCTCTAGTCATCGTCGCTACTGTTGCACCTCCACCCCCCGTCATCGAGGATGCCCCGGCACCCTCCGAATCCGTGCTTGACGCGCTCTACGCCGACATCAGCGCTGACTCGGAGGAGATAGACTTCAGCTTGGAGGAGCTAGACTCTGCCATGCACGAGATGGAGGAGGATTACAAGCGCGACGAGCAGGCCAACAACGCCGTCATGTCCCGAGAGGTGTTTGTCGCCATTGGGACGATGATGGATGAAGATCAACCTGGACGAGCTCCGCCTACAGCGCTGGACAAGGGGAAGGGACCACCTGTTGCTGCCGACAATGATCGCACAAAGGCTATGCCCCCTCCGCCTAACCCAGTGCAGCAGCCGCAGGAACTCGGCACCGGTCTGAGCAACAACACCGCAAACCCACCGCCTCCGGCATCTACGTTTGATGCTTCCCAAGTCACTCCAGCTGATAGAGTGATGTACGGAAATATCCTCGTCGATCCCATGACCGTGGCTCATATTCGCAAGGTAGTCCAGCTTGACGAGAAGCGTCAACAGCTGCTGGAGGAAGTGCAGGCCATTGCGGAGCAAGGCGCTAAGCTAGATCGAGATCTGGCCAACATGTTGAAGTCAATAGAGAAAGCTAGAGCAATGGAGGCCGAGTACAAAACTCTGCTACAGCATCAGAAGGCTAAGAAAGCTTTGGCTCGCGTCATCAACGATCCTGGTGTACGGCACAACCTAGGATGGGCTCCCTCGAAGCCGGCACAGGCCAAGCCATACATTGACAGTGAAGGCAAGCAGGTGACGCCCACCCCTCTTCTCAACCTCGTCGTCGCCAAGACCCTTCTGGAGCAGGATAGATCACCCGCAGTTGTGGACCAGGTCTATGACCTGGTGGCCAAGGCGGTGAAACAACAGGAAAATGCCACCTCTCAGAGGCTTGAGTCTGACCCAGCATTTTGCCAGTCTAGCCATAATAAGCCGCCAAGGGACCGATCTCCTCATGATGTTGGGTCCCAGGCGGGTTCGTCAGAACAAAGACGGAGGGATGCACACAACAGGAAGGATGCTATCCCCATATCCTCCGACAATGGAGGCAAGGCTCAACCCCGTCGCCCATCTCCACCGCCCCGCTCGCCCCGACATCGCGAAAACACCAAGGCTCACCGTCGTACGGATATGCCTCCGCCAAGACAAAACGGCATCGTCATCTGCGACAACACGAAGCAGACCCATCACGACAGAGAGCGCAACCAAGGACACAAGAGCAGGTCGCATCATGACCCTCCACGTCCGACAAGCAACCGCGAAAGGCGTGAGGCGTCGCAGGAGGGTAACAACAAGAAGGCTAACCCACCGCCACCTCTGCCTTCGTCGCCACCCAGCAACCACCATGGTGGAGGAGGCCCGTGTCGTTCATGCAGCCCATCCCCTGATGGCAAGAAGAAGAAAAGAAGCTCAGAGACATACGACGCATGTTCGCGTCTGGACAAGATCTACGAGGCCCAGGAAGGACCATACCTAGGACCACGTTGCTTTGGACCCAAAGGTTTCCGGATTGACAAGACCATCAAGCCCTATGACGGCACCGCCAAGCCAGTTGCATGGTTGCAGGACTACGGTAACGTGGTGGAGATTGCCGGTGGTAACCCCAACGTCACCGTCAAGTACCTCCCACTAATGTTGGCGGGAATGGCCCGACAATGGATTGACGACTTGCCGGAGAGATCCATCTGCAATTGTTTGGACATGCAAGAAGCGTTCACCAAGAACTTCGAGGGTACGTACAAGCATCCCTGTACTATTGGCAATCTACATTGGTGCGTGCAGGAGAAAGACGAGACATCTCGCGCCTACCTCTCTCGCTGGCTGGATATGAAGAATTCCTGTGCAGGAGTGCACGCTTAGACCGCCAGGGATGCCTTCATTGATGGGTTGGAAAGGGGCACGTTGCTCCGACATAAGTTGAAGCGCCTGCAGGACAATCACCAGCTAGACCTCAATCAGATGATTCAGTTGGTTAGTAAGTTTGCGGCTGCCGACGATGATGCTCGCGGCTCCCTGCCGGCAACGGCCGTTCCAACTCAAGCTCTGAGGAACAATAGCACCAAGCGGAATACCCCGCCAGAAGAAAAGCAAACCTCTGACATGGTCACTATGACCTTTGCAGGGCGAGGTGATGGCGGACAGTGTGGCTGAGGACGGGGAGCTGGTCGTGGGCAGCAGCGAGGCAGTGAAACTACCTCAGCAACGCTCCGTGTTCCCCAAACCTATGAAGAGTGCCGTGATATGCCATGCCTCGTACACCTTGACGCCAACGGCAAGGCCACCCACACCAATCGCCATTGCAAGTTCGTCAACGATCTCAAGGAGGACCCGGAGTCCGGCTACAAACAAAGTCGGAAGAACATACCGCGACGCAAGGGAAAGGGGAAGAAGAAGAAGGAGGATGAGTCCAAGGATTCAAGTGACATGGACGAGGATGTTGACCCCAAGCACGCCGTCAAGAGTGATGGCAAGGGCAAGAACCCCTTCGAGAATAAGGCGGCAGTTTTCCACACTTTCCTTGGCACCCCCACCGTCCGACAACAGAAGACCTTCATGAGGATACTGATGGACACTCTACCCCCAGTTCCCCAATACCTATGCTGGTCGGAGATTCCAATTACTTGGGACATGACGGATCACCCAGAACTCATCCCTACAGAGAACCAGTATGCCATGGTCATCAACCCATTGATTGACGGCAATGAGTTCACCAAATGTATGGTGGATAGTGGAAGCAGCATCAACATCATGTACCTGGATACACTGCACAAGATGAACTTGACGGAGGCTAACCTAAGGCGGACCAGCACCATCTTCCACGGTGTAGTTCCTGGTCGGGAGGCTCGGTCCCTTGGGTGCATCACGCTTCAGGTCGCTTTTGGCGATGTAAATAGTTACCGCCAAGAAAGCATTACCTTTGAGGTGGTCCCCTTCAAGAGCGTGTACCATGTGATATTCGGCCACGACATATTCCACGCCTTCATGGCCAAGCCATGCTTCGTCTACAACAAGCTCAAGATACTCGGACCAAACGGTGTCATCACCGTATCCGGAAGCTTTACCAAGGTAAGGGACTGCGAGATTGGAGAAGCAGACTTTGCGGAAGCTGTCCTCTATAGCGAAGAATTCAAGGAGATCTAGAGCAAGGTCGATGCCTCGGAGATGCCGACATCGATGAAGAAGACTTCTGACTCCGCCCCAACTTTCAAGGCCGCCATAGAAACCAAGCCGGTGGAACTTGTGGTAGGCGATGCCTCCAAGACCACCGCCATTGGGACAAACCTGGATCCGAAATAGGAAAGCGCGCTCATCGAGTTCCTCCGTGAGAATAGGGACATCTTTGCCTGGCAACCTGCGGACATGCATGAAAGGTGTACCTAGGGAACTTGACGAGCACAGCTTGAATATTGATTCAAAATGCAAACAGGTGAAACAACCTCTACGATGCTTCAGAGACGAGAAGAGACGCGCCATACGCAAGGAGATAGATAGGTTACTTAAGGCTAGTTTTATCCGAGAAGTACTTCACACCCAATGGGTGGCCCATCCTGTACTTGTCCCCAAAAAGGGAATCAAAGAATTAAGAATGTGCGTTGATTACACCGGCTTGAACAAAGCATGTCCCAAAGATCCGTTTGCTTTGCCTCGCATTGACCAAGTCATTGACTCGATAGCTGGCTCGGAGCTTCTGTGTTTTCTCGATGCATACTCAGGATACCACCAAATCAAAATGAGGAAGTCGTACCAATTGGCCACTTCGTTCACCACACCTTACGACACGTTTTGCTATGTCACGATACCCTTTGGGCTGAAAAACGCAGGTGCTACGTACCAGCGGACAATGCAGCGTTGCCTACATGATCAAATTGGTCGGAACGTTCATGCCTATGTGGACGATATAGCGGTGATGTCTAAAAAGTCAAACGACTTAATCTCCGACTTAAAAGAAACCTTTGATAATCTCCGGAAATATAACATGATGCTTAACCCCAAGAAGTGCGTCTTCCGGGTTCCAGCCGGCAAATTGTTGGGCTTCATCGTTTCCCGGTGTGGAATAGAGGTGAACCCGGAGAAAATCAAGGACATCTTAAACATAAACCGTCTGACATGCCTAAAATACATACAACAGCTAACAGGTTGCGTTGCAACGGTTAATCGGTTCGCCAACCGACTTGGAGAGAAGGCTCTGCCGCTATACAAGTTGCTAAAGAAGGCGGAAAAATTTACATGTACGGACAAAACAGATGCAACATTGAAGCAGGTAAAGGAGATATTATCCTCGGCGCCTATCCTTGCAGCACCCGATCCTGGGGAGCCGATGTTAATCTACATAGCGACCACCAACCAGGTAATCAGCATCATCGTCGTGGTAGAGCGGAAAGAACCAGGCTATGAGTACGGAGTTCAACGACCAGCTTACTATGTAAGCGAGATCTTGACGGAGTCCAAGCAGCGTTACTCGCACTACCAGAAGATAGATTATGAAGTGTTCCTTGCTTCTCGTAAGCTAAGGCACTACTTCCAGGAGCACCCTATCACAGTGGTGAACAAGACTCCACTGTTCGACATCATCAACAACAACGACGCTACAGGAAGGGTCGCGAAGTGGGGCATTGAGCTTGCCGCCTTCGAGATCACCTACAAGAGACGCTATGCTATCAAATCACAAGCCTTGGCGGATTTCATCGCAGATTGGACGGAGATGCCAGATGCTACCCCAATGCTGGAGCCAGAATATTGGGTGATGCACTTTGACGGATCAAAACTACTCAATGGCTCGGGGGCTGGTGTACTATTACAGTCACCAACCGGGGACAAGCTACGCTATGTTCTGCAGATCCACTTCGAGGCTACAAACAACATGGCGGAGTATGAAGCACTCATTCACGGACTGCGCGTAACCAAGGATATTGGCATCAAGCGCATAGCACTACTAGGAAAACAGCAGTTAGTGGCGCACGTGGAAAAGCCATCCGTGGCGCACTGCCCGTGCGCCACTAGGCTTGCGCTGCGGCTATCTCATAGCCGTGGCGCACTGCCTGGTGCGCCACGCATGTGCAGAGATAGGCGTGGCGCACATGCCAGTGCGCCACGGATACCTGTACAGGTGCGCTACAAGACTTATTTTCTGTGGCGCATCTGTCAGTGCGCCACAAGCCTGCACAGGTGCGCTTTAGGCACTGTGCGCCACAGAAGCTGTGCCATGTGTGCCACGAGTGTCTTTTTTTTTAATTTCAGGGCCAGATGATATACAATACAGATTATATAGGCAGATATACACACAGATATAAGATATACAATTATATATATAAATACACAATTCACAAAACAAGATTGAAACAAATAGATATAGATAAGTCTCATACATGAATACATAAGTTATACATTGTTTCGATCAAGTTACAAAGTAGTTGGTGACATGCGAATACATGTGTCGATTGAATAAGTTAGAGCTCGGAAGCTCGCCTAGACATCTAAACTAGCTAGAAACAAACGCGAGATAAACAACCAAAGAAGATAAGCATGATCACCGCGACAAAGGTGTAGGTATTCATCCGGTTCCTCGTCCTAAATCTCGCTAGATAGCGCGTGTATTTAGCTTCCGCCTCCGCCATAGTGTTATACCCTTTGTAGCTATTGCCGCTGAAACGGTGCACCTGTCTCCGGCAGTCTTCCCAATCATCGTAGACTCCGGGAACCCGTCCCTTGTACATGACGTACCACGTCATCTACAAGTTGACAATAATAATTAACCGGTGATTGAAAAAAACATGTATAATTAAATTCGCATATGAAGATACACTTATAGAAAGTACTTCCAACTCAAAAAGACCAAAGTAACTCAAAAATCATGCCTCATATATAACTAGGTTGTTGGACACAGGAATATGCTATGATGCACATTCACATATATAGTGTGCACAACACCTGGATTTGTGCATAGCACAAGGCGTACAATCCTGTCGCAGCACATTCACATATATAGTGTGCCATGACATTTCAATCATCGGCATTCTCGAAAAAGACCAAAGTAACTCAAAAAGCATGCCATATATAACTAGCTAGGTCGTTGGACACAAGAATATGCTACGATAAAACTGTAAGCCAAGTAGGATGCACAACATCTGGACTTGTGCATAACACAAGGATTACAATCCCATCACAACACATTCACATATATAGTGTGCCACGACATTTCAATCATTGACATTATTCTCGAAAAATACCAAAGTAACTCGAAAAGAATGCCTCATATATATACATAGGTCGTTGGACACAGGAATATGTTACGACGGAACAGTTAGCCAAGTAGGATGCACAACACCTGGACTTGTGCATATCACAAGGCTAACTATCCCGTCTCAGCACATTCACATATATAGTGTGCCACGACATTTCAATCGTCGGCATTATTCTCGAAAAAGACCAAAGTAACTCAAAAAGCATGCCTCATATATAACTAGGTTGTTTGACACAGGAATATGCTACGATGGAAGTGTTCGCCAAGTAGGATGCACAACACCTGGACATGTGCATAGCACAAGGCGAACAATCCCATCGCAGCATATTCACATATATAGTGTGCCACGACATTTCAATCATTGGCATTATTCTCGAATAAGACCAAAGTAACTCGAAAAGAATGCCTCATATATAACTAGCTAGGTCGTTGGACACAAGAATATGCTATGATGGAAACGTAAGCCAAGTAGGATACACAACATCTGGACTTGTGCATAACACAAGGCTTACAATCCCATCACAGCACATTCACATATATAGTATGCCACGACATTTCAATCATCGGCATTATTCTCGAAAAAGACCAAAGTAACTCGAAAAGAATGCATCATATATAACTAGCTAGGTCGTTGGACACAGGAATATGCTACGACGGAATAGTCAGCCAAGTAGGATGCACAATTCCTGGACTTGTGCATATCACAAGGCTAACTATCCCGTCGTAGCACATTCACATATATATTGTGCCACGACATTTCAATCATTGGCATTATTCTCGAAAAAGACCAAAGTAAATCAAAAAGAATGCCTCATATATATACATAGGTCGTTGGACACAGGAATATGCTACGACAGAACGGTGATCCAAGTAGGATGCACAAGACCTGGACTTATGCATATCACAAGGCTCACAATCCCGTCGTAGCACATTCACATATATAGTGTGCCACGACATTTCAATCATTAGCATTATTCTCGAAAAAAGAGTAAGGAAAAAAGAAGGACCAAAGTGAGCAAAGGACCAAAGAGTAAGCAAAAAAACCAAGCATTGGTTGATATATAATAACAATAAGCAAAAGAAGTAAGTGATGATTCATAAACCTAATAAGATAAGTAGTACCATGTACACTTGTCCACACACACACAAAGGTCATCTATAGTTTGTAACTACAACTAGGCCAACATCAAGCCTTCTGGCTCGGCTTAGGGAACGGGAGGATGCCTTGTCTCGTCATGAACTTCCTATAGTCACCCTGCATCTCTAGGCGATCTTATATGTCACGGTTATTCGGGATATTTCCTCCGTAGAAGATCCCCCCGAAGTCATGACATCACGAAAGATGATTGCCCCAAACTGCTGCTGGATGCGATACATCTCTTGTCTAATATCTGAATCAGTGATCTTGGCCTTTGCTTCGGCCCACTGTTTGAGATGGTCTGGCAGCGTAGAATTCTGTTGGTCAAGTAGGAACGCCCTCATGTGATGGAGTGCATAGTAGGCTTCCTTCATACTGTTTTCCGGCTGCTTCACGCAGGGGAACTCCGTTACGTGGTTGAAGACGTGCCTGCCGAACTTGACCTTCGTACGCACGAAGGTGGTGCCTTCCGTCGAGGCATAGCCAGTGAGAGCATCATCTAGAACTTCCTTGATCTTGTCATAGTTTTTCTTCTTTTCTAGACTCCCCGAGTCGAAATACATGGCGTGGGAATGCTTCGGCGATAAGGAGATGAGCGTGCAGTGTTCATCTCTGCGCAAAAAAATCAAATGGAATGTGTTGGAAAAATAATGATGATAATCTAATAAAGCCAATCGACGGTGGTGAGTGAATAACGACTTACTCGGGAAAGTAAGGCACGAGAATGTATTCCTTTGTCTTGCTCGCCACGAGGATTCTTTTTAGGTATGAGGCCACGATACGTCGTTCAAGGGGGAACCCAAGCAGCCGTCACACATGTAGTAGGGGTCCACTATAGCGATGCCCGGTGTGTTCTCTCTAATGATCTGCATGGGCAGGCTGAGAGAAAACAGGCGGACCATGGTATAGTGCAGCGGGTATAGGTGGAACATATTGAAGATGTCGTCGAACCGTAGGAAGAACAGATCCGCAGGGACATTGTCGACGAAGCCCAAGCCTGGTGGCACCTTAACCACGAATACCGGGTGCGAGGGATCTTTCTCCGATAGAAGGCGTCTCTCTATCGTCAGCATGCCATCATGCACACTCTGCAGTTCCGAACTGGCGAGCCTCCGCAAATTCTTAGGTAGCATGGGCTCACCTGCCACATGAATCCTCCACATAATACCCTCGGGTCTTGGTGGCCCGTCCTGAAACCTGATCGGATTCGCAGTTGTTGACACCACCGGCTGGCTCGAGCTGCTAGATTTTATTTTCCTGCCCCTTTTTCCTTTTGGAGAGCGGGCAGGCACCGCAATCTGAGCACCGGACGCCCTATGTAGTGTGTCAGGGCTTAGAATAAAGGGCCGGTTGGTTATATCAGCTGGCTCTGTAAAGGCGCAAGCTGGAGGCGTCTCCTGAGAACCAAACAGACGCTTGGTGATAGTGGCTTTCTCTGTGGGGCCACCAGCTAGGTCTTCGTTGCTAAACTGAGTGTTGAAGAAGTGATCATTCCAGTCTTCGTCGTCCTCGGCCGGATCCTGCGCCATGTGCATATCATCAACATGATCATCCAACCCACCGCGTGGAGGTGACGACGAGGGCGGTAAGGGGGCCTTGCCACCACTTTTCGCTGGCACGAGTACATGCGGTGATGTTGTCTGTGGCGTGATGGCCCCCGCCGTCCCCAAACGGATCATGCTCTTTGGCCATTGCAAGAATAAGCCGAAGCAACTTCTGAGGACAGCCGGCTCTTCTTCATCCGCTCCTGGGGGTTCAATGGGAGGTTCCAGGTCGTCGCAGCCCCTTAGCACCCGACTAATTTTAACCCTGTGCACGCTATCTGGCATCAGCCTTGAGTGGAACATGCGCGGCAAGGGTTGAACGATGGTACCCTTGGCAACATCCCTCAGCTCGCTGTTCATGTAGCATAAGAGAGTGCAAGGAACATCCTTCTGCGGAAAACATGTACGGCGTCGTCAGAGATGCCATAAGAGTAATAGATGGCGTGAAAGGCGGTAAAGCAATTTGTTTACCATGATGGCGTCGAGATCGGCTAATGTCGAGGAACTGCATACGACGACGGGCGTGCAAGAGACGGAAGGGCTGCTTGATGGCGCAGTGCTGGCCGCCGGTGTATTCTCCCTACCGCCGGGTGCTTGGAGCTCCGGTGCCGCCGCGACGATGGCAGGGGGGCCACCAACATGTACTCCGGCACCGCGGTGATGGCAGGGGGAGTCACCAACACTTGCGGCACCGCGGTGCTATCAGGCGGAGTCACGAACACGTAGTTCGCCTGATTCGTCGGCGCCGCGTTGTTCGAGTGGCTGCTGACCATGCTTGGAATCGGGCATGGCCCTACTCAACAACCCACACTCTAGTTCGCTATTGACTCCACCAAGGTAGGCAGGAAGGACGTGAGGGTGATTGCCAGGTTGTCTTGGACGATCTGCGGGATCCGCGCCACTTGTTCCTTAAGTTCTTGAACCTCGTTGTTTTCCTCCTCGCTCCTTCCCGACGGCGCCACATGCATCCTCGGCGGTGGACCAAAATGATCCACCCAATTCTTACCCCCGAAGCCGGCCAGACGGCCAGCCGACGACGGCTTCTTCATAACCGGCTCTATTTTCTTGGCCCGGTTCATCGCCCTGTTAAAAGGGTTATCCCACCGGGTGGCCGCCGTTGACCCCTGGGATGAGGAACCCTGGGATCCATGACTAGCAACAATTTCCTCCTCCTGCAGAAGAAATAACAGTGAATCGTTTAGATCATCGATTATAATGCAATCGAGTTGATCCGCGGTAATTAGATTATACTTACCACAATTTCCTCGAATTCCTTCAACGCAGGATCCGCGGTGAGTTGTTTGGTTTTTGGGTCCACATGGTAACGGGTCCTGATGAAGTTTCGAACCTGCCCGGGTTCGAATTTCGCAAAGGGATTTTCTATCCCCTTGGATCTATACTCTTCGTCCTCCTTATTCCATTTGGCCTCCGCGGTTCTGTATCCACCAGATCCAAGATGGTGATGACCTATATTCATCGCCTGCAGCACCTTTCCTCGATTACTATTGGCCAGGGCTCTTTCGGATCCACACCTCTCCTTGAACTCCCGGAACTGATCTTCGGTGATCTGCGGGTCAATCTTCTGGATCTCCTCGAGACTTTTGCCTTCTTTATAGATCTTCTTCTTTATCCGGGTTCTCCAGCTGGCCAGGGCGGTGCTCATCTTTGTGAGGTCGGATTTGTTTACTTCGTTCCCATGATAATTTGTGTTCTGATACTTAGCGGGGAACTTGTATCTTGCATGCAGCTTCTCGAAGAGGAGTGTGCGCAAGTGGCCATAATATTTATGCCGGAGATTCTCGGTGTTGATCGAGATGGTTGCCATTATCTTTATGCGTTTATTGACTGCCCAACTATAGAGGATGCCCTTTGATCATTCTTCAGAACAGACTATTACAAATTAGTAAATTCATGATTGTCATATTCTTGAAATCAGGAAAAAGGTTGTCAATCATATTGATTGCTCCTTGCCTTTTCCAGCCATCTACAGCTTGGGAAGTGGATGATCACCTCCTACTTTATGTGCAGACTGTTGTTGGTATTGCAATATGGCAAACTGCTGACATTGTGATCTGAGACGACTCCTTTGTGGTGGTTTTATAATTAGATGTTGGTGTTTCAACATTATACCTGCATTATTCTGTTCTCTACTAAAAGCTATGCTGCATATTAGCTGGCTTTACACGAGTCCTTAAATATTAATATGTCCCACCACACATTCTAGCCCTATTGGTCTACCACATGTGGTGAGTGGTTCCAACTTGGCACTTGGTTGGTATGAGGCACTACCGAGCCAAGAACAGACAGATGAACAAACATGAAACACCAAGGATACCCACAAAGTCAGAATCTTTACTTGTTTACTAATTCTGAACAAGCCACAGCTGATATACATAGACAAACAACCCACCCATGTAAAAATAGTGTAACCACAACAACAATTTATAGGTAAACAGGGGTCAGAACTGCTTTCTTTCTACAATTACAAGACAGCTAAATAAAAAAATGTAGGGCTACCTATCAAGACACTTTCAAGCAGCAATTGCAGAATCTTGGGCATCAACACCTTTTGTAAAAAAATCTCCTTCAATTACTCCTTTTCAATTAATAACAATTCGTTTGTTTCTTCACATGATTGCTAGCTAGCTAGGGCCTTAGTTGATGACTAAACCAAAAGGGGATAAATTCTACATGATCATGCATGTGAGAAAGATAGCTATCATCTCCCATGAATTCCTTTCTGTTTTCTCTCCCTAGTGCAATAGTCGTCTTCCAGTGATTTCTAGGCTATACTAGAACCATAATCCTACACCCAAGTATCAAACGACGACCACCTAATTTGTGGTGGTTCTTCTAATTAAGGTCAACCAAGTAAATTAAGGTTTTATTGTCAGTAAGAAAGCTAGATCAAAAACAGTGGTGCACCAGCACCAGTTCGCGCCGGGTCACTGCCATGACGCGAGGGGTGAGGTGGAGAGACCTTGGAGCGGAGAGGGGGAGGTGGGCAGGGGACTCACCAGGAGGGAGCGCGGAGCTAGGCAGGCGGGCGATGAGTACGACGATGGCGGGCGGGCGGGCGGACGACGATGGCGGGCGGGCGGACGACGATGGCTGGCACGCGGGCCTCCTCCTCGAGCGGCGGCGGGCGTCCTCCTGCTCCACGGCCTCCTCCTCGAGCGACGGCGGCTGGCGAGGCGGCGGATCGAGAGCGTGGCGATGGATCGAGAGCGCGACGAGAGAGCGAGGCTTGATTGAGATGGTGTCTGAGATGGAGGAGGACGTGGCGCCGTTGACTAAGCCATGCCTAGATAGGCGTAGCGCACTTGGGCATAGTGCGCTACGAATATCTGTAGCGCACTTGGGCATAGTTCGCTACGCCTATCGGCATTTACCGACTATATAAGATGGCTGTAGCTCCACTGTGTACAACTACACTAGCCTATCCCACTTGTTCCACCCACTGCTCTAATCTAAACCTGTGAGCACCCAGGTTCGAATCCTGGTGTCCACCTTTTTTATTTTTATTTTAAAAATATTTTTAAATGTTCCAAAAAATGCCCAAAAGTGGTGATATATTCCATAAAAGTTTTCTTTTGTTTTTAAAATACTTTTAAATATTCCAAAAAATGTCCAAAAGTGATAATATATGTCATAAAAGTGGTACAAATTAAATACGATTCAAATATGTCATAATAATTTATCCATGATACAAATATGTCATAATAAATGTTCAAAAAAATGCCCAAAAGTGGTGATATATTCCATAAAAGTTTTGTTTTGTTTTTAAAATACTTTTAAATATTCCAAAAATGCCCAAAAGTGATAATATATGTCATAAAAGTGGTACAAATTAAATATGATTCAAATATGTCATAATAATTTGTCCATAATACAAATATGTCATAATAATTTGTCCATGAATATTACAATCTTTTTCGACCACGCGTAATTTGCCCAGATAGGCGTAGTCGTCGTCATCTTTAATCTTTGGATCGCCGTACTGGTCGAAGTCTTGCTCGTTGGCGACTTCATCCATTCTGATGATGTTTCTTTTTCCTCTCCTCACGACAACACGGCTAGGCTTTGTCGGGTCAGTAATGAAAAAATATTTGTCCACTTTGGTAGCCAGTACCCACGGTTCATTTTTCGCGGCCACGTTCGCACCGGCGGCCTTGGATTTGGCTGCTTAGGGTATAACCATGGTTGTGAAATACTGGTCTTCTCTTTCGACGCTCTTTGCCCATCTGACACGGAACATCGACACCTTTTCTCCACAGTAGTCGAGCTCCCAGATCTCCTCGATTCTTCCGTAGAATCTTTCCTTCACGTTGTCATCGGTGTAGAATTCCGACGTTACGCCTGAGTTCTGATAATCACACTTGTTGTCCTTTTCCTCCATGTAGAATGTGTAGCCGTTGATATCATACGCCTGATAGGTCACCAGGTTTTGCATCAGTCCCTGCGACAAGGTGAATATGATCTTTTCCGTGTCAGAAGAATGCGATCGCGGGGGATTATTAAGGAGCGTCTGCCTAAACCAACGCGTGAAATATGAGTTGTGATCTTTGATTATTTCTCCCTGCATCCTCTGTATGCCCCGGTCACTGTACTTCTTCTCGATTAACCTTTTGTGCTTCTGTACCCAAGGATCGACCAGTTATAAATGCTGTAGCGCGATGAGGTTTGCTCGATCAAAGTCTGCGCGTCGAAAATCAAAGTCTGCATGCAGTATGCGACGACCCTCTCGGTGACCAGATCCGTCGAGCTTGCCAAGGTGCCTGTTGACGGGAAGACCGACAGGGTTCTCGATGTCTAGATAATTCGTGCAGAAAGAGATGCACTCTTCGGCCAGAAAGCCCTTGGCTATGCTTCCATCTGGACGGGGCCTGCTGCGAACGTATCCTTTGATGTGTCCGTTCATCCTTTCAAATGCCATCATGCTGCGGAGGAACATCGCCAGATTCCCATAACGTTGCTAGCTCCTCTTTCAACAGCCCGAGATACAGATTGATGTCGGTACTAGGTTGTTTTGGACCTTGAATTAGCATACTCATTTGTATGTACTTCTTCTTCATGCACAACCATGGAGGAAGGTTGGACATCCATACAAACACGGGCCAAGTGTTGTGCGTGCTGCTCTGGCTACCGAACGGATTGAGTCCATCGGTGCTCGCACCAAGCCTGATGTTCCTTGAATCTCCACCGAATTCTGGGAATTAGAGGTCCAATGCTTTCCACTGGCTAGCATCTGAAGGGTGCGTCAGCAGCTCATCCTTTCCGGGGTCATCATCGTCATCTCCTGGATTCTTCCTTTCCGCATGCCATCGCATGAGCTTCGCTTCCTTAGGGTCCGCAAAATAGCGCTGCAGACGAGGAGTGATAGGAAAGTACCATACCACTTTTCAAGGTGCTTTCTTCCCTTTCTTGTATCGACTCATGCCGCACACCGGACATGTGGTTTCTCTGTGTCCTTGCCCCGATAAATGATGCAATCGTTGATGCATACGTGATATCTAACGTGCGGTAGATCGAGAGGATAGACGATTTTCTTGGCGTCCTCGATACTAGTTGGACATGTGTTCCCCTCCGGGAGACGATCATGCCAGAATGCCATCATATCGTAGAAGCTTGCGTCGCTCAATTTGTGTTTTGCCTTCATCTCCATAGCCTTGAGCGTTACATTCAACCGGGTATCATCGGGCCTGCATCCTTCATACAATGGAGTAATCGCGTCTTTCTCAAGTTGCGCAAGCTTGGCTTTCTCTCTAGCGGCAGCCCTGGCGTTACTCGTCTGCTTGAGAAGTAGCTCTTACACATAAGGGTCCTGCACCCAGCCTGACGTTGTTCCATCGTCGTCTGCTCCTCCGGCATCTAGATCATCATCATCCCGGTCTGCTTCCGCACCTTCACCATCTCCAGGAGACTCTTCATCATCTTTCCCGTTCTCGCCGTGATGATGATCATCGTCATGTTTCCCACCTTCACCGTCTCTATCGTCTTCATCATCGCTTATCCAACGAGTGTATCCATCCATGAAACCATGGCGGAGCAGGTGCGCCTGCAGATTCCCGGAATCTGGGCCGATCACCCAGTTGAGTTTGCATCTTCTGCATGGACATCTTATCTCCATCTTGTTATTTCATATCATGTCGGCCGTCGCACATTTCAAAAATCTAGCCACAATGTCTTCACTCATTATGAGCACCATTTTTGCCTGCACTGTGTACACGGTACAATTAGAAGTCTATTAGAACCACATAATCAATGCATGCATGCAATGGTCGATAGAAAATTTCGGCATGACCTATCCTAAAATTAGGACCTTTGCGAAATGCCAAAGTCTTGCCAAAATGGAAATGAATCAACATTTTGGAAAAACAAATGGCAACTTGTTCACATACAAACACAAGAGAGAGAGAGACCGATCCATACACACATGAACATATCATTATCCTCTCCATACACACATGCATGAGCATCATCGATACTCTCCATATACACACACATATGACCATCGATCCTCTCCATACACACATCATGAGCATCGATCATCTACATACATATGAGCATGTCATCCATATACACATGAACACATCCTTACATGGACAACTTACCGAGATGAGAGACCAATCGCGAGAAGATGGAAAGGAGAGGTGCGCGCGAGACCGGAGAAGGAGATGAGAGACCAGAGAGCTTCCTCTATTACTTATGTAACATCCAAGGCAAGTTATACATGCTAAAAATGGTGAATGAGTGGAGAAATTGAGGTGGGAAGGAGAAGGATCCGGACTAGATCTAAGGAGGAAGAAGAAGGGGAAAGTGAAGTGTGGGGTAGTGGATGATCACACATGTGCACAAAGTGGAGCTGCCAAAAAAAAAGGTCGCCACATCCATGGCGCACTCGGCCCCAGTGCGCCACAGGGATTAGTAACATCCGTGGCGCACATGCCATAGTGCGCCACGGATGTGTTTGACCGTTTTACAGAGCAGAGGGTCATGCGCTTAGGCGTAGCGCACCCCCAACGTGCGCCACGGATAACACCAACAAGCATAGCGCACCTACCCTATGTGCGCTACGGATATCTGGCGTGCGGCCAACAGGGCCCTGGCCCACACATATCTGTGGCGCACTATGGTCATGTGCGCCACGGTTGTTCTAGTTACTAGTAGGGCACTGCCCATAGGTGAGCCACGCCTATTTTAGCCGTGGGGCACTTCAACCATGTGAGCCACGGATGTGCTGATTACCTATAGCCATTTTCCTAGTAGTGTAGTTTACTGTGGAGATTTCGACTTGGTTGCCCAGCAGGTGGCTGGCACCTGGAACGCGCGGAACCCTATGATGGCGGCATATCGAGATGAAGTGGACGAGATAGCCAAGAGCTTCTTGGGCTACAAAGTCAAGTATGTACCTAGGGAGCAGAACGAGGCGACTGATCTACTGCCTAAGCTTGGATCAGGGCGCAAACTAATACCGCATGGCGTTTTCCTGGAGCATCTACGGACACCATCCGTGAAGGGAGCAGAAATTGACAACCCGGATAGAGTTGCATCTTTCGTTCACACAATGACGAAGGTTCCTCCGGCTTGGACACAACCGTTTATGGAATATATCGTACATGAAACTTTGCCCGACGACAAAATCGAAAGACGGCAAATAGTACGTCGAGCAAAGGGCTATACCATAATCAATGGACAGCTCTACAAAAGAAGCACCACTGGTGTATACCTTAAGTGTGTTTCCCAGCAAGAAGGTATTGTAATCCTACGTGAGATCCATGTCAGAGATTGCGGGCATCACACCGCTCCTCGATCTTTGGTCTCCAAAGCCTTCTGGCAAGGATTCTACTGGCTGGACGCAAAGGCGGACACCGACAAGCTCGTTGAGACATGCATGGGATGCCAGTATTATGCCCGACAACCCCATGTTCCAGCTGAAGAATTGCGAACAATACCAATAACTTGGCCGTTTGTAGTCTGGGGGCTAGACATGGTTGGTCCATTACAGACGGCACCATGTGGATTTACCCATCTGCTAGTAGCAGTGGATAAATTCACCAAATGGATAGAAGCTAAACCCATTAGAAAGCTTGATGGGGCAACTTCCCTTAGGTTTGTCTGGTGAGATTTGGTCTCGCACATAACATTATCACCGACAATGGCAGCAACTTGTCACTCGAATAAGTGGAAGCTTATTGTTGGGACAAGGGCATCCGACTTGACCTAGCGTCTGTGGCACATCCACAATCTAATGGCCAAGTTGAGCGAGCCAATGGATTAATTCTACAGGGAATCAAGCCACGTCTTGAGGCACCGCTACATAGAGCAGCTGGAGCCTGGGTGGAGGAACTACCATCTGTGTTGTGGAGTTTACGAACTACACCCAATAGATCCACCAGCTACACCCCTTACTTCATGGTATATGGAGCAGAAGCCATCCTGCCTTCTGACATCCTTCACGATGCACCAAGAGTTGCCGCCTACGACGAAGATGACGCTGAAGAATCTCGATGCCTAGATGTGGACCTTCTAGAGGAGGAGCGTGTTTTGGCATGCCAAAGATCCGCCATCTACCAGCAGAAGCTACATAGCTACCACAGTCGCCTCGTTCGGCATCGCTCGTTTAAAGAGGGGGATCTGGTGCTCCGACTTAAGCAGCAGAAGTCACACAAATTATCCCCGCCATGGGAAGGACCGTTCATTATAAGCAAGGCGCTGCTCAATGGGTCTTACTACCTTGTTGACAATCGTGAACTTAAGGATAGACCCAACGAAGATCATAAGCGTAAGCGACGTGACCCGGATGATGACTACCCGGAGCTTGATCGACCATGGAACATAGCACAGCTACGTCCTTTTTACACTTAGCATATTTTTTATCTACTGTGTACCTCTTATATGATCAATGAAATAAAGATCTTTGGTTCACTCATATTTTTGAGTCATTTACCTCCTTTAGTGTTCATTTTTGGATCTTATAAAACCTTTATGCGCAAGTTTGCATTTGCACTTGTGAAAATTCCACCTACGGGCGTTAGCTTAAGTTTTCTGGTCTACACGTTCTTTTTTGTTTTTATGGGGATTCTGAAGTAGTGACTTTCGGCACTTGTTGTCGGTGATTTTGTACTTAGGTTTTTGACGGTGCCATTGGGCATCATCACCTGAGCGCATGGTTCCGACTACGAGTCTTCCGACTCACGAAAGGTCAAGCATAAAAACCAAAGTAATGGATAAGCCAGCACTTGCTTAATATACACATGTTGGAACCAGTGCTTAAGTAGCAGGAAATTAAACCTATTGTTTTTCCGCCTTAAGTTAACAAGTATTTTTTTTCCGCATACAAATTTCAGAGGAAACAAATATTACAAAGTGTTTTTTCACTCCTCTGGCGCAGGAGACTTGGAAGCAACATCATCGGCATCAGGAGAGTCATCATCCTCAAAGTCGATGGTCTTGAGGGACTCGGAGGAGCTTTGCTGGGAGCCTCAATGGTTTCTAAGGGCACGAAGACATTGTGGTCCACCAACTCGGCAACCCTTGTGTCATATCCCGCGAGATATGACCAGATAGTCTTATGATCAATCTTCTGACCATCATCATCTACGTCGGGAAGACCTGAGGTTACCACGTTTATGTCGGCGTCTTCATAATGCGCCTTGACCATCGATAGTGCCATCCTTGCACCAGCCCGAGTACATGAAGCTTTCCAGCTTAGAATACGCTTGGGGGCTTGGCGCAGGATCTCCGAGAACTTCATCACGGAATCCACCGCTTTGATGCTAATCTAGAGGGGCTTGGCTATCTTATTGGCCTGCCTGATGGTGGTGCTGATAAAGTTGCCAGTGAGGACCATGCATTCCTTAGGCGGAGGAGGCGATTGGGTTAATCCAATAGGAGTTGCAATTCTGACAAGGGAGCGCATGAGTCCAATAACACAAAAATTCAAAGTACCTGACATACATAAGTACAAGGCGGAGAATCACTTACCAAAGATGCTCGCCTCGGCCTGCTGGAGTGTCTCCGCCATGGAGTCTTGTTCTTGTCGGAGGATCTTGTATGCTTCAAGATTGCGCTGATTTTTCTCATCGGCAGCTCTCTTCTGCTCCTTCAACATTCCAATCTCCTCCTTCAAGCAGTTCATCTCCGTGTTGGAGGACTCCTGCAGGACCTTCATGGAGTCCTCGTGCATCTTCATCATATCTTTTCTCTCCTGCTTAAGGATCTTGTTTTCGCTATCCAGCAACTCAATGTGCTTGGATTGCTCAACAATATCCTTGGCCTTGGCAATGGCTTCTGCAAGACGGAGAAAGAATAGTACACAATGAGTACTCGGAGAGTGCTGGCACAAGACCAAGTCAGAGTACGAAAATGAAAGGAAAAACAGACTCTTGCTCTTGGTGATTTGTTCCTTCAAGAAGGAAGTTTTACCCTTTTCAGCTTCCAACTCGGCGCGCATCTTGTGAAACTTCTCATTGGCGACACATCTTTGCGCATTCTCATTCTGTGGAAAGAAGATTTAAAGCTGTTCAGCCTACTTGGAGCATCTAGCCGGATAAATATCCACCTAGAGGCTTGGGGGATACAGTGAGAGTTTTAAAACTTGGCAGTTTACTTTAGTCTTTCTTTAAGCATCTAGTCGAAACTCATTCAGTTTTTCAACTAGAAGCTTGGGGGCTACAGTATAAAGTTTTTTACTCAGTCATATGCTTAGTCTTTCTTTAATCATCTAGTCGGAACGAATTCAGTTACAACTAGAGGCTTGGGGGCTATAGTATTGAAATTTACAAGCACTGCGTATGCTACTCTGAAAGTATCTAGTCGGAATAATTCATTTAAACTAAATACTTGGGGGCTACAGTGAGAAGTTTTCTAGCTTAGTCACTCTTAGAGCATTCAGATGCAAAGACCTATGGTTTTCGGCATAAATTCCCGGGGGCTACAATGGGATACTCATATGAAATGCAGAAGGCAAATAAAAATTACAAGTGCGATGATCTTGAGGTTGGTAGCGCTCTCGGCAAACAACTTGCTAAAGGAAAGACTGTTTCCTTGCAACATATCTGCTTGTTGGAGAAGCTCCTCAAGACCGCAGGTTGAAGATGTCGGCACTGCACCAGGAACCAGAGTATAGCTAATAGGCGTAAGCGCCGGGTAGACTATCTTCAGGAGCTCTGTGGTTATCCTGGGTGCAGAGGCGCCGCCTTCAACAGACGTTCCACCCACCACCATCGCCTTGCCGCTACCGATGGCATCCTTAGCCGGAGCTTCAGCCATTTTGGTTGTGGTGCTTTCTTGCGTCGCCTGTTCGCCGGCAACGACAAGATCCACCGAGGCAGCTGAGTCCACTTCCATGGCGGAAGGGCCAGATGCATCCTTAGCCGAAGACGAAGCATGCGAGGGCTGGACGCTGGGAGTGATGGGGGCGATGGCGGGAGATGCTTGGTGTGGTACATCACGCTGCAACATATCTTTGATGTTTTTAGAAGCCCCTGTTGTTTTGGAGGTCTTCTTCAAACTCAAGCCAACTTTCTTCCTGAAACGTGCAAAAGTATAAGTACAGGAAAAGGACAATCAGTGGACAATGTCGGAGGAAAAGAAGCTTACACGATCGTGGGTGCTTTGGTAAAAGGGATCCCGAAAATCTTTCTTTTCTCCGCCTCCAGGGTGGCAGTGGACTTCTTGGAGGCTCCACCCTCCGTCTTCTTCTTCTTACCTCCATCGGCAGCGTCAGAGGTGGAGCTCTTCCGCTTTCGTGCCAACGGGACATCTTCGTCGGACACGACAGTGACTTCCTTCATCTTTGGGTCATAAATTTGGACATCCATGTCGTCCTCCTTTAGACTCTTAAGCTGTTAAGTGAAATCATAAGGTGTTAGATGGCAAAGGCAAGACAGAAGAACTGGAGAAAATGTCCTACACGGAAAATAAACAAGTACCTCTAGGCACTTTCCCTCCTCGAACATGTCGTAGGTGATGGTGAAGCCACGCTTCCTATCCTTCACCTTGACGATGTCCTTGAGGCGGAGCTTGACGGAGTCGCTGGAGAAGTTGTTCTCGGAGATGCGGAGGCTATCCTTCCTCTCCTTGGTATACTCATGCATTAACTTCGAGCGGTGCTGCAAAGGTTGGATCCACCCGACGAACCAGCACATGGCCAGGTCCAATCCGGTCAAACCCATCTCTACGAACCACTCTATCCGCCTTATAGCGCGGGAAGCATCGATGTCGGAGGGGAGGGAGGCTTGGGATCTCCATGTTGAGGCTTCGACGGCGGTTCCATCGATAAAGTCCGGATACGTCGCTTCTCGGACAACCAGAGGGATATCTGGGACGTAGAAGTACGTTTGTTGCCAGTTTTTACATGACTCATGGCCGACGATGTCGGGGAACTGCCGGCCAGGCCTGATCTTAAAACTAATAGTGCCACAGTTACTGAGCTCGTCCTTGCTGGCTCTGGCTTCCCTCTTGACGGTGAAGAAATAAATAAAGAGATCTAGCCTGGGCCTAGTTCGTAAGTAACCCTCACAAAGCGCCGTGTAGTTGCTAAGCGCGAGGATGCTATTGGGGGAGAGGTTTTGAGGCTGAACTCGGTAGTGGTTAAGGACAGCTAGGAAAAAATTGGAGATGGGCAGGGAAACGCTGCGTACCAGTTGTGCTTTGAGGTATGCCTTCTCTCCGACTTGGGGAGAAGGGATGACCTCGCCGGCCAGTGCCGCCCACCAGACTTATCCCTTCCAACGAGGGAAGGTAACCTTTGACGACCAGCTCCTTGATATCACTGTCTGTGATATCCGAGCCACGCCAACTCCCTTGTGGGAGTCGCCCTCTTCCTTCAGCAGCTCCAGCGCTGCTGGAATTTGGTTGCCGCCAGTGGATTCGACCACCGCGGATTTGGGAAGCAGCAAGCCCTCTAGGGGCACATTAACGGAGCCCGCTGGCTTCACCGTGGCATCGCCTGTCGCCGCCATGGATGCGCTGGTGCTGGTGCTCGCCATTGATGAAGGAAGGGGAGGTGGCTGTGAGATTGGAAAGCTAGGGTTTTGCGTTCTCACGAAAAGCTCGAGGAGTGCTCGCTGGAGGAGGAAGATGACGCAGGAGGAGAATGAAGTGAAAAGTAAAAAATCCACCGTAGTTGCAATTTGTAACCCCTGGCATCAAGATTCGTGCAAAGTGATCAAATGGTCGGTGCGTGGACGACATGTGCGGGCGTGTTTGCGGAAATTTTGCACGTTCCCGACCGTCGCCGCCAACTGTTCGTATCCTTCACACGGGAAAAACGGACATGATTGTGTTCTCTGCATGTGTGAGTTACGAGGCATTGCTGACCTATGTCTATGTCATCCTAGTTGTCACTAGCAGCTGAACCATCACATCGGAATATTCCGGCATGGACGGATCCAGTCCGGCTGCAAGAAGAGTACGATGGAAGATTCAGTGTTTCTCCAACTTGAAAGTTGAAGACGGAGAATATTGCAGGGTTCTTGGTAGGACTAAAAGATATTGCTTGACGATTTGCTGACATCCACCTAGACGAATCATTCAACCTGAAGAGGCAAGATGGCGCAAGATCTCGGAGTTCTCCGGGGGCTACTGTTGGGGATATGCTATATGGGTATCCTCGTAGCATGTCTCTTATCCGGATAACCCGGGTGGCCCACAGTTGGTAGCATGGCCTATGGCCTGCTGGGCAGCCTAGTTAGATGGATCCAGAGGGGAGGCCCATGCCGGATAAAGGAAGGCTACGGAGGAGTCACCGACGTGCACAGAGCCTTGGAGTGCAAGACATGTTAGACTATTGTATACTGTGTAGGACTCTGTAACCTGTCCGGCTAGGACTTTTCCCTATAACCCTAGGACCTGGCGACTATATAAGTTGGGCCTATGGGAGCCTTTAGGGAAGAATACCAAGTGCATAACACAACCCTCACACAACGAACCAATCCCTGTAACTCGGCGTATTGCCATTATAGTGATTTACAGCAGGAGTAGGATTCCGCCACCGTTGTGGGATATGAACCTGGGTAAGCTGTGTTACCTCGTACCCGTCAACCGTCCACCTTCCCCCACGTCTCTAAACACGCACTGTGAGGACCCCTCCATGGCATACTCGTCGGCAATATCACGACACCTATCGTCTCCGTCGGGCAACGCCGGCGAGACAAAACCCTAGCGCGGCCAGTGGGGGTCTACGGGGCCTCACGGGGCTCAGGCGAGGGTCGGCGATGGGGGCGAACGATGAAGTCGACGACGGCGAACCTCCTGGTACCAGAGGCTTCTCCTGGGGCGGCTCCAATCAATGCTCCTTTCTTCCTCCTCCGCGGCAGACTCCGGCCAAATTCCGGCGATGTGCTGCTCGCCTTGCTCCGGGGGTGAGGTGGGGTGCTTCTGAGAGAGAGGGGAGTGAGATGGTGTGCTGAGTTCGAACGGGGGGGGCCTCTATTTATAGTGCAGCAAGGGGACTGAAGGGCGTGGGCTGAGCTCGTCGGTGTCATCGGCACAGCGAGCTAAAGGCATGGGCGATGATAGGGGCGGTGCTGTGCTCCCTGGTAAATCTCAACGGCATGGTCACACGGAGTGGGGCGGTGCGAGATGGTCGGAACGTCGCGGTGCTCTGAGCAGGTCCGACGGAAGTTTTAATGGCGCACAGGCGGTACGGGTCACGCGGAGGCGAACGGGGTTGTCCGGCGGTCTCCTGGGATGGTGGCGATCATGCTTGCATGCGGCGAGGGCGGCGCGCGGTCTATGGGCGTGTGTCGCGGGTGGCGCTCTGGCGCGCTCTTGGAACGCTCACAGAGAGGCTTGGCATGCTCGGGCTGTGTGGTCTAGGGGCTGGCAAGGCTCGAGTCTTGGACAGGGGGTGGCGGTGGACAGTGGAGTGCCTGCTAGACAAGGTTGGCGAGGCTAGTGAGGCTCCTAGCTGGCTGGCGACATTGGGGTGGCAAGGGTGCTCTCGGCATGCTCAGCATTGATGGCATGGCAAGCTCACTGTGGTGCTAGAGCTTGTTAATTGGGCTAGATGATCTACTAATAGCTTGTTAAGAACCAGAGAGGGAACAAGTTAGTCCAACATCACTGCTCATAATAGTATTTGATGTTTGTTTGTTTTGTGTTTGCAAGGTGTTTGATGAAATGGTCGAAAGAGATTCAAATTTGAATTTTTGATTCAAACTTGGTGGGTGTGTTAGTTACATACTAGGGAGTCTATGGATAGCTGGAAAGGTCAAGGGGTACTGGTTTGGTTGGTTTTTGAAAATGGGTGATCTTCCCATATGTTAAAGATTCAATTTTGAATTGTCATTTTAATCAAGTTGCCAAATGTTTCTATAAGTTTGAAAGGTGGGCTTGGGTTCACTTTTACTTGGTCTAGCAAGGGGTGAAAAGAAATGGAATTGTTTCTGTTTGAAATCTTGGACTAGAAACACTCAAAGTGGCCTAGTGAGCAAGATTGGCAAAAATGACCATTTGCTTATTTGATTTGTTTTTTATTTTCTCTTGATTTGTTTCTGCTTGGAAATGTTTTAGATGATGTTGTTTTCACCTTTAAACCATTCCTTGCTATTTAGATCAATCACACAAGTCCATACATGCATTCATACAATCATCACATACACACATGCATTCATATGATGTTGATTAACAAAAGTTTTTGTTAACCCAAATTTTGCTGATTGGAATTGATAATCATTGTTCAATGTTTTTTGGATGTTACAAAAACTTAGCTATATTACATAATAGTCTTAATTTACATACTCAAAATAAAAATAAAACATAACTAAACATAAACCCTAGCTATGGCTACGACATTTGGCAGTCGACACGGGCGGTGGCGGAGGTGGCGGCGCCGCCTAGTCATCGGGCTCGTTGGATAGGTCGATGAACACCGACGATGACCATGGCCCCGACAGATAGTACATCGGGGATGCTGGAGGCTGCTCGTGCGTCGATCGCGGCGGAGGCGCTGTCATGGGCGTGATGACTGCAAGTGTATAAATTAATTGTAGCTAGTTTCGAAATAAGAGTATCGAACCCATATAGAGCTATTTGGTTAAGGTATTTATGCCTCCCGTCACTATCAACAAAGGATACTTGTAAGTTTCCCTTGATCTCAAGTAAAAGGTGTTTAAAAGGTGTTTTGTTTGTATGAAAGAAAGTAATGAAAGCAAGTAAAGTACACAAGTAACAAGAACGTTGGGATTGGTGTTGGAACTCAGTAAGGCTTAAATGTTCCCGGGTAACCACTAGCATATAGGGAATTATTCATGATTATGATAACCTATATCTTTCGTCATGATATGTGTGGATAGAGCTCCATAATAAGATGTTCACCAACATGTCTTGCGAGCAAGCCACTTTTACGAGTCATGTGATGAGGTCATCTCTAAATAACCACTGCGATGGACGTCATTATGAGCTTAGTGAATCTCCCTTAATCCCCCTTTGACCATGTAGGTTATAATCCAATGCTTACGGTCACAAAGTAGCACCAGACATAATCTCATACACGTCCAAAGGGTACTTCCCATTCTCTAGTCCCGAAGGCAGATGTTATACGGTCGACTTCATATACCATCTAGAGAGAGAGAGAGATCTAAAACAATATTATAAAATAATGGATCAAAGACCAAAGTTATATATCATCTTTATTTCATTTCATAATAATGCTAGGGTTTCTCCATTTCCCAAAAAACAAAGGTAACTACCCACACATGGAGGAAATCAACAACAACATCACATTCATATGGATGGATTGAAAGTGCAAATCTAAAATCAAGTGCAAACCACAATAGTATTGAAATTACAACAAGATCTAATGAATGAGAGAGGGGAATGATCGTGTTGATGGAGATGCAGCGGTAGATGATGAAGGGGATGATGTGATGTCCTCCGATGATCCGTGTAGCAGGAAGGATTTGCACTTATCCAAGTTCCTCCTCCAGATCCCTTCATCGTGTGGTATTTTGAGGATGGAGGTGTCTATGAATGTCGAATCTCAGATCCGTCTTCGTGTGGTGAGAATATTTAACGAGGCAGACATCCTGGAAGGTGGTACGGGCGGGCTTTGTTCGTACTGCATGCCATTAAAACTTCTGTAACTTCTCCTCGCATCCCCTCTTCTCCCAGGTGCGTGGAAAATCATTAAAATGGCATTTATCACTTAGAAATATCATATTATTGCATACCATGATAGTCCCATTGATATATTCACAAAAGACTTAATAAATCGGGTTCCTGCTGAAACAAGGGTAAAAGGTGCATGTGAGCGCAGTAAAATACCAAAATCCTAACTATATTTATGCAAAAAACATAAGATAAAAATGCTTCAAAATGGAGTCATCAACTTCCCCAAGTTAGAATCTTACTTGTCCCCAAGCAAGATGGTGTCTTATACACAATGTCATCATGTACAAGTGATTGACTATATAAATGGGGAAATTGAAGCATAATTACAATATCATATATAGAACTGCATCATGAGTTGTATCACACTCTCACACATCACATGACTTAGAGGCTTTCACACCTTTTGTATTAATAATTTATATGAAGTTTATATATTAAGCAGATTATTAAATCATCAAGTTCATAAAATGAGCACTTGATTGAGTAAGGAATAGTTTATGATTATTGTTTGAGTACCTTTGTCAACTTGCACTTTTATTTTTTGATTCTTTGGAAGCATATTTTCTTTTATTTCACCAAAAATATTGTATCATGATAATACTTCTTATGGCTCTTGTTGGTTTAAACCAATGATTATAACATGCTATCAAAATTTTCTTCTCATAACTTATCAATACTTTATTGGTGTGGAAGACCTCAAAATCATAACAGTGGTACAAGTATCATAGAACTCAACCTAATTCATACATCTAATACAATAATTATAAACCAAAATCAGTTCAAATATCATAAAATCTCAAAACTCATTAGATATAATTCTTTTCTTAGACCAAGGATGTTGATATAGCAACTAATTAATGCAAACTTGGGAATAAAAAATCCTATCATGTGTGCAAGAAGGTAAACATGCTAAAATTGGAAGATAGACTACAAGGTGTTATAGATCACCCCAAGCTTGGAATCAAGCCGGCGAGATCAAATAATCCCTCATGATTATTTGATACTGTGATATCCTTTAGGGTGGAGGCATGGTGTTGGAGACAGCCGCATGAAGCTTCATGTTTGTTTCCTCTAGAGCAGATATACGGTGAAGGCACTTATGTAGATCAGAGCACATGGAGTACATTGCATCTGTGACCTTACCAAGCATCTCATTGAGTTCCTTATTGCCCTCCAAATCTAGGAGGCATTTGCGCACGACTTCCTGATGGAGAAGCTCTTCCTTTTGGTACTTCTCTATCTTGTGAAGGTGCTGCCCCATCTCCAAGAGTGGCGAGGCAACGGGTATATCGACGAGGTTGAAACCCCAATCATCCTGTGTCTTCACACTCATGCGGGTGTTCACGGTAATCTTCTTTGTACGACGTGTGTACTATGGTTTTCTGATAAGTTCCTGCATCAACTCGATTAATTTTCTTATGCTTGGGCAAAGAGTAGTTAGTGGCGATGAACTTGAGAGACTCCGTGCATCCCCTTCCCATGTGGCTTCCTTGCTTCCTCTTCATCTTCGGGTCTCACCATAGTGAGGTAACCTGGTTGCCTCCAACCTCTAGCCGTTTGCTCCATGAAGGTCTCGAACTCCTCATCGTCAGAGTCAAAGGATACCCCTTTGTTCTTTGGGCTAAGGCCTTGCGCTTCACGGTCATCGGCTTCAATGGAGGAATTCTGAAAACTACCGCATGAGAGAGCCATGAGACCTAAAGGTTTGCCTTTGCCTGAAACTGGGTAGCGCATCAAGGAGATTGGATTTATTGATATAAGAAGAAAGACCTTTGGAAATGCTTATGAAGGGTTGGTAGTAGGGAAAACTCATAATGGAGGTAAAAGGGCTGGCCAAGAAAAGAATCCCAACAAAATAGGGAAGAAAAAGGAGAAAAAGGAAAAAAATTGAGGCAGTAACGACCAGGTAGTATGGGCGTCGCCCGTACCCGATATACTTCAACAAATCGACGACTCCGAAGTTGGTACAAATCTTTCCAAATAATCGATATAGGCGGGAAAGGACCGTACTCCCGACCCATAGTGGAAGTTACCGACCATTTTAAGATGATAAAAGTTTTTTGTATAAATAACAAAAACGAAAACAAAACAAAGGTTTCAGGACCTATCGTATGGCGGTAACGAACCATACGATCCGGTCATACTGTTCCATGGAAACGAATGACCATACAGTCCGGTCATACCGTTCCATGGAAACGAATGGAAAAACGAGAAAGAGTAGTGCAAGCTTAACGACCTCCGATACCGGCGGATGTGTCTGTACCGCCCGCCCGTACTAGATTCGAAAAACTAGCAGTGAACTCAAAAAAATGCGAGGATTTTAAAGATGAAAATAGAAAAACAACAATTAAATATCACAGAAGAGCAAGGTTGGGATTACCTTACGTGCCTGGCGACCGTGAAGTTTGCGTTGAGGCTTTTCCTCCCTTCAACTTTTGTATTATTTTCTTCTTTCCTTTGAATATGGTCGGCCGCAAGAAATTGATAAAACCATTATAAAAAGAAACAAAAAAAATTCTCTCAGGATGAATAGTGCTTAGGGTATGCATATTGATGACACTCCTTCTCGTGGTCTCGTTTCTTCAACAATCATCGGTGTGTCAACATGTTCCTCTTTTCCTAACAAGATCTACAAGACAAACTCTTGCAAAAATAAAGTCTAATGGATCATTCTTGGCTTAACGTTAGTTCTTTCAATAATTTCCTTTAAGCTATTACGATCAGTATCCACACTAACTTTTGAGTCAATTATATAAGATCTAAATTTATCATAAGAAAAGAAAACAACGAAGAGTTCCTTTTCTGCCATTGGGTAGTTATTTTGATCACCGTTCAAGGTACAACTATCATGATGAATGATATTAATTTTATCACCATCATGGTAACAAAGAACAACTCCATGGCTTTGTCACATCCCAAGATTTTCCAAATCTTGTAATGTGAAAAATAAATAAACAAAATAAATAATTGTTGAAATTTAGGGTGAAAAGAAACTTTTGTTTCTAAATGGAAACTTAAAAATCCCATCTTGAACAAACTTTGGTTAATGTTTGAATCTAATTAAATTCAATCAAGTGGAATGCATTCCTCATAAAATTCATCTTGAAATTTAAACACTTGGAGAATAAACCAAAACTCTAAAACCCTAATGGAAGAAAATCATTTTCAAGTTATCTCTAAGCCTATGGATTTGATCCATATAAAATTTGTCAACAAACATTTACAAATGATCAAGAATGACAAATAGAAATATTATAAAACCATAGAAATTGATTTCACTTAATTTGGAGCCATAAATAAAATTTTCTGAATTTAATAAGATAAGGAAATTGAATTTCCAAAACTAATAAAGCACTTACCTAAAATCCATACCAAATGGTGAGCAAATAATCCTAAAGATATTTAAAGAGATAAATAAATATCAAATAATATTTTACAAATTGAAATTACCAAGTTTGGATCTATAAATAAAAAGATGTGAGTTTTATAAGATAAAGAAAGAAATATTAAATAAAGAATATTTAAAAGACCAAATTAAATCTTGGTCCAATCCATAAGCATATGGAAGGATTAAATCCAAATCCAAATAAAATAAATAGATAAAGAATTTTCCAAATAAAATAAAGTGGCATTAACCAAATTCTATTTCTATTTTGAATAAAGATAAAATCCCTATTAGAAATGATTAATTAAATCATGGGAAAATAATAATTGGAATTTACCCAAGTGGAATAAAAGTTATCTAAATTAACTCAAATAAGATCAAAGAAATCCTCCAAATAAAATTTATGGACTTAAAACTATATTTCATTTTATTGGAATAAAGACAAATACCCAATTTTAAATGATTAATGAATCATATTAAAAACATTCCAAATAATTCAAGGTGTATTATTTGACACCCAAAATAAACAAATAAAACCTACTGAAAAGATTTGGAAAGATTTAGATTTCAAATGGAGTTTGAAAAACATTATTAAATCTTATTTGAATTAATACAAGGCCTATTTTAATTAATTAATATCCCCTAAAAAGAATAAATATATTATTCTAAATTTGACTTTGGAATGTGTTATTAATCAGTATTAAAACCTACACAAAGTTTTGTTGAAATTTGAAATTCAAAAATTGTTTGAATTGATTAAACAAAAATCAAAACAGAAATGGAAATAGAAAAAGAAAAATAACAGAAGAGGAAAAAAATATAAAACAGAGCAGCCCAACCCAGCTAGCCCACTAAGCCCAGCAGCCCACCTCTCTTCTCCCCCCGAAGCGTTATCTTTTACTCGCGAACGAACCCGCAAGGTCGCTGACGGTTGGACCCCACATTTCCCCTCTCTCACTCACTGACGATGCTACCCCACAGCCACGTCACCATATTCCACCCCGCAGACTCCTTCCTCCCTCTCTCTCCCGTTTCTGCTGATTGATTTGCATGATAAATTCGCTTCAATGCCATGTGATTCCTGCCCCCTGACCACGCTCACTTAAGCGCCCGTTTCCCCTCTAGATTTTCCCCCAGTCCTCACACCACCAGAGCCCCTAGGCTGCCCGTATTGCTTGTGACAACCTCTCTGTCTCCGACGCCTTCCGGCGACGATTCCGGCCAAACCCCGCCGCCCCTCGCCCCCTAGACCACATGAGCACACTCTCCATCTCCAGGCGCATCTCCCGGTACCTCCCTCTCTCCCACGCATGCCCTGTATCCTCGGCAGCATCATCGACTGAGCTCCGCCACCATCTGCTCGAACTCCGGTGAGTGCCCCAGGTAGCTTTCGTCCGCCCCTTCCCCTCTCGTTGACACACGCAGGTTCTACTCTCACTCGCGCGTCTAACGGACCCCTTATCTCGCTCTTCTGTGCCTTGTAGCCCCGCCCCCAACGACGAGCAGAGGCGCCCGACGCCGACGACAACCACGGCGAGAAATCACCAGCAGCTCCGTGCGCCCTGTCCATCCTCCGGCTACCTTGAGCATCACCACGACGTTGCGAACACTATGAGCATTTTCTCTCCCTCCTTTACTTCCTGCTTCGCCAGAACCACCGCGAACAGAGCCCGCGTCGCCACTCGCCGCCGCCAGCGCCGCCACTTGATGGTTGCTTGATCGTCAGCCATAGGATGTAGATCCAACGCACACGAAAGAAACTAAGCGAAGAGGTACCTTTTGATCTGTGCCGCACGATTACACTTAGATCCAACGCACAAGAGTGAGCGATCCGCACGAACCGATATGGGCGAATGGAAATCAGCCACGTGGCTTAGACTTCGTTTTAAAAAACAGAAACACTTCTATTAGATGTTCAATTTTGTAAAATTCATAACTTTCAAACCACACGTCCAAACTTTGCAAATTTTATATCAATGGAATCAGAAAGACAAATCCTACCCAACCATACACTTTGTTTAATGAATTGCTTCTGGAAAAATGGTTGTTTTTGCAGAAACTTGTGTAGGCATATTTTGGATATAAAAATTGTTCTAAAATTATTTTTGTGATAGAACCTTTGGCAAGTGGATTGTTTTGAAACTACTGACCATAGAAATCAATTTGTGGTTTAAAAAACATATTTGGTGAAGCAAAAGAATAAATCTTTGATTTAAAACATTTCTAGTCAAATAAAGATAATGTTTATTTATTAAAAATGATTTTGGAGAAAAACCTTTGGGAAATATTTTGATTTCAACTCTCTGACCCTAAACACAAGGTTTTATGATTTAAAAATGTATTTGGTGAACCCTAAAAAGATTGTTACTTGCTAAATGCATTTTCAACCACATAATATTGATTTGGTTTAAAAATGGTTTATAGGTAAAATCTTTTGCAAATAGTTTTGCCACTTTATAGAATGACCAATAAGTGTTTTAGAATGTTTATAACCTATTAGAAACCACTTTTTTAAATCAAACAATGTTTGGCATGCTTGCATGCATTGTGTTGTTTCTATTATTTTATGTGATGTTGCTTGAATGATAGATTGAAATATTGCTTGCTTGATTGAATTGTAGTGGAATTTGAAGAGTGTGATTGTTGCAAGATCAAGGAGTGAACTTATATTCTCTACCAAAAAGGCAAGTGATGCTTCATACTTTTGTCCCATTATTTTCACTATGCATTAGTGATATTTCTAAAGTAGGACTTGCGTGGAATTTTGCTAAGTGTAAACTATGCCATGGGAAATCCTAGTAGATGAAACCTTAGTAGAAATTTCCTAAGTTTAAGATTACTACTACTATCATGCTTAGACTAGCTAGTAGAAAACAAGGGTGGAATATATTCATACTATGGAATATTTCTAAGTCAAGGACTTGTGTTTTGTTTCATAAAACAACTAAGTGAATGAATCACCTAGGTGGAATGGAAGGAATGGTTTGTGTTGAGTGGTTACACAAGGCCCATTTCTATGGCTTACCTTGTGTATCTCACTTGTGGATGGCCACCCAGGAACAAAGAGATTTGAGATGTCAAATGTTGAGAAGCTTCAAGTGCAGCCACTTGGCATTATGGGCTCTGCCTGGATCATATAGGTTGGAATAACTTAGCCAAATGGACAGTTGGTGGTAGGGGTTTGATAGGTTGGAGCGCGTCCATTCTGGTCTAAGGGAAGGCTTCTGAAAGATCTTGTCTTGGTGAAACCAAGTCTTGTGGGGAAAGTGCACCACCTCTACAGAGTGTAAAATCTAAGTACTTAGTCATGTCCCTGGTAAAGGACAATTTGAGCATCAAGACATGGAAGCTATCAATAATCTCCTCATCCCAATTTCTAAGTTAAAAACTTGTGGTTGAACAAGGGTTAAAGGATCACCAATTTCTATTGGGAGATGCCTTGGGTGATTTTGTCAAGGAAAAACTTAGTGTTTTCAAATGATAAGGAAAAACTATTTTGAGCAAAGTAAGCCTAAGCTCCACTTAGCCAAAAGCATATAGATGATAGACTCCACTATACTACCATAGTATATGTATTAACCCTTGTGGCTGTAACTTATTATGTTGCAGGTTTGATTGATGTTAGTGAAGTTTATTGATTAGGATTACAAGTCTACAACCAACATGACTGCCTGTGGCACTTTGAAGATGAAGGACCCCATGCTATTGTTATATTCTGCTGCATTGTAATGAGATAGCAAAATGAGCTATGTAAGATGTAATAAATTATTTTATTCCTGGTTATATAGTTGTATTATGACCTTTGTTTCTTGATATTACATCTTAACTATGGATGCTAGCTAATGATCCAGGGACTAGCATTGTAAACACAGGGATCTCTACCTTATTAAAGGTTGGGAACCTTACAGATGGTATTAGAGCATTGTGTTGCCTATAGGATTTGTAACCCTAGGATTGGACAAAACCCCTTAGAAAAATAGGAGTTGTATTTGTTCCAAAACTTATTTACAAACAATCTTGTAAACTCTTCCCTCCACCTTTTGGTTTTGATTCTACATCTCTTCTATTTCAAACTTGATGGACAAAGCCTACCCCATGACCAAAGACTTCACCATGTGCAAAGGACTTCATCAACTCAATTGACTTCAACATCAAACATCATCAAAGACTTCAACCTTAGTTTCATCAAGGACTTCAACTTGGACATCACTAAAGATTACAAGTGAGACAAGAATATTATTCAAGACTTGAAGACTAAGGAAATACAACTTAGAGGGAATCATCATCACCTTTGGAGTTTTGTGACCAAGACACAAGAATTTTCCCAAGGAAATCATGATCTCATTCAAGAACAATCAACTAAGAAGGATGGAATGATCTCAAGTGAACCATATAGTTGGACCACCATATTAAGTATAGATCAAACACACCAACTTATGTGGTGTAGCAAAAATATTTTTGCCTAAAAATGTGCTTGGACTTTGATGTTTGATTGGAATGTTTGTTTGTGATTGCTTGCACATTGCTTGAGTGAATTGTGATGTGTGTGAATAGAATTGATTCCTTAGAAATCTTTTGCCTATTCTAATCCCAATCCAACCCAAACAGATGACTACTCCAAGAAACTCCAACATCAAGAATGGTGACAACAATAACCAAGAGGTCAACATGAGAGAACAACTACTAGTAAACCAAACCCATTTGAATCAGATGACAACTCGGTTTTTATCCAACAACAATGAGTTAGACCCAACCATGCAAATTTTTTTGGAAATTCAATCCCAATTGTTGCAAGGGATGACCACTCAAATGATCAACATGGGAGACAACTCTTTCCAAGGAGTTTGTGACAACAAGGATGTCAAGGATGATATTCTAGAAGGAACCCAAGCTTGTAATATTTGTGGAGACATGGACCACACTTCCAAAGAACATGAAGATCAATGCCCCAATTGTGAAGAGAAACATCCAACTAATCAGTGCCCCACATCTCAAGCTACTTGTTTCCTATGTGAAGGAAATAATCATGTCCCTATCCAATGCCCCATCTATTCCATAGTTCAACAAAGGAAACAAGATAGAGTGAAACAACAGTTTGTAAACCCTCATGAAGGAACAACTTCTACCAATAAGGATGAAGGCAAAGTCAAAACCATGCATCATAAGGCCAATTCCAAAGTGTCCACAAAGTGTTGCTACTCTTGTGAGGAAGAAGGTCATATCTCTAGTAAATGCCCCAAGAAGCGAGAAAGATTTCCCACCTTTGTGGTGAAGTATGAAGAGCATGAACTAAAAGAACTCCTAGCTTTGGAGAGACCCAAAAATAAGAAGAAGGACATAATCCAGTTGCAATGTTACAATTGCAAAGAGATGGGACACTATGCCAGTGATTGCCCAGAAAAGAAGAAGAACCAAGGAAATAAACAAGAGGAATTGATACCAAAGAAGAAGAAGGATAATAGCCAAGTGATGTGTTTCAAATGCAAAGAGCTAGGCCACTATGCAGACAAGTGTCCAGAGAAGCTTCATCGAGATCCCAAGCAAGCCAAGAAGTAATCTAGTTGGAAAATTTTTAAGGGTGGTAGAACCCTAGTTGCTTTGAAGCCAACTTGTAATCCCTATCTTTCCCAAATCTCGGGACGAGATTTATTTTAAGGGTGGTAGCCTGTCACATCCCAAGGTTTTCCAAATCTTGTAATGTGAAAAATAAATAAACAAAATAAATAATTGTTGAAATTTAGGGTGAAAAGAAACTTTTGTTTCTAAATGGAAACTTAAAAATCCCATCTTGAACAAACTTTGGTTAATGTTTGAATCTAACTAAATTCAATCAAGTGGAATGCATTCCTCATAAAATGCATCTTGAAATTTAAACACTTGGAGAATAAACCAAAACTCTAAAACCCTAATGGAAGAAAATCATTTTCAAGTTATCTCTAAGCCTATGGATTTGATCCATATAAAAATTTTCAACAAACATTTACAAATGATCAATAATGACAAATAGAAATATTATAAAACCATAGAAATTGGTTTCACTTAATTTGGAGCCATAAATAAAATCTTATGAATTTAATAATATAAGGAAATTGAATTTCCAAAACTAATAAAGCACTTATCTAAAATCCATACCAAATGGTGAGCAAATAATCCTAAAGATATGTAAAGAGATAAATAAATATCAAATAAGATTTTACAAATTGAAATCACCAAGTTTGGATCTATAAATAAAAAGATGTGAGTTTTATAAGATAAAGAAAGAAATATTAAATAAAGAATATTTAAAAGACCAAATTAAATCTTGGCCCAATCCATAAGCATATGGAATGATTATAATCCAAATCCAAATAAAATAAATAGATAAAGAATTTTCCAAATAAAATAAAGTGGCATTAACCAAATTCTATTTCTATTTTGAATAAAGATAAAATCCCTATTGAAATGATTAATTAAATCATGGGAAAATAATAATTGGAATTTACCAAAGTGGAATAAAAGTTATTTAATTAACTCAAATAAGATCAAAGAAATCCTCCAAATAAAATTTATGGACTTAAAACTATATTTCATTTTATTGGAATAAAGACAAATACCCAATTTTAAATGATTAATGAATCATATTAAAAACATTCCAAATAATTCAAGGTGTATTATTTGACACCCAAAATAAACAAATAAAACCTACTAAAAAGATTTGGAAAGATTTAGATTTCAAAAGGAGTTTGAAAAACATTATTAAATCTTATTTGAATTAATACAAGGCCTATTTTAATTAATTAATATCCCCTAAAAAGAATAAATATATTATTCTAAATTTGACTTTGGAATGTGTTATTAATCACTATTAAAACCTACACAAAGTTTTGTTGAAATTTGAAATTCAAAAATTGTTTGAATTGATTAAACAAAAATCAAAACAGAAATGGAAATAGAAAAAGAAAAATAACAGAAGAGGAAAAAAATATAAAACAGAGCAGCCCAACCCAGCTAGCCCACTAAGCCCAGCAGCCCACCTCTCTTCTCCCCCCGAAGTGTTATCTTTTACTCGCGAACGAACCCGCAAGGTCGCTGACGGTTGGACCCCACCTTTCCCCTCTCTCACTCACTGACGATGCTACCCCACAGCCACGTCACCATCTTCCACCCCGCAGACTCCTTCTTCCTCCCTCTCTCTCCCGTTTCTGTTGATTGATTCGCGTGATAAATTCGCTTCAATGCCATGTGATTCCTGCCCCTGACCACGCTCACTTAAGCGCCCGTTTCCCCTCTAGCTTTTCCCCCAGTCCTCACACCACCGAAGCCCCTAGGCTGCCCGTATTGCTTGCGACAACCTCTCTGTCACCGACGCCTTTCGGCGACGATTCCGGCCAAACCCCGTCGCCCCTCGCCCCCTAGACCACATGAGCACACTCTCCATCGCCAGGCGCATCTCCCGATACCTCCCTCTCGCCTGCGCATGCCCTGTATCCTCGGCAGCATCATCGACTGAGCTCCGCCACCATCTGCTCGAACTCCGGTGAGTGCCCCAGGTAGCTTTCGTCCGCCCCTTCCCCTCTCGTTGACACACGCAGGTTCTACTCTCACTCGCGCGACTAACGGACCCCTTATCTAGCTCTTCTGTGCCTTGTAGCCCCGCCCCCAATGATGAGCAGAGGCGCCCGCCGCCGACGACAACCACAGCGAGAAATCACCAGCAGCTCCGTGCGCCCTGTCCATCCTGCGGCTACCTTGAGCATCACCACGACGTTGCGAACACTGTGAGCATTTTCTCCCCCTCCTTTCCTTCCTGCTTCGCCACCACCGCGAACAGAGCCCGCGCCGCCACTCGCCGCCGCCAGCGCCGCCACTTGATGGTTGCTTGATCGTCAGCCATAGGATGTAGATCCAACGCACACAAAAGAAGCCAAGCGAAGAGGTACCTTTTGATCTGTGCCGCACGATTACACTTAGATCCAACGCACAAGAGTGAGCGATCCGCACGAACCGGTATGGGCGAATGGAAATCAGCCACGTGGCTCAGACTTCGTTTTAAAAAACAGAAACACTTCTATTAGATGTTCAATTTTGTAAAATTCATAACTTTCAAACCACACGTCCAAACTTTGCAAATTTTATATCAATGGAATCAGCAAGACAAATCCTACCCAACCATGCACTTTGTTTAATGAATTGCTTCTGAAAAAATGGTTGTTTTTGCAGAAACTTGTGTAGGCATATTTTGGATATAAAAATTGTTCTAAAATTATTTTTGTGATAGAACGTTTGGCAAGTGGATTGTTTTGAAACTACTGACCATAGAAATCAATTTGTGGTTTAAAAAACATATTTGGTGAAGCAAAAGAATAAATCTTTGATTTAAAACATTTCTAGCCAAATAAAGATAATGTTTATTTATTAAAAATTATTTTGGAGAAAAACCTTTGGGAAATGTTTTGATTTAAACTCTCTGACCCTAAACACAAGGTTTTATGATTTAAAAATGTATTTGGTGAACCCTAAAAAGATTGTTACTTGCTAAATGCATTTTCAACCACATAAAATATTGATTTGGTTTAAAAATGGTTTATAGGTAAAATCTTTTGCAAATAGTTTTGCCACTCTATAGAATGACCAATAAGTCTTTTAGAATCTTTATAACCTATTAGAAACCACTTTTGTAAATAAAACAATGTTTGGCATGCTTGCATGCATTGTGTTATTTCTATTATTTTATGTGATGTTGCTTGAATGGTAGATTGAAATATTGCTTGCTTGATTGAATTGTAGTGGAATTTGAAGAGTGTGATTGTTGCAAGATCAAGGAGTGAACTTATATTCTCTACCAAAAAGGCAAGTGATGCTTCATACTTTTGTCCCATTATTTTCACTATGCATTAGTGATATTTCTAAAGTAGGACTTGCATGGAATTTTGCTAAGTGTAAACTATGCCATGGGAAATCCTAGTAGATGAAACCTTAGTAGAAATTTCCTAAGTTTAAGATTACTACTACTATCATGCTTAGGCTAGCTAGTAGAAAACAAGGGTGGAATATATTCATAATATGGAATATTTCTAAGTCAAGGACTTGTGTTTTGTTTAATAAAACAACTAAGTGAATGAATCACCTGGGTGGAATGGAAGGAATGGTTTGTGTTGAGTGGTTACACAAGGCCCATTTCTATGGCTTACCTTGTGTATCTCACTTGTGGATGGCCACCCAGGAACAAATAGATTTGAGATGTCAAATGTTGAGAAGCTTCAAGTGCAGCCACTTGGCATTATGGGCTCTGCCTAGATCATATAGGTTGGAATAACTTAGCCAAATGGACAGTTGGTGGTAGGGGTTTGATAGGTTGGAGCGCGTCCATTCTGGTCTAAGGGAAGGCTTCTGAAAGATCTTGTCTTGGTGAAACCAAGTCTTGTGGGGAAAGTGCACCACCTCTACAGAGTGTAAAATCTAAGTACTTAGCCATGTCCCTGGTAAAGGACAATTTGAGCATCAAGACATGGAAGCTATCAATAATCTCCTCATCCCAATTTCTAAGTTAAAAACTTGTGGTTGAACAAGGGTTAAAGGATCACCAATTTCTATTGGGAGATGCCTTGGGTGATTTTGTCAAGGAAAAACTTAGTGTTTTCAAATGATAAGGAAAAACTATTTTGAGCAAAGCAAGCCTAAGCTCCACTTAGCCAAAAGCATATAGATGATAGACTCCACTATACTACCATAGTATATGTATTAACCCTTGTGGCTGTAACTTATTATGTTGCAGGTTTGATTGATGTTAGTGAAGTTTATTGATTAGGATTACAAGTCTACAACCAACATGACTGCCTGTGGCACTTTGAAGATGAAGGACCCCATGCTATTGTTATATTATGCTGCATTGTAATGAGATAACCAAATGATCTATGTAAGATGTAATAAATTATTTTATTCCTGGTTATAAAGTTGTATTATGACCTTTGTTTCTTGATATTACATCTTAACTGTGGATGCTAGCTAATGATCCAGGGACTAGCATTGTAAACACAGGGATCTCTACCTTATTAAAGGTTGGGAACCTTACAAGCTTCATAACTGGCTTCACAAAATAGGTCAAAGGGATTTTTCCAGTTTGGTGGTTTAATGATAGGAGCATTATGCAGGGCTTGTTTTAATATGGTGAAAGCACTAAGATAGTTTTGATCAAAACTAAAAGTAGCATCCTTTTATAAAAGGTTAGTTCGTGGTCTTCCAACTTTAGAGAAGTTCTTAATAAACCTTCTATAAAAACCTACATGACCTAAGAAACTTCTTATTCCCTTTAAATCTCGAGGAGGTTGTATCCTCTCTATTGCTTCTATTTTGCTTTATCGACTTATATGCCCTAACATGAGATCTTGTGACCAAGTACTTGATGCGACTCGGTTACTGTAGAGCCGTTGGGAAACCCAAGAGGAAGGTATGATGAGCACAACAGCAAGTTTTCCCTTAGTTATGAAACCAAAGTTATCGTACCAGTAGGACAAAGGAAACAACTTGCAAGATGTTGCTAGAAATGTGGAACCTGCACAACACAACCACAATACTTTGCCCCAACTTACAGTGAGGTTGTCAAGCTCACCGGTTTGCTGAAAACAAAGAATTAAACATATAGTGTGAAGGAAAGTAATTGCAGAAAGTAAACAATAGGCGGTAGATTGAATATCAGTGGGAAGAAATGAACCGGGTCCATAGTTCACTAGAGGTGTTTCTCCATAAGATAAATAGCATGTTGGGTGAACAAATTACAGTTTGTCAATTGACAGATTGAGAATGCATAATAATGCATGTACATGTCATGATGATTCCTATGATATTTGTTTGGACATTACAACATAATACATAGACCGTAATCCAACTGCATCTATGACTAATAAATCCACCTTCAGGTTATCATTCGAACCCCTTCTAGTATTAAGTTGCAAGCAACAGATAATTTCATTAAGGAAAGTGTCTAAAGTAAACAATACAATTTTCCTTGGACAAATGATTGTTGTTTTCTCCCTAGTAGCAACAGCACATCTACAATCTTAGAGGTTATTGTCACTCCTCCGGGTTACTAGAGACATGAACCTACTATCGAGCATAAATACTCCCTCTTGGAGTCACAAGCAACTACTTGGCTAGAGTAACTGATGGGATACGGGTAGGGTACACTAGCACAAATCAAAAAAATACTACCGCGTAAACCAGGATTACTGTTGTCATAGATCACGTGATTAACACTAGACGCGCAATTGCGGAACTTGATGAAACGTGTCGAGGCAGTGTAGATGTTCTATGTCTCCTCCTCGTCCTTGTCCCCCGAGCAGCTCCCCTTGCGCGGATCGTCCAAGTGCTACGGTTGCAGCACCTCCAAGGTATCCACACGTACAGGGTGAAAGCGTCAGATGCCGGACTTCTAGGTCCACGCGTGCAACACATGCGTGAGGAGTGGAGGCTGGGTGGAATGGTCTAACCCTGGTCAGCTCGCCCTACCCCCTCTTATATAGGCGTCCCTAGTGGGCTTCTACATTAGCATCCCATTAGTAGCCTAAGCCTGGTCTAATTTGGATCTAATCCTCATTAGGCTTCCAACCCCTTAAGTGTGTGACCCTATAGGTTCATATACGTGTAGACATGACACAAATACACTTATTCTATCAATAGTTGGTAGCGGCCTCTAGCAAGACGTGCCAACTCCTAAACGCATACAAAGATCATATCGGACGAACCATCACAAGATTTAGTACATGTCTTTCCCTTTGCATCATGATATTTGGTCTAGCTCCAAGCTGACCTCCCTTTCTCGATACTATGATTCAGAATCCCTTTACTAGGTTAACTCTTAACCTTATGTAGCACGACCATGCATTTCTGGATCCGATCACTCGAGGGGCCCAGAGATATCTCTCTCAAGTAGAGAGGGGCAAATTCCATCTTGATTGACCATGCCTTGCAGCATGCTTCAGGACAAACCCGAAATCTACCTTTATAACTTCCAGTTACGAAGTAGCGTCTGATATCCCCAAAGTAGGTCGATCCACATCTCAAGTACATGCGACAATCTCAGGTCTAAGAACAAAACTTACACGATGTGTAGAGAGAGCTGCAAGTCTATTTTCTAGTCTCAAGTTGGGTCAGTCCAACCCCATGTTCATAACATGTGTCCACATCATTGGTTTGACAACTCCATGTCTATGACTTGCGAAACATAGTCATCAACCAATCGATGTGCTAGTATAATATGCACGTGTGTCCTCACATGAACTCTAACTAGGGACAACTATTAGATAACCATACAAGTATAGAGTTTCACAAAAAATTCACATAATTGCCAATTAATACAAGTTGCCTAATATGTATATTCAAGGAACATTACAATAACTCATGGATATATAAGAAATATAATCATCTCTATGATTGCCTCTAGGGCATATTTCCTTCAGTCTCCCACTTGAACTAGAGTCAATCTAGATAGTATCTAATACCTATTGCTCTTGTGTGCGCCTCATGCGCAGGCTGCGGAGTGGCTTTGTAAAGGGATCAGCAACATTTGAGTTCGTATGTATTTTGCATATCATGACACTACCATCCTCAACGAACTCTCGAATCTGATGGTAATGCATGCGAATATGTTTGTTCTTCTGGTGATGTCTAGGCTCCTTGGCTTGTGCAATAGCACCATTGTTGTCACAATAAACGTCCATGGGATTGGACGCGCACTGAACCACACCAAGAGCGATCAGGAAATTCCTAATCCAAACAACTTCCTTTACAGCCTCCGAGGCGGCAATATATTCAGCCTCTGTTGAAGAGGAGGCCAACGTATCTTGCTTGGAACTTTTCCAACTCACACCACCACCATTCATGACAAACAAATAACCAAATTGCGATCTGGAGTCATCTGAGTCGTTAAGGTAACTCACATCCGTGTAACCCCTTACACTGAGTTCATCCTCACCTCCATAAACTAGGAACACATCCTTAGTCCTTCTCAGGTACTTAAGGATATTTTTTACCGCTGTCCAGTGACCTTCACCTGGATCATCATGATATCTGCTCGTAACACTTAAAGCATAGGAAACATCTGGGCGAGTACATATCATCGCATACATGATGGATCCAATGGCTGAAGCATATGGAACCCTGCTCATGCACTCACGCTCATCAGTAGTCGAAGGACACTGAGTTTAATGTCGTGAGACATGGGCAAGAACCCCTTCTTAGCCTCTTCCATGCTGAACCGTTTCAACACTTTGTCAATATATGTACTCTGGCTTCCAATTAGCCTCCTTGATCTATCTCTATAGATATTGATGCCCAGAATATATGCCGCTTCTCTTAAGTCCTTCATCGAAAAACTATTTTTCAACGAGGTCTTAACAGAGCATAGGACTGTCATTTCCAATCAGCAATATGTCATCTACATATAAGATTAGAAATACAAGCGCTCTCCCACTTTCCTTCTTATAAACACAAGGTTCTTGTTCGTTTTTTATGAAGCCAAACTCCTTTAAAACTTCATCAAATCGAATGTTCCAACTCCGAGATGCTTGCTTCAGCCCATAAATAGACTTTAGAAGTTTGCATACCTTTCCAGCATTGTTTGGATCGACAAAACCTTCGGGTTGCATCATATACACGTCCTTAGTTAGGATTCCATTTAGGAAAGCCGTCTTAACATCCATCTGCCATATTTCATAGTCGAAATGTGAAACAATGGATAGAATAATCCTTATAGATTTAAGCATCACTACGGGCGAGAAAGTCTCATCATAGTCAACTCCTTGAACTTGTCGAAAACCTTTTGCAACAAGTCGAGCTTTATGGATGTGAACATTTCCATCCATATCAATCTTATTCTTATAGATCCATTTGCACTCGATGGCTTTAAAACCATCAGTCAGGTCAACCAAGTTCCAAACTTGATTGTCTCCCATGGACTCTATCTCAGATCTCATGGCGTTCAGCCATTTCTCAGAGTCTGGGTCTACCATCGCTTCTGCATAGGTCGCAGGCTCATCATTGTCCAACAATAATAATTCCCACGTCTCGTGGAGCCTCGCCGACCTTCGTGGTTGTGGTGCTTCTGTTTCCACGGGTTCCTCAACTTGTTCTGCTACAATAGCAACACTCGTAGAAGCATCCCCGACTGGCTCACCTTGGACTGCTTCAAGTTGCACTGACCTTCCACTCGCTCCCTTTGTGAGAAACTCTTTCTCTAGGAAAACACCGCTATGAGTGACAAACACTTTGCCCTCTTCTCGGTTGTAGAAGTAATACCCTAAGGTTTCCCTCGGATATCCCACAAAAATGCACTTATCCGATTTGGGTGTTAGCTTGTCCAACTGAAGTCGCTTGACAAATGCATCACAACCCCAAATCTTTAGAAAAGACAAACTGGGATTCTTTCCAGTCCACATCTCATATGGTGTCTTAACTACGGATTTAGATGGTACACTATTAAGTGTGAAAGCTACCGTTTCTAGAGCGTATCCCCAAAATGATAATGGTAAATCCCACTGGCTCATCATCGATCGAACTATGTCCAACAGAGTTCGATTGCGCCATTCGAAGACCCTGTTCCTTTGAGGCGTTCCGGGTGGCGTGAGCTGTGGAACAATTCCGCAACTCTTAAGATGATTGCTAAATTCGTGACTCAAATATTCACCTCCACGATCAGATCGCAAGGCCTTAAATTTTCTTTCCACGTTGATTCTCTACCTCACTCTGAAACTCCTTGAACCTTTCAAAAGTTTCAGACTTATGCTTCATCAAGTAGACATAACCATATCTACTGAAATCATCAGTGAAAGTAATGAAGTAGTGATATCCTCCTCTGGCTGTCGTGCTCATTGGTCCACATACATCAGTATGTATGAGTTCCAACGAGTCTTTTGCTCTCTCGGGTAAACCCGAAAAAGGCGACTTGGTCATCTTTCCAAGTAAACAAGCCTGACATGTCTCGTATGATTCAAAATCAAACGAAATTAGAAGACCATCACCATGGAGCTTCTTCATGCACTTTTCACTTATATGCCCCAAACGACAATGCCATAAATAGGTAGGACTCAAATCATTAGGCCAAAGCCTTTTAGCACTAACATTGTAAACAAATGCATCATCAAGATTTAAAATAAATAACCCATTCACAATGGGAGCAAACATATCATTCTTAGAGATTACACAACCATTGTTCATACTCGCAAATGAATATCCATCCCTCATCAAACATGAAGGTGATAAAATGTTTCGAACCATACTTGGAATGTAATAACAATTATTCAACTCCATCATATGCAGTGTTCGGTGCCATTGATCTACAACAGAAAACATGCAAAATACTAAGCCATGTAACCATGTAAGAGTAAAACATATTAAACAATTTAATAGCATATACTCCCACTTAAATCAATATCCCTCTATTGATACTAAGTGATTCAAGATCCACAATTAACAAGTCGACTAGTGAGCTTTAGCATCACTGCTAGAAGACAAGGTAAATCGGTAAGCAACACTTGCTAATCATATCACATATGACTCTTGTTGTTAGGTGACATCTCTATGTCAAAACTAGGCGCCCAACCTTTATGCCCCAAGGTCCTTTACTGTTAAGATGATCTTGTCAAGCTCACCAACCCTTATGCGTGTAGGTATCCGATACAAAACCATCCAGCCAAGGAAAACTGCGGCACCCTAATTTCATAGGCCCACCAACGATTGTACAGGGCATAGGATGGTGTAAGGTTTGGTTGGGAGGGCATGGTTTAACTTAAACTTTGTGAGGGGTCGTTCTACTTCTATCATCTAAGCATGCATATAGTAAAACGCATAAGAATAGCATTCACATAAATGTGACACAGTATGGCCCATTTTCTCATGGTGATCTCTATCGCTATAGAACCTGTCCACCATGATGATCTCCATCTTCATGTTCCATGCGAGCCATCCTCCAAGTGATGAGTCCTCCAAGAACTAATACAAGCTATTACTCCTAACAGCTAGTAATCAAAATTACATAGTATTGGGATCATCACAAGTTGGCACGCAGGTCATTACAATAAATGACAACACATATGGCTCCAGCCGTGTTGCCGTACTCACGACACGCAGGTCATGAAAAATTTCATGCATGCATCACATACATATATGGGCCATACTGATCACATACATCCTGCAAAAAAACTGTGAAAAATGAGAGATCGAATCTACACAATTTTCTTTAAGGATTTTGATCGGCAAATCAAATTTACCATAAACCGACTATTGTTCCGATTCAATCAAACTCTTTGATCACGGTACATCAATTTTAGATCTAGGTTCCGATTCGATCAATCATATTGATCTTCGCGTGATTCAACAGGATTTATGTGTCACTATCTACCCCGATGGCGGAAACCGACCGGTAGGGGTAATTCTTTCGACAACCACAGAATCACGATCACGGAAACCAAGATCATAGATCAATCCTGAACCACCACAATACAAACGATCACATCATTCATATCAATCTTCTTATCACCATATGCAAACATCCCGAACCTATAACTGAACAGCATAGGCTCTGATACCACTGATGGGATACAGGTAGCCTACACTAGTGCAAATCAAAAAAATTCTACCGCGGAAACCAGGATTACTGTTGTCATAGATCACGGGATTACCACTAGACGCGCAGTTGCGGAACTTGATGAAGCGCGTCGAGGTAGTGTAGATGTTCTACGTCTCCTCCTCGTCCTCGTCCCACGAGCAGATCCCTTGCGCGGCTCGTCCAAGTGCTACGGTTGCAGCACCTCCGAGGTATACACACGTACAGGGTGGAAGCGTCAGACGCCGGACTGCTAGGTCCACGCGTGCAACACAAGCGTGACGAGTGGCGGCTGGATGGAATGGTCTAACCCTGGTCAGCCCGCCCTACCCTGTCTTATATAGGCGTCCTGTCAACACCCGGATTTTTCAATCCTAGATGCCTGTTATGCCATACATCGCAATCCTAGGATTACCATTTTTGCGAGACATAACAGAATTGGATACCATAGTACTTCATCGATTACAAACGATAAATAAGTTCTTACACAAATAGGGATCTCATGATCCAGTTCTTAATACAACATCAAGCAGCGGAATACGTAATAATAATAATAACGGTAGTGTAGGCGAAGCTCCATCTTCGGGGTCACAGGCAATGCTGACGATGGGAGATGATCCTAGTTGTCGTAACCTTCCTGGGGTCCATCTTCCAGGTACTCCTCTTCATAGTCTGGCCATGGGAATAGCCAGGGACAAAGCCATGAGTACTCTTTAAGTACTCGCAAACTAATACTAACAGGTAAGGGGTTTTTGGATAATAGGACACTAGGCTCTAGGGTTGTTTTGCAAAAAGCCAGGTTTATCTCTACTAAGTTCCAAAGCTAGTCACAATTTTATAACTCCTAAGTGGGATCTTGTAATTCAGGTTACAACTCTGTTGTGGTCAAGTCAAAGTGTCAATTCATTTCACAAGTCATTTTGAAAAGTTTGACGGGGAACAGTATGGCCACTCCAACTGTCCATAACCGCGGACGCGGCTATTCGAATAGTTTGACACTCTGCAGAGATTGTACACTTCACCACAACATTCGATACATCCGTCAGGAACAATCCTGAATTCACCATACTCAGTATGCGGATAATCAATCCTAACCTTTCAATTACACGCCCTAGTATAAGCACCTCTCCTGTGAGTTTGGCCTCCCAACCATGACCACTGTCATCTTGGGTACTGCACAGGTGGACAATCTTCACAAGGTAGCCTCAGCTCAGACCTTGGCCGGGAGGGAACTAATACTAAGGAATATAAGTTTCCAGTCAAGCCCTACCCAATATTCGGGTATTGTGGTTGTACGCTAAAATTGGAATGGTATCGCATCCAGACAACCATCAGTTTTATAAAGGGCTAAGGCTCCTGCCTCAACATTTTCATCACCAAAATCATCAAGTGTTTGGAAACACATGTCCAAAACATTTCAATAGAATGATCCATCATTCCAAGGTTTTCATAACCATTTTTCCACCAAGTATTCCCATCTAAAAGTTGATCAAGTTTTATGCTTAGCACTAGCATCTACAGGTGGGGGTAGTACTAATGAGGGGTGGTAACTAGTGGAGTTTCACTAAGTACAACCTCATATCTTAGGCTGATATCAATGTTTCTAGCTTAGGCCAAATTTTATGCTCTGTATGCAACCTTCACATATCTTTCTAGTATCTATTTACTTAGGTAACAACTAGGTAAGAGCTTTGATACAGAAATAAAGTAAGAAGCTTGCAAGCAAAACTAGGATTGGTTTATCAAGTGAGTATAATCACATATGCTTAAGGCATATAGTAGTCATATCACAAGTATGGGTTTGTGGCAACAGTAGGGTATCTGGCAAGGGTTAGCTTGCACATTCACTAGTAGTATTAGGCTTGCATCAGTGTCAATATAAGCTTGCATAGGTATAGTATCTTGCAAGTGTTAGCTTGCCTTGTGCAGAGCAGTGGTTGAAGTTCTCCTCGGCTTCTTCTTCGTAGTATCCTCCTTCCTCCTCGTATCCTTGGTCGGTACTAGCGTCTATGAATAAATACGAGGTACACAATCACCAAACAATACTTAAATACTTGCAATCATCACACACAAGGGTCCTATAGATGATCTAGCATCATCTCTAACATTACAAGGTTAAGGCTTGGTTTAAATCTTTTTATTTTTAGAAAAGTAATTTCTACTCATTGAAAAATTACTTAAGATTTAATATTCTCCAAACTAAACATGGGATCATGTTGACACATGTCATCACCACATATTGTAGTCCATGGGAATGTGCTTTAAAGTGGTGTCACAATTTAATAAGGATTACCCTTTTATTTTAATTAATTAAAGTGGCTAGAAATGCTTATGTAGCATTCTTTTATTACTTGAACATTATTTCTGCAAGTAAACCTATATATTTTTATATATTCTGAAAGGTATGGTTAAATGTGATTTTTGAGAGTTGGAATCAACTCAAAAGCTTTTATGGTTGAAATTTGAAAAATGTTTGAATGCAGAAAAGCTTCTGCCTTGTTATTTTTACTATGGATGATCTACAGATCCAAATGACTTGAATCCAACGGGCTTGGATTAAGCATTCACAGACCTTTCCAACAAAATTGGTTTCACTCAAAATGGTGCACTGAATCGATCTGGATTGATTTTTGAAGTTGGGTACAGAAGTGTGTTTGAATTTAAAAAGAAAAGGTTTAATTTGAATTGCTGGGCTGCGCGGGAAAAGTTACTGGGCCGGCCTGCTAAGCGTAGTGCTCCTGCGGGCTACTTAAGTGGGTGTCCCCACTCGTCAGTGACACGGGGCTGGGCGAAGCGGTATGGGGCAACGCGGATCGTTCAATCTAGTTCTAATCTAACGGCTGGGGGTCATCGTCGACGCGAGACAGCTCCGGCGAGAACGAAACCTAGCGCGGCCAGTGAGGGGTGCTGGGGTCTCACCGGGGTACGGGCGAGGGTCGGCGAGGCGGGCGAACGACGAAGTCGACGACGGTGAACCTCCTGGTACCGGTGGCTTCTCCTGGGGCGGCTCCAATCGCTGGCTCCCTTCTTCTCCAGAGGCGGCGGGCTCCGGTGAAATTCCGGCGAGGTGGTGCTCGCCTTGCTCTGAGACTGGTGTGGCACGGTCAGTGAGGAGAGGGGAGTGAGATGGTGTGAATAAATCATGCGGGGGTGGCCTCTATTTATAGTCGAGCGAGGGGACCGTCGGGGCGCACGTGAGCTCGTCGGGGGCGACGTTATAGGCGGCTAATGGCATGGGCAAGGGTAGGGGACGGTGCGGTGTCTCCTGGCGATGCTCAATGACATGGTCGCGAGGCATGGGGCGGTGTGGTTTGGTCTGGAACGGCCGGTGCTCTGAGCGGCAGAGGCGGCGTCTTCGACGGCGGGCGGTGGCTGTATGGCACGGGGCGGCAAACGGGGATGTCTGGCGGTCTCCTGGGTCGGTGGTGATCGTGTGTGCACGCGGTGAGGGCGGCGCGCGGTCTGTGGACGCTGGTCGAGGGTGGCGCTCTGGCGCACGCTCGGCATGGTCTGGGCGCGGCTTGTGCGCGTTGTCCATGGCTTGGCAACACTCGCGGATGGGACAGGGAGTGGCGGTGGACGGTGGGCTGCCTCCCAGACAAGGTTGGCACGGCTATTTCTTCCTCTAGCCTGCTGTCGACTATGGGGTGGCATTGAGGTGCTCGGCTGTTCACCATTAATGGCAATGGCAAGCTCACAGGGGTGCTAGTGTTGGGCTAATCTTTCTAGATGATCTACTGAGTTGTGTGTGAGCTAACTAGGGAACAAGTTAGGCAAGAATCACTGCACACTATAGTGTTTGTTGTTTTGTTTGATTTGTGTCTGCAACCTGTTTGATGAAATGGCCGCATGAAATCAAGTTTTGAATTTTGAAATGAATTTTGGTGGGTTTTCTAGATTGGTGCTGGTGAGTCTGCAGATGCTTGGGTTTTGAAAGTTGAGCTTGTTTGAGTGGGTTTTGGAAAAGTGGGATCTTCCCATATGAAGAAGATTCAATTTTGAATTGTCATTTAAACTATGCATTTGAAAGTTTCTGGATGATCACAAAGTGGGCCTTGATACTTTGTTATGAGTACATTCAAGGGGTGCAAAGATCGAGAAAAGTTTCTGTTAGGTTTTGAAAGTTTGGGACAACCAAAGTAGGCATGGGAGTTAAATTGGTCAAAATGACCATTCACTTAATATATTTGTTTTGATTTACTTGTCTTTAGGAAAAGTGTGGGAAATGTTTTAGATGATGTTCATTTCACCTAAGAAACATTTTACAAGCAATGGATCACACAAACAAGGTGGTTTTTAAAGAAATTCAAAATCCATGCATACACATATACATGCATTCATGAGTTTGTTTAGAAAAGTTTTTGTTAACCCTAATCTTGATGATTAGTGTTTGATGATCTAAGTTTGATATTTTTGGGATGTTACACGTCCCTAGTGGGCTTCTACATTAGCAGCCCATTAGTAGCCTAAGCCTACTCTAATTCGGATCTAATCCTCATTAGGTTTCCAGCCCCTTAAGTGTGTGACCCTATAGGTTCATATACGTGTAGACATGACACAATACACTTATTCTGTCAATAGTTGGTAGCGACCTCTAGCAAGACGTGCCAACTCCTAAACGCATACAAAGATCGGACGAACCATCACAAGGTTTAGTACATGTCTTTCCCTTTGCCTCACGATATTTGGTCTAGCTCCAAGATGACCTCCCTTTCTTGATAATGTGATTCGGAATCCCTTTACTAGGTTAACTCTTAACCTTATGTAGCACGGTGTCAACACCCGGATTTTTCAATCCTAGATGCCTGTTATGCCATACATCGCAATCTCAGGATTACCATTTTTGCGAGACATAACAGAATTGGATACCATAGTACATCATCCATTACAACGATACATAAGTTCTTACACAAATAGGGATCTCATGATCCAGTTCTTAATACAACATCAAGCAGCGGAATACGTAATAATAACGGTAGCGTAGGCGAAGCTCCATCTTCGGGGTCACAAGCAATGCTGACGATGGGAGATGATCCTAGTTGTCGTAACCTTCCTGGGGTCCATCTTCCAGGTACTCCTCTTCATAGTCTGGCCATCGGAATAGCCAGGGACAAAGCCATGAGTACTCTTTAAGTACTCGCAAACTAATACTAACAAGTAAAAGGGGTTTTTGGATAATAGGACACTAGGATCTAGGGTTATTTTGCAAATGCCAGATTTATCTCTACTAGGTTCTAAAGCTAGTCACAATTTTATAACTCCTAAGTGGGAACTTGTATTTCATATCACAACTCTGTTGTGGTCAAGTCAAAGTCTCAATCCATTTCACAAGTCATTTTGAAAAGTCTGACGGGGGAACAGTATGGCCACTCCAACTGTCCATAACCGCGGACGCGGCTATTCGAATAGTTTGACACTCTGAAGAGATTGTACACTTTCACCACAACATTCGATACATCCGTCAGGAACAAATCCTGAATTCACCATACTCAGTATGCGGATAATCAATCCTAACCTTTCAATTACACGCCCTAGTATAAGCACCTCTCCTGTGAGTCATGACCAACTGTCATCTTGGGTACTGCACAGGTGGACAATCTTCACAAGGTAGCCTCAGCTCAGACCTTGGCCGTGAGGGAACTAATACTAAGGAATATAAGTTTCCAGTCAAGCCCTACCCAATATTCGGGTATTGTGGTTGTACGATAAAATTGGAATGGTATCGCATCTAGACAACCATCAGTTTTATAAAGGGCTAAGGCTCATGCCTCCACGTTTTCATCACCAAAGTCATCAAGTGTTCGGAAACACATGTCCAAAACATTTCAATAGAATGATCCATCATTCCAAGGTTTTCATAACCATTTTTCCACCAAGTATTCCCATCTAAAGTTGATCAAGTTTTATGCTTAGCACTAACATCTACAGGTGGGGGTAGTACTAATGATGGGGTAGTATCCAGTGGAGTTTTAACTAAGTACAACCTTATATCTTAGGATGATATCAAGGTTCCTGGCTTAGGTCAAATTTAATGCTCTTTATGCAACCTTCAGAATCTTTCTAGTATCTATAAGCCACTTAAGTAAACTCTAAGTTAAAGCTTTGATAAAGAAATAAAGTAAGAAGCTTGCAAATAAAACTAGGATTGGTTTATCAAGTGGGTATGATCACATATGCTTAAGGCATATACTAGGCATAGTATCAAGCAAGTATTTGCTTGCACAAAATCAGTATAAGCTTGCTAAATTGCAAGTGTTAGCTTGCATAGGTCAACTTGATTAGTAAGGCTTGCTAAAGTAGAGTGTCTTGCAAGTTTTAGCTTGCCTTGTGCAGAGCAGTGGTTGAAGTTCTCCTCGGCTTCTTCTTCGTAGTATCCTCCTTCCTCCTCGTATCCTTGGTCGGTACTAGCGTCGGGGTACTAGCGAGGGTCGGCGAGGCGGGCGAACGACGAAGTCGACGACGGCGAATCTCCTGGTACCGGTGGCTTCTCCTGGGGCGGCTCCAATCGCTGGCTCCCTTCTTCTCCAAAGGCGGCGGGATCCGGTGAAATTCCGGCGGGGTGGTGCTCGCCTTGCTCTGAGAACGGTGTGGCACGATCAGTGAGGAGAGGGGAGTGAGATGGTGTGAAGAAATCGTGCGGGGGTGGCCTCTATTTATAGTCGAGCGAGCGGACCGTCGGGGCGCACGGTGAGCTCATCGGAGGCGAGGTTACAGGCGGCTAATGGCATGGGCAAGGGTAGGGGACGGTGCGGTGTCTCCTGGCGATGCTTAACGACATGGTCTCGAGGCATGGGGCGGTGGGGTTTGGTCTGCAACGGGCGGTGCTCTGCGCGGCAGAGGCGGCGTCTTCAACGGCGGGCGGTGGCTGTGCGGCACGGGGCGGCAAACGGGGATGTCTGGTGGTCTCCTGGGTTGATGGTGATCGTGTGTGCACGCGGTGAGGGCGGTGCGCGGTCTGTGGGCGCTGGTCGAGGGTCGTGCTCTGGCGCATGCTCGGCATGGTCTCTGGCTGTCTGGGCACGGCTTGTGCGCATGGTCCAGGGCTTGGCAAAGCTCGCGGCTGGGACAGGGACTGGCGGTGGACGGTGGGCTGCCTCCCAGACAAGGTTGGCACGTCTAGTTCTTCCTCTAGCCTGTTGTCCACAATGGGGTGACAAGGGGGGTGCTCGGCTGTTCACCATTGATGGCAATGGCAAGATCACAGGGGTGCTAGTTCTTAGTTAAACTTCCTAGATGATCTACTGAGCTGGGTGTGGGCTAACTAGGGAACAAGTTAGGCCAATTTTACTGCACACTATAGTGTTTGATGTTTGTTTGATTTGTGTCTGCAACCTGTTTGATGAAATGGCCGCATGAACTCAAGTTTTGAATTTTGAAAAGATTTTTGGTGGGTTTGCTAGATTGGTGCTGGTGAATCTGCAGATGCTGGGGTTTTGCAAGTTGATCTTGTTTGAGTGGTTTTTGAATAAGTGGGATCTTCCCATATGATAAAGATTCAGTTTTGAATTGTCATTTAAACTATGCATTTGAAAGTTTATGGATGATCACAAAGTGGGCCTTGATACCTTGTTATGAGTACATTCAAGGGGTGCAAAGATCCAGAAAAATTTCTGTTAGGTTCTGAAAGTTTGAGACAGCCAAAGTAGGCATGAGAGTTAAATTGGTCAAAGTGACCATTCATTTAATATATGTGTTTTGATTTACTTGTCTTTAGGAAAAGTGTGGGAAATGTTTTAGATGATGTTTATTTCACCTAAGAAACATTTTACAAGCAATGAAACAAACAAACAAGGTGGTTTAAAAGAATTTCAAAATCAATGCATACATATATGCATGCATTCCTAATTTTAATTAGAAAAGTTTTTGTTAACCCTAATTTTGATGATTAGAATTTGATGATCCAAGCTTAGTATTTTTGGGATGTTACACACGGCCATGCATTTCTGGATCCGATCACTCGAGGGGTCCAAAGATATCTCTCTCAAGTAGAGAGGGGCATATCCCATCTTGATTGACCATGCCTTGCAGCATGCTTTAGGACAAACCCGAAAGCTACCTTTATATTTACCCAGTTACGAAGTAGCGTCTGATAGCCCCAAAGTAGGTCGATCCACATCTCAAGTACATGCGACCATCTCATGTCTAAGGACAAAACGTACACGATGTGTAGAGAGAGCTGCAAGTCTATTTTCCAGTCTCAAGTTGGGTCAGTCCAACCCCATGTTCATAACATGTGTCCACATCATTGATTTGACATCTCCATGTCTATGACTTGCGAAACATAGTCATCAACCAATCGATGTGCTAGTCTAATATTCACGTGTGTCCTCACAAGAACTCCAACTAGGGACAACTATTAGATAACCATACAAGTATAGAGTTTCACAAACAATTCACATAATTGCCAATCAATACAAGTTGCCTGATATGGATATTCAAGGAACATTATAATAACTCATGGATACATAATAAATATAATCATCTCTATGATTTCCTCTAGGGCATATTTCCTTCAGTAACTACTAGCAACGAAGAGCATACAAGATCACAAATAACATATACATGATAGAATCAATAATCAAGCATGACGTAGTACTCAATATCCATTGGATCCCAACAAACACAACATGTAGGATTACAAATAGAAGATTTTGATCATTGATAGGTAGCTCGCAAGATCTAAACATGATAGAACAAAGGTGGAGAAAACAACCATCTAGCTACTGCTATGGACCCATAGTCCAAGGATGAACTACTCACGCATCACTCCGGAGGCTGGCGTGGTGATGAAGAAGGCCTCCAGGGTGATCTTCCCTCTCTGGTAGGGTGCCGGGAAGAGCTTCAGATCCCTCCCGATCTAGGGACGATTGTAGCAATGGCTACAGACTTTTTCGTGGATTTCTCATCGGGTGCCTAGGGTTTTCTCCTCGGGGTGTTTATATAGGCGAAGGGGCAAGGTCGGTTGAGGGCCAGGGGGGCCACACCATGCCCTGGCGCAGCCTAGGTGGGCCCGCGCCATGGGGTGGTTTGGCCGCCCTATGGCGCCTCTTCGTCCCTCCTCTGGACTCCGTCTTTGTTACGGTAAAATATTGACTTCCGCTTTTGTCCCGTCCAATTCCAAGAATATTTCCTTACTAGATTTTCTGAAACAAAAAACAACATAAAACAAGAACTGGCACTGCGGCATCTTGTCAATAGGTTAGTTCCAAAAAATGTATAAAAATGCCTCAAAGTGTAGACAAAACATAAGATAGTTGGTACAAAACAAGCATGGAGCATCAAAAATTATAGATACATTTACGACGTATCAAGCATCCCCAAGCTTAACTCCTGCTCGTCCTCGAGTAGGTAAGTGATAAAAAGAATAATTTTTTAGGTGACATGCACCATCACAATCTTGATCAAGGTATTGTAAAGCATTGATAGCTGGGATCAAAGTACTCTAATATAATCATGAAAGATATAGTTCTAACAATAAGACAAAGCAACTATGTTGCAACATGAAAGGTAACATAAACAAAAGATCATGAATAACAATGCATTGAAAGACTTTTGTTTGTTTCACATATAGAAAACGTAGCAAGAGTGGTAATCAACTTGTCCTTCATGGAATAGCAAAACATAAATGCATAGGACACCTTCAAAGTTCATAAGGGTGACTAGATACAAATAATTTAAGAACAAGCAATACCATAATTATGAATCAATCAACAAGTTTTGGGACAATGCACATTGAACTAAGAATGACAACTATGCTCTATTAATTGGTGCATAAAGATATAAGTTGGAGACTCAACAAAAAGTAAAAATAAAGGCCCTTCACAGAGGGAAGTAGGGATTTTAAGTTTCATAAAGAGATTCCAATAAATTATGGTACTTACTAGCTTTGAGCTATCATTGCCCCTATCATAAGCATCTTGAAGTGATTAATGTTAAAGTGAGAAAAATATGAGTTATATGCTTGACAAATCATAAGTTGAAAATCTCATGCCCCTTGAGTACGAGGGTTGTTCCTCATGCTACTCAACTTTAGTCACAAGTAAGTTCTTGTCATTGTAAGTATATGTGTATCATAGAGAACCGCCAACGGGTACCCCTTGCCCCATGACGCAGGAGCTATCCCATATCAAAATGATAAGGCAATAAACAATGAGCATCTCAGTGATCTTTTTATTTACCATGAGCATGGTGCTTTTTTTCTCTTTTTTCTATATTTTTTCTGAAGATGCTTCATAGATTGCTCACTATGGTTATGCTGCAATTTTCCACCATGATTAAGCATGGCTTAGGCTAGCCGCCCAGGCGTTTCTCTAACACATATACATAACTTTATGGACTTACAAGCTCCCCTTTTATTTCACACCGCTGACATCCATAAACAAAAGAACATGATATCAACTGAATAGATATGTACAAGTGTTGAAAGCGTTCCCCATGACAAAAGAACTAGGTGTGACTCCTCCAAAATAGGTGTGTTGGGGTCCGACCAACTTAGTACAGCAACAAAGCAAACTAAAACTAAAAACAAAAACAAAGACTCTCAAAGAACAACATATAGTGCATGAAGCAAAAATAAAGTGTCTTGAAAGAAGACCTGAGATTTTGTTGATGAAGGTGGGGATGCCTTGGGCATCCCCAAGCTTTGACGCTTGTACCTCTTGAATATTTCTTGGGGTGACACGGGTGGCATTCCCAAGTTTGAGATTTTTTCCATACTCCATGTCATCACATCATTGTATCCCTACACTCTGATACGTCGGAAACGTATCTATAATTTCTGATGTTCCATGCTTGTTTAGTATCTACTTTGCTTTGTCCACACTTTGAGGTGCTTTTTATATGTTTTCTGGTACTAACCTATTAACAAGTTGCCACAGTGCCAGTTGCCTGTTTTCTGCTGTTTTTGGTTCCAGAAAAGCTAGTAAGGAAATATTCTCGGAATTGAACAGGACAAAAGACAAAGTCAATATTTTATCGAGGAGAACACGGAGTTGATGACCTATTGTGGATATACCAAATAGGTATACCTACGGCATAGTCTCATATCGGCAAGCCCGGGTGGCCCACAGTTGGTGGTTAGACCTATGGCATAACCTGGCGGCCCAGTTATTGATAGAGAAGGCGGAGGTCCAGCGGGGATGAAGAAAGGCGACGTGCCACCGCCTTAGATGGAAGCCGGAGCCTTGGAGGACACGACAACTAGTTAATGTTAGTCTAGGACTCTATAACCATATCCGGCTGGGACTCTCCTTGTAACCATAGGTCCTGGCGTTCTTATAAGCCGGCTTACGGGAGCCTTTAGGGCAGACACAATCTCATAGACAAGTGCATAGCACTAATCGCACACAGTGAACCCCCCAATCCTGTAACTCAGCGTATTGCCCTATAGTGATTTATAGCAGGAGTAGGATCTCGTCATCGTCGTGAGATATGAACCTAGGTAAACTGTGTCAAGCCGACCCGGACGCTCTCCGTCTCCCCCCACGTCTCTAAACTCGCCGTTGGGATACCCCTATGACGTACGTATCGGCAATACCACAACAGTTGGCGCCTACCGTGGGGCAAGAGACGCTTACAGCACGAATCCATGCGGGATACCTCGCCGTCTTCGAAGGCGGCCAATCCGCATCTCCATCGATGCGCCGGCTTCGTCATAGTTTTTGAGTCTAGAGAGGATTTATCGTCTCTCCGCTCGAACATGTGGCCATGTTGGCGGCGTCACGGAAATCTTCTTCAAGAATACAACGGCGACCCTGCTTGGTTTTCCTCGCCAATAGGCTGATGGAGCCGGCAGCGTTCTACATCTGCAACCACGGACGGAGATTAACATCAAGGCTGCCCACAATACATCATCAAGAGCAGAAGTGGAAAAACTTTCCGACAGCAGCCAGTTTATAAATCTCGTACATCTCGTGTCAGACGTGCGCGTGCGCATGCGTATGTGTATGTACGGAAATATTGCCGTCGACTAGACAAGATTGTACGAAAATATTCGTCTATATCAAGTCGACGGATTTACCGACTTTAAGTCGAGTTGAAAACGTCGCAAAACCTACACGTGTGATTCTGAACCTGACCGGACCGATTACATCGTTCTATACCCAATCGGTTCATCCATGTGTGTCTATTCGGCTGTTCCCATGTGATTAATTAAAGACGAATATAATCTATTCGATCTCTGCTTTGGAGTCTATGACTCTCACGTGAGCACACTGCAACAAGAGTCCTTTGATCTGATCGGTTCTTGGCTACGTGTGAAGGCCAATCGATTTCGAATTGATCGCCTCGTGCTAAAACAATCGATTAGCTGGTTTGGTCATATCTATGTATAACTCCTGTATAGATTTTCTGGCTAGTGCACGTATGTTAGGCTATGCATGAATTTTCCGGCTAGTGCACGTACGTCAGGCTATGTATGAATTTTGCGGCAAGGAGATTCGTCTTCACTACGAACAACACCGACTCCGCTCAAACAGCTAAGTTCCTATTTATTCTTTAATATTTTAATTATTTATGATCATCTGATTAAGACTGGTTCACTCGTATCCTGAGTTTTTTACCGCTTTCGTTTTTTATCATATTTTTTCCACGATTTGCCTTGCGCTCGTGAATATAAATTTTTTACTGGCTTGCCGTTTAAATGCCCTAGTACCATGCAAAAAACGCGCCTTCGGGCGTAGGCTTAAGTTTTCTAGATACACATTTTCTGTTGTTTTTATGTGGATTCCGGAGTAGTGACTTTTCGGCACTCAAAGCCGGCGTTTTGGCCTTAGGTTTTGTACGGTGCCATTAGGCATCATCAACTAAGGACATGGTTCTGTGCTGCGAGTCTTCCGTCTCATGAAAGGTCAAGCATAAATACCAGAATAATGGATAAAACAACACTTGCTTAAATAAAATTTTACATAAACCGTTTAAATTAGTTGAGTTTTTTCCTCCTAAACAGTTTTATATTGTCCAGCTTCTGCTTTGTTTCAGCTTTAAAGCATTTGTTTAAAGGCCATGTTTGTTCCGTCTTACATTTGTTTGTTGGACACAATTAAAGGAACAATTTAATACATTTGTATTTTTATGTTTATTTTTCAGGTATGTAACGCTTGGACATTGCCGCGTTTCTTGGATTAAGGTGTTTTGAGCCGGATTTTCACTAGGCTTGACACCTCGGGTGCTGCGATCGCAGTTGTTGACCAAGACTTGAGCCGCTTTTGAGGAAGAAGCTACTCTGAGAGCACCAAGAAGATTTTCTTTTGAAACTCCGACTTGGTGCTCGGGGGATACAATCATTTGATGTACAATTATGCATGTTCTTTTGAGCATCAAGTCGCCTTCGACGAAGCCGACTCAATGCTAGGGGCTACATATGGTTATGTCAAGAAACTTTCAAGACGGTGAAAAATCCGGCTAGCAAATCCCGGGGGAAGTTTCCTGGGTTACACGGCTCGATGGACTAAACGTCCGTGACTTGAGAGGCTCTAAGACCTTAATTCGGCAAGCTCTTATGTTCGTGACTTTGCAGGCTCTAAGTCGGCAATTTGGCAGCCATTACGACCATGGCCCGGTAGCCGTGATTTCTTCCGGCTTACATATCGTCCTGCATGGATGATGATATTGAAAATATTCCTAGAGCTTGGAAGAATTACTAACGATTCGTTAGAGTGTTCTCCGCCTTGGATTTGTTCGCAGAAGCATACAAGCAAATATCTGGCTAGGCTTAGTCAGATGAAAATATGATATGGGAGCTCTCCAAGATTCTTCGGGAAGCACGCCTACAAGTTGAAGACGACGTGATACTTACGCTCAATGCTAGACGGAGGAACGCGAGGATCTTGAAGAACTCCGGGGGCTACTATTGTGGATATACCAAATAGGTATACCTACGACATAGTCTCATACCGGCAAGCCCGGGTGGCCCACAGTTGGTGGTTAGGCCTATGGCATAACCTGGCGGCCCAGTTGCTGATAGACAAGACGGAGGTCCAGCAGGGATGAAGGAAGGCAACGTGCCATCGCCTTAGATGGAAGCCGGAGCCTTGGAGGACACGACGACTAGTTAGTGTTAGTCTAGGACTCTGTAACCGTATCCGGCTGGGACTCTCCTTGTAACCCTAGGTCCTGGCATCCTTATAAGCCATCCTACGAGAGCCTTTAGGAAAGACACAATCTCATAGACAAGTGCATAGCACTACTCGCACACAGCGAACCCCCCAATCCTATAACTCGGGTATTTCCCTTATAATGATTTATAGCAGGAGTAGGATCTCGCCACCGTCGTGAGATCTAAATCTGGGTAAACTGTGTCAAGCCGACCCGGACGCTCTCCGTCTCCCCCCCCCACGTCTCTAAACTCGCCGTTGGGATACCCCTATGGCGTATGTGTCGACAATACCACGACATGACCCACAAGTATAGGGGGTGTATCATAGTACTTTCAATAAATAGGAGTGTCGATCCCAACGAGGAGCAGAAGGTGTTGACTAGTGGTATGTAGCAGGAAATCTCTGTAAATACTTAGCAAATAGATTTTTAGGGGTTTTCTGATAAAGCAACAAAAAAGTGCAAGTAATAAAGACAACGAACAAACGCAGAAAGTGGCCCAATCCTTTCTTAGCAAAGGACAAGCCGGTGAAATACTTATAAGGACCAAACATTCTCGAGGACACATGGGAATTCTGTCAAGTGCTTTCGCTACAAATAGCTGAGTACCCTTCTTTGGTGTTGTAAGTGTTGTGTGGGTGAACCTGTGCTAATGTACCGACCTTACTTGGACTAATACATACTTGTTATTAAACCCCCTGCAAGTATCCGCAACTATAGAAAAGTAATTAAGATATCATCCTTAAACTCTGAGATCCTACGCTCCCTTGTGCAAAGGTGTCCTAACGGGGGTTCAGGTTTCTGTCACACCGGCAACCCCACAATTAGTAGCCAAATACACAATGCATTCCCCTAGGCCCATAAATGGTGAAGTATCATGTATTCGACGTTCACATGACACCACTAGAAGAATAACATCACAACTTAAATACTAAACCATTGAATAATAACTCAACACAAATCCACTACTAACAACATGACTTCTCCCATGTCCTCAAGAACTAGACGAACTACTCACAAGACATCATACGGATCAAGATCAAAGAGGATATGGTAATGGATAACAATCTGAACATAAACAATAATCCAATTGTTCCACTCACAAGCATCAACTATAATAGTAATCAACACCGGGAAAGTTTCCCCTAAGAACTAAAGCAAGATCCAACATGATTGTTACAGCGGGATGAAGTGGCGATGATGGTGCTAGTGGATATGGTGATGTGGATGATGATGATGATGATCCCGATGAAGCCTAGCTTGATGACGGTGCTGATAGCGACGATCTCCCCTCTCCGGGAAGGAATTTCCCCGACAAAAATCTGTTTGCCGGAGAGCTCTTTCTCTCTCAGTGTTTTCCACCCCGTAGAGGCGGCGGAAATCTTTCTGTGGTCCTCCCCTGGTGGGTTCCGTGAGGAAGATATAGGCGAGAGGGCGGAATCGGGATCCGGCTAGGTGGGCCACACCTGCCCTAGGCACGGCCTAGGGGGACCCGCGCCTAGGGGGTGGGCCCTCTGTGGCCCAACTACGCCTCCCATTCTGGCTTCCTCCATCTTCTGGGAAAATATAATTTTCCAATATTTTTCTGGTATTTTTCTGATCTTCACGAAATTGCATCAAAACACCTTTTTTCCATCAGAATCCAGACTCCGGCAGTCCATCCTCCAAGAATCATCCAACATGCAAAACCAGTGGAAAAGACACAAGTAATACCTCATAATAAGACATATATCAATGAATAGGGGCAAATTATGATATATAATGGTGATGCAAATTGGACGTATTAGGAGTTCAGAGGAGAGACAGAGGGGAGCCACAGGGCGGCCACACCCCCCAGGCACGGGCCCACCCTAGTCCGCGCCTAGGCAGGGTGTGGGCCCCCTGGCTGCCTCCCAGCCTCGCCTCTTCGCCTATAAGAAGCCCTCGATGCCTAAACCCTAAGTACCCGATCAATATTCTACGAAACCGTCTATAGCCGCCGACACCATTGTCCCAAGATCGGGGGATCTGAAGCTCTTCCCGGCACCCTGCTGGAGGGGAGATCATCCCGGAGGCCTTCTTCTTCATCATGTCAGCCTCCGGTATGAAGCATGAGTAGTTCCACCTTGGACTACGGGTCCATGTAGTAGCTAGATGGTTGTATCTCCTCATTTGTGCTTTCATGTTAGATCTTGTGAGCTCTGTTTATGATCAAAATCGCATCTATTTGTAATCATGCATGTTGTGTTTGCGGGGATTCGATGGATATTGAGATTACTATGTTAGATTGATTAATGGTTTTGTCTTATTGATTCTATCATGTCTGTGTTGTTTGTGATCTTGCATGCTCTCTGTTGTTAGTAGCTATCTTGTCCAAGTAGTTGCTAGTGACTCCAAGAGGGGTTTTTTGTGCTCGATAGTGGGTTCATGCCTCTATTTAATCAAGGGAAGTGACAGAAATCTCTAAGGTTGTAGATGTGATGTTGCCACTAGGAGAAAGCAACGGTCTCTTGTTCATGGTACAAGTGGATTGTTTACCTTACACACTTTGCTTAAAGCAGTTGTCTGTTGCTTGCAAATTAATATTGGAGGGGTTTCGGATGATAACCCAAAGGTGGACTTCTAGTCATAGATGGAGTTGTATGGCAGTCTATGTATCTTGTTGTATTGTCCAATCGAATATCATAGGATCATTATGTCTAGTATTGCATTGTTATGCCTTGCTCAGTCTTGTCAATTGCCCTGCTATAATTTGTTTACCCAGCATGCCATGTTTGTTTATCTAAGGAGAACACCTCTAGTGAACTATGGACCCCGGTCCAATATTTACCATTGATACATGTTCCACTGTTACTGTTTACTTTCTACAAAACACTTCCATCTTCCACACCATACAGTTAATCCTTTATTACAGCAACCGGTGAGATTGACAACATCACTGTTCGTTGGGGCAAAGTCTTGAGTTTGTGTTGTGCAGGTTTCCAAGTTGATTGTAACACCTTTGAGATGTTTCCTTCCTCCTACTGGTTCGATAACCTTGGTTTCTTACTAAGGGAAGACTTGCTGCTGTGCTGCATCACACCTTGCTCTTGGGGTTTCCCGACGAAGAGCTCCCATGTTGACGCAGCGCCATCAAGATTTTCTGGTGCCATTGTCGGGGACTGAAGAAGAAGAAGCTCCCACGCCAACCACGCGCCAGCTATTTTCTGGCGCCGTTGCTGGTCAGGCTAAGGACGTCTTCACAAGGGGAGTCCTCCACAACCTTTCTCTTTACTTTGTTTTTACTTTCCTTAGTTTATTTTGCTTAGTTTTGTTTGCCTCTTTTTATTAAAAACCCCAAAGAATTAGTTTAGTTTGGTTTGCTTTCTCTTATCAAAAACACAAAAAAATTAGTTCCTGCTCTAGTTGTTGTTGTTGTTGGCTTGCTCCACTTTTGCCAAAATGAACTCTTCTGAGCGACCAAGTTGTGTGACTTCACTAGCACAAACATCAATGATTTCCTAAGCACTCCTATTGCTCCACCTGCTCCTGATGCTACCTTTTATGAAATTAAGCCTGCTTTGTTGAATCTTGTGACGAGAGAGCAATTTTCTGGTGCTAGTTCTGATGATGCTGCTGCCCATCTCAATAACTTTGTTGAACTTTGTGAGATTCAAAAGTATAAGGATGTAGATGGAGATATTATTAAGCTCAAGTTGTTTCCTTTCTCCTTGAGAGGAAAAGCTAAAGAATGGTTGCTATCCTTGCCTAGAAATAGTATTGATTCTTGGATTAAGTGCAAAGATGATTTTATTGGAAAGTACTACCCTCCTTCTAAGATTATATCTATGAAAAGTGATATTATGAAATTTAAACAACTTGATAATGAACATGTTGCTCAAGATTGGTAAAGAATGAAATCTTTGGTTAAGAATTTTCCCACTCATGGACTTACTGCTTGGATGATTATCCAGACTTTTTATGCAGGTTTGAACTTCTCTTCAAGAAACCTGTTGGGTTCAGCTGCTGGAGGTACCTTTATGACCATCACCTTGGATGCTGCAACAAAACTCCTTCATAATATGAGGGTTAATTATTCTGAATGGCACACTGAGAGAGCTCCACATGGTAAGAAGGTAAATTCTGTTGAAGAAACCTCCTCTTTGAGTGATAAGATAGATGTTATCATGGCTATGCTTGTTAATGGGAAAGCTCCTTTAGATCTAAATAATGTTCCCTTATCCTCTTTGGTTGCTCAAGAAGAGCAAGTTGATGTGAACTTCATTAGAAATAACGATTTCAACAACAATGCCTATAGGAATAATTTTGGTAGTAACAACAATTATAGGCCTTATCCTCCTAATAATGGCAATACCTATGGAAACTACTACAACAATGCTAGAAGTGCCCCCTCTGAACTTCAAGTCATGCTCAAAGACTTTATTAGTAAACAATCCACTTTTAAAAATACTATGGAGGAAAAGCTTTTAAATGTAGAGAAAAATATTTCCTCTTTGTCTGAAGCACAATCCTCTTTGATTAATAAAATGGCTGCTAAACATGAAACCATGGAAAGTACCTTTGCTGCTACTCATGCCATACAAGTTACTATTGATGAAAATGTTAGACTATTAGCCCAACTTCATGCTAAGTGGGAAAGGGAAGCTGAAATTGATAGAAACAATAGTGTGTGCACCATCACCACCAATATGGATGCCACTAAACCACAAGAAGTCCCTATTCCTCCTCCTACAATGCCTAAGGCCAATGAGTCTACTACTAGTGATGCTAAGTTTGATTTTGATCTTGATGGTTGCAATATTTCTGAAGTGATTATGTTCCTACAAAAGCTTCCTATAAGTCCTGATGCTAGTGATATGCATGTTGCTTTCACCAAACACATTACAGATGCTCTTGTTAAGATTAAGGAAGAGAAGTTAAAACACAAAGCTTCTATTCCTAGGAAAGTAGGATAGTTGGGAACCCATTAGTAATATGCAAGTGAATGACTTTGATCTCAAAGCTTAATGTGACCTTGGTTCTAGTGTCTCTATTATGCCTAGAAAGATTTATGAAATGCTTGATTTGCCACCTTTAGAAGATTGTTATTTGGATGTCCCACATAATGATAATGCTAAGAACAAACTCATGGGGAGTATTAATGATGCTCTCATTATGGTTAACAATGCTTATGTCCCTGTTGATTTCTATGTTTTGGATGTTGAATACAATGCTTCTTGTCCTATTACTTTGCGAAAACCTTTTCTTAGAACAGCTGGTGCCATCATTGATATGAAAGAAGGCACCATTAAATATCAAGTTCCATTCAAGAAAGGTATTGAACACTTCCCTATGAGGAGAGATAAGTTGCTTTTTTCTCTTCCTTTGAAAGCAAGGTTTGATGTTAATGCTTCTTCATTTGAAAATACTTGATTTTTTGCTTCTTGTGCCTAACTTAAAGGCGTTAAAGAGAAATACTTGTTGGGAGATAATCCAAGAGTTTTCTTGAGTCTTGGAAGTTATTACTTCTATAATACATCTCCTTATCCTTTTTGTTTGCTTTTTGTGCCAAGAATGACCTCTAATGAGAGGGAAGTAAGATTTGGGGAGTTGCTGTCCCGAAACATATTTTTGTGCTCCACTTTAAAAATTCATGTAGAATCTCTGTAAGTCGGATTGAGCTGTAATTTTCTGAATAAACCCCCCCAGGTCATTAGATAACTTTCGTTAGTTCAACACTTTTTTATTTGAGCAATAGAAGGTCTTCGAAAAAATCGATTTCTACCTGCTGGTATGTTTTGATAGTTTTTTGCCATTATTTGTATTTGCTTCTTATTGATTTCATTTTGGGTTCTTTTTGGTAAATTGAGATTTTTGAGGGAATTGCTACAGTAGCTTGTGTTTTTAGTGAAAGTCTTGCTATTCTAAAGCTAAACCCAAGGGTCTATTATCTTTTCAATACACTAATATTGCTAATGAAGATTGTGTGAAGTTTTGTATGAAGGAAAAATTTCAGGTGTAGAGAAAGAATGATGTAATGAGATGAAGAATGGACAAAAGCTCAAGCTTGGGGATGCCACCCCTGGTGTCACCCCAAGAAATATCCAAGAGGTACAAGCGTCAAAGCTTGGGGATGCCCAAGGCATCCCCTTCTTCATCAATGAAAAGCTCAGGTCTTTCTAGACACTTTGTTTTTATTGTTTCATGAACTGTTGTGTTGTTCTTGGAGCATATTAGTTTTAATTTGCTTTTCTTAGTTTGTTTAGTTTGCTTGAATAAAGTAGTTTGGGCCCCCATTCTCACTGTGTTGTTTCAAATAAGTTGATTGGTATTGGAAAGGAGTAGAAATTTCTTGCTTGAATAGTGCAAGAGGAGCTTGCTTTGACTGTGACTTAGACTTTAGCATGTCATGCTAGGTGTTGTTTTGACCTTATGCTTAGTGATTATTGTTGTAGCATGACTTGTTCCAAACAATTGGGATTGGTTAGTGTGCCTTGAAAGAATCATGCGTTTTTTTAGCATACAAAAGCATAGTGTTGTGGTATTCTCCTTTGATGCTTTGTTTGGGTTGACTTGGCACATGCTCACACCATGTTATGACTATAAACAAGTCACCATAGCCTCTATGATCATTTAGTCCTTGACTTGTAGTACCACTTTATGCTTTGATTAGTAATGTTTTGTCGCTCTGCATGATTATGGCCATTATTGCTCTCTTAGTTGGTTGCTCCCAGTCTTTTTGTAGCCTCCACTAGTATGAGTAAGCTCTACTCATGCTTCCAACTCCCAAGAAACCAAGTTATTCCAAAGTGTCCACTATAAATTCCTATGCATGGTGTGTTACAACATTCTAAGTATATTCTTGTTTTCATCTATCTTCCAATTAAAAAGTATTTTGTTATGTGAAAACTTAGTGACCAAAGCTCTCACAAACTTGATGGCACACCTTATATTTCTTGTCCCTAATAAACTTGAACCATTGTGTCATCTTTGTTGTATATGCTTGCACTTATACGTTGGAATTAGCAGAACCATGCTGTCATGGGGAACGTTTTCAACATTGCACTTATACTTTGTATACAGTTGATATCATGCTATTTTTTCTATGGATGTCGCCGGTGTGAAATAAAAAGGAAGCTTGTAAGTCCATGGAGTTATGTATTTTGTATTAGAGAAACGCCTAGGCTGCTAGCCTAAGCCATGCCTAATCATGGCGGAAACTTGCAGCATCACCATAATGAGCAATCTGTGAAGCATCCTCAATAAAAACCTATGCAAATAGCAAATAAAAAGATCACCGATATGCTCATTGTCTGCTTGCCTTGTCATTTTGGTTATGGGATAGCTCATGTACCATGTGCAAGGGGCACCCCGTTGGCAGTTCTCTATGATACACATGTACTTACTATGATAAGAACTTACAGGTGACTAAAGTTGAGTAGCATGAGGTGTGGCCCTCGTATTCAAGGGACATGAGATTGCCAACTTATACTTTGTCAAGCATATACTCCATAGTTTGTTCACTTTAACCTTAATCACTTCAAGATGCTTATGATAGGGGCAATGAGGGCTGAAAGCTAACAAGTACCATAATTTTTGGAAGCTCTTTTTGAAACTTGAAATCCCTGCTTCCCTTTATGAAGGACCATTCTTCCACTATTATATTGAGTCTCCACCTTCTACCTTTAGGAACCAGTTAAGAGAGCATAGTTGACATTATTAGTTCTATCTGCATTGTCCCAAAACTTAATCCTTGATGCATATTGTTGATATTACTTGATCTTGTGCTATTTGTATCTAGTCACTCTTATGAACTTTGAAGGTGTCATGTGCATCTATTTGCTACTCTATGAGGGACAAGTTGAATGCCACTATGCTATGTTTTCTGTATGTGACACAAACAAACGTTTTTCAATGCATGTTATTCATGATCTTTGTGTAGCCTTTCATGTTGCATGCATAGTTACTTTGTCTTACTATTAGAACTCCATCTTTCATGCTCATGTTTAGAGTTTTTGGTCCCAGCTTTCAATGCTTGCAAATGGTTTGATCTTGGTTTTGATGGTGCATGTCACCTAAAAAATTATTCTTTTATCACTTACCTACTCGAGGATGAGCAGGAGTTAAGCTTGGGGTTGCTTGATACGTCGGAAACGTATCTATAATTTTTGATGTTCCATGCTTGTTTAGTATCTACTTTGCTTTGCTTTGTCCACACTTTGAGGTGCTTTTTATATGTTTTCTGGTACTAACCTATTAACAAGTTGCCACAGTGCCAGTTGCCTGTTTTCTGCTATTTTTGGTTCTAGAAAAGCTAGTAAGGAAATATTCTCGGAATTGGACGGGACAAAAGCCAAAGTCAATATTTTATCGAGGAGAACACGGAGTCCAGAGGAGAGACGGAGAGCAGCCACAGGGCGGCCGCACTCCCTAGGCACGGGCCCACCCTAGGCCGCGCCTGGGCAGGGTGTGGGCCCCCTGGCTGCCTCCTAGCCTCGCCTCTTTGCCTATAAGAAGCCCCCGATGCCTGAACCCTAAGTACCCGATCAATATTCCACGAAACCGTCTATAGCCGCCGCCACCATTGTCCCTAGATCGGGGGGATCTGAAGCTCTTCCCGGCACCCTGCCGGAGGGGAGATCATCCTGGAGGCCTTCTTCTTCATCATGCCAGCCTCCGGTATGAAGCGTGAGTAGTTCCACCTTGGACTACGGGTCCATGTAGTATCTAGATGGTTGTATCTCCTCCTTTGTGCTTTCATGTCTAGATATTGTGAGCTCCGTTCATGATCAAGATCTCATCTATTTGTAATCATGCATGTTGTGTTTACAGGGATCCGATGGATATTGAGATTACTATGTCAGATTGATTAATGGTTTTGTCTTATTTATTCTATCATGTCTATGTTGTTTGTGATCTTGCATGATCTCTGTTGTTAGTAGCTATCTTGGCCAAGTAGTTGCTAGTGACTCCAAGAGGGGGTATTTATGCTCGATAGTGGGTTCATGCCTCTATTTAATCAAGGGAAGTGACAGAAATCTCTAAGGTTGTAGATGTGTTGTTGCCACTAGGGAGAAAACAACTGTCTCTTGTTCATGGAACAATTGGATTGTTTACCTTACACACTTTGCTTAAAGCAGTTGTCTGTTGCTTGCAACTTAATACTGGAGGGGGTTCGGATGATAACCCAAAGGTATACTTCTAGTCATAGATGCAGTTGGATGGCGGTCTATGTATATTGTTGTAATGCCCAATCAAATCTCATAGGATCATGAATGTCTAGTATTGCATTGTTACGCCTTGCTCAGTCCTGTCAATTGCCCTGCTGTAATTTGTTTACCCAGCATGCCATGTTTGTTTATCTAAGGAGAACACCTCTAGTGAACTATGGACCCTGGTCCAATCTTTACCATTGATACATATTCCACTGTTACTATTTAATTTCTGCAAACCACTTTCATCTTCCACACCATACAGTTAATCCTTTGTTACAACAACCGGTGAGATTGACAACCTCACTGTTCGTTGGGGCAAAGTCTTGAGTTTGTGTTGTGCAGGTTTCCAAGTTGCTTACAAAACCTTTGAGACGTTTCCTTCCTCCTACTGATCGATAACCTTGGTTTCTTACTGATGGAAGACTTGCTGCTGTGCTGCATCACACATTGCTCTTGGGGTTTCCGGACGAAGCGCTCCCACGTTGACGCGGCGCCATCACACTCGAAAATTTCCTTCATACAAAACTTCACACAATATTCATTAGCAACATTAGTGTATTCAAGATAATAAGCCTTTGGGTTCAGTTTCAACTCAAGTAAATCATTCCTTAAAACATAATCTACTATAGCAACTCCTTTTAAAAGCTCAAGTGATCAAAGATAACTCAAAAAGAAACCGATTAAGAGGCAAATGCAAATAATGGCAGAAATCTGTCAAAACAGACCAGCAGGTAAAAACCTATTTTTTTTGAAAATCTTATGTTGCTCAAATCGAAAAGTGCAAAACTAACTAAAGTTGGGTAAATAACAAGGGCTTCGATTTTTTCCGTCCCAAAAATAGATGTCTTCGATTTTTTAAAATTTAAATGAATCTATCTACTAAATAGTGTCTACATTTATCTAAATTTTAATAAATTTGAGACATCTATTTTAAGACGGAAGGAGTACAAGATGTAACTATTGTACTCAAAATTCGTTGGTTTAATGTTGACATGCGATACATGTACGACACGTTTGAGTATATAACATGATCGATAACAGTAAGCTGCAGTACCAATCGGACTAGGATTAATACAGGAGTAGGAGTATACTAACCTAGTACTCCGTATAAAAAGGCCCAAAAAGGAACCGGGAGCCCGGGACTGTGAACTCAGGAAGCATCCGGTTGGAGAGCCTGTCACGTGCTGACCACGTGCCTCCTCAAATCGCCGCACGCACCTCACCGTCCGCGGGCGGCGAGCATAACTCAGAAACGCATCTCGATGTCCGCCGGCGTCGGCACCGGCACCGCGGCACACGCCGAGGCGGCCCGGGCCGACGATGAGGCGCGCGCCCTCCTCCCCGCCTCGGCGCCCGTGGCCGGCCACGACGACGGCGGCAGCGGCGAGGAGGAGGACCTGGAGGAGCGCGCGTTCGAGGCGTCCGAGAAGGTCATCGTGTCCCTCTCCTCGGACGACCCGGACGCCGACGACAACCTGGAGGCGCAGCTCGCCTCGTCCTCGGCGTCCCCGCCCTTCTCCTGGCGGAAGCTCTGGCTCTTCACGGGGCCCGGGTTCCTCATGAGCATCGCGTTCCTCGACCCGGGCAACCTCGAGGGGGACCTCCAGGCCGGCGCCGCCGCAGGGGACACGCTGCTCTGGCTTCTCATGTGGGCCACGGCCATGGGCCTCCTCGTGCAGCTCCTCGCCGCGCGCCTCGGGGTCGCCACCGGCCGGCACCTCGCCGAGCTCTGCCGCGACGAGTACCCCGACTGGGCGCGACGCGCGCTCTGGCTCATGGCCGAGGTCGCCATGGTCGGCGCTGACATCCAGGAGGTCATCGGCAGCGCGATCGCCATCAAGATCCTCAGCAGGGGGTACCTGCCGCTCTGGGCCGGCGTCGTCATCACCGCCTTGGACTGGTTAGTTTGGACTTTTGCTGATTGGTTGTTGAATTTTTTAATTTGCTATCAATGTAATTTGATTGGGAGGTGCTGGATCACAGGATAGTTCCAAAAAAAGTTGCTTTTTTTTGTCTAATTAGCAGTGAGATTTTCCAAAAGATCAGAAAAGGGAAAGGTTCACTTATTTTATCCTAATTCTTGCTAGTGACATTTGGTTGAGGTTTTGGTGTTAGATCTCAGTTAGTTATGGACTTTACTATTGATGTTTATCAGAGTGTCACATTAGTTTAGGACTCTGGCAGGGTTAGGTGTTAATTTGGAGTAGATTTGAGTGTAAGTCACAATGCGTGCTTGCTTTAATTTTTAGTTATACAAATATTTGATCTTTTTTTGTTATAAGGTTGTACTATCGACGAAGTGACACTTGATCATGAATCCTTTTAGTTCAGGATGCTCTATGAGATATGAGGGTTACAGATATTTACCTGCCTCGGCACAAGAATTCACAAAGTTATAGTATTCCCCAACACGTATCTGAATTCTGTCGTTTTGAATTCACAAAGTTTTCACTACCCTTTCAAGTTTGAATTTTTAATTCCTTATCTAAATAGCTACTAGAGAATTCACCAGCAAGGTGAAAAAGGCTAGATAAGTTTTTCGTGTCATAGTCTGGTCTTTGGTTTCCGTTGCCAGGTTTTGTTTTTGAAATATTAATAGAAGGATCTAAACCTGAATCAATTGCAGTTTGGCAATCGTGTTTCTCTTATAAGAAATTAAAAATCATGTTTGTGTTTAGGATGGTTTCTAGTATTCAGCATTCAGGCATGTATACAAATTGAACTTGTACAGAGTACTATCAAGTATCAACTATTCAGATTTACTGACCAACGATTACTTGTGTATGTCATGTTTCCTGCCAACTTCAGATTTCCATGTTAGATTCTGTTCTCCAAATCTTTGTTCACTTTTTTCTTAGATATTTCGGACTTGTGGCAGGAGTGTCCTTTATGATATATATGTTATATTTTTCTGGCTGGCCTTCCGACTGTAAAGCAAACATTTGTGCTGGTTTTAAATGTCGTTTTTATGCTGCTGGCATCTGTGTACTATATTATTTGATGTCTAGCTTGTATCTAGTGCATGGTTGTTATCCACTGCTTAGTATTCACGCAATTATTTGATGTCACTTTTCAATAAAAGTTGGAGATGCTGCAATATTAATTATTTCTGCCTTGTTCCATAGTTTTCTGGATGTCCTTGTATTGCTTAAACTATGAACTTACGTACACATTTCTCTAAACTATCACAAACTCACAGTTGACTAATTAATACCTATTTTCTGCATATAATATTAAAAGAACCGATATTGTATTGGTTTAGATGTGCTTTGCACCTTGATGGGGCTAGCGTCACTGTACTTTACATGCTTAGTTGAGTGTCATTAGTATGTTCATCAACAGTTGAAGACATGAAAGCGATATAGCTATACTTATTTGAATCATCGACTTAACCTGGGTCTTCTTTTCCAGCTTCATTTTTCTTTCTCTTGAGAACTATGGGGTTAGGAAATTGGAGGCTGTATTTGCAGTTTTGATTGCAACAATGGCCGTTTCCTTTGCATGGATGTTCACGGATACCAAGCCCAATGGGAAGGACCTGCTTGTCGGTAAGGACCTCACTGATCAACTTTATGCTTCCAATTTTCTCATACTCTCCTACCCATTGATCTTATTTAACTTTATCAACAGGTATTTTGGTTCCAAAACTGAGCTCTAAGACAATAAGACAAGCGGTTGGGGTTGTTGGCTGTGTCATTATGCCCCACAACGTCTTCCTACATTCAGCGCTTGTGCAGTCTAGAAAAATAGATCCAAAAAAGGAATACCAAGTTCGTGAAGCATTGAGATACTACTCAATAGAGTCAACGGTGGCATTGGCTATATCCTTCATGATAAATCTCTTTGTCACAACTGTTTTCGCTAAAGGATTCTATGGCACTAAAGAAGCTGGGAGTATTGGTCTTGAAAATGCTGGACAGTATCTTCAAGAGAAGTTTGGTGGAGGGTTTTTGCCTATCCTCTACATTTGGGGGATTGGGCTCTTAGCGGCCGGGCAGAGTAGTACAATAACAGGAACTTATGCTGGACAGTTTATAATGGGTGGATTTCTGAATCTGAAGTTAAAGAAATGGATGAGGGCGCTGATAACCAGAAGCTTTGCGATCGTGCCGACAATAGTCGTGGCTCTGTTCTTTGATTCATCTGATGCACTGGATGTTCTAAATGAGTGGCTCAATGTGCTTCAGTCCATTCAGATCCCCTTTGCACTGATTCCGTTGATAACCTTGGTGTCCAAGGAGCAAGTCATGGGAGTCTTTAAAATAGGCCGTAACATGCAAGTAAGTCATCATCCTTTTCTTGTCCATGATTTTGGATCCTTCCTTGTACTGGCATGGTCGTATCTTGCGGTGAAAATGCTCTTAAAATGAGTAGTGTTGTTGCAGGGACTGTTGTTTTAATTCCGTACATTGTCTTATAGATGACAGACAATGTTCTTACTGAGTTCTGGCATTTCTATGTAGGCTGTAACGTGGACAGTGGCTGCACTATTGATCACAATCAACGGGTATCTCCTGCTTGATTTCTTCTCATCCGAGATACGAGGTCCATTTTACGGATCAGTTCTCTGCGTGGCAGTAGTTGCCTACGCGTCCTTTGTACTGTACCTCATTCTCCGGGGCACCGAGATCTCCAACCAGATCATCGTAGCGATACGCAAGAGACTGTCATGACACCAGTAGCCAAAATTTTGCTTTTTTACACAGCCTTAACCTCTCGACATATAGAATGGTTCTGAGAACATAGACCGGAGATCTCGCTGTACAGTGACATTGGAGTTGTTGAAACAGGCCCAACCCCTCGGTTGAATTTGTTGTAGCGCTCTCTGACTTAATCCGGGAGGGGGGATACACAGAGAAACGAACTGCCGATGCTGCTGAACAGCTTTGCATTCGTTCCTTTCTTTTTTGTATGTGATTTTTTGTCGCGAACTAAAGTGTAGAATGGAATAGGAAAAAAAAGGACTAGAAGCAGAAGAAAGCAATGTAATTCTATTCTTGATCTGTACATGAAACTGTTACAGTCTGGACGATGAATATTGATCATGAAGTCCTCTGTGTTGTCTGTCTGTATGCGCCAATGAATGATGATATTCTGGTTCTGATACTTCTGGTGCTGGGTTAAATTGTTCTGTTATCCTTAAAACTATTTTTGATGCGTGCAAAAGATGCACGGAGCTTTTGTTGGTTACTGAATGAAAGAAAGAAAGGAAAGAAAGAAGGTACTTTGATGCTGGTGGGAATTTGTTCCTGAGCCTTTGATTGTTTGGATGGGGTTGATGAACAGAATGAATGCCTGAATTCGTGTGTCCTTTTCGTTGCTATCCGTCTGAGAACAGCACGGTCAGGTCAGGTCAGGTCAGGCGGACAAGCTCGGAACCCTCCGCTGGAGCGCATGTAGGAGCTCGCTTCGGGCGTATTTGCTTGTCTACGGAGGCCTTTCTTGCCTAGAAAAAATGAGCCCGGTTGTTTCACTGGGTCCCATCTAATTCTGCAGGACACAAGTTTTAAAACAGTCCAAAAGTTGGCCGGCTGCAAACGCCGAAATCGTCCGTTTTTATTGGGATATGGCTTCACCATTGTCCACCTAATCAAGATAGGGCACTTCATGACCTTCAATATACTTAAGGGTGACGTCTTCAAGGTCACTATCTTCGACTGCATCATGAGTAAGAGTACCCGGCACAGCTCTCTTCGTGGTGTTGAGGTTCTCTATGACCAACGCACAGTACCACGCGCAAAAGTCTCAACCCGAGCAGAAAACTCTTGTCACATGTAAGGTATCACCAAGCCGACTTTTCCCCCTTTTTAAATTATCACCAAGCCGAGTTCATGCATGATGTCGCTTATTGTTCAGCAAAAGTCTGTTGGATTATTAGGCATAATTTCCACAATTAATTTTAGAATATAAATCATGACAGAAACAGCTATAATCACGTAAACCTCTAACATACTAGATGTATTGATCAACATGAACAGTAGGAGAGTATACGCACTAACAGCCATAGTAAAACAACAGATCTCATGACGGTGTACGTACTAATCGGTTGTCGATGTAGTAGCCGTTGGTGCAGTAGCCTGTCGAAGAAGTCAACGTACAGTAGGTCCGGCTTGACGACCAGGAAGACGCGCCATGATGACGAACTTGAGCAATCACGTGGAACGCTTCCCAAAAACCTTATTCGCCCTCTCCCGATAGGATCACAAAGGCGAGTGGTTTCGGAGACCTGCTCTCCCAACCGCCGGTGCACGCCGGCAAGCGGGATGGAGTAGACTACGATAGCGGCGCAAGTAGAGAGAATGGTAAAACCCTAGATTGGTTTGGTGCCGTGCGTTGTGGAAGCCACGCAGGCGTTTATATAGAGCGGCTCGGAAATCCCGTATAGGACACGAAGTGGACCAAGCCCACGTCACGCACGTTCGGGTCGGTTACAGATAGCCCATGATCCGGGAGCGACCCGAATCCACTAACTGTTGACACGTCTGTCTAACCGCACACATTTTTCTGAGCAGCAAAATAAAGTTTGGCTCGGCGAGATTCCCGCAACCCACGACGCGCGCGTCGAGGCGAGCGTGCGTGCGAGCGGCGGCGGCGGCGGAGGATGAGCGCGCATGGAGCTCTCTTATTATCACTCACTTACAAAGTGGTGAAATACTCCACCTTATAAGGTGGTGCAACTCTCCTTCAACTTCCCACGTGGGACTAAACTTTAGCTCCCACTGCTCTTGCCACACACATGTGAGCTGCCACCAACTTGAGTCAAATTACATATGGGCTTTCACATACATGGGCTTTGATATTTAGGGAAAATCTGAAATCACACATGGGTCTAATGATTTAGCGCATTATTTCTAACAATCCCCCACCAGATCTCAAATGCCCATTTAAAGATTTGCCAATCCTCGCTACTTGTTTATATACCAGTGTTTCAGCAGAGACTGTTAAGTTGAACTTCCGCCTAGAATCTTGAACTACGTCTATCAACAACTTGAATAATGGAAGAACCTTGAATTGCAAGTTTGGTGCCAATAGATTTCACTCAAAATCATAACTAGTACCTGGCTGCCAGTAGACTATCCCGCGGGTTGGAGCATATGCGTCATACTCCCTGGTCTCTTCATGAGTTTACTAGAGATCACCCAAGTCTCATAGACCGCGACGTTTATAGTCGAGCTCATATAGATGTGTTCTTTCAAGAATGCCCTGTAGGACAGCATGTTTGCTAGTTAAAGCCAACATAAACACATTAAGGCATGTTGCCAACCTGCCTTACAGATTATGAGAGTTATGCATCTTCACATAGAGAGGGTTACAAAATACTCTCCTCAGTCCACCCACTAGATTGTTCTTCCTAGGTCCTAATTCACGGGATCTCCGATCACATAGGTTGGGTTACCACTAGGTGTGACATCCATGAGTCTCAACCCCATCTCCCTCGATGCACTTTCTATCACATTTCGTGATAGTCCCTTTGTAAAGAGATCTGCCAAAAAAATTGTCTGTTTGAATATACGTAACAGTTATTACTCCAGAGTTTCTCAATTTCCTGACAGATTTCAAACGTCTCTTCACGTATCTTGATGACTTCGTGTTATCCTTAGAATTGTTCACTTTGATAATAACAGTTTGATTGTCACAATTTAAAAGTATTGCCGGCATAGGTTTCTCAACCACAGGCAAGTCCATCAAGAGCTCACGCAGCCATTCTGACTCAACAGTGTCTATGTCTAAAGTAGTAAGCTCTGCTTCCATAGTTGACCTCGTCAATATGGTCTGTCTCCAGGATCTCCATGACACCGCACCACCTCCAAGGGTAAACACATACCCGCTCGTGGCGCAGAGTTCATCACCGCCAGAGATCCAGTTCGAATCACTATATCCTTCGAGCACAGCGGGGTGCCCTGAATAGTGAATCCCATAGCTCATTGTATCACATAGATAGCGCATGACCCTTTCAAGTGCATGCCAATGATCAATACCCGGGTTAGACATGAACCTACTCAACTTGCACAGCAAAAGAGATATCGGGTCTTGTAGCGCTTGCTAAGTACATGAGAGAACCAACAACTTGTGAATATTTTAGCTGATCTGTTGGTTCCTTCTTATTCTTTCGTAATGTCAAACTGGGATCATAAGGTGTTGGAGAAGTCTTGCCATCATTAAAGCCAAATCGGCTCAAGACCTTCTCAACATAATGAGATTGCGTTAAAGTTATCCCATTCTCGTTCTTAATAAGCTTGATATTCAGAATCACATCAGCCTCTCCCAGATCTTTCATATCAAAACTCTTTGACAGGAAAGACTTGACTTCATTTATCACTTTCATGTTTGTACCAAAGATTAGAATGTCATCCACGTACAAACATAATATAACACTATCGCCCCCACCATGGCGATAGTAAACACACCTATCAGCCTCATTAATGACAAAGCCAGCAGAAAGTAGAGTTCTGTCAAACTTCTCATGCCATTGCTTAGGTGCTTGTTTCAGGCCATATAAAGATTTTAACAACTTGCACACATTTGTATCTTCACCTTTTACCACAAACCCATCCGGCTGATCCATATATATCTCCTCTTCCAAATCTCCATTAAGGAAAGTTGTCTTCACGTCTATTTGATGAACGAGAAGACCATAAGAGGCATCCAGGGACAGTAGTACTCGAATGGTGGTTAGTCTAGCGACATGTGAATAAGTGTCAAAGTAATCTTCGTCTTCTTTCTGTGTGTAGCCCCTAGCTATAAGCCGCGCCTTGTACTTCTCAATAGTACCATCGGGCCTTAGCTTCTTATTGAACACCCACTTACAGCCCATAGGTTTGCAACCATAGGGTCGCTCTGATAATTCCCAAGTTCCATTAGAAAGAATCGAGTCCATCTCATTTTGGACAGCTTCTTTCCAATCATCTGCATCAGGAGATGCATATGCCTCTGCAATGGATCTGGGAGTATCGTCCACAAGGTACACGATGAAATCATTACTAAAGGATTTTGCAATCCTCTGTCTCTTACTCCTCGTGAGAGGTTCATCGTCATCCATCTCAAGGACTTCCTCATGTGGTTCTTCAGAATTTTCAATAGATGCACTAGATTCAGGAAGTATTTCAGAAGAAATTCTACCAATGCTATGCATATCTTTCATAGGAAAAATATTCTCAAAGAATGTTGCATCACGAGATTCCATTATAGTATCAACATGCATATCAGGTACCTCATATTTAACCACTAAAAATTTATATCCTACACTCAGTGGAGCATATCCTAGAAAGATACAATCCACTGTCTTAGGTCTGAGCTTGCGTTTTTTGGGAATCGGTATGTTGACCTTCGCCAAACACCCCCAAGTGCGCAAATACGAAAGTGATGGTTTTCTCCCAGCCCACTCCTCATAAGGGGTCTTTTCTTTATTCTTGTTAGGAACTCTATTCAGGACATGACATGAAGTCAACAAAGCCTCCCCCACCATGCCTTTGATAATCCAGCTGTGGCTAACATGGAATTCACCAAGTCAGTCAGCGTGCGGTTTTTCCTCTCGGTAACCCGTTTTGATTGGGGAGAGTAGGGAGGCATCCTCTAATGAATAATTCCATGTTCCTCATAGAATTCGTCAAATATTTTGGGAAAATACTCACCACCACGATCCGACCTAAGACGCTTGATCTTTCTCTCTAATTGATTTTCAACTTCAGCCTTATAAATTTTAAAGTAGTCCAAAGCCTCATCTTTAGTTTGCAACAAGTAAACATAGCATAATTTAGTAGCATCATCTATCAACGTCATGAAATATCTCTTTCCACCTTTTGTCAACACACCATTTATCTCGCATAGATCAGAATGTATGAGTTCTAGAGGTGCCAATTTTCTCTCCTCGACAGCCTTGTGAGGCTTTCGAGGTTGCTTTGATTGCACACAACTATGGCACTTAGAACCTTTGGCAATAGTGAAATTCGGAATTAAACTCATACTAGACATCCGAGACATCAAACCAAAATTAATGTGACATAAACGAGAATGCCAAACACCGGTATCATCATTAACACCACCACAAATATGATTCACGGATTTATTACAAAACTCTAAAAGTGAAAATCGAAACAAGCCTCCGAACTCATAACCTTTACCAATAAATTATCCTAACACAACCTTAAACCTATCTCTACATAGAAGGGAGCCACTAATGAGATTCTTGTTCATAGTAGGGACATGTTGCACGTTCCTTAGCTGCACGATCTTTTCGGAAGTAAACTTCAGATCCACCGTGCGTACACCACGAATAGAAGCATGTGATCCATTCCCCATTAGGACGGATGAACCCCGAGCGACCTGATAAGAAGTGAACATAGAGATGTCAGCACACACATGAACATTAGCACACGTATCAATCCACCAACGTGGTGATTGAAATACTGAAAGAATAGTAAATAAATTACCATACCCATCAGTGTTGCTAGCGGTCATGATGTTGATAGTCTTCCCACCTTTCCCTCTGCGATCTTCATGTTCTATGAAGTCCTTGGAAATGTGACCGAGCTCTCCACATGAGTAACATACAACTCGGCCTTGTTCGGCTTCTTATTCTTCTTGAAGGTTGTAGTCTTTTCAGGCTTGTTGAACGAGGGTTTATAGTTCCCTTTGTTCTTGCCGAAGGTCTTCTTCCACGCCATGTAGGCGCTAGACTGACCTCGCCTCCTCTCTCAGCAGTGCCCTTAGCCTGAGCCTTCTCCTCAACATCAAGAGACGCTATCAGGTTTTCAACTGATATCTCCTATATCTTGTGTTTGAGAGTTATGGAGATGTTCCTCCACGAAGAAGGCAACTTTGCAATAATGCACTCAGCCACAAACTTGTCAGGTAAGATACACTTAAGGATTTCAAGATCCTTAGCAAAGCACTATATCTCATGAGCTTGCTCAACTATAGAATGGTTGTTAACCATCCTGTAATCATGAAAGTTCTCCATGATGTACAGCTCACTGCCAGCATCTGCTACACCGAACTTAGCGTTCAGTGCCTCCCAGAGCTCTTTTCCATCTTTGATGTGCATATACACATCAAACAGCTTGTTGTCAAGAACACTCAGAACGCATCCCACAAAGGCAAGATTGGTTTCCTTGAACTTGTTCTGAACCTCGTCAGATGTAGTTCCTTTAGTTAAACCCTCACTAGCCTCGAAATACTTTCAGATCTTGCAGCCACAAAGTGGTCTTATACTGCCACCTCTTAAAATGAACAACGGTAAAATTTTCCGGCTTCATAGCATCGGCCAAGTGTCTCATGTTTAATTCAGGAAATTTCCTATAATAAGGTTTTTGGATTGTCAGATTATTAGGCATAATTTCCACATTTAATTCCAGAATATAAATCATGATAGAAACAACTACAATCACGTGAACCTCTAACATACTAGATATATTGATCAACATGAACAGTAGCAGAGTATACACACTAATAGCCATAGTAAAACATCAGATCTGATGACGGTATACGTACTGATCGGTTGTCGATGTAGTCACCTTTGGTGTAGTAGCCTGTCGAAGAATTCGACGTGCAGTAGGTCCGGCTTGACGATCGGGAAGATGCCGTGATGACGAACTTGAGCAATCGCGCGGAGCTCTTCCCAAAAACCTTATTCGTCCTCTCCCATACAAGATCACAAAGGCGAGTGGTTCCGGAGACCTGCTCTCCGACTGCAGGTGCACGCCGGCAAGCGGGATGGAGTAGACTATGGTGACGGCGCAAGCAGAGAAGATGGCAAAACCCTAGATTGGTTTGGTGTCGTGCGTTGTGTAAGCCGCGCAGAAGTTTATATAGAGTGGCTCGGAAATCCCATACATGACAGGAAGTGGACCAAGACCACGCTGTGCATGTTCGGGTCGGTTATAGATAGCCCACGATCCAGGAGTGAACCGAATCCACTAACCGTTGACACGTTTGTCTAACCGCACACATTTTCCTGAGCAGCAAAATAAAGCTCGGCTCGGCGAGATTCCCGCAACTCGCGGCGCGCGCGCGTCGTGATGAGGCGAGCGTGCGTGCGAGCGACGGCGGAATTGTCGGAGGAGCGCGCGTGTAGCTTTCTTATTGTCACTCACTTATAAAGTGGTGAAACACTCCACCTTATAAGGTGGTGCAACTCTCCTTCAACTTCCCATGTGGGACTAAACTTTAGCTCCCACTGCTCTTGCCACACACAAGTGAGCTGCCACCAACTTGAGCCAAATCACATATGGGCTTTCACATACATGGGCTTTTAGATTTAGGGAAAATCTAAAATCACACATGGGTCTAATAATTAGCCTATTATTTCTAATAAAGTCTATGGAGTGGTCTCCTCGAAATAATGCTTATCGCCTAACTTTTGTACTCCATATAGTATTTTTAGGGTATTGTACTCCATATAGTCGTATGCTTAAGGGAGGTATGGTCAAAAATGTCGGCTGTATTGGGCCACAACCCACAATGGAATAACGACATTGCTTGCTCAGGTCAACAACTGTCCTCCCCGTTTTGGGCCTTAATTAAAGTCGAGCTTCTGGCTAGGTTATTTCCATAGGCCATTGGCTCGGCCGTGTTTAATACATGAGATCTATGGGGTGAATTTGAAAAAAAGAAAATAAAGATACCGGATGAAGTTCCACATAGAAAACAACATGCCACATATTGGGTTGGGAGGGGAAAGGGAGGAAAAAATGCAGCCTAACACACGGTAATCACTGTTGGTCCACGGTATGCTACACCAACCACTCCTACTAAGATAAACTCATTTCATCACTTGTCTTCCGTTGATCATCATTTGAATTGGATCCTATTTGAGCCAATTGCCTATGGATTAGGAGGAACAGGGAGGCGAAACAGAAAAGAACCTAGCCGCCGGAAAGAATATTCCTCGGTTTCCTATCTATGAGATCTATGGTATTACACCGGAAGACTGTAGTAATTTAACTTTGCGTATGTCAATTTATTTTTGTCTTTAACAATGAGGGTAAAGACATCTCCTCCACCTAAGAAAATTAAAAAACCACCACAATTGCGGCTAGGGTTTTAAAAAATGGATTTGCTAGTTCTCATGCGCCTAAGAACTTGTTATGTCTCAGTCATCTCTCTCGCTATTGGATTTACTTCGCGATTCATGTATGTCATCGGATTGTCGACAAGTACGCCATAGGGGGACCTGACGGTGTTGAGAAGATGGGATGTGAGACTTCGGATGTTCCGGGAAAGGTGAACACAATTTTACCCAGGTTCAGATCCGACTGCGGTAATCGGATCCTACTCCTGCTAGCAACCCAATAATATATCGGCGAGATCCGGATGTTACAATGGATTACAAGATAGGTTCGCCTATGTGAGTAGGTTGTGCTGTTGTTAGATTGGTTGCACCCTAAAGGATCCCATAGGGCCGGTTTATAGTCACCGGACCTAGGGTTATAGGAGAGACCTATCCGGCTACGTTACAGAGTCGGTAACTAGATACAGTTTGGACTAAAAGTAATACTACAGGTCTAAGTCGGTAACTCTTCTGGGCCTTGTCGTAGCTAGAAGTGGCTCGTCCTATTTCTCTGACTGGGCCGCCCGTGAAGCAAAGCTCTAACCCGTTGGTGGTCCACCCTGGTCAGTGAGTCCTGTGGGTATACCCGAAAAGTATATTCCCAATAGTAGCCCCCAGAAGTCTCCAAGATCCAAAGTCGGATAAATCGTCTAGCTTGATGGTTTCTTCATCTTGCGAATCTTGAAAGGTTCCCGAAAACTTCTTTCAATAGTGTAGAATTCCGAGTCATCTTAGTCGGATATGTTTTGTTCTGACCTTTAGTCTTTTCCTTGCTCAGTTTGAAACATGAGCCGGATTTTAAACATCGGCGTGCTGTCTGACAACTTTTCAAATCAGGTCTTGTCACTGACAAGAGTCTCGTCAACACGACCGTTGGTGGGTCCACTCCCTATGGAACAGAGCACCGTTTTAATGCTCACGCGAGAATCGAGGGGACGGAGGAGTAGCGAGGAAGCCACCTCCCTCTCTCCTATACGCATGGCGCAAATCATGCGGTTTGAACACGAATCCGCAGAGGTAAATAAAAGAGAGAGGAAACCCTTCTCCCCCAAATTCATCTCTCCACCGCTTCACTTATTGCCTCCTCGTACTCCTCGAGCTCTCCGCACCCATTCTCATATACACGCCACGAGAAAACCCCAACCTCCACCGTTCTTTCATCTTCCCCAAGCGCGAAGGCGTCAGCATCTAGCTCTGGAGTAGCGGCGGGTATGGCGGCGGCTGACGAAAGGAAGATGCGGGGCCTCTAGGTCCCAAGCGTCATGGACGACACTGAGATCCAGGTCATGGAGGACGAGGGCTATCTCGTCGCCAGTGCATGGAGGAGCGCCGCTGGAAATGCCACTCCCACACCGCGCGACGGCGAGCGAGTGCTGTTCGGCACGCATGTCGACCGCGGCCTCAGCCTCCCATCGTCGAACTTCTTCATCGAGGTCTGATACGTCCATTTTGCATCACTATTTTATATCATAATTTGTTGGTATTCATTGATATATTTCATAATAAGAGGTGATACTTATGTTATTTCATCTATTTTGCATGCTGGATGACTTTTGGAGGATGAACTGCCGGAGTCGGGATTCTGATGGAAAAAGCGGTGTCCAGATGCAATATTCGCGAATATCAGAAAATTCTAGAAAATATATGGAAAATCCTATTTTTCCAGAAGACGAAGGAATCCAGAAGGGAAAGCGAAGATGGGCCACAGGGGCCCACACCACCCCCTGGCGCGGCCCCCCTAGGCCACGCCACCAGGTGGTGTGGCCACCCTGGCCCACCTCTGGCGTCGCCCCTTCGCCTATATCATCCCCCTGAAACCCTAATACTAGGGGAGCGACCATAGAAATATTTCGCCGCCTCTGCGGGGCGGAAACTATAGAGAGAGAAAGAGCTCTCCGGCAGGCAGGTTTATGCCGGGAAATTTCCTTCCCAGAGAGGGGAGATCGTCGCCATCAACACCGTCATCAACCTAGAGTTCATCGGGATCATCATCATCATCCTCACCACCATCTCCACCAGCACCATCATCACCACTCCATCCCGCTGTAACAATTAGGTTGAATATTGCATAGTTCTTAGGGGAAACTTTCCCGGTGTTGATTACTTTTGTAGTTGATGCTATTGAGTGGAACCATTGAATTATGGTTTATGTTTAGATTGTTATTCATTATTATACCATCTCTGATCTTGATCCATATGATGTCTCATGAGTAGTTTGTTTAGTTCTTGAGGACATGGGAGAATTCATGTTGTTAGTAGTGGAATTGTGTTGAAGTAATATTCAATGGTTTGATATTTAAGTTGTTGTGTTATTATTCTAGTGGTGCCATGTGAACGTCGACTACATGATACTTCACCATTTATGGGCCTAGGGGAATGCATTGTGTACTTGGCTACTAATTGTGGGGTTGCCGGAGTGACAGAAACCTGAACCCCCATTAGGAAACCTTTGCACAAGGGAGTGTAGGATCTTAGAGTTTAATGTTGTGGTTAAATTTTTATCTTAATTACTTTCTTGTAGTTGCGGATGCTTGCAAGGGGTTTAATCACAAGTTGCGGATGTTGTATTAGTCCAAGTAAGGTCGGTACATTAGCATAGGTTCACCCACACAACACTTATCCGACCAAAGAATATTAATCAACTATATGAAGCGAAAGCACTTGCCAATATTCCCATGTGTCCTCGAGAACGTTTGGTCCTCATAAGTAATACAACCGGCTTGTCCTTTGCTGAAGAAAGGATTGGGCCACTTGCTACGATTATTATTGTATTTATTTACTTGCACTTTATTTCTTTGCATTATCAAAAAATCCTAAAAATCCATTTGCTAAGTACTTACAGAGAATTCCTGATCCAAACCACTAGTCAACACCTTCTGCTCCTCATTGGGATCGACACTCCTATTTATCGAAAGTACTACGATACACCCCCTATACTTGTGGGTCATCAAGACTATTTTCTGGAGCCGTTGCCGGGGAGTGAAGCGCTATGAAGAGTGGAACTCGTAAAGGAAATTTCTACTGTGAGTATTGCTTTTTATTTTGTTTGTTACTTTGTTTCTAATATGGATAACCCACTTGGTTTCCTATTTGGGAAAACTACTACCACTGCTAGGGTAGTAGATGAACCACCACCTGCTGAGATAGATCCTTTTAAGATACCTACAAAAATTGTTGATCGTGTTATGGCTAACTATTATTTTGGGGATGGAACTGTCCATCCTTGTGATCACTTGCTTTTTATCCATGAATTATACGGGTTGTTTAAGTGTGTAGGTATCACAATGGAACAAGCTAAGAAAAATTTACTTTCTATATCATTAAAAGGAAGAACTGAAGAATGGTATAAGCTGTTGAAGAATACAAAATCTATGGAATGGGAGGAAATAGTATCTCTATTTTATTCTAAATTCTATTCTCCTAGTGAGATTCATAAAGACCAGAATCATATATATAACTTTTTGCCTCGTGATGGAGAGAGTACAGCCCAATCTCGGGGGAGACTGAAGTTACTAATGCTTAAATGTCCTATTCATGAGCTCCCTAATAATATTATTATTAATAACTTTTATGCAAGGCTTTCTCTTCATGATAAAGATTTATTAGATGCTTCTTGTGCTGGATCATTCACACGTATGAAATAAGAAGCTAAATGGGATCTTCTAGACCGTATTAAAGAAAATACTGAAGCATGGGAGAATGACAAAGGAAGAAAGTCAGGTATAAATTATGATTATGAATGCATTAAATCTTTTATGAGAACTAATGACTTTCATAATATTAGTACTGAGTATGGTCTTGATTCTCAAAGTAATGCCAATTGTTTTAAGGCCTTTGCCTCTTATATTTAAATTCCCCAAAAGGAGTGGAACAAGTACCATGCGCCATATAAAGATATTGTTAATCATGTTCCTGCTAGAAATACTGAAGTTTGTACTGTTGATCACATTTTGCCTGAACTTTATATTGAGAAAATACCTTTTCCTTCTAAGGTAAAGGAACATTCTATTATATTGGTTAGAAAAAGTACAAAGAAAGCTGCAGAACCTGATGAACAAATAAATATTGAACCTGTAGTAGCCATTGTGAAAGACATTGTCACTAAAAATGTAGAAGATGGGCACATTATCTTTTGTGAAGATGCTTCTAATATTGTTTCTCATCCGACTAAAACTAGGAGAGCTAGTGTCCCTGTGCTTTCTGTTAGTATTGGTGATCATTGCTATTATGGTTTATGTGATATTGGTGCAAGTTCAAGTGTTATTCCTTATGAGCTTTACAAAGAAATTATGCATGAAATTGGTCCTTGTGAACTTGAGGACATTGATGTGGTCATTCATCTTGCTAATAAAGAAACCATTTGTCCAATTGGTATTGTCAGAGATGTGGAAGTTCTTTGTGGTAAGATTAAATATGCTTCAGATTTTCTAGTGCTTGGTTCAACAGCTAGTAAAACTTGTCCTATCATTTTTGGTAGACCTTTCTTGAACACTTGTGGAGCTATTATAGATTGTAAGAAGGAGAAAATTTTAACTAAATTTGATGGATAACCTTATGAGTTTAACTTTTCCAAATTTGCTAAAGCTCCTTATGAAAATGAATTGCCTAATGAGGATTTTAGAGTTGAACAACCTGCTTCTATTGATCCAATTTTTGACATTAAACCTCTGTTTGATGATTTTAAGCATGCTCATTCTGATGATAAGAAAGTTTCTTGTGAAAGTTATATTGTTAACTTTATTCATAGTGCTACTGAACGTTATTATGAGAGAGGGAAACATGGTTCTATGCACCTCAATAATATTAAGTTTCCCCGCTTTATGTTGAAAGTTTTGAAGTTGCACTTGTTTTGTCTTCCTATGCTGGTAGCCTCTTGTTTCAATAATTTGTTTTCTTACAAAATTCCTTGGCATAGGAAGTGGGTTAGACTTAAATGTGTTGGATATTTTCTTCTTGATGCTCTCTTTCACTCCAAATTCATATTTCCTATGTGAGCATCATAGAAATTATCATGCCCATCTTAATGGCTATAAAGAAAGAGCTTTTGGGAGACAACCCATTTTAGTTTGCTTTTGGTTTTTGTTTCTTTGAGTGTTGGAAGTTATTGCCTTTTTAATAACCTCTCCTGATCATTTTTGTTTGGTTTTTGTGTCAATATTCACCTCTTTTGAGAAGTAGGTGAGTTGTGGGAAGTTGCTGTCCCGGAACAGATTTTTGTGCTTCACTGTAAAAATTCATGAAAAATCCGAGTATGTCGAATTAAGCTGTAATTTTCTGTGCTTGTGCCCCAAGTTATTATCCAACTTTCTTTAGTTTTGCACTTTTTTTGAGCAATAGAAGGTTTTAGAAAAAATTAGTCTTTACCTGCTGGTATGTTTTGATAGATTTTTGCCATTATTTGCATTTGCCTCTTAAATCGATTTCCTTTTAAATTCTTTTTGGGCTTTTGAAAGGAGTTGCTACAGTATCTTATGTTTTGATGGACTTCAGTTGAAATTGAACCCAAAGGTTCTTTACCTTGCATACACTAATGTTGCTAATGAAGATTGTGTGAAGCTTTGTATGAAAGAGATTTTCAAATGTTGGGAAAGAATGATGTAAGGAGATGAAGAATGGTCAAAGGCTCAAACATTATATTTCTGGAGATTCTTATAATGAATATGTTGATATTATTCAAATGGTGACTTCGAAATAATTTATTAAAGATCAAATTCAGGAACCTACAGAGTCCGTTTTCAAATAGGTAACAATTCTGGTAAGAAAAGGTTTGCGAAAAACTTGTCAATTTATATTTTGCAGTTTTTATTCCATACGAAATATAATGAGTCGAAACAGGGAAGGAAACGGAGCCCGGGTGGCCCACACCACCCCATGGCTTGGGCCCACCTGTCCGCGCCACCAGGGGGTGTGACCACCCCGGAGCCCGCCCCCGTCCCTTTTTCTCCCAGTACCTTCCTTATGTCGTAAAACTTCGTAATATATAATCACCCGGATCCCCCGAGGTCCGTATATCGTGTTCTCATCGTGTTTTCGTTTCGATATGTTTCTGTCAGGAAGTATTCTCAAGTTTAGAGGCACAATGGTCTCCGCCAACGACAAGGTCAACAAGCCCGTGGAAGATGATCTTCAAGACCCCAAGCAGGAGGAGGAGATCTTGGTTGAGGATGAAGAAGAAGTGGAGGAAGACAAGCGCCCGTGCACCCGCGCCACCGTTGTGAGCATTGGAGTGGTGGAAAACCCTATCAAGCTCAAGAGGACAACATGAATGTCTACAGGAGGGAAAGTTCCGTGTCTTTGCATGTCTCCACGGTCACTTCCTCCATGCACCAAGAACCCTTTCCATACTCTTATACATGAGCAGCAATTCCAAAAGTTGCCCAAAGGGAAGTTGCCCTCTAGTTGGGATATGCCTCGTTCTAACCATGCAGGGAAAGAATACTCTAAGGAGGAAGAGTGGGGAAAGAATCACAAGGACTGGGATTCTTGGTCCGACATGATCATGAACCGCATTGAGCATAATTCGGAGTTGATTCATACTCTAGCCTTCGAGATTGAGGATTTGAGGAAGTTGATTGAAAAGCTTATAGAGAGAACACCACCACCACCGAAGGAGTAATTCATCATCAGGTTTTGGCATCCCCTTGGTTTGTTCCAAGCTTGGGGAGTGTCATGGTATCACATCATTATATTTCATCTTTTTACCCTTTTAGTAGAGTCATATCATGAATAGAGAATTTATCATATAGGATGGTTTGCATTATGGAAGTATCCCTCCTCTAGTTGGTTATCTATGTATCCCTTGGTGTGAGTGCCTTTATGGAATATTAATGAGAAGTTTCATTATTTACCTTTTGCACATCTTATCTTAGTTTGCAATCTCTATTATATGATTTATATTGTTGATTAGTATTGGTATCACTTTGGGAGCATCAAGTAAATTTAAACTGGTTTTGGCAAACCTAGCTCTGGTCAGTAGCAACACCTTTTGAGGTTTGAAAGGAAAAGAGAAAAGCTCTTATAGGTATTTGATTTAATTTTCTTTCTTTCTTGATTGGCTCATAAGCTTAGTATTCTTTAGTTAAGATCTTTTGTATTTTCAAGGAAGATTGGATGATTGTTTCTATCACTTGTATGTTTGCTTGTTTCCTTCAACCCTTATGCTTGATACCCAGCCTCGCTAGCCAAAAACCTGTACTGAGAGGGAATGCTTCTCGTGCATCCATTCCTTGAAACAAAACCTATGCCATTTGTGTCCATCATACCTACCTATCAGCATTATTGCTATTCCAAGTAAATTCTCAAGTTTCATCTATCTTTCAAATTAAAAATTCTTTTGTTATGTGAAAACTAGTTAGTAAAGCTCTCACGAACTTGATGGCACACCTTATTTTTCTGACCTTAATAAACTTGAACCATTGTGTCATCTATGTTGTATATGCTTGCACTTATAAGTTGGGAATTAGCAGAACCATGTTGTCATGGGGAACGCTTTCAACACCTGTACATATTACCCAGTTGATATCATGATCTTTTGTTTACGGATGTCAGCGGTGTGAAATAAAAGGGGAGCTTGTAAGTCCATGGAGTTATGTATATGTGTTAGAGAAACGCCTGGGTGGCTATCCTAAGCCATGCCTAATCATGGTGGAAACTTTCAGCATCACCATAGTGAGCAATCTATGAAGCATCCTCAGAAAAAAAATATAGAAAAAAAGAGAAGAGAAAAAATATATGCACCATTCTCATGGTAAATAAAGGATCACTGAGATGCTCACTGTCTGTTGCCTTGTCATTTTGATATGGGATAGCTCCTGTGTCATGGGGCAAGAGGTACCCCGTTGGCGGTTCTCTATGATACACATATACTTACAATGACAAGAACTTGCTTGTAACTAAAGTTGAGTAGCATGAGGAACGACCCTCGTACTCAAGGGACATGAGATTGCCAACTTATGATTTGTTAAGCATATACTCCATATTTGTTCACTTTAACCTTAATCACCTCAAGATGCTTATGATAGGGGAAATGAGAGCTCAAAGATAGTAAGTACCATAATCTTTTGGAAGCTCTTTATGAAACTTGAAATCCCTGCTTCCCTCTGTGAAGGGCTTATCTTTAACTTCTTAAGTTGAGTCAGTAAACCTATTTCCTTTCTATCCCCAGCAAGCATTTGAGTTGTTGTGATTCAATCATTCATATGATTATTTATTCAATCATGTTCCTTATCTTCCTTGTTTTGCACATTGCTCTTATGTGAATGAATATTACTTTGAAAGCTATCATTGTGAAAATCCCTTTATGTTTGATCAAAAGGATTCCTGTTATAAACTTCATTACAAAAGCTTTGCTTGAAAACCAAGTATGATTTGTCAACTGTTCTCTGACCAAGAACAAAGTTTGCCATTACCAATTATGATTGTCTTTATGCATCTCTATTGTGTCTCCCATACTCATTGCAAGTTAAGTTATATGATGGTGAGTTGTTTTCTATTATGAGTTGTGTATTGGTTAATGTGATGCTTCTTGTCCGTATTATTTTTATCGACCACTCCATAAACCTGTGGTCATGTTTACTGAGCTCAGTTTTTGCTTGGGGACAAGCGAGGTCTAAGCTTGGGGGAGTTGATACATCCATTTTGCATCACTATTTTATATCATAATTTGCTATTATTCATTGATATATTTCATATTAAGAGGTGATACTTATGTTATTTCATCTATTTTGCATGTTGGATGACTTTTGGAGGATGAACTGCCGGAGTCAGTATCCTGATACAAAAAGCGGTGTCCAGATGCAATATTCGTGAAGATCAGTAAATTCCAGAAAATATATGGAAAATCCTATTTTTCCAGAAGACGAAGGAATCTAGAAGGGAAAGCGGAGATGGGCCACAAGGGGCCCACACTGATACGTCGTAAACGTATCTATAATTTTTGAAGTTCCATGCTTGTTTAGTATCTACTTTGCTTTGCTTTGTCTACACTTTGAGGTATTTTTATATGTTTTCTGGACTAACCTATTAACAAGATGCCACAATGCCAGTTGCCTGTTTTCTTCTGTTTTTGGTTCCAGAAAAGGCAGAAAATCAATATTCTCAGAATTAGATGGGACAAAAGCCAAAGTCAATATTTTACCGTGAGAAACACGGAGCCAGAACACGAGACGGAGAATAGCCACCAGGGGGCCACACCCCCTGGCCGCGCGGCTAGGCCTGGCCCACACGTGGGGGTGGGGGGTGTGTGGCCACCCTGGGTGCCCCCTGCCTCGCCTCTTCGCCTATAAGAAGCCCCCGATACCTAAACCCTAAGTACCCGATCAATCTTCCACGAAACAGTCTGTAGCCACCACCACCATCGTCCCTAGATCGGGAGGATCTGAAGCTCTTCCCGGCACCCTGCCAGAGGGGAGATCATCCCAAAGGCCTTCTTCATCATCATGCCAGTCTTCGCTATGAAGCGTGAGTAGTTCCACCTTGGACTACGGGTCCATGTAGTAGCTAGATGGTTGTTTCTCCTTCTTTGTGCTACCATGTTTAGATCTTGTGAGCTCCATTCATGATCAAGATCATTTATTTGTAATCATGCATGTTGTGTTTTCGGGGATCCGATGGATATTTATATTACTATGTTAGATTCATTAATGGTTATATCTTATCGATTCTATCATGTCTATGTTGTTTGTGATCTTGCATGCTCTCCGTTTCTAGTAGCTATCTTGGCCAAGTAGATGCTAGTGACTCCAATAGGGAGTATTTATGCTTGATAGTGGGTTCATGCCTCTATTTAATCTAGGGAAGTGACATAAATCTCTAAGGTTGTAGATGTGTTGTTGCTACTAGGGAGAAACAACGGTCCCTTGTTCATGGAACAAGTGGATTATTCACCTTACACACTTTGCTTAAAACAGTTATCCTTTGCTTGCAACTTAATACTTGATATGTCAGAAACGTATCTATAATTTTTTATGCTCCATGATTGTTTATTATCTACTTTGCTTTGTTTTTCTTTGTCTACACTTTGTGGTGTTTTTATATGTTTTCTGGAACTAACCTATTAACAAGTTGCCATAGTGCCAGTTGCCTGTTTTCTTCTGTTTTTGGTTCCAAAAAGGCAAAAAATCAATATTCTCGGAATTGGATGGGACAAAAGCCAAAGTTAATATTTTACCGTGGGCAACACGGAGCCAAAAGACGAGACGGAGAAGGCTCACCAGAAGGCCACACCCCCTAGCCGCGCGGGTGGGCCCACCTCGTGCCTGGGGGGTGCAGCCGCCCTGGTGGCCCCCCCTGGTGAAGCCCACGATGCAAAAAACCCTAGGCACCTAATCAAAACTCCACAAAACCTTCTGTAGCCGCCGCCACCATCGTCCCTAGATCGGGGGGATCTGAAGCTCGTCCCGACACCCTGCCGGAGGGGAGATCATCCCAGAGGCCATCTTCTTCATCATGCCAGCCTCTAGTATGAAACGTGAGTAGTTCCACCTTGGACTATGGGTCCATGTAGTAGCTAGATGGTTGTATCTCCTACTTTGTGCTTTCATGTATAGATCTTGTGAGCTCCATTCATGATCAAGATCTAATCTATTTGTAATCATGCATGTTGTGCTTGCGGGGATCCGATGGATATGGAGATTACTATGTCAAATTGATTAATGGTTTTGTCTATTTGATTCTATCATGTATGTGTTGTTTGTGATCTTGCATGCTCTCCGTTGTTAGTAGCTATCTTGGCCAAGTAGTTGCTAGTGACTCCAAGAGGGGGTATTTATGCTCGATAGTGGGTTCATGCCTCTAGTTTCCAAGGGAAGTGACATAAATCTCTTCAGTTGTAGATGTGTTGTTGCCACTAGGGAGAAAACAACGGTCTCTTGTTCATGGAACAAGTGGATTGTTTAACTTACACACTTTTCTTAAAGTAGTTGTCTGTTGCTTGCAACTTAATACTGGAGGGGGTTCGGATGATAACCTGAAGGTGGACTTATAGTCATAGATGCAGTTGGATGGAGGTCTATGTATATTGTTGTATTGCCCAATCGAATCTCATAGGATCTTTTTGTCTAGTATTGCATTGTTATGCCTTGCTCAGTTCCTGTCAATTGCACTGCTGTAATTTTTTTACCCTTCATGCCATGTTGTTTATCTAAGGAGAGCACCTCTAGTGAACTATGGACCCCGGTCCAATCTTTACCATTGATACATCTTCCACTGTTATTGTTTACTTGCTGCAAACCATCATCACCTTCCACTTCATACAGTTAATCCTTTGTTACAGCAACCGGTGAGATTAACAACCTCACTGTTAGTTGGGGCAAAGTCTTGAGTTTGTGTTGTGCAGGTCTCCACGTTGCTTGCAGCACCTTTGGGACGTTTCCTTCCTCCTACTGGTTCGATAACCTCGGTTTCTTACTGAGGGAAACTTGCATTATGTACTGCATCATACCTTCCGCTTGGGGTCTCCCAACAAAGTGTTGTTGCACTCATCAATACTGGAGGGGGTTCGGATGATAACTTGAAGGAGGATTACTAGTCATAGATGCAGTTGGATGGCGGTCTATGTTACTTATTGTATTGCCCAATCAAATCTCATAGGATCATGAATGTCTAGTATTGTATTGTTATGCCTTGCTCTATCCTGTCAATTGCCTCGCTGTAATTTGTTTACCCAGCATGCCATGTTTGTTTATCTTAAGGAGAACACCTCTAGTGAACTATGTACCCCGGTCCAATCTTTACGATTGATACATCTTCCATTGTTACTGTTTACTTTTTGCAAACCACCATTACCTTCCACACCATATAGTTAATCCTTTGTTTTCAGCAAACCGGTGAGATTGACAACCTCACTGTTCATTGGGGCAAAGTCTTGAGTTTATGTTGTGCAGGTTTCCAGTTGCTAGCAACACCTTTGAGTCGTTTACTTCCTCCTACTGGTTCGATAACCTTGGTTTCTTACTGAGGGAAAAACTTGCTTCTGTACTCATCATACCTTCCTCTTGGGGTCTCCCAACGAAGCTCTATAGTGATCTGAGCCGCATCAAGACATTTTCTGGCGCTGTTGCCGGGGAGGCTAAGGACGGATTCACAAGGGGAGTTCTTCACAACCTTTATCTGTACTTTATTTTTGTTTTGCTTGGTTTCTTTTGCCTTGTTTTGTTTGCCTCTTTTTATCAAAAACACACACAAAATAGTTCCTATTCTAGTTACTGCTGATGTTGGTTTGCTCCACCTTTGCAAAAATGAACTCTGCTGAGAACACCAGGTTGTGTGACTTCACTAGCACAAACAACAATGATTTCCTAAGTACACCTATTGCTCCACCTGCTCCTGATGCTACCTTTTATGAAATTAAGCCTGCTTTGTTGAATCTTGTGATAAAAGAGCATTTTTCTGGTGCTAGTTCTGATGCTGCTGCTGCCCACCTTAATAACTTTGTGAGATGCAAAAGTATAAGTATGTAGATGGAGATATTATTAAGATCAAGTTGTTTCCTTTATCCTTGAGAGGGAATGCTAAAGAATGGTTGTTATCCTTGCCTAGAAATAGTATTGATTCTTGGATTAAGTGCAAAGATGCTTTTATTGGAAAATACTATCCTCCTGCTAATATTATATCTATGAGAAGTGAAATAATGAAATTTAAACAACTTGATAATGAACATGTTGCTCAAGATTGGGAAAGAATAAAATCTTTGGTTAAGAATTGTCCCACTCATGGACTGACTGCTTGGATGATTATCCAGACTTTTTATGCAGGTTTAAACTTCTGTTCAAGAAACCTGTTGGATTCAGCTGCTGGAGGTACCTTTATGACCATTACCTTGGGTGCTGCAACAAAGCTCCTTGATAATATGATGGTTAATTATTCTGAATGGCATACTGAGAGAGCTCTACATGGTAAGAAGATAAATTCTATTGAACAAACCTCCTCTTTGAGTGATAAGATTGATGTTATCATGGCTATGGTTGTTAATGGAAAATCTCATATTGATCCAAATAGTGTTCCCTTAGCCTCTTTGGTTGCTCAAGAAGAGCAAGTTGATGTGAACTTCATTAGAAGCAACAATTTCAACAACAATGCCTATAGGAATAATTTTGGTAGTAACAATAACTATAGGCCTTATCCTCCTAATAATGGCAATACCTATGGAAACTCCTACAACAATACTAGAAGTGCTCCCTCTGAACTTAAATTTATGCTTAAAGACTTTATTAGTAAACAAACCACTTTCAACAAGACTATGGAGGAAAAGCTCATGAATGTTGAGAAAAATATTTCATCTTTGTCTGAAGCACGGTCCTCTTTGATTAATAAAATGGCTGCTAAACCTGAAACCTTGGAAAGTACCTTTGCTGCTACTCATGCCATACAAGTTACTATTGATGAAAATGTAAGACTGTTAGCTCAACTACATGCTAAGTGGGAAAGAGAAGCTGAAATTGCTAGAAACAATAGTGTTTGCACTATTACCACCACCAATATGGATGCCACTAAACCACAAGAAGTCCCTATTCCACCTACCACAGTGCCTAAACCCAATGAGTCTACTACCAGTGATGCTAAGTTTGATTTTGATCTTGATGGTTGCAATATTTCTAAATTGATTATGTTCCTACAAAAGTTTGCTAGAAGTCCTGATGCTAGTGATATGAATGTGGCTTTCACCAAACACATTATAGATGCTCTCATTAAAATTAAGGAAGAAAAGTTGAAACACAAAGCCTCTATTCCTAGGAAAGTATAAGATAGTTGGGAACCCATCATTAATATGCAAGTGAATGACTTTGATCTCAAAGCTTCATGTGACCTTTGTTCTAGTATCTCTATTATGCCTAGAAAGATTTATGAAATGCTTGATTTGCCACCTTTGGAAGATTGCTATTTGGATGTCCCACTTGATGATAATGCTAAAAATAAACTCATGAGGAGTGTTAAGGATATTATTATTATGGTTAACAATGCTAATGTCCCTGTTGATTTCTCTGTTTTGGATGTTGAATACAATGCTTCTTGTCCTATTACTTTGGGAAGACCTTTTCGTAGAACAATTGGTGCCATCATTGATATGAAAGAAGGCACCATTAAATATCAATTTCCATCAAGAAAGGTATTGAACACTTACCTATGAGGAGAGGGAAGTTGCTTTTTGCTCCTCCTTTGAAAACAAGGTTTGATGTTAATGCTTCTTCATTTGAAAATACTTGATTCTTGCTTCTTGTGTCTAACTTAAAGGAATTAAATAAAAGTACTTCTTAGGAGATAACCCAATAGTTTTCTTGAGTCTTGGAAGTTATTACTTCAGTAATGACCTCTCCTTATCCTTTTTATTTGCTTTTTGTGCCAAGAATAACCTCTAATGAGAGGGAAGTAAGATCTGGGGAGTTGCTGTCCCGAAACAGATTTTTGTGCTCCATTGTAAAAATTTGTGTAAAATATCTGTAAGTCAGATTGAACTGTAATTTTCTGAATAAATCCCCCAGGTTGTTAGCAACCTTTCCTTAGTTCAACACTTTTTGATTTGAGCAACAGAAGGTCTTTGAAAAAAATCGGTTTCTACCTGTTGGTATGTTTTGAAAGATTTCTGCCATTATTTGCATTTGCTTCGTATTGATTCCTTTTTGGGTTATTTTTGGGAAATTGATCTTTTTGAGGGAATTTCTACAGTATATTGTGTCTTTAGTGAAAGTTTTGCTATTTTAATACTAAAACCCAAAGGTCTATTATTTTTGAATGCACTAATGTTGCTAATGAAGATTGTGTGAAGTTTTATATGAAGGAAAATTTGCAGGTGTAGAGGATGAATGATGTGATGAGATGAAGAATGGACAAAAGCTCAAGCTTGGGGATGCCACCCCGTGTCACCCCAAGAAATAGTCAAGAGGTACAAGCGTCAAAGCTTGGGGATGCCTAAGGCATCCCCTTCTTCATCAATAAAAATCTCAGGTCTTTCTTGACACTTCGTTTTTATTGTTGCATGCTCAGTTGTGTCGTTCTTGGAGCGTCTTAGTTTTCGTTTTTGGTGTTTGTTTGCTTAGTTTGCTTTAATAAAGTAGTTTGGACCCCGTTCTCGCTGTGTTGTTTCAAATAAATTGATTGGTGTTGGAGGAGAGTAGAAAGTTCTTGCTTGAGTAGTACGAGAGGAGCTTGCTTTGACTGTGACTTAGACTTTAACATGTCATGCTATATGTTGTTTTAACCTTATGATTAGTGATTATTTCTGTAGCATGACTTGTTCCAAACAATTAGGATTACTTAATGTGCCTTGAAAGAATCATGCATTGTTTTAGCATACAAAAGCATAGTATTGTGGTATTCTCCTTTAATGTTTTGTTTGGGTTGACTTCGCACATGCCCACACCATGTTATGACTATGAACAAGTCACCATAGCCATTGTGATCATTTAGTTTTTGACTTGTGGTACCACTTTATGCTTTGATTATTAATGTTTTGTCGCTCTGCATGATTATGGCCATTATTGCTCTCTTAGTTGGTCTCTCCCAGTCTTTTGCTAGCCTCCACTTGTATGAGTAAGCTCTACTCATGCATCCAACTCCCAAGAAACCAAGTTATTCCAAAGTGTCCACTATAAATTCCTATGCATGGTGTGTTACACCATTCCAAGTATATTCTTGTTTTCATCTACCTTCCAATTAAAAATTCATTTTGTTATGTGAAAACTTAGTGATTAAAGCTCTCGGAATTAGCAGAACCATGATGTCATGGGGAATGCTTTCAACATTGCACTTGTACATTGTACCCAGTTGTTATCATGCTCTTTTGTTTGCGGATGTCGTCGGTGTGAAATGAAAGGGGAGCTTGTAAGTCTATGGAGTTATGTATGTGTGTTAGAGAAACGCCTGAGCCGCTAGCCTAAGCCATGCCTAATCATGGTAGAAACTTGCAGCATCACCATAGTGAGCAATCTATGAAGCATTCTTTTTATAAAAAAAGATATAGAGATTGAGAAAAAAAGAGACATTGAAAAGAGTAAAGAGAGAAAAAAAAGCACCATTTTCCCATGGTAAATAAGAAGATTGCTGAGATGCTCATTGTCTGCTTGCCTTGTCATTTTGATTATGGGATAGCTTATGTATCATGTGCAAGGGGTACCCCGTTGGCGGTTCTCTATGATACACATGTATTTACTATGACAAGAACTTATAGGTAACTAAACTTGAGTAGCATGAGGAGCGTCCCTCGTATTCAAGGGACATGAGATTGCCAACTTATACTTTGTCAAGCATATACTCCATAGTTTGTTCAATTTAACCTTAATCACTTCAAGATGCTTATGGTAGGGGCAATGAGAGCTGAAAGCTAACAAGTACCATAATTTTTGGAAGCTCTTTATGAGACTTTAAATCCCTGCTTCCCTTATGAAGGGCCTTTCTTCCACCATTATATTGAGTCTTCATCTTCTATCCTTAGGCACCAATTAAGAGAGCATAGTTGCCATTCTTAGTTCTATGTGCATTGTCCCAAAACTTATTCATTAATTCATATTGTTGATATTGCTTGCTCATGAACTATTTATATCTAGTCACTCTTATGAACTTTGAAGGTGTCCTATCCATCTATTTGCTACCCCATGAGGGACAAGCTGAATGCCACTATGCTATGTTTTCTATACGTGAAACAAACAAACGTCTTTCAATGCATTGTGATTTATGATTTTTGTTTGTAACCTTTCATGTTGCATGCATAGTTACTTTGTATTATTGTTAGAACTTCTTCCTGCATGCTCATGTTTAGATTTCTTTGATCCCAGCTTTCAATGCTTCCAAATGGTTTGATCATAATTTTGATGGTGCATGTCACCTAAAAAATTATTCTTTTTATCACTTACCTACTCGAGGACGAGCAGGAGTTAAGCTTGGGGATGCTTGATACGTCGTAAACGTATCTATAATTTTTGATGTTCCATGCTTGTTTAGTATCTACTTTGCTTTGCTTTGTCTACACTTTGAGGTATTTTTATATGTTTTCTGGACTAACCTATTAACAATATGCCACAGTGCTAGTTGCCTGTTTTCTTCTGTTTTTTTATTCCAGAAAAGGCAGAAAATCAATATTCTCGGAATTAGACGGGAAAAAAAGCCAAAGTCAATATTTTACCATGGGGAACACAGATCCAGAACACGATACGGAGAAGAGCCACCAGGGGGCCACACCCCCTGGCCGCACGGCCAAGCCTGGCCCGCGCCTGGGGGAGTTGTGGCCACCCTGGGTGCCCCTGCCTTGCCTCTTCGCCTATAAAAAGCCCCCGATACCTAAACCCTAAGTACCCGATCAATCTTCCACGAAACAGTCCATAGCCGCCGCCACCATCGTCCCTAGATCGGGGGATCTGAAGCTCTTCCCGGCACCCTGCCAAAGGGGATATCATCCCGAAGGCCTTCTTCATCATCATGCCAGCCTCCGGTATGAAGCGTGACTAGTTCCACCTTGGACTACAGGTCCATGTAGTAGCAAGATGGTTGTTTGTCTTCCTTTGTGCTACCATGTTTAGATCTTGTGAGCTCCGTTCATGATCAAGATCATCTATTTGTAATCATGCGTGTTGTGTTTATGGGGATCCGATGGATATTAAGATTACTATGTCAGATTGATTAATGGTTCTATCTTATTGATTCTATCATGTATGTGTTGTTTGTGATCTTGCATGTTCTCCGTTTCTAGTAGCTATCTTGGCCAAGTAGATGCTAGTGACTCCAAGAGGGAGTATTTATGCTCGATAGCGGGTTCATGCCTCTATTTAATCTAGGGAAGTGACAGAAATCTCTAAGGTTGTAGGTGTGTTGTTGCTACTAGGGAGAAAACAACGGTCCCTTGTTCATGGAACAAGTGGATTGTTTACCTTACACACTTTGCTTAAAGCAGTTATCTGTTGCTTGCAACTTAATACTGGAGGGGGTTCAGATGATAACCTGAAGGTGTATTACTAGTAATAGATGCAGTTGGATGGCGGTCTATGTATCTTGTTGTATTTCCCAATCAAATCTCATAGGATCATGAATGTCCAGTATTGCATTGTTATGCCTTACCATGTCCTGTCAATTGCCCTGTTGTAATTTGTTTACCCAGCATGCCATGTTTGTTTTTTCTTACGGAGAACACCTCTAGTGAACTATGGATCCCGGTCCAATATTTACCATTGATACATCTTCCACTATTACCTTCCACACCATACAATCAATCCTTTATTTTCAGCAAACCGGTGAGATTGACAACCTCACTATTCATTGGGGCAAAGTCTTGAGTTTGTGTTGTGTAGGTTTCCAGTTGCTAGCAACACCTTTGAGTCATTTCCTTCCTCCTACTGGTTTGATAACCTTGGTTTCTTACTGAGAGAAAAACGTGTTGTTGTACTCATCATACCTTCCTCTTGGGGTCTCCCAACGAAGCTCTAGAGTGATCTGAGCCGCATCACACACCACCCCCTGGCGCAGCCCCCCTAGGTCGCGCCACCAGGTGGTGTGGCCATCCTGGACCACCTATGGCGTCGCCCCTTCGCTTATATCATCCCCCAAAACCCTAATACTAGGGGAGCAACCACAGAAAGACTCCGCCGCCTCTGCGGGGCGGAAAAGAGAGAGAAAGAACTCTCCGGCGGGTAGGTTTCTGTTAGGGACATTCCTTCCCGAAGAGGGGAGATCGTCGCCATCAACACCATCATCAAGATAGACTTCATCGGGATCATAATCATCATCCTCACCACCATATCCACCAGCACCATCATCACCACTCCATCCCGCTGTAACAATTGGGTTGAATCTTGCATAGTTCTTAGGGGAAACTTTCCCGGTGTTGATTACTTTTGTAGTTGATGCTATTGAGTGGAACCATTGGATTATTGTTTATGTTCAGATTGTTATTCATCATTATACCAACTCTGATCTTGATCCATATGATGTCTCATGAGAAGTTTGTTTAGTTCTTGAGGACATGGGAGAAGTCATGTTGTTAGTAGTGGAATTGTGTTGAAGTAATATTCAATGGTTTGATATTTAAGTTGTGGTGTTATTATTCTAGTGGTGCCATGTGAACGTCGACTACATGATACTTCACCATTTAGGGCCTAGGGGAATGCATTGTGTACTTGGATACTAATTGTGGGGTTGCCGGAGTGACAGAAACCTGAACCCCCGTTAGGAAACCTTTGCACAAGGGATTGTAGGATCTCAGAGTTTAATGTTGTGGTTGGGTTTTTATCTTAATTACTATCTTGTAGTTGCAGATACTTGCAAGGGGTTTAATCACAAGTCTGTATTAGTCCAAGTAAGGTCGATACATTAGCATAGGTTCACCCACACAACACTTATCCAACCAAAGAAGATTAATCAACTATATGAAGCGAAAGCACTTGACAATATTCCCATGTGTTCTCGAGAACGTTTGGTCCTCATAAGTAATACAACCGGCTTTTCCTTTGCTGAATAAAGGATTGGGCCACTTGCTGCGATTATTATTGTCTTTATTTACTTGCACTTTATTTGTTTGCGTAATCAAAAACCCCTACAAATCCGTTTGCTAAGTATTTATAGAGAATTCCTGATCCAAACCACTAGTTAACACCTTCTGCTCCTTGCTGGGATCGACACTCCTATTTATCAAAAGTACTACAATACACCCCCTATACTTGTGGGTCATCAAGGTCCTCAAATATTACGGTGTGCAGCTTCACAATCTTCCTCCCAACTCCCTGCTAGAGCTTAGCGCTCACGCAGCTTTGAGGGAGGGTTTTCTTGGCATTAGGCCAAGTCTCACCCTTTTCCTATACTACTATGGTACCCAGAAGAACTCCATCAGTGCCGGTGTTCCTTACACCACTGCAGCTCTTAGCTTAGTCCTTAGGAGAAACCGAGTTTATGCTAGGATTAACGCTAGTGAATCTGTAAAACGTTGGGCCAGAACTTTCTTCTATAACAAGGATATTCCGGCTCCTGAAAAGGCGGAAGGTCTCCGGCCTTTGTCAACGGTGCCGCTCCCCACCAAGAATCATGGGAAGCAGAGGCACCAGAACTTTCGGATATCTTGATCCTCGCCAAGAGGCGGATTGAGTTCCTGATGAAGCATAAGGGCCTCCATGGATCCGACTTGATCCACTGTTGGCTGGATCGCCGGATCCAGCATCTGCAATATCAAGGAGATCGCCTCATGCACACATTCACCGGTGACAAGAAGGACAGCCTGCTGGTTAGCCCACATCATATTCCGACGAATGATTACAAGACCTGCATGCAGTTTTTGATCAAGGAGAGAGTGGAAAGAAAAGTTTCGGATGTCTCCCTAAAGATGTTTACGTCTACTCGCCCTCTGACTCCGGTAAATATTTTGACTCTACATTTGCGTTTTTTCATTCTTTTCTGTCTTATCCTCCGACTCTACTTTCATCGATACGTTTTGACTTTACGAGCTCGAGAAACTCCCTGAGTCTGAGTTAGCTCCACTAGAGGGCTATATTTTAGACGATCCGGAGGCGACAGAGGCTGATGAGGTGCAAGAAGTTCTTGCCTTCGCTTCCAAGAAGCGCAAGGCCAAGGAGGTTGATGTCACTACTGGCAGCCAAGTGTTGCCAGTAGTTAAAAGGTAAGAACCTTGTAAAAAAAATTCAGTACATTGTGCATTTGTTTTTTTCCGAAGCACACCTGACATTTGGATTTACGTGCAGAGCAAAAGCAGTTTTGAAGATCTAGTTGAAGCCAGATAGCAAGCAGGGCAAGCAGCCATGCCAGCAGAATCTTGTCATCTCCCCGGTAATGCCACCACAAACTCCAAGCAGTGCCCTGGCATCAGCACCAGATATTTCTACCTCTCCTGATGCCGGCTCTGCCGTCCCCGATGCCAGCACCACCTCGAAAGTCCTGGTTATCATTGGTAGCCAGGCAACTAACAAGGGTGAACCTGTCAAGGGTAATGATCCCATGGTAATGTCTACATGACAGATGGATAAAGTGGTCGGCTTTGCCGCCTCCGGCCTAAAGCGGAAGAAAAAGGAGGAGATTCTCAAGCTGGCTCAATCCAGTCTCGAGAAACAGATCCTTACACCGGAGATAGCAAGCCAGGAGACAGAAGACGTGGAGCTGGTCAGCCTCCTGGACCAAATTTTGGTCCGGGATGCGAAGATTGAGTCTGGCAAACTCCCAACGATGAACATTCCCTCCCTCTCCCTTGCCGAGAAAGTGTTTCACAACACTAAACTCGGATTTGAGAAGCTGCATCTTGAACATATTGTAAGTTTTCTGAATCTTATTTGCAGTGTTTATTTTCATATCCTCTAGCCCCCCAAGCATAAAGTCGGATAAACATCATAGAATTGAATCTGAGTTGATGCTTATAGGATTCAAAAGAACGATGTAGTGTAGCCCCCAAGGCTCGTGCTGTATTTTTACTTGTTAAATTTGCAGCCCGAGTCTTAGTAGCCATCTGATAGTATTCCGTCTTTAAACTTACAGAAAATTGCATCTTCCAACCAGGAATTGCTCAAGAATATATGCAATAAGCGGAAGGATATTAAGGCTCCGCGCCTTGAGAATTCAAAGTTGAAGATTGATAAAAATGAAGCAGAAGTTAAACTTTTCCTACTCCCTCTTTTTCATTTAATGATTTCCATAGTAAAACTATTCTGTTCGACTGATATTTCTTCCTTTGCAGAGTTACTTGTTGAATCTAGCAAGATGGTGGAGCAAGCCGAGAACTTCAAGTTCTTGGAGATGGAGAATGCTGAACTCCGGGACGAGCTCGAGAAGCTAAAGGTTGAATCGTAGAAATCCGTAAATACCGTCCTGCAGTCAAGCAATATGGAGATCAAGAGGCTGCTAGCCCTCCGAGATAAACAAATTGATGATCTCAAGAAGGACTTCAAGAGCTAGAGGGATCTAGCCTAGGCCACAGAGAAGGAACTGAATAGTCTCTAAGAGGATCGTGCTTAGTGGAACCACTACATGCTAGGTAAGATTTCCAACTTTCTTTCTTCGATTGAGTTTTCGACTTTCTTTTAATTAGTTTTGAATTTTTGGTTCTTTCCCAGATCCTCTGAACCTTTCCGAGTCTTCTTCCTTTGAACTTCGCCTCGAGCACATAAATCTCGTCAGAGATCTTCTTTTCAACTTTCGTCAGACTCTTGAAGAGGCTGTCGAGTCGGTTAGACTTTCCGACTTGCACAAAATGCCGGTGCTTGAGGTGAGGGACAGAGCCAAGGAGATTCCAAAGCTCATCGAAGACTAGAAGATCTCCTACGCTCGGACCGCTATGCAGACCGCCCTTACCATGGTGATGAGCCACCATATCTTTATGGAGATCTGGCACGTCGCCAAGGGCATCGCCGATGAGGACGATGAGGGTAACCTGCAGAACATCAAGGCTATCCAAGAATCCTGAGCAGGTTATGCTTGCCGTGTGGCGGAGATGACCAATTACATGGATCCATTCTTTGAATCCGTCGCTATGCCTCCCTCGCCTCAAGAGCCGTAAGATTGCCTCGTCGAAGGAGCTTCCGAGTCCCAGGTCCAGGATGACAACGATGTCGACTCCAACGCTCCACATTCTTCATCACCACCGCGTGATTCTACACCATAAACATTTATGATGCATTATTCTGAACTTTATCATTTGGTATGTAATGATGGATACAATATTTTGCTTTTGTATGTGCTGGTCTATAAGAACTAATGCCTTTACAATCTTAGCACTTGTTATTATATATTTTTATGTGTGTGCCCGAAAATTTCTTAAGCATATTTTTATGTTTTACACTTATCGCTTTATCTTGCTTTCCGCCGCGTCCCTTTCATGAGCCTGCCAACCTTTAGCACGGAAACTTTGCCGACCAACGAAGCTCAATTGCTAAACCAGTTTAAACTCAGAAACAAAGCCGGCTTCTAGTACCAACAATTCATTACTCGGAAGATACCCGCGTCTGAGCAATCAGATAAAAAAACCAAAGTATAAACAATAATTGAATTTTTTACCCTAAGGTAATTATTTTTTAAATACTCAAAAATCATAACCAGAACCAACATGAGCATAAAGTACTTTCAAACATTCTGGGATTTTTGAAAACGACATGCTCGTTTGGAAAAAAGATGGTAAAAACTTATAAAAAATAACATATGAGGAAACCAATACATTATTTCACTTTGAACATGTACATATATGATTATAAGGAAATATAACTAAGAATAGAAGGGACGTAGCTGTGCAATATTCCATGGACGGTCTATCTCATCCGGGTCTATACTACCGCCAGCTCTCTTTCTCTTTCGAGTGTCTAGTCTTTCCTTGACTGGTCTCATATCGGTTAAATAATATGACCCATTATGCAAAACTCTGCTAATCATAAAAGTTCATTCCAAATCGAGGAAAGTTTGTGCTTTCTTTTTTGCACAAGTCGGAGAACCAAATCGCCCTTCCTGAAAGAACGGTTCTGCACTCTCTTACTATGATACTTGCGCAACTTCTGCTGATAGGCTGTAGATATCTGCTCAGAAACGACGCGAACTTCTTTGATTATATCGAGATCACACTGTCGAGAAACTTCCGCATATTCTTTGATATATGCTTTGACTCGAGGAGACTAATTAATTAGATCATTTGGAAGAACTTCTTCTGCACCGTAGACCAAGAAGAAATGATTGTATCCGGTTGATCTGTCAGGAGTTGTACGTAAGCTCCATATCACAGGCGGTAATTCTTACGCCCAAGCCCCCGCGACACGATGAAGTGGTGCCTCGAGACGAGGTCGGAGTCCTTGTAAAATAAGACCGTTAGTTCTTTCAACTTGTCCATTATCCTGTGGATGCGCGACTGATGCTATATCGAGTCGGATCCCTTGCTGCTCACAAAATTCGGCAACTTCCCCCATGGAAAAGTTGCTCCCATCGTCCGTAATTATACTGTGCGGATATCCTAATTAGATGATCACGTCATCGACGAACTTTCTAGCTGTGGCTCCATCGCAACTTGTTACGGGTTTAGCCTCAATCCACTTTTGTAAATTTATCCACCATCACTAGTAGTTGAGTAAATCCACATTTTTCCATGCGAAACGGCCCTACCATATCAATCCCCAAGACCGCAAATGGCCATGTAATAGGGATTTTTCATAGCTGATCAGCCGGAATATATGCCTGATGGGCGTACTTTTGGCAGCCTTTACACGATTTAACCATTTTGTCGGCATCCGCCTTAGCTATAAGCCAAAAGAATCCATGTCTAAAAGCTTTTGCCACTAAAGATTTGGCTCCAGCGTGGTGACCACACTCGCCTTCGTGGATTTCTTGCACGATTTCCACTCCTTCTTCCGGAGAAATAAATCACTACAAATCCCCAGAAACACTCCGCTTATAGAGCTCACGATTTATTATTGTGTAGGCTTTTGCTCATCGGACGATCTGCCGGCTCAAGACTTCGTCTTCGGGTAATTTTCCATCTATCAGGAAATCCAGATAGGGTTTTGTCCAACTAGGAATTACAGCCAGAACTGCTATTAAAGGTGAGTCAGATTTCATCGGATAGTCCTCATCAACTCCAGTGACGGAGGGGACCTTTAAATGCTCTAAAAAAGTGTCATCCGGGACTTGTTTCCGCGCAGAGCCTATCCGATAAAGCATCTGCTTCCTCATTTTCTGCTCGAGGGATGTGCTGAACCTCAAAACCCTCGAACGATTTAGATAATTCATCCATGATAGCTTTGTAGGCTGCCATGTGTTTGTTTGCATTACAGATATCGGATACTTGCTGAGCAACTAAATTTGATTCTCCGTAACATATGAGTCTTGTTACGCCAATGTTCTTGTCCATGCGTATTCCATGTAATAATGCTTCATACTCGGCAATATTATTGGTTGCCGTGAAGTTTATAACACATAGAACAACTTGTCTCCTTGGGGTGACTTGAGCACCACGCCAGCCCCCGAGCCTCCTCGTGCTTTTGATCCGTCAAAGTGAAGGGTCCAAAATTTTGAGTCTAGAGGACTTGTATTTTCTGCCGTCTCCGTCCAATAAACGACAAAATCGGCCAGTATTTGGTACTTGATTGTTGTATGTGGCTTGTACTCAATGTCGAAAGCTGCAAGCTCTATTCTCCACTTTGTGACACGTCCTGTGGCGTCGCGATTGTTGATTATGTCTCACAGGGGAGCAGTACTCGCAACTGTGATCTTATGCTCTTGAAAGTAGTGTCGTAGCTTTCTGGATGCGAAGAACACTCCATAGGCTAGCTTTTGATGGTGTGGATACCATGGTTTCGACTCTGTCAGAACCTCACTCAGGTAGTAAGTTGGACGTTGCACCTTATGCTCATGACCTTCCTCCTCGCGCTCTACTACTGTTACCACACTTATGACTTTATTAATCGTTGCAATGTAAAGTAACATAGGCTCCTAAGGCTCTGGCGCTGCGAGAACTGGTGGATTTGAAAGTAAGTCTTTCAAACTTTGTAGGGCAGTATCGACTTCCTGGGTCCAGACAAATTTTTCAGTTTTCTTCAAGAGTTTGTATAAAGGTGTGGCTCTTTCTTCGAGCCAGCTGACGAACCGAATCACTGCTGCGATGAAACCAGTGAGGCGTTGCACGTCCTTCAGGCGAGTCGGCCTGGTAATGTTGAGTATAGCCTTAATTTTATCCCGGGTTCACCGCTATGCCTCTTTCATACACGATGAAACCTAACAATTTTCTGGCTGGAATTCCAAAGAAACATTTCTTTGGATTTAGCATCATGTTGAATTTTCGTAGGCTAGCAAATGTTTCCTCTAATTCGGAAATTAAAGTTTCCTTCTTTTTGGACATAACTGCTATGTCATCTACATATACATGGACGTTACGTTCGATTTGGTCGTTAAGACAATGTTGCATAGTACGTTGATATGTTGCTCCTGCGTTCTTTTAGCCAAAAGACATAGTTTTGTAGCAGAAGGTTCCAAAAGGAGTGACGAAAGACATCTTGATTTGATCCTATTTTTTCGTCGGTATTTGGTGATATCTGGAATATGCGTCAAGAAAACAGAGTAATTCTGATCCTGCCGTTGAGTCGATAACTTGATCGATTCTTGGCAAAGGGAACGGGTCTTTTGGACAGGCTTTGTTCAAAGCGGTATAATCCACACACATCCTTAATTCAATAGTGTCCTTTTTAGGGACGAGTACAGGATTTTCCACCCAATCTGTGTGGATGACCTCTGTTATGAATCCGGCTAATTCTAGTCGGCCTAATTCCTTGGCTATTGCTTTGCGCTTTTCATCGCCAAACCATTGTAGGGACTGTTTGATGGGTTTAGCATTAGGGTACACATTAAGAGAGTGCTCGACAAGTTTCCTAGGTACTCCAATCATCTCAGAAGGCTGCCATATGAAGATATCACTATTAGCTTTGAGGAACTCGACAAGCGCGCTTTGCTATGCGTGGTCTAAGCCTACCCCTATGTTCGTCGTCTTGGAGTGATCATCTTCCTTCAGCAACATTTTATTTGTCTCTTCTGACACCTTGAACTTCATGCTTGGCTTCAGCACCTCGTTCTTCATAGCGGGCATCTCGGACAGATCAATGGTCTTCTTGATCTCCTAGTACTCCTGGGCGTGCAGCATGACTTCAGCAAAGGCGGCAGATCCTTCATCGCACTCTCGTGCTTTCTTCGGATTTCGCCGGATGGTGATGACGCCCTTTGGACCTGGAAGTTTTATCATATTGTAAATGTAACAGGGGCCAGCCAAGAACGCCCAGAAAGCCGGACGCCCAAAGATGGCGTGGTAAGCACTTTTGAACGGTACCACCTTTAAAGAGAGTGGTTTGGTCCGATAATTGTCTCGGGTTCCGAATGTCACGTCCAGTGTGATCTCTCCCAGAGAATCCGCCTGTCTCCCTAGTATAATGCCATGAAAATTTACACTGTTGTAACTCAATTGGCTCTCATGGATCTTCATGCGGTGGAGCGTTTTGATGTAGAGGATGTTAATGCTGCTGCCACCGTCCATGAGGGTTTTAGAGAACTCATAGCCATCAATAAGAGGATTGACGACCAGAGGGTACTTTCCCCGACTATGTGTTTTCCTCGGGTGATCTGAGCGATCAAAGGTGATGGTTACATCTGACCAATCCAGAAACTGGGGGACAGCCGGAACCGTGGCACTGAGCTCACGAAGAATCACTTTCTTGACCTTTGCCGGCTGAGTCCCAAGGAAGCAGGCGTATGTGTCTTTCTTTGTGTGATAATCCTTCTTTCCATCCGACTTGGGATGTGCGGCATCCTCTTCTTCCATGTCGGAATCTGCCTTGGGCTCCTTGCTGTTCTCAAATTTTTTCTTTCCTTTTCGTCGCTTGGCCCTGTAGCTAGCGGATTCGTATTTTTTGATGTAGTCACTGAAACAACACTCGGCATTTGTGTGGGTAGATCCTCCGTTACTGTCCAAGTGGTGGACACATGGATTGTTGGCAATGTCGGCCTAGGTATAGGTTCTTCCGGGTTGCCGCTCTTCTCTGCCCTGGATTCGGGAAGTTCTGTGGCCTCGACCCCGGCCGCCTTCGTGCCCTCCTCGTCCTCCGAATCCGAATGTTGCGTTGACAGCTGCATTTTCCGGAGCCGGTTTATCGTCCAAGGTGTTCTTACGCTTCTGTGTTTGCTGTTTTGGCTACTTGGCAGCATTAGGATTGGCCAGAATATTTAGCAGCCCTTCTGTATCATCATCGACGTCTACATACTTGCTCGCTGTTTCTATCATCTCTCCCAAATCTGTGACGTGGTCACACTTCAGGCTGTGACGCAAAATTCCGACTGTGAGTCCTGCAATGAAAGCCTCAATCGCAATTTGCTCGTTTACTCCCTCACAGGAGTTTTTTGTGTTGATCCAGCGTCCGAGGTAATCCCAGAAAGTTTCTCCGGGTCTTTGAGTGCAACGCTGCAAGTCTCCGACTATGCAAGGCCTCCTGCATTTTCTCTCGAAGTTTGAAAAGAACGCACTTTTCATATCATACCAGTTATGAATTGAATTCTTTGGCATTTCATTGAGCCATGATCGAGCCGTCTTCCTCAGCATAAGTGGGAGATATCGGACTTTGACCAAGCTGTTTCCTCCTTTGGTGATGCAGCAAGCCTGGAAAAAATCTTGGAGCCAAGTATCTGGTCGAGCCGCGCTGTCGTAGGGTTGGATGTGTTTGGTAATACCAAAGTCAACCGGAAAATTGGTTTGTCGGATGCATGGGCCAAAGCACTTGGGTCCAACGTATACGTCTTCTTCCTCATACCGCCGCTCTTCTATGTTTGACTCAATGTGGTGGAGAGCGTATTTTGGCGAGAGAGAGACCTGCGCCTTGGAGGCTCGCGTCTTCTGCGCAGCGGAGTTGGATTTCTGCTTCTCCTCTCACCATTGCTGCCTCCGCCCCTGCGGCTTCCATGGCTGCGATGAGATCCTTCATTGTTGCTGCCTGGAGGCGATGGTGGCCCTGGTGGATTGTTTCCGGCTGGGTTACATGGTGGTGGTGGAGCCTCATTATGCTGACTCCAAGGTTGGTTTCTTCAGGCTCCATCCCTACTTGATTCAGGTCGATCCAGATCATCTCTTCGTCCGGCGTTACCAGCCAGACGGCTCGATGGTGGCATTCTTAGCCGATCATGTTCTCGCTAGCGGCGCACTTTTGGGTCTTCTCTGTAGCGGTTGTTTTGCTGACAATGGCCCTGATGAGGTACCATTTCCCTTATGGCATCTTCAGACGCAGCCGGAATAACTCTCGCCCAGTCACATGCGGGCCTGCGATGATGACCGTTTGATCTGGTCCTTGAATTTTCTTCTTCTCCTCGGGGACGATAGAGTTGATCTGTATCCCTGCGGGGTCTCTCGTTAGCGCTTTGGTTAGCGCCAGTGTGGCAAAATTCTGACTTTGAGGCTAGCTTGCCAATGAATGACGCGGCCTTCTTCTGTTGTTTCAATCCTTTGTCCAGCAACACAACACATTGCCGGACTTGCTCGGGCAACAGATTATTGGCGTGGATAGCCCGAGCCACTGCAGCGTTCTCCAAAGGCGTGATGTAGACCCGGGTATTCTCTCCAGATTTACTGTCGAATAGATCTCTGTGGATATCCGGGTTCCTATTAGTAAGAACCAGACCTTCCCTTGTCTTGTTTGGTAGTCTCTTGAAATCTGACTGGTATTTGGTAGGATCGCTATCTAATTGATGTTTAAGCTCGACGATGCGTGCAACTTCTTCGAGTAAAAACAAGCGGTGCTTTTCCAGGTCCTCGGCCCTTTTCTCCAGCGCATCTAGAGTAAGATCCGAAGCAGTTGGGATTGGTATTGTGAGAGCATCTCCGTAAATTTCTCATGCACCCTTGGTGACAACGTGTCCATCTACAGGAGGGTTGGTCGACGTGGGTTTAATTGGATCTCCGTCCTGATTCTCCATCTTGATCTCTTCATCAAATTTTTCTTTGTTGGTTTCCTCGACATTCGGCTCTGCCGGTGTCGGATTTTTGTTCTTCTTATTCTTCTTTGACCTCCCAGTAGCCTTAACGTGCGTACCGGTGGTAAAGACGGCTTTTGGTCTAGTACCGGGAGATAAAATTTCGTCGGTACTTTCCATAGTAGTTGGCTTCTAGACCTCGGATGAGTATCTGGTGTCCATGTCATCTTGCAAGGTGTATTTTTCGTCCATGCTATCGTACAGACTCTAAGGTGTCTCCGGATCACCTTGCGCTGGTTTGGATGCGTAGTCTTCTTCGTACTCCTCCATCTCCTTCTCGAAGTCTTGAAGTCCCTACGACATTAATGACTCCTGAGGGGAACCAGGTAAGTCGGTGTTTTCTTCGATTGCGTCGAGAACTGAATCGTTTTCGGCTCCTGCATCGACAAAGTTGGATCCAGAGCTTACGTGGTATACGAAGCAGTGCTTCTTCTTGTTCATCTTATGAAGGTAGTGGCACAGCTGGGTTTCCGCCTCTGCCATCTCAAAGCTTCCCCTTATGTCGGTGATTGCTTCGTAGTCGATGTGGGGGCGTTTCGTCATCTTATTTATCATGTGCCTCAAGAGTGTTTTTCTTCTACGACATCGGCAGGAACGGATCCGAAGCGTATATATTCCTCATCTGTGTATCCGATCTCAACGGGGAGATCTGATCCTGATTTTTCTTCCACCACTTCTTCCACTACACAAGTGTGCTGGGTGGGTTCAAGATTTTCCGGGATCTTGAACTTTTCCACCTCTTCGGACATAGCAGATCCAGATTATTCTTACTCCATGGTCATCACCTCAAGGGTGGGTTGGGTGGGTTTAGCGAAACCGAGGTAATTATCGATCTCGCCGATAGACATAGGTTGTCACGGGCTTACTAGATGGAATCCAAGTATCGTCGAGAAGAAAGAGAGACACATCACTGGCATAGACCACACGACCCATAGCAATTGTTTTGCCAATTCCTGAACACGCAGATTCCTCCTGGAATGAAGCTCCGAAAGTCACCCGCCCCATGGTGGGCGCCAACTGTCATCGGATTGTCGATAAGTACGCCATAGGGGGTCCTGACGGCGTTGAGAAGATGGGATGTGAGACGTCGGATGTTTTGGAATGGTCAACACAAGTTTACCCAGGTTCAGATCCGACTTCGGTGATCGGTTCCTACTCCTGCTAGCAACCCAGTAATATATCGGCAAGAGCCGGTTGTTACAATGGATTACAAGAGAGATTCACATGTGTGAGTAGGTTGTGGTGTTGTTAGATTGGTTGTGCCCTAAAGGCTCCCATAGGGCCGGTTTATATAGTCACTGGGACCTAGGGTTATAGGAGAGATATTTTCGGCTACGTTACAGAGTCGGTAACTAGATACAGTTTGGACTACAAGTAATACTACATGCCTAAGTCAATAACTCTTCTGGGCCTTGTCGTAGCCAGAAGTGGCTCCTCCTCTTTCTCTGACTAGGCCACCCTTGAAGCAAAGCTCTAACCCGTTGGTGGGCCACCCTAGTCAGTGAGTCCTGTGGGTATACCCGGAAAGTATATCCCCAACAATGTAGCATGAGACTTACACATGCGTTGCAACTAGGTTGAATCTGAGAATTTAATGAGTTGCAACTAGATTACAACTAAAAATTTAATGAGCTGCAACTAGGTTGCAACTGAGAATTAGTACAAATTCTATAACTTACAACTTAGTTGCAACTGAGAATCAGCATAAATAGTAGGATAAAGTCAGCAACTTAAACATAAGAAGTTCTAAGTCTCTTGAGATCTAAGCACTCCCTTTAAAAAACTATCACCACTGGTCCAGAGTAACAACATAACAAAATGCAGCGATTGATCTGTTAGGCCACACTAACTATGTTTCTAACAGTCGGGGTCTGCTGTCATGATGTGACCAATGATAACAGTCAAAGGAGAGGAGGATAAACGTGTACTAAATTTTGAGGTCTTCTATAAGTTTCCCCACCCAATCACGAGAACACATATCTGAAGGAAATATTGTTAGAGATATGCCCAAGAGGCAATAATAAAAATAATTATTATTATACCTTTGTGTTTATGATAAATGTTTACATTCATGCTATAATTGTATTAACCGGAAACATTAATACTTGTGTGATTTTTAAACTAGTTAGAGTCCCTAGTATAGCCTCTTTGTAATACTAGCTTGTTGGTTAATAGATGATCATGGTTTCCTGATCATGAACATTGAGATGTTATTAACAACAAGATCATATCATTAGGATAATGGTGTGATGGACATACTCCTATAGATAAGCGTATCATAAAGATCAAGTCATCTCAATAGTTTGTTTGCTTATTTCAGATACATAGTAACATAAATCCTTCGACCATGAGATCATGTTAATCACCATCACCGGATGGATGCTTTGATGACATCAAACACCATTTCGTAACTAGGTGGTTATAAAGGTGGCATTGAGTGTTTGGAAAGTATGTATTGAGGCACATGGATCAAGAGTGGGATTTGTCCATCCATATGACGGATAGATATACTCTAGGCCCTCTCAGTGAAATGTCATCCAATTAGCTTGCAAGCATGTGACTGGCTCACAAGGGATCACATATCACAGGAACGAGTAAAGAGTAATCATGTCATCCAATTAGCTTGCAAGCATGTGACTGGCTCACAAAGTATCGTATGTAAATGGTTCATTCGATCACAAAGTAATCATAGAAATATATGGGAGCCATACGAATTTCCAGATTCCTCTATTGGTTATTGATCGGAGAAGAGTCTCAATCATGTCTGCATAATTCACGAACCGTAGGGAGACACACTTAAGGATTCAATGTTGTTTAGTAGATATGGAAAGTGAGTAAAGAGACCGAATGTAGTTCGGAGTCTTGGATGGGATCCGCGATATCACGAGGAGATACGGAATGGTCCGAAGAATAAGATTCATATAAGGAAAGTCCAATTTCAGAGTTCGGAAATGGTTCCGGTGTTTTCACCGGAATGTTCTAGAAGGGTCTAGAAGGTTCACCGATCCGGAAGGGTAAGGGTACATGGATGTGTCGTGACAAAGTGGAATGGTTACATCATGTCCTAGGTCACTTGTTTGTACACTTGGAAGAGATAAATCAAACTCTAATTTGAAAGTCAAAAAGGCAGTTTGAAAAAGTCAAACTGGGACAATTGAAGGGTTTCGCAGCATAGTAAACCAAAAAAATTCTACTGGAACAATTGAACGGGAAAGCCAAGATCTAATCTAGGAGATGCAAACAACGAGGAGGAATAGATGAGATCTTCATACCCTTGAAGATTCGCATAGCGGAACATTCGACGGAACGTGGGTGATGTAGTCGTACTCGCTTCTCCTCCTCGCGATCCGATCCGATCTAACACCGCAAGTGGCGATGCCTCCGAGAGATGCACACGTGCGCCACCTCGACGTATCTTGCTTCCTCGGTCCAGCAAGTGGGGTGGAGAGATGGATTGGATCTACAACGCGACGGCGCAGTGCAAGCGGTGGAGAGTTTCTGCGGCAGGGCTTCGCCTACGCGCAGTCGGGAGGGAGAGAGAGAGGAGGGGCAGCAGGGCGGCTAGGGTTGAGGAGGAGGTGTAGGGGAGGGGTGCGCCCCTAGCCCTCTTTATATAGAGGGGTGGGCGGCCAGTCCTAGCCCCTTCCCCAAGCCCTATGCCGGCGGCCAAGGAGGGAAGAGTGGGGGGCAAGTTCCCCCCTCCCTTCTAGAAGGTCCCCTAGGGTTTCCTAGGTGTTTGGCCGGATGGGCCCTATGGGGCCTTGTGCCCCTGGCCCAATGCGGCCAGGGCACTCCCTCATAGGCCCATGCCCCCTCCCGACAAGTGGGGCCACGTTGGTCCCACTCCGGAAGGTTCTAGAAGCTCCCGGTACAATACCGATTAACCCGAAACAATTCCGAACTCCAAAATCTGCTTTGCCTTATATGAATCTTATTCTCCGGACCATTCCGGAACCTATCGTGTCTCGGATCCCATCCGAGACTCCGAACAAAAACTCATAAACCAATTATCCAATCTATCCTAGCGTCGAGACACGTTAAGTGTGTGACCCTTCGGGTTCGAGAATATGCAGACATGATCTTCTCTCAATAATCAACAGCGGGGTCTGGAAACCCATATTGACTCCCACACATTCATCGATGATCATATCGGATGAACCATGATGCCAGGATTCAATCAATCCCATATATAAATTCCCTTCGTCTCGCGATATTTTACTTGCCCGAGATTTGATCGTCGGTACCGGTATACCTAGTTCAATCTTGTTCACAGCAAGTACTTTACTCGTTCCGTAATCCGATATCACTTTGTGATTAACTCCTTAACCACGTGCTTGCAAGCGGTGTTGATATCGATTACCGAGTGGGCCCGAAGTATATCTCTCCGACTTGGGAGGGACAAATCCCATCTCGATACATACAACCCAACAGGTACTTTCCGATCACCTGAGAGACACCTTTATGATCACCCTCTCATAGGATGACGTTTGATGACCTCAAAGCTTTCTTCCGATATCATGGAGTTGTATTATCTCATGGTCTAAGGAATACAATATTTGACATAATAAAAGCTTCGCAAAGATGAACACGATGACACGATCTAATTGCTCCGCTTAGTTTGGTTATATCCATCATATCATTCTCCCAATGATATGATCCCATTATTAATCGACAACTCATGTCTATGGTTAGGAAACCTTAACCATCATTTAATCAATGAGCTAGTCCATAGAGGCATACTAGGGACACAGTGTTGTTCACAAACCACACAAGTATTAAAGTTTCCGCTTAATACAATTCTAGCATGGAATATAAACTTTATCATGAACAAGAATTATAATAATAACATCTTTATTATTGCCTCTAGGGCATAATTCCAACAGTCTCCCACTTGCACTAGAGTCAATAATCTAGTTTACATATGGAAACAATCTAACACCCATGGCACTAAGGTGCTGATCATGTTTTGCACGTGGAAGAGGTTAAGTCAATGGATCTGCGACATTCAGATCTGTATGTACTTTTCTAATCTTCAGATCTCCATCTGCTATATAATCTCGGATTATATGAAACTTGCGGTTGATATGCTTGGTCTTTGGATGATATCTTGGTTCCTTAGCTAGTGCTATGGCGCTAGTGTTGTCACACAATATCTTCAGTGGGTCCAAGGCACTTGGAACCACGCCAAGCTCAGTGATGAAGTTCCTGATCCAAACTCCTTCCCTTGACGCTTCTGCAGCAGCCATGTATTCCGCTTCTACTGTAGATCCCGCGATCACGCTTTGCTTGCAGCTTCTCTAGCTCACAGCTCCTCCATTCAAAACATAAACGTATCCTGTCTAAGATTTAGAATCATCCTTGTCGGTGTCGAAACTAGCGTCGACGTAACCCTTTACAACGAGTTGTTCATCACCTCCATAGACTAAGAACATTTCTTTAGTCCTATTTAGGTACTTTAGGATGTTCTTCACGGCTGTCCAGTGTTCCACTCCTGGATCACTTTGGTATCTGCTCGTCAAACTAAGAGCATTGGACACATCCGGTCTAGTACACAACATGGCATACATGATAGAACCTATGGCCGAGGCATAATGCACTTTGCTCATAGCTTCTCTATCATTTACCATAGCTGGACACTGAGCCTTTCTCAATATCTTACCTGACAACATAGGCACTGAACCTTTCTTTGCCTTATCCATTCTGAACCTTTTCAGAACTTTGTCTAGGTATGTACTCTGGCTTAAAGCTATCGGGCGTCTTTGTCTATCTCTATAGATTTTGATGCCCAATATATAAGCAACTTCCCCTAGGTCTTTCATTGAAAAACATTTGTTCAAATAACTCTTCACATCGTTAAGCATGTCAATGTCATTTCCAATAATCAATATGTCATCCACATATAGTACCAGAAATGTCACTGAGCTCCCACTCACTTTCTTGTAGATACAAGCTTCGTAGCAATTTGGAACAAATCCAAAGCTCTTGATCACTTGATCAAAACGAAGGTTCCAACTCCGAGATGCTTGCTTCAGTCCATAAATGGAACGCTGAAGTTTGCACACTTTATCAGCATCCTTAGGATCGACAAAACCTCGGGTTGCATCATATACAACTCTTCATCAATGTTTCCATTGAGGAACGCACTCTTGACATCCATCTGCCATATTTCATAATCATGAAACGCAGCAATTGCTAATAAAATCCGAATGGACTTAAACATCTCTACGGGAGAGAAAGTCTCATCGTAGTCAACACCTTGAACTTGTCGAAAACCTTTCGCGACAAGTCGTGCTTTATAGACGGTAACATTACCATCCGCGTCCGTTTTCTTCTTGAAGATCCATTTGCACTCAACGGCCTTTCGATCGCTAGGAGGGTCCACCAAAGTCCATACTTGGTTTTCGCTCATGGATCCCAATTCGGATTTCATGGCCTCTAGCCATTTCTCAGAGTCTGGGATCATCATTGCTTCCTCATAGTTCGCAGGTTCACTGTAGTCTACTAACAAGACAGTTAAGACAGGGTTGCCATACCACTCAGAAGGGGCACGCGACCTTGTCGACCTGCGACGTTCAGTAGTAGCATCATCCGAAGCTTCATGATCCTTGTCATTAGCTTCCTCTATTGTTGGTGCAGGCGGCACTGGAACAATTTCAGGTGCTGCGCTACTCTCCAACTCAAGAGAAGGTTCAACAACCTCGTCTAGCTCTACTTTCCTCCCACTCACTTCTTTCGAGAGAAACTCCTTCTCAAGAAAGGATCCGTTCTTTGCGACAAACACTTTGCCTTCGGTTCTGTGATAGAAGGTATACCCAATAGTTTCCTTAGGGTATCCTATGAAGACGCATTTCTCCGCTTTGGGTTCGAGCTTGTCCGGCATCAACTTCTTGACGTAAGCTTCGCATCCCCAAACTTTAAGAAACAACAACTTAGGTTTAGCACCAAACCATAGTTCATACGGTGTCGTCTCAACGGATTTAGATGGTGCCCTATTTAAAGTGAATGCAGCGGTTTCTAATGCATAACCCCAAAATGATAACGACAAATCACTAAGAGACATCATTGATCGGACCATATCTAATAGAGTTCGGTTCCGACGTTCAGACACACCATTGCGCTGTGGTGTTCCGGGTGGCGTGAGTTGCGAAACAATTCCGCTTGCTTTAAGATGCGTGAGAAAATCATAACTCAAATATTCACCTCCACGATCGGATCGTAGAAACTTAATCTTTCTGTTACGATGGTTTTCCACTTCATTCTGAAATTCTTTGAACTTTTCAAATGTTCCAGATTTATGTTTCATTAAATAGATATACCCATATCTACTTAAGTCATCGGTAAAAGTGAGAAAGTAGCGATATCCACCGCGCGTCGAAACACTCATCGGTCCGCATACATCGGTATGTATGATTTCCAACAAGTCCGTTGCTCGCTCCATCATTCCGGAGAACGGGGTTTTGATCATCTTGCCCATGAGGCATGGTTCGCATGTGTCAAATGATTCAAAATCAAGAGACTCCAAAAGTCCATCAGAATGGAGTTTCTTCATGCGTTTTAGACCAATATGACCTACTCCCTCCGTTTCAAAATATAAGATGTTTTAGGTTTGTGAAGAAAGTGAATCTAGACTTGCTTTAGTATATAGGTTCACTCCAAAGTTTAGTGAACCTATATACTAAAGCAAGTCTAGATTCACTTTCTTCACAAACCTAAAACATCTTATATTTTGAAACGGAGGGAGTAGACGACAGTGCCACAAATAAGTAGTATTATCACTATCTACCTTGCATCTCTTAGCCTCAATGTTATGGATGTGTGTTTCATCCCTTTCGAGATTCAGAAGAAATAAACCATTCACAACAGGTGCATGACCATAAAAGATGTTACTCATATAAATAGAACAACCATTATTCTCAGATTTAAATGAATAACCGTCTTGCAAAACACGATCCAGATATGATGTTCATGCTCAACGCAGGCACATAATAACATTTATTAAGGTTTAAAACTAATCCCGAAGGTAAAACTAAGGAGAGCGTGCCGACGGCCATCACATCAACTCTTGATCCGTTGCCAACGCGCATCGTCACCTCATCCCTCGCAAGCCGCCGTCTATTCTGTAGCTCCTGTTTCGAGTTACAAATATTAGCAACTGAACCAGTATCAAATACCCAGGCACTACAACGAGGGCTAGTAAGGAAAACATCAATAACATGTATATCAGATATACCTTTGATGGTGCCAGCCTTCTTGTCCGCTAAGTACTTCGAACAGTTGCGCTTCCAGTGACCCTTGTCCTTGCAATAGAAGCACTCAGTGTCTGGCTTAGGTCCAGACTTGAGCTTCTTCTCAGCAGGGGAAACGCGCTTGCCGCTGCCTTTCTTGAAGGGCTTCTTTGCACCCTTACCTTTCTTAAAGCTGGGAGGCTTGTTGAACATCAACACATGATTATCCTTTTTGATGTCCACCTCCGCAGCTTTCAGCTTAGCGAAGAGCTCGGTGATCGTATCAGTGGAACCAATCTGATTATGAGTCACTACAAAACTTTTGTAGCTGGGAGGGAGTGATTGCAGAACCCTGTCAATCTTGAGCTCCTCTGGAATCTTGCAGTCCAGTTGCTCAAGACGTTGAGTGTAGCCCGACATCTTTATGGCGTGCTCACTAACGGAACTCCCTTCCTCCATCTTGCAGTTAAAGAATTTCTCAGAGATCTCATATCTCTCAGAACGGGCCTGAGTCTGAAACATAGTTTTCAGCTCCTCAAGAATCTCAAAGGGCCCGGGATAATCTTCAAAACGATTTTGAAGGTCCGATTCCATAGCAAACAACATGGTGCTCTTAATCACACCATAATCATCTTTGCGCGACTGATAAACAGCTTTCTCATCAGCCGGCGCATCTACAGCAAGGGCGTCACCTAGCGCATCCTCAAGGACATAGTCCTTTTGTCCGCCAGCGAGAATGATTCTCAGATTGCGGAACCAGTTGGTGAAGTTAGACCCATTGTTTCTAATCTTTTCTTTCTCAGCAAAAACGTTGAAGTTGAAGTTGGACTTAGCCATTTGATCTACAAAATTTGCAAGTACAATTTAGACTATGTTCATGATAACTAGTTCAACTTAATCAAATTACTAGATGAACTCCCACTAAATTCAACATCCCTCAAGTTGTTTAGTGAACATGATCCAAATTCACCACACCTAATCCGATCTTCACGAGAAGAGATGTGTTTTAAATGGTGGACAACAAAGTGTCGATCATATCATTCATATGACTCATGCTTAACCTTTCGGTTCATGTGTTCCGAGGCCATGTCTGTACATGCTAGGCTCGTCAAGTCAAACCCAAGTATTTCCGCGTGTGCAAAACTGGCTTGCACCCGTTGTATGTGAACGTAGAGTTTATAGCACCCGATCATCACGTGATGCTTGAACACGACGAACTTTCGCAACGGTGCATACATGGGGAGAACACAGTTTTATCTTGATCTTTAAGTGAGGAATCATCTTATAATGCTACCGTCGCGATCTAAGCATAATAAGATACACAAAAGGATAAACATCAAATGCATATAAATTTATGTGACATGGTATAGCCAATCTTCGCGCAATAATCTCCATCTTGTGCGTGCCGGCATGATCTCCATCACTCCACCATGATTGTCTCCACCACGAATAGCAACTACAACTATTGCTAACTACTTAGCGATAAAGTAAAGCTATTACATGGCCTATAAGAAGTTGACACACAGGTCATACACAATTATAAAGACAACCATATGGCTCCTGCCGGTTGTGTACTCATCGACATGCAAGTCGTGAAACATTACAAAACATGATCATCGCATACAACATACACATCACATCTTGGGCCATACCATATCACAGAAAACACTCCCTGCAAAAACAAGTTAGACGCCTCTTACCTACGGAACGATTGTTACCTACGGAAAGCCACAACGGTGATATTATGGTTGCCAAACTCCGGTGTAAATCCCATGACAACTATAGTGAGAGAAACTGGCATCCACGAGCCGCATGTGTGGAACAAGCCACACGTCAAGTGCGGAGCCGGTCTCGCGAACAACGTCGCGTAAAGTTGGCCTGGACCGCTTCGATCTCACTATCCCGCATCATAAGAAAAACACAAACAAGAGGCTTGCAACAGAAAACATCAACGCCTGCAACAACCATGTTGTGTTCTACTCGTGAAACACATCTACGCATAGATCTAGCTCTGATACCACTGAAGGGTTTCGCATCATAGTAAATCAAAAAAAATCTACGGATGCGAACGGGAAAGCCAAGATCTAATCTAGGAGATGCAAACAACGAGGGGGAATAGATGAGATCTTCATACACTTGAAGATTCGCACAGCGGAACGTTCGACGAAACGTGGGTGATGTAGTCGTACTCGCTTCTCCTCCTCGCGATCCGATCCGATCTAACACCGCAAGTGGCGATGCCTCCGAGAGATGCACACGTGCGGCACCTCGACGTATCTTGCTTCCTCGGTCCAGCAAGTGGGGTGGAGAGATGGATTGGATCTACAACGCGACGGCGCAGTGCAAGCGGTGGAGAGTTTCTGCGGCAGGGCTTCGCCTACGCGCAGTCGGGAGGGAGAGAGAGAGGAGGGGCAGCAGGGCGGCTAGGGTTGAGGAGGAGGTGTAGGGGAGGGGTGCGCCCCCAGCCCTCTTTATATAGAGGGGTGGGCGGCCAGCCCTAGCCCCTTCCCCAAGCCCTATGCCGGCGGCCAAGGAGGGAAGAGTGGGGGGCAAGTTCCCCCCTCCCTTCTAGAAGCTCCCCTAGGGTTTCCTAGGTGTTTGGCCGGATGGGCCCTATGGGGCCTTGTTCCCAATGCGGCTAGGGCACTCCCTCATAGTCCCATGCCCCCTCCCAGCAAGTGGGGCCACGTTGGTTCCACTCCAGAAGGTTCTAGAAGCTTCCGGTACAATACCGATTAACCCGAAACAATTCTGAACTCCAAAATCTGCTTTGCCTTATATGAATCTTATTATCCGGACCATTCCGGAACCTCTCGTGATTTCTCGGATCCCATCTGAGACTCCGAACAAAAACTCATAAACCAATTATCCAATCTATCCTAGCGTCGAGACACGTTAAGTGTGTGACCCTTAGGGTTCGAGAATATGCAGACATGATCTTCTATCAATAATCAACAGCGGGGTCTGGAAACCCATATTGACTCCCACACATTCATCGATGATCATATCGGATGAACCACGATGCCAGGATTCAATCAATCCCATATATAAATTCCCTTCGTCTCGCGATATTTTACTTGCCCGAGATTTGATCGTCGGTACCGGTATACCTAGTTCAATCTCGTTCACAGCAAGTACTTTACTCGTTCCGTAATCCGATATCACTTTGTGATTAACTCCTTAACCACGTGCTTGCAAGCGGTGTTGATATCGATTACCGAGTGGGCCCGAAGTATATCTCTCCAACTTGGGAGGGACAAATCCCATCTCGATACATACAACCCAACAGTTACTTTCCGATCACCTGAGAGACACCTTTATGATCACCCTCTCATAGGATGACGTTTGATGACCTCAAAGCTTTCTTCCGATACCATGGAGTTGTATTATCTCATGGTCTAAGGAATACAATATTTGACATAATAAAAGCTTCGCAAAGATGAACACGATGACACGATCTAATTGCTCCGCTTAGTTTGGTTATATCCATCATATCATTCTCCCAATGATATGATCCCATTATTAATCTACAACTCATGTCTATGGTTAGGAAACCTTAACCATCATTTAATCAATGAGCTAGTCCATAGAGGCATACTAGGGACACAGTGTTGTTCACAAACCACACAAGTATTAAAGTTTCCGCTTAATACAATTCTAGCATGGAATATAAACTTTATCATGAACAAGAATTATAATAATAACATCTTTATTATTGCCTCTAGGGCATAATTCCAACAACAATGTTTCCAAGTGGAGGGAGGGAAGGATTCCTACCTAGGGAAGGAATCCTCCCTCTCCTTGCCGTCGTCCAAGCAAGGGGAGTTGGGGTATGACTCCGCCTCCCCTTTCCACCCATCCCTCTCAGAAATAGAGTGGAGGGGGTGCCCCCTTGCCCTACACCACCAAACCCCACCCAAGGCGCCTAGCCCTCTCTAGCCGCCACCGCCGCCAGGAGCTCCTCCAAGTCGGTGACTTGGGGCAAAGCCTATCCCCTTGCTGTCGGCCACACAACCCCCTTGGCGCCCTCTAAACGCTAGATCGCCAAGGCTCCTCTTCTACTCCACCATAATCGCTCCGGCTTAGGCGAAGCCCTACGGGATCTCCCCTCTAAACTCTGAGACCACGTCTTAGTGCTACCGGAATCGCGAGGAGAGAGCTACAACCTCTGTTGCCTGCTGGAACAAGGGTGAGGAAGGTATTCATTGAGTACCGAACCTGTGATCGACTGCGGGAGCGCTGCCAGAACGCAGCGCCGGAAGGATCGTCTACGTGATCTTGAGATCGGCAAGTGAACGACTATATCACCCACGAGAATCTGCTCTCGTTAACCACTTTGGAATCTTCTAGGGTGAGTACTCTATCGACTCGTTGCTACAATCTAGTAGATAGATATTGGCTTGTGTGTGTTTATGCGATAATTTTTTTTCCATGCTACGAACCCCTACAAATATTCCCTAGAGGCAATCATAGAGATGATTATGTTTCATGTGTATCCATGAGTTATTGTAATGTTCCTTGAATATCCACATATTAGGCAACTTGTATTGATTGGCAATTATGTGAATTGTTTGTGAAACTCTTTACTTGTATGGTTATCTAATAGTTGTCCCTAGTCGGAGTTCATGTCAGAACACACATGAATATTAGACTAGCACATTGATTGGTTAATGACTATGTTTCGCAAGTCATAGAGATGGAAATGTCAAACCAATGATGTGGACACATGTTATGAACATGAGGTTGGACTGACCCAACTTGAGACTGGAAATTATACTTCAGCTCTCTCTATACATTGTGTACATTTTGTCCTTAGACCTGAGATTGTCGCATGTATTTGAGATGTGGATCGACCTACTTTGGGGCTATCAAACACTGTTCCGTAACTGGGTAGTTATAAAGGTAGCTTTCGGGTTTATCCCGATACATGCTGCAAGGCATTGGTCAATCAACATGGGATTTGCCCCTGTCTATTTGAGAGAGATATCTCTGGGCCCCTCAAGTGATCGGATCCAGAAATGCATGGTCGTGCTACATACAGTTAAGAGTTAACCTAGTAAAGGGATTCCGAATCACAGTATCGATAAAGAAAGGTCATCTTGGAGCTAGACCAAATATCGTGAGGCAAAGGAAAAGACATGTACTCAACCTTGTAATGGTTCGTCCGAATGATCTTTATATGCGTTTAGGAGTTGGCATGTCTTGATAGAGGCCGCTACCAACTATTGACGGAGTAAGTGTACTCGTGTCATGTCTATACGTGTATGAACCTATAGGGTCATAGACTTAAGGGGCTAGAAGCCTAATGAGGATTGGATCCGAATTAGACCAGGCTTAGGCTACTAATGGGCTTCTAATGTAGAAGCCCACTAGGGACGCCTATATAAGAGAGGGTGAGGCGAGATGAATAGGGTTGAACATTACACCCAGCCGCCACCCTCTCACGCCTGTGTTGCACGTGCAGACCTAGCAGTCTGGCATGTGACGCTTCCACTCCGGACGTGTGGATACGTCGGAGGTGCTGCAACTGTAGCACTTGGACGAGCCACGCAAAGGGGAGCTGCTCGTGGGACGAGGACAAGGAGGAGACGTAGAACATCTACACTTCCCTAACGTGCTTCATTGAGTTTCGCAACTGTGCGTCTAGTGGTAATACCGAGATCTATGACAACAATATTCCTGGTTGACGCGGTAGATTTTTTTTATTTACGCTAGTGTAGCCTACCCATTTTCCTTCAATATCAGCTCTCATCCCCTTACTCTCCCTCTCGCGTCGTGAAACTCCTCGATGTTGTCATCACCAACCACCTCAGCCTCTACTCATCTGACCATCATAGCCATCTTTTCCTCACCACTAGGGTGGTGGGCGACCTCGAACATCCTGCATGTTCCCCTACATCCCACCCCTGCAGCAGGACATCTTGTTAACTCATCCATTAACGACACCGGCCACCTCGAGCTCGTCTGCGCCATCCTCCTCCAGGCCGCTGACATCTGGTCACTCCACTACACCATGGAGCCGTGACAACGGGGGTAATACGCGAGAAGCGGCTCACCTTGGGGAACTTAGGAATGAGGCTGCAGAAGAAACCGCCGATTCCACTATCCAGGTATGACGAAGGTCACATTGGCGGGTGAGTCGCGTCCCTCACATCTTGCCACACCTCTGGGCTCCCATGCTCTGCCGCATGGGCCACCATTGGCGCGAGCATCGACACATCCCGAGATGCCAACCTCGTCGTTGCCGGTCATGTCCATGTCAACCCGCATGTAGAGTCCATAGGTACGATGGAGTCCTGTCCTCTCCGCTTAAGTAATCGTGCAACCTCACTTCTAATTGCATCCTCTATTCCCGTCTTCTCCAGCTCCCGTGGAGCTCTGTTGCCCCTCTGTTTTGTCGTCGCCTCAAAATCAAGGAGAGGAAATATAGAGGGAGGCAGACACGTTACAGTACTCTGTTGGGTGTAATGTTCGTGGAACGGTGTTCTGTAAGTGTTATGCCAACAACTTGCGCACTACAACATGCAGTGGTGTGATGGGTCACCTCAATGACCTTGAGCTCCTTTATGTCATCGCTGAGACTTTGTAGTTCATTGACGATTCTAGAGAGACAAAGAGAGAAATCATCAATTTCCTCCTCGCTCTTGAACGATATATTCTCGAAGTCCTTGCACAGCTTCTGTCGGTACGCCTCGCGAATGCGGCCCACGCTGACTCACATCTTCTTGATCACGTCCTAGGCATCCTTGGCGGGGAGCACCAGGACCATCTCCGGTGGGATGGCGCGCAGGATGGTGCCTAGCGCTTGTTGCTCCTGTCGATCCGCTGCGTCGCCCGTATCGACGGCCTCCTAGAGACCGGCGCCCTAGAGCTGCACCCACATGATGATTTCCCACTCGTTGTAGTTCGTCTTCATGAGGGTTGGGTACGGGATGGCCCTGTCGCCACCATCGCCCCGGCACTACATATCGAACCACCACCTCTCCTCTCTTGCGATTCCTGCTCCGCCCACGGCTCTGGTCGCAAGTGTGTTGTAGCGTCCGCGAGCATGAACAAGACTTGAAACCAGACGCTTCCCCTGCCATGGCCATTGAGATGGATCAACGCTCTGATACCACTTGTTGTTGCCAAAAAGGAAGAATCAAACGTGTGAAGCACACAAATTTGACAAAGAGGCATAGTTTTGGTGCGGTGTTTAAGTAAACCTCTTTTCTATTTTCTTTCTTTACTTTTATTCTTTAGTTATAAACTGATCTCCTAAAAGCTAGGATCAGGAGCCGAGCTTATCGGTAGCGCCATCCCACTACGACCGAGTCCATCTCCCCTAATCCCAAAAAAATTTGACACAGGTTCATTGATTAACTGACGAGTAATGCTACATATTCGGACAGTTTGCTTACGGATTGGTATTACGGGGTGATGTGGTGAGCAGTGCTGTGCACTGATTTGTTAACAAAGCAACCAACCCAAAACTTCTCTAACCAAATCAGCCCATGTTGAGTCCGTAGGACAATTCCGTAAGGTTCGTCCGTAGGTGTTGGATTACTGTTAACTGACACAGGTTTATTGAATTTAACAGATTCAAGGAATATTTGGCCTAAATGTGCGACAATTAATTTGGATCAAAAAGAGTACTAATCTAGTTCATCGTACTACATGTGAGCTCATATATAGTATGAGCCAGTTGTCAAGCGTCAAAGCTATACGATATCTATGCTACCTTGAGAAACACCATTTGCGGACGTTGAGACCGTGTTTGCGCTGCTCGTCCCGGAAGTCCACAGGTTTGCCGCCACCGGCGCTGCCATGAGATGCAGGAACGGGTTTGCCGGCGGAGCAATGTCCATCTCTCCTTCGAGCATCTTCACCACCAGGCCCATCGGCGGCCTCGCCTCCGGCTGTTGCTGCACGCACCAGAAGGCCACCTTGCACATCCTTTCTAATTTTTCTTGATCGTCCACGCCGTCACAGCCCTCCACGACCTCAGTAAGCACGCCGTTCTCGTACTTTGTCCACGCCACCTTGGGGAACCACTGCTGGCTCTCCGGCGCGGCCTCGTCGAAATTCCTCCTCCGGCCGAGGATCTCGAACAGGAGGATGCCGAAGCTGTAGACGTCACACTTCTCGGTGGCGCCGGCCTGCATCCACATCTCCGGCGCCGCGTACCCGGGCGTGCCGCGCATCCCGGATATGGTCCTGTGCGTGTCTGCCCGGTTCAGCAGCCGCGCGAGGCCGAAGTCGGCCACCTTGGGGGTGAGGCCGCCGTCGAGGAGCACGTTGCCTGGCTTGATGTCGTAGTGCACGATCTTCTGCTGGCACTCCTCGTGGAGGTACCGGAGTCCCCTCGCGACGCCGACGGCAATGGCTTGCAGCGTCGTGAAGCCCACGACGTCGCGGCGGCTCCGGTCTAAGAGGTACGAGTCGAGCGCGCCGTGCTCCATGTACTCGTACACCAGCGCGCGCACGTCGGCCTCATAGCAGAAGCCGAAGAGCCTGACGAGGTTGATGTGGTGCGTCCTCCCGATGGTTCCCACCTCCGCCATGAACTGCTCCTGCGAGGTCCTGTCGTCCTGGTCGGCATGGAGGCGCTTCACGGCGACCATTAGGCCGTTGGGGAGCATGCCCTTGTAGACGGCACCGAACCCACCGGCTCCGAGGCGAGCCGAGTAGTTGTTGGTGAAGCCGGAGAGCTGCTGCCGGGTGAATCGGATGGGCTTCTCGCCGGCGATCTCCTTGAGGAACATCTCGACGGTGGCGTCTCTTATCTGGGAGTCGGCAACCACGGCGTACAGCGCCGTACTCGCTGCCGCAACCGGCGCGGCGCTCGTCGTGTTGATGTTGATCGCGGGGAGGCCGTTCTGCTTGACGCATCTGTAAACAAAGTAGGCTATGGCGACGGATCCCAAGATGCTCAGAACCGACACAACTGCATCAGTGATCAAGAGAGTCAGAGTACATACATATTGGAGCAATACAAATAAATCATCTCTAGTTCTTGTTCTTGATAAGATTAAATGGCAATAATCTATCGCACTAGTGGTGGAATGGAACCGCACCGGCGACGATGGCGATGAAGGAATTTAAGGAGCCGGAAGCTGCGCCTTCATTCATACTGATGAAAGTGGGGTTTTGGGGGGAATGAAAAGTTATGCAATGATAAATCTACAGTTCTAGTACATGGAAGCTGAATTTATAGGAAAAATCCTTGGCAGCCATAGAGACGCGGTTATTGTTCTTTCTAACCAAAAGTAGGACTCGTTGGTCTAGTTGGCAATCGGTAGGTTTGGTCTAGTTGGCAAGTAGAGTCATACGTGGAAACGTGAGGCAGCCGTCCACCCTGGCGCGTTGGCCGTGCCCTTAACGCGGCGAAGACCCCTAAGAAGGACGTACTCATTTCCGTTTGCGAAAGAACAAGCTCGCCGCATGTTTTTTGTCGTTTTCGTTAGAACATTCCGTTTCCCTTTTATTTCCCTCAAATTCTTTTTTTTTGCCCCATTTACTTTTCCTGCGGAAAAAACAATTTTATGAATAAAAAATGTTTGCATGACCTAAAATTTTCATACCCGCTTGATCCTATCATTTTTTCCTTTTTAAAACCTATTTTTTTGCTAAAATTATTCCCTTCTTCAATCTGAAGTTAAAACTCTATTTTATGTATATTTTACTTGTCTAAAAACTATTTAAAAATAGTATTAAAAGAAAATAGAAAATAACAAAAAGAGTTTTTTAGGAGGCAAGCCTGGCTTTTGCACAGTCGGCAGCCCATCGCAAGCTCACCCATAGCCCAAGTCGGCCAATCCGACCAACCTGGCTCTCCCGCAGAAGCATGAGAGAGAGAGAGAGAGAGAGAGAGAGAGAGAGAGGCAACCCTGGCAAATTTGCACTACCCTACCACCGCCATCTCCAAAACGTGATCGAGTACCCTCCTCTATCTTAATACTTTGTCTCGTCGATCTCCACCTCCATCCTCAACGCCTCCCGTCAGTCGAACTCCAGTGATGCCCCTCTCTCTACTACTCTATGTCTGACGCTGGTCGCCTCAAGAACCACCAGCAGCACCCCGCCACCTCGGCACCTACTACCCTCCCACATGATCGACGTCGCACATGGTCTGTGTCGCTTCCTCACGGCCCTCAGCGCCACAACACACGTTGCTCGGCCGACTTTGATGCCCTCCGGCCGCCAAGCATACCATCCGTCGTGCAGGCAGCCTTGTGCGCCCTTGCTCTGATGTCGACTGATCCTGGCGAGGTTCCGCAAGCACACGAGCTGCCCCTCTCCCCTCTTATGTGTGCCTGCCGCAGAGGAGCGGCCTCGATCTCCTTCCTCTAGATTTTGCACCTCCAGGATCCCATCACCCCTAGCCTTTGCTCCTCCTCGCCCACGTGACAGGGACGTCTGCGACGACCAACAACCTCTTTCGTTCGGTCGAGGGATCGAAGAAAATGAAAGAACGAACCGATATGGTGGTGCTGCACGATATTAAGTGTTTTGGTGGGAAACAAAAAAGAGTCAGACGAAAACAGCCGAAAGAGAAACACTTTTGCTTATTTGACCCTTAGGGTGCATAATAGTTATTCCACAACTACTCTTTATCTTTACAACAGTACATAATTTTTATGTAAATTTTTTCTTACCTCAAAAGTTGAAGAGAACATAAGAAAATTTAGAGATGACGTAAATTTTTGGTTTACATGGTGTATAATAATACGACGTCAAATACGTATTTATATATTTTTTACACTGTAATGACTCATACACGGCATTTTTATGTCATTCTTTTGGTTGTGGGTGAATATTTATAGACATAATTATTTATATAGAAAACATAAGCTTTTTACATAACAACATAAAAATATGTTGCGTGTAAAATAATTGTTTTCCACGTGGGCGATGAATAACGTTTCTATATATATAGATAATAGTATTTAGTTTCCATTTTATTTATACAGAATACTTTTCCTCTACATTTACTTTTCCCGCTGAACTTTTCTTTTTCCTTTTCAGAGGTCAGAGTTCGACATTTCTACTTTTCCCTATTTAGAGGTCAAAATTCTAGGGTTCTACTTTTCCATCTGAAACGATCGGAACGATCGGAGCAGCGCCAGCTGTTGGTGGGCCATATCGCAAAGGCACTACGTAGGCCGAGCTAGGACAGCACACATCAGGGTGTGTGGGCCAGGGCCACAAAGAGAGCACCGCTCAGGCCAGGGCTCAGGCAGTCGCGGATGGGCAAACCTATATGAGTGGTGCTATACACAGCTTTGAGCGGCGTACCTAAGCGGAACCGCACACGCCACGTGACCGTGGGCTTGGTCCATACTATTATTTTGACTGCTTCGTTGGTTCTTTGGAGAACTGTTTCTGGTTCCTTTTTTTGTCCGCACGCACGAGAACAAGGGTGTTCACCGGGACTACTCAAACGTTCCAGACGCGTCCGAACTTGGTCACATGGACGCGTGAGACGTACACGACGCCTCAGCGGTAGCATCCATTCGGAATGACGCATTCCAGATCGATCTATCCGAAAATCTAGATTACGGATGCGTCTGTCCGCGTACAGACGCGGACGCATGCTGGCCTAGATACAGTCCCACAATGGATCTTTTTTTTTGGGCTGACATATCTATTTTTGTCTGTTTGGATCGCGCTGCTTGCGCAGCTGGTCGGACAAATCGAACCATGACCCAAAAACATCGAGGATACAACCCAAACGAGCCAAAACGGACAATTTAAATCGTCTGTTTGGATCTAGTCGGTGAAGATGCTCTAAGACACCTAGCTAAACTATGAAGGATGTTAAACAGCGCGCACGTAAGTGATATGTTAGAAAAGAATAAAGGTTGGTTCCGACTATAGGTTGCCACGTGTCATCATTGCTGGCTATAGGTCGATCGATATGGAGCATGACAAATCAACCAAACTACTGTTCGTTCGTTCATTTCGCTCCATCTTCTGTTCCTTGAGAGATCCATCTACTGATTCGTCATGTGTAATGCTTAAGAACCGAATTGAATAAAAAATATTACACAATTTTCAAAGTTTTCAACAAATTTTCAAAATCATGAACAATTTTTGAAAAATAATGAACCAATTTTCAAAAGTCATGAACACTATTTAAAGAAGGTAAGAATTTTTCAAAAAACCATAAATATTTTAGGAAAAAATTGAACAAATTTTCAAAATAATGAACATTTTTGAAAATTATGAACCAATTTCAAAAATTATGAACCAAATTAATAAAGTGATGAACAATTAAACCTTTTCAAAAAATCATAATTTTTTCTAAATTCGGCACAAATTTTGAAAATCATGAACATTTTTTTCAAAAAATCATGAAACAATTTTTAAAAATTATGAACACTTTTTGAAAAAGGTAAAACATTTATCATGAATAATTTTATAAAAATTATGAAGAAAATTTCAAAATCATGAATGACTTTTCAAAAATAATAAACCAATTTCAAAAATTATGAACCCAATTTTAAAATTCATGAACACTTTTTAAAAAGCTAAACATTTTTCAAAAAATCATAAACATTTTTGATAGTCAATATGTCAAAGTATAAACATTTATCATCGCAACCAGTGCCGTTCCATTGTATCTCATCGAGATCCTCTTGATTGGCTTGTTGATAGTCAATATGTCAAAGTATATAAATTTTCGTGTAAAGGAACGAGATGATACTATTAAATATACAATCCCTGGGCAATTGATCTAACCATCGGCCAAACAGCCATGCCTGTCAAACGACCCCTCCCGTTTATAATCAGCTCCTGGTGCAATCACAGTGGCCCATGCTTAACAATCGGGCAAGGAGGCTGAGCCGGGCTAATCTGCATGGCATGGGTCGCAACGTGAAGATCTCTGGCCCGGACAAAATAAACATTGAAACACTAAATTCCAACCGTTTTTCCACGAATGAAATCATAAAAAATACTAAAATCAAACTGTTTTCCACTTATATGTGGCGTTTAATGTACTATGGGATTTAGTTGGAGGGTAAAACGGTTTAAAAAAGTCGGTCACACGTTCGGTACTCGATGAAGACCTTCCTCTCCCTTGTTTCAGCAGGCAGCGGAGGTTGTAACACTCTCCTCGCGATTCCGGTAGCACGACGGCGTGGTACCGGAAGTAGAGGGGAGATCTCGCACGGATTCGCCTTAAGCCGGAGCGAGTATGGTGGATTATGAGAGAGGCCTCGGTGATCTAGGGTTTAGACACACCAAGGAGAGAGGGCTAGGCCGGCGGCTAGGGCTTGGGGAAAGCCCCAAGTCGGTGGCTAGGGTTTGCCCTAGGGCGGCGGCTGCTGCAGGTGGGTCGGCGGCTAGGGCTAGGGTTTTGGGTGGTGGAGGTGTAGGTCTAGAGGGGCAGCCCTGCCCCTCCTTTTATAGGTGGGAGGACACGGCCAAGGGGAAGGGAGTCCTCCCCCAACTCGTCCTCCAAGGCCGGCGGTGGAGGGAGAGGAACTCCTCCCCAAGTAGGTTTCCTACTCTCCCTCCACCAAGCAAACTTGCCGTTTGACTTTTCAAACTAGGATTTGATTTATCCCTTTATTTTGCTCAGCGATGACACCTAGTACATGATGCAACCATTCCAACTTGTTATGACACATTCATGTACCCTTCCCCTCCAGAGTGCTGGACCTTCCAGAACCTTCTAGAACATTTCCGATGAAAACACCGGAACCATTCTCCAACCCCGAAATAGGACTTTCCGTATATGAATCTTATTCTCCGGACCATTCCAGATCTCCTTGTGATATCCCGGATCCCATCCGAGACTCCGAACAACATTCGGTCTCTTACTCATCATTCCATAACTACTCAACAACATCGAATCCTTAAGTGTGTCTCCCTACGGTTCGTGAATTATGCGGACATGATCGAGACACTTCTCCGATCAATAACCAATAGAGGAATCTGGAAATTCATATGGCTCCCACATATTTCTACGATTACTTTGCGATCGAATGAACCACTTACATACGATACCAATTTCCCTTTGTCTCACGATAGTTTACTTATCCGAGGTTTTGATCGTCGGTATCTCTGCATACCTAGTTCAACCTTGTTACTGATAAGTACTCTTTTCTCGTTCTCGTGATATGTGATCCCTTGTGAGCTAGTCACATGCTTGCAATCCAATCGGATGACATTCCACCGAGAGGGCTCAGAGTATATCTATCCGTCATATGGTTGGACAAATCCCACTCTTGATCCATGTGTCTCAACCAATACTTTCCGAACACTCAATGCCACCTTTATAACCACCCAGTTACGGTGTGGTGTTTGATGTCATCAAAGCATCCTTCCGGTGATGGTGATATGCATGATCTCATGGTCGAAGGAATTAGGTTACTATGTATCAAAAAGCATATAGCAATTGAACTATTAAAATGACTTGATCTTTATGCTACGCTTATCTATAGGAGTATGTCCATCATATCATTCTCCTAACGATATGATCTTGTTGTTAACAACATCTCAATGTTCATGATAGGGAAACCACAATCATTTATTAACCAACAAGCTAGTATTATAAAGAGGCTTTACTAGGGACTCTAATTTAGTTTACAAATCACACAAGTATTAATGTTTCCTTGTTAATACTATTATAGCATGAATGTAAACATTTATCATAAACACAAAGATATAATAATAACTATATTTATTATTGCCTCTAGGGCATATCTCCAACAGTAGTATCATTTGTTAGGGTAGTGGCTTGTGTTGTTGCATCGCTATATAAAGTTTTTGAGTTCAAGTCCCTCACACACTTCGAGTTTTAACCATTTTTATTTATACTCCTATTGACAGGCGGGCCTGCACCAAGGATACAAATAACAGAGAAAAAAATACACGGTGGTTATTTTGAAAAAATACAACATCATGGGTGGACAAATTTAGTCAAACTTGCTAAAATTTGATCAATTTGGACTAACGTGTTCTTAGGATACAAGTTGTGGGACTAGTCCTATCCATTTTACAAGATGTTGGACTAAAACACACCCATGGTGCAAAATGTGGGACACAAAGTGTAAATACCTCTTCTAAAAAATCCAAGTTTTAGTGACAGCCCTTAGAACCCGCTGACGGACACGCCATGCACATAGCCGCCGCACCCACCTGGAACACTCACGCACCCCACGTGACACAACACACTCATGCCACACAACCAGACCAATACACACCTACCCTATCACGTTGTACACACATGACACACCGACCGGACCCCCACCCACCACGTCCACGCATGCGGCCCAACCACCTCGTCTCGATCCTCCCGAGCACCACCAAACCCCATTTCCTTGCCGCATTGAGCACCACAATCCCCGCCGCCAGATGCCTCCTTCACCCTCCTCTCCTGCAGAGCCACCGCCAGGGGCGCGCCCTCACCCCTCTGCCCCGCTGCCGCAAGCTCCCATGGTCGGTCGCCACCTCGCCAAGCCCTAGACGTCGTCGGTCGCCGCCCTGCATGCACCTCCTCTACCTTGCCTCCTACTTCCATCCACGCGTCGCCTCGACCCCGAGGTCCTGCGCCACACGTGCTCGCCAGAAATCGCTGTCACGCGTCGTCGCCATGCTCGTCCCGCGTTGCGTCGTATCGTCGCCCTTTCTCGCCTCCACCTCCCTTCCACGCATCCCTCCTCTGTTCAGGCCGCCCCCAGGCACGTCCTCTTGCTCGAACCGGCCATGCGGCACGCCAAAGACGCCAAGCCCGACCTCGTCCTCGACCAGCGCCATTCCTCGTGGTTGTTAACTTAGGGATGGCATTGGTGGGTAATATACCGGTTCGTTGCACCAGAAGAGAAAATATATTTTTGGTAAAATCACAAATTAAGTTGTCATAAGTATAATTGCGTTGTTTCCCAAAATTCATCCACCTTTAGCCGCTATGCGGTGAGGCATGTCATCCACTGTTTCCTCTATCCATCGCTTAAGTGAGGCCAACCTTACATCGTGTGCTAACATGCATTGCCACTTCACTTCACTTCACTCCACTCTATGAAAGTCTTCGCTTTCATCGAGGCCAAGGAATAGAGAAAGATTATGAAAACGGAAAACTATTGAGTGAATAATTTAGTATATGTGTGGGTGTAATAGAACAAAGTACAATCACACGAAATATCATCGAAATATAACATGGCCAAAGTTGCCGAATTAGTATCTATGTTCAATGATAATTCAGATGTTTTCGAAGATTACTACGTAACACTTTTTCCATTAACAATGTTCGAGTGAAATCTACGTTATCTGCAATAAAATCATATACTCCAAAAGGTCCGATCTATTTTGGGCAAAAAGTTCTGGTTTTTCTAATCTAACCAACTACTGTCGGTCTAAGCCGTGAAGTAGCAAGGATTTATATAGATAAGAAAGATGGAATAAGGAAAAACCACTCGCGACTTACTATAATCAAAATCCCCAAATTAATTTAAGCTCTCCCTATCTACACACGGTAACACACTTCACGCCTCGACGCCGACCCAGGCCTGCACCGCACTCAACACGTCTCCACGTGCGCAACACACGCACCGCTTCACGCCACCATCCCTGTTGTAGCTTTGCAAAAACGCTCCTGCGCCGCTGGGAAGAAACGCCATCAGGTCCACACGCGCGTGCCTCTTCCTTCCCGAGCTGGATACAGAGTATCTGTGCACGCCATCGTCTTCCTCCCCTGTAGCGCCGCCGCCAGGGTACTCGTGCGCGCTTGAGGCCCGCGCCGCAAGGTCGCGCCCATCTCCCGTGCTCAACACCACCTCAAGATCCGGTGTCGCCTGAAGCTTCCAACGCCCAGCAGCCAGCGACAGTGTGGTCCTCATCGTCAACCTCAAGCCTTGCCGACCGTCTTCCCCAGCCTGCCACGACCGGCCGCAACCGACGGCGAGCTCGCCATCACCAGCAGGCACTGCATCGCGCCTCGGCCCCGAGACATTCCTCTGTCCTCGCCGCCCGGATCTCTGGTCAGCGCCGCCGGGAAGAAACGCCATTAGGTCCACACCGCTCCTGCGCCGAGCACTGCCGCCCCTGAGCGTTTCTTCTTCGCCAGCATGTGCCCCGTTGTCGCCGTCGTTGTGCGTCTCGCCTCCGACCGCCACCACTCCCTCCTTCCGCTTCCCTCTGAGCGCCGCCTCTACTCCCTTCCATCGCCGCGGTTGCCCCTTCTTCTCGGACTGCCATGGTGCAGCCCCTCTGCATGAGCCCGTCTCCATGCCACTCGTCATCGACCTCTGCCCAGCGCCTCCATCCCCAACCTCATCGGTGCAAGTCGCCGGCCTCCTCTCTTTGCCATTGTCGTTCCGTTGTATTTCATTGAGATTCTATTGCTTGGCTTGTTGGCTGTTAATCTTCCTAAGTATATAAACTGGTATATTTTTTATTAAAAAAATAAGATGGTACTATTAAATATATGCAAACTGATGAGCTCTTCGCGTGCAAACGGAACAGAAACTTTTTGCCGGCACAGTAGGCTGGCCTAAACCCACCGATGACCCTCTGTTTTTACCGATCGATCCAGAGTGATCCAAAGTAGAGGCCTACGTCTGTTTTTTCTGAATTAGCGGTGGCATGGCGTGATTTGTAATCGGTTTATTTCTCGCGTCGACAAAAGAAAGCGATACCAGTGGCAGTTTGACAAAAAAAAGTGGTACCGGTGGCAGTTATGGGTAAGAGCATCTCCACTCGTTGGCCGAACCCAGGCTGAAATCCGGACCTTTTTTCGGCCGGACGGCGCAAGTTTTCCGCCTGGGTACGTCCAATTTCCCACTCGGCTACCCAGGCCGAGTACCTAGGCGGACACAAAACGGCTATATATTTTGAATCTGCATAGTTCCCGCTGGCGAGTGCTCGGCCACAAGATGTTCGACAGATACGCCTACATGTTCGGCGACATATTTTTATTACATAACAGGGAAATAACGACCAGTCGTCGATGGGGATGGGCTCCTGCTGCGTGGCCGTCCATCTCGCCGGTGAAGCCCCCCGGGTTGGAGGAAGTCGAAGCAGAGCTCGGCGTGGGAGCGTTCGGCGCTGGCACGTTTGGCGCAGAGGAAGGGGAAGGGGAAGCCGTGGTCATGCCCTCCAGGATGGCCTCACGTTGCGCCATGTACCAGGCCTTGACCGGCGAGCTCATCTTCGACGTGTCCTCGCCGCCCATGAGGAACTTGAGGTCCGAGTGGCGCTTCTTGGCGGCGTAGTTGGCCTTCTTCTCGGTGAGGCTGGCTTTCTTCTCGGCGAGGCTGGCCTTGATGAGGGCCACCTTTTCCCCTTGTGTCTCCATCAGCTTCTTCCAGCGCTCCTCGCTCTTCTCAGCCCTCTTCTCGGCCTGCGCCCTCGTGTCGGCGAGACATTTCTCGATCGAAGCCTGAAGACGCTCGGCGGGAGGTCCGGCGGCCTTGAGCATCTTCGCCTTCTTCTGGCCGAGCTCAGGTCTTCCTTCGCTGGCAGCAGCAGCCGGGGCCTCGGGGTTGTAGACGCCGTCCTTTATCTTGGAGAGACTCAGGCGAGTGTCCCGCCACTTCTTGCAATGCTTGATTTTCTCGAAGACATGATGGAACTTGAACTCCATCTTCATGTCCTCTCGAAACAGAAGAAGTGCACGGCGCAGCTACAAAATGGAAGTGTGTCAAGTTGTCCATGTTCGCGAGTGTGTCAAGAGAGTGCACGATAAAGTTAATGTTCGCGAGTACCTTGTTGTCCATGTTCTCCCTACTGGCTTGTGTGCGGTCGACTTCTTCCACGCAGCTGTGCCACTTGCTGCACGCAGTTTGGATGATCGCCCAGTGGTTCGTTATTGCCTTCTCCCCTCGCTCCATGTGGATCTTGCGATACTTTGGGTCGTACATGCTTTGCTCGTCGAATGCCGCCTTCACGCGCCGCCAATAATTGTCGGAATTTTGGTTCGCACCCGTTATCGGATCCATGCTCACCGTCTTCCAAGCTTCGGCGAGGCAGGTGTCCTCGGCCACGGTCCATTTGAGCCGAGAGTCCGCCGTCTTCTTCCCCTTCTTGCCTTTCGCCTCAGTCTCGGCGTCCTCTGGCTGCGTCTGCTTGGCCTGGGTCTCCTCGGCATCAACGTCGGCGAGGTCCTGGGACTCGTTGCCGCGCTCGGCGTCAGCCCAGGTCTGCTCTTCCGTGAAGAAGGAGGGGTGGTTGGAGGTCGAGCCTGTTGCGATCAGGTCCTCCATGTAGGCCTCAGGCGTCATGCCGGCCGGAAGTGCGCCCGGCATTTCGCCGAAGAGGTTGCGCACGTCGGCCTCGCCGAAGGTTGCCGAGCTTCCGCCGAAAGGCAGCGGTCCGCGGCGCAGAGCAGGGCTTGCATACGCCGGAGAGGTCGAGTAGGGGATGTTGATGTCCACGCCGAACAGCGAAGGGTGGCGCGGCGCCAGGCAGGGGAAGAGCACGTTCGGGTTGAAGCCGCCGTCGAACTCCGGCGACGGGGAGTACCTCTGCCGAGCAGCCGCCTGGCTCTCCTGGAAGTTGGCTGGAGAGATCGGCGAGAAGCCGGCGGGCGAGCCAACGCTAGCCTGGCTCCCCAGTGTGGTGGGTACGACGCGGCCATCAACGCCGAACACGTCGCCGCAACCTGCTTCGCCTTCACCATCGCCTGTTCTTCCACTGCCGCCTTCACCATCGCCTTCTCCTCCCCCGCTTGCTGCTGCCGGAGCTTCGCCCTCTCCTTCCTGTCCTTCCGCTCGGCGGACGAGATCTGCCTGGTGTGCTCCCTCTTCTCCCACTCCGCCGAGGACATGCCCTCCGGCTTGGTCGGCGGCGCTCTCGGCTTCCTCGCCTTCTTCTCCGCTGGACCCTCGCCGAGGATCGATCTAGGTTGGACGAAACTCTTGGGCGGCATGTCGGGCGCGGTGATCGGCGGAGCTTCGGGGTGGGGGAATGGGGAAGAAAGGCGGGAGGGGGTGTAACACCCTCAGAATCGGCCCTATGCAAGTTTTAGTGATTCCCGCCAAACCCGCATAGAAACGATTCAAAGGTGCCCACCAGGCACTTGCGTGCGGGTGGAAAACGAAGTAATAACATTACACAACAGTCCTCGATGGGACCCACAGAACGGATATATATAACAACGACTCAATGAGTCAAGAATACAGAGATAATATACAAAGATCCAAATCACCTTGAAAATGATAGAGCGTCCGACTACGGACAAGATGCAAATGGGGCTAAGAGCCCTGAAGAATAACCAATGGCGTCCATAACCCTGCCCAGGCCAAGCCGGAAGGGTAACCCTGCTAACGACGTCGAAACCTGCTAAAACAAAAGGGGTGCCGACAAAGGGCAAAGGAAAAAGAGGAGCGTCAGTACTGAGGCCAGTACACGGCGAGGCTAGAATTCGGCGGTCCTCGCCTACATAGGTATGGTGGACTGAAGCGGCAGCGCAGCATGCACTAAACAACCTATAGAGACTCGATATAACTGTCGGCTATCAGAGAGGGATAAGAAAGATCTATTCGGATCCAACCTGAATCTAACACCAAACAAACCCATCCTGGTATTCCCCCTCGATACCAACCGAGAAAGTCAACCGAGGAACTCACACCGTTGGCAGTTTTATTCATTCGTTATAGTTGCGGCAATTACTAGTCAAATATAGATAGTCATCCTGATAAAATAAGCAGTGGGCAGTTTTATTTAACCATTCCGTTGTAGTTGCGACACTTACTAGTCAAATACAATTAGCATGAGATATTCCAAACCCAGCAGTTGTTGGTACTTTTATTTAGCCATTCCGTTGCAGTGAAGCTGATTACTAGTCATATCGGATACAAGTCAAATTATAACAGTAAACTTTAGTTATAGTTGTCTATGATCAAGCACTATGCTCCAAGTCGTCCATAACCGTGGACACGACTTCTCGAAAAGATTTAACCCTGCAGGGGTGCACCAAAGTATCCACACGCACTTCGATCCTTTTTGCCAGATCAATTAACATACACCCATTGGTATGTCGGCGGGGCCTAAGTCATGACGTTTCCTAGACCCAAAGCAAGCACGGGGGGCCACCCCACTAAGTCTACCCGCAACGAAGTCGGCCGGTCTCCGAGACGGACTCAGGGTTTGCGTCAGTGGCTGTAAACGACGGGGAACCCAAAACTGGGATTGTTGATACCGCGAAAACACTCCGCTTTCCTAAACAGTACAGGTGCTATCCATCGCACAATTTAAATAAAACAGTAAAACATGGCATAAGTACGGAATAGTAATAAAGCCTAAAACTACTTGTGGCCCCCAGTACAGTACTTTGAAATCAGGTACTAAATCGATGGGGTGCCCATACATCCCACATGTGGTTAGCGCGCTCGATCTCGGAACAGGTGTCAAGAACTCGGGGTCCTACGGGACACAAGTGGACGGTTAACAACCAAATAACATCTATTGCCCACCTGTGCCTCTGCTTACCTACTTCAATTTTAGTTATTAAACAATAATTGAATTAAACGATAATTAAAGGCATGATCATCTCCAACGTTAGACATGCGGCAAAACTCCAACAACTGTGGTACTTGACGACACACAACAGCACTTGAGCAAGCGACTACGACGCGTAGGTCCAACTATCTACCAAACAACAGGTGATAGGATGTGTCCAAGGCAATATAAGGCTGCAAGGGATATCACGGGTACGAAAACTAGAGCAACGCAACACGGATAGCAATAGATCAACAGGAGGGAATAAATACTATAAAAGGTAAGATAGGTAGAAAGGGGGAGATGCTCGCCTGAAAACATTGTCGAAGGTTCAACCGAAGATCGGGTCTACACTCGCATCCACTCAACGGCCTTATCCGCTGTAACACCCTCAGAATCGACCTTATGCAAGTTTCAGCGCTTCCCGCCAAACCCGCATAGAAACGATTCAAAGGTGCCCACCAGGCACTTTCGTGCGGGTGGAAAACGAAGTAATAACATTACACAACAGTCCTCGATGGGTCCCACAGAACAGGTATATATACAACAGCGACTCAATGAGTCAAGAATACAGATATAATATACAAAGATCCAAATCACCTTGAAAATGATAGGGCGTCCGACTACGGACAAGATGCAAATGGGGCTAAGAGCCCTGAAGAATAACCAATGGCGTCCATAACCCTGCCCAGGCCAAGCCGGAAGGGTAACCCTGCTAACGACGTCGATCTCAAAACCTGCTTAAACAAAAGGGGTGCCGACGAAGGGCAAAGGAAAAAGAGAGAGCGGTCAGTACTGAGGCCAGTACACGGCGAGGCTAGAATTCGGCGGTCCTCGCCTACATAGGTATGGTGGACTGAAGCGGCAGCGGCGCAGCATGCACTAAACAACCTATAGAGACTCGATACAACTGGCGGCTATCAGAGAGGGGTAAGAAAGACCTATTCAGAACCATCCTGAGACCACCATCAAACAAACCCATCCTGGTGTTTCCCCCTCGAGACCAAACGAGGAAGTCAACCGAGGAACTCACACAGTTGGCAGTTTTACTTATTCCGTTATCGTTGCATTAATTACTAGTCAAATATAGATAGTCATCCTGATAAAATAAGCAGTGGGCACTTTTATTTGACCATTCCATTGTAGTTGCAACACTTACTAGTCAGATACAATTAGCATGAGATAACCCAAAACCCAGCAGTTGTTGGTACTTTTATTTAGCCATTCCGTTGTAGTTGCAATACTTACTAGTCAGGTACAATGGTCGCAAGCGACAACCCTAACAAACAATTGTTGGCAATTTTATTTAACCATTCCATTATAGTGAAGCTGATTACTAGTCAAATAAAGTCAAATTTATAGCACTACTTTAGTTATAGTTGTCTATGATCGAGATACTGTGCTCCAAGTCGTCCATAACCGCGGACATGGCTTTCAGAAAGTTTTACCCTGCAGGGGTGCACAAATAGCAACACACACTCGATCAACCTCGGAAAAACCAAATCAAAACCCAACGAGGCCTTCACGACAAAGCAATCACAGGATTCAGAAATATTTCAGGGGGCCACCCCTTGGAGTACACCCGCAACGAAGCTAGCTGACTCCGAGACGGACTCAAGGTTTGCGTCAATGGCTGTAAACGACTGGGAACCCAAAACTGGGCTTGTCGATACCGCGGAATCGTGCCACGATCCTAAACAGTACAGGTGCTCCTCACACAATCGTAAATAAAGTAGTAAAGCATGGCATAAGTACAGGATAGTAAATAAAACCTCAAACTAGTTTATGGCCCCAAGAAATAAGAATGAATCAAGCTCTGGCGCAGGGGGGTCCCATAATTCCCCGTATGTGGATAGCGCGAATATTCAAGGAACAGGTATCAAGTACTCGGGGTCCTACGAGACACAAGTGGACGGTTAACAACCAAATAACATATTTTGCCCACCTTTGCCTCTGCTTACCTACTTCAATTTTAGTTGTTAAACAATAATTAAAGTGAACGATAATTAAAGCCTTGATCATCTCCAACATTAAACATGCGGCCATGCTCCAACAACTGTGGTACTTGACGACACGCAACAACACTTGAGCAAGCGACTATGACGCGCAGGTCCAACTATCTACCAAACAACGGTAATAGGAGGTGTCCAAGGGAATATAAGGCTGCAAGGGATAACACGGGTACGAAAATCTAGAGCAACGCAACTCAGATAGCAATAGATCAACAGGAGGGAATAAATACTATAAAAGTAAGATAGGTAGAAAGGGGGAGATGCTCGCCTGAAAACATTGTCGAAGGTTCATCCGAAGCTCGGGTCGACACTCGCATCAACTCAACGGCTTTATCCGCGAAGAACCAAAACACTAGAATAAACACCGGATGCAATATTTAATACTACGGCAAAAGATCGGGCATGATGCATGTATGATGTATGGCGTGGCAAAGGTGCGATGCAATTAGGCAAGATTAAGCGGAACCGGGGTCCCGACAATTAAATATATGGTTCTAGTTGTTTAGATACCCCGCATTTTAAATGTTGTTTTAACAAGGCAAGATATGACAACGGTTCGATGCACAAATTTAAATGAGGCCAATATAAGACTAGATTTGCCCGCATATGGGCCCCATATTTAATTATGAGGTGAATCGGCATAAGGCCCCCAAACCACAGACAAATATGCATGCAACATGACAATTTAATGTGCATCAATTTGTTATTACATTTATAAAATAGGGCTCGAGAAAAGGGGTCACACATTGAGGGGTCTCGACGGTCTTGGTCCGGGGTTCGGGGTCGGTCTCAGGGTTCGGATCTGGGGTTCGACGGGATCGTTCTCGGACTCCGGGATTTAGGGTCTTCGGATCGGGGAAGTAGATCTTGTCGCGCGAGTGTCAATGCTTCCGGGAAGGAGAACTTGTCGTCCAGGGTCTCGATGTCCGGGGTGAAGTACTTGGTGTCCTCGAGGAAGTACTTGTCGTATCCGTGAAGGGGATCATGTCGGTCCACGGAGTCGGGCTTCGAAGCCAGGAAGGAGTACTTGGCGTTGCCGAGCGGAAGTCTTGGTGATCCTCGGGTCCGAGAGGATTTTGTCGCACGGTGTCCGGGTAGGCGAACTTGTCGGTTCCGCGGTCTCCGGTTCTGTTTCTAAGATGTTCGGCGTTCGCGTAGAAGATCTTGTCCATGGTCCTTCTAGTGACGTTCGGGTTCGGCTTCTCGCATCAATCATCGGGTGGCTCCCTCATCGGTTGGTTCTTGGGGAACACCAAGATCTTCATTCCACGACATTGATCGCCGTATGGAATTAATTGCAGTGCCATCACACTACTCCACCCATCTTCACAGCACCAAACCACAAGACGACACGATGCAAAACACAACAAAGCCTGGACAACAAAAGGGGAGGCTGACAGGGTCACGGACGACCTGGCGACGGGGCCACGGCCGGGCGAGGCAGGGCCGAGCGGGGCGGCCGGACCAGAGGGCGACGAGGTGGGGGACGATCACGCGGCCGGCGACGGTGAAGCAGGGAGGCAGCGCAGCAGCGGGACCACGGGGAGGAGGAGGTGGCCGGAGGAGCAGAGCTCGGGGCCGGCGGTGGCGCTCGAGCTCGCACGGGAGCGCCGAGGAGGGGCCCTGGCGGCGGCGGGGGAGGGAGCTCTGGCGGTGGCAGAGGGAGAGGTCGGGGAGGCAGGCGGAGAGCGGGGTCGGGGGTCGCGGCGGAGGCCGACGAGGGCGGAGGCGAGGACGGGGTGGAGGCCGAGCAGGGCGGCGCCGCTCGGGGAAAATGGGGGGCGGGGATTGCGACGGTAGGGAGAGGCGGCGGCTCCGCGGAGGAAGGAGGGCGGCGCCATGGGGAGGGCGGAGCAGGGAGGCGGCCTCGGGCCGGAGCAGAGCGGGGGCACGGGGAAGGCGAGCTTGGCGGCGGCCGGATAGGGCGAGGCCGGCGCGGCCGGAGGCGGCGGGGCCGAAGACGCTGGAGAGGCGTAGAGGTGGGGTCGTCGGCGGGAGCGCCTGGAGCGGTGGTTGGAGGCGAGCGGGGGGGAAGAGAGAGGTAGGCGGGGGCGTGCGTGGACTGGGTCGCGTGCGTGTGTGGGTCGGTGGGAGCGTGGGGCGTGTGTGAGGGCAGGTGGGGCCAGCGGGTGAGGTGGGTGGAGGGAGAGAGAGTTGGGGGTGAGGTGGCAGTGTTTGGTTGGGTGGGAGAAAGGGGCAGGGTGACGTGTCGACTAGGGATTGGAGGGGGTGAGGTGGAGAGGGGCTGGGTAGGTTAGGTTGGGTAGTTTTAGGATTCTGGTGGACCGATTTTGTACTGGGGGTGGTCGACTGGGTCGAATCGGCCCGTTCGACTGCCCCCTAAAAATAATATAACTTTTGTTTAATCTAAAATAAACTTTTGTAAATAGTGTTTAGACAAATAAAAGACCCGGAAAGCCCGACGCTTTAATTTGAAATTGAGAGGGGGAATATTTAGAAAACCAAACTAGGCTTTTAGAAAATAGGTTTCGACAAACAAATGCATGATGACTTGACGATGCACAAATGCAATGCGGCATGATGACATGAGCATGCGGTCATGATGATGCAATGCACAAAAACAACGCGATTTTCTAGTAGTGGTTTTGCGGGATGCCACAATTCGACACCACTAACAATGGATCTCGCCCTCGAGATCCGCCTCATGGTACCGGAAAGAAGGTCGGTGATCCGCATCTTCTCGCTTCGTGTAGATCCTCGCGACACCACTAACAAGGGGTCGTTGTCCGTGATCGTCGAGAGAACACTCCGGGAACAAAAGGTCGAAGGTAGAGGTATCAACAAATAAAGCCACCTCTAGCTTCGATGGAAAGAGGGAACCGATGCACTCTCACCCACTTCAATGTACACAAGCAAATAGAGTGAGTAGTCGGCATGGGGGCCAATCCATCACGCACCCAAACTATTACTCCGCACAATCAGTAGAAAAGCGTGCAACCATTCTCGGAATCAGACTGAAGATCTTGACAGTCGAGGTTCGGAAACCAAGGAGTGATGCAGACTCCGCATCGGATCTGGCGTAGATGATGTCGTCGCGTCGGAAAACACCGGAAGGCACAAGGAGGAACAAAGAGAAGTCCACCAGACGAAGGATTTCTCGGATAGCACGAAGACCAGATGGTAGAACACCGTTATCAAAGGAGGAAGCGAAACCCTGAAGGTATGACGGAACCCAACCACGAGAAATCCTGGACCCGAAGAGAGAGAAGAGAGCGGATTCAAAACACGCAGAGGTGACAGGAGAGCAGCAGAGGGGTAAGGAGTAAAATCAGACCTAATCAGAACAATCCAACCGATTTTGCAAAAATAGTTTTGACACTCTACTTCGGCCGTTAGCTAGGTTATCCTACAGGCTGGACTTGTGGGGTATCGCAACTGCTGAGCTCTGATACCACTCTGTAACACCCTCAGAATCGACCCTATGCAAGTTTCAGCGCTTCCCGCCAAACCCACATAGAAAAGATTCAAAGGTGCCCACCAGGCACTTTCGTGCGGGTGGAAAACGAAGTAATAACATTACACAACAGTCCTCGATGGGTCCCACAGAACAGGTATATATACAACAGCGACTCAATGAGTCAAGAATACAGATATAATATATAAAGATCCAAATCACCTTGAAAATGATAGGGCGTCCGACTACGGACAAGATGCAAATGGGGCTAAGAGCCCTGAAGAATAACCAATGGCGTCCATAACCCTGCCCAGGCCAAGCCGGAAGGGTAACCCTGCTAACGACGTCGATCTCAAAACCTGCTTAAACAAAAGGGGTGCCGACGAAGGGCAAAGGAAAAAGAGAGAGCGGTCAGTACTGAGGCCAGTACACGGCGAGGCTAGAATTCGGCGGTCCTCGCCTACATAGGTATGGTGGACTGAAGCGGCAGCGGCGCAGCATGCACTAAACAACCTATAGAGACTCGATACAACTGGCGGCTATCAGAGAGGGGTAAGAAAGACCTATTCGGAACCATCCTGAGACCACCATCAAACAAACCCATCCTGGTGTTTCCCCCTCGAGACCAAACGAGGAAGTCAACCGAGGAACTCACACAGTTGGCAGTTTTACTTATTCCGTTATCGTTGCATTAATTACATAGTCAAATATAGATAGTCATCCTGATAAAATAAGCAGTGGGCACTTTTATTTGACCATTCCATTGTAGTTGCAACACTTACTAGTCAGATACAATTAGCATGAGATAACCCAAAACCCAGCAGTTGTTGGTACTTTTATTTAGCCATTCCGTTGTAGTTGCAATACTTACTAGTCAGGTACAATGGTCGCAAGCGACAACCCTAACAAACAATTGTTGGCAGTTTTATTTAACCATTCCATTATAGTAAAGCTGATTACTAGTCAAATAAAGTCAAATTTATAGCACTACTTTAGTTATAGTTGTCTATGATCGAGATACTGTGCTCCAAGTCGTCCATAACCGTGGACACGGCTTTCAGAAAGTTTTACCCTGCAGGGGTGCACAAATAGCAACACACACTCGATCAACCTCAGAAAAACCAAATCAAAACCCAACGAGGCCTTCACGACAAAGCAATCACAGGATTCAGAAATATTTCAGGGGGCCACCCCTTGGAGTACACCCGCAACGAAGCTAGCTGACTCCGAGACGGACTCAAGGTTTGTGTCAATGGCTGTAAACGACTGGGAACCCAAAACTGGGCTTGTCGATACCGCGGAATCGTGCCACGATCCTAAACAGTACAGGTGCTCCTCGCACAATCGTAAATAAAGTAGTAAAGCATGGCATAAGTACAGGATAGTAAATAAAACCTCAAACTAGTTTGTGGCCCCAAGAAATAAGAATGAATCAAGCTCTGGCTCAGGGGGGTCCCATAATTCCCCGTATGTGGATAGCGCGAATATTCAAGGAACAGGTATCAAGTACTCGGGGTCCTACGGGACATAAGTGGACGGTTAACAACCAAATAACATCTATTGCCCACCTGTGCCTCTGCTTACCTACTTCAATTTTAGTTGTTAAACAATAATTAAAGTGAACGATAATTAAAGCCTTGATCATCTCCAACATTAAACATGCGGCCATGCTCCAACAACTGTGGTACTTGACGACACGCAACAGCACTTGAGCAAGCGACTATGACGCGCAGGTCCAACTATCTACCAAACAACGGTAATAGGAGGTGTCCAAGGGAATATAAGGCTGCAAGGGATAACACGGGTACGAAAATCTAGAGCAACGCAACTCAGATAGCAATAGATCAACAGGAGGGAATAAATACTATAAAAGTAAGATAGGTAGAAAGGGGGAGATGCTCGCCTGAAAACATTGTCGAAGGTTCATCCGAAGCTCGGGTCGACACTCGCATCAACTCAACGGCTTTATCCGCGAAGAACCAAAACACTAGAATAAACACCGGATGCAATATTTAATACTACGGCAAAAGATCGGGCATGATGCATGTATGATGTATGACGTGGCAAAGGTGCGATGCAATTAGGCAAGATTAAGCGGAACCGGGGTCCCGACAATTAAATATATGGTTCTAGTTGTTTAGATACCCCGCATTTTAAATGTTGTTTTAACAAGGCAAGATATGACAACGGTTCGATGCACAAATTTAAATGAGGCCAATATAAGACTAGATTTGCCCGCATATGGGCCCCATATTTAATTATGAGGTGAATCGGCATAAGGCCCCCAAACCACAGACAAATATGCATGCAACATGACAATTTAATGTGCATCAATTTGTTATTACATTTATAAAATAGGGCTCGAGAAAAGGGGTCACACATTGAGGGGTCTCGACGGTCTTGGTCCGGGGTTCGGGGTCGGTCTCAGGGTTCGGATCTGGGGTTCGACGGGATCGTTCTCGGACTCGGGGATTTAGGGTCTTCGGATCGGGGAAGTAGATCTTGTCGCGCGAGTGTCAATGCTTCCGGGAAGGAGAACTTGTCGTCCAGGGTCTCGGTGTCTGGGGTGAAGTACTTGGCGTCCTCGAGGAAGTACTTGTCGTATCCGTGAAGGGGATCATGTCGGTCCACGGAGTCGGGCTTCGAAGCCAGGAAGGAGTACTTGGCGTTGCCGAGCGGAAGTCTTGGTGATCCTCGGGTCCGAGAGGATTTTGTCGCACGGTGTCCGGGTAGGCGAACTTGTCGGTTCCGCGGTCTCCGGTTCTGTTTCTAAGATGTTCGGCGTTCGCGTAGAAGATCTTGTTCATGGTCCTTCTAGTGACGTTCGGGTTCGGCTTCTCGCATCAATCATCGGGTGGCTCCCTCATCGGTTGGTTCTTGGGGAACACCAAGATCTTCATTCCACGACATTGATCGCCGTATGGAATTAATTGCAGTGCCATCACACTACTCCACCCATCTTCACAGCACCAAACCACAAGACGACACGATGCAAAACACAACAAAGCCTGGACAACAAAAGGAGAGGCTGACAGGGTCACGGACGACCTGGCGACGGGGCCACGGCCGGGCGAGGCAGGGCCGAGCGGGGCGGCCGGACCAGAGGGCGACGAGGTGGGGGACGATCACGCGGCCGGCGACGGTGAAGCAGGGAGGCAGCGCGGCAGCGGGACCACGGGGAGGAGGAGGTGGCCGGAGGAGCAGAGCTCGAGGCCGGCGGTGGCGCTCGAGCTCGCACGGGAGCGCCGAGGAGGGGCCCTGGCGGCGGCGGGGGAGGGAGCTCTGGCGGTGGCAGAGGGAGAGGTCGGGGAGGCAGGCGGAGAGCGGGGTCGGGGGTCGCGGCGGAGGCCGACGAGGGCGGAGGCGAGGACGGGGTGGAGGCCGAGCAGGGCGGCGCCGCTCGGGGAAAATGGGGGGCGGGGATTGCAGTGTTTGGTTGGGTGGGAGAAAGGGGCAGGGTGACGTGTCGACCAGGGATTGGAGGGGGTGAGGTGGAGAGGGGCTGGGTAGGTTAGGTTGGGTAGTTTTAGGATTCTGGTGGACCGATTTTGTACTGGGGGTGGTCGACTGGGTCGAATCGGCCCGTTCGACTGCCCCCTAAAAATAATATAACTTTTGTTTAATCTAAAATAAACTTTTGTAAATAGTGTTTAGACAAATAAAAGACCCGGAAAGCCCGACGCTTTAATTTGAAATTGAGAGGGGGAATATTTAGAAAACCAAACTAGGCTTTTAGAAAATAGGTTTCGACAAACAAATGCATGATGACTTGACGATGCACAAATGCAATGCGGCATGATGACATGAGCATGCGGTCATGATGATGCAATGCACAAAAACAACGCGATTTTCTAGAAGTGGTTTTGCGGGATGCCACATTCGCGAAGAAGCAAAACACTAGAATAAACATCGGATGCACTATTTAATACAACGGCAGAAGATCGGCATGATGCATGTATGATGTATGACATGGCAAAGGTGCGATGCAATTGGGCAATATTAAGCGGAACCGGGGGTTCCGATAATTAAATATATGGTTCTAGTTATTTAACTACCCCGCAATTTAATTGTTGTCTTAACATGGCAAAAGATAGCACCGGTTCGCTACACAAATTTAAATGGGACCAATATTTAGACTAGATTTGTCCGCATATGGGTCCCATATTTAATTTAGGTGAATCGGCGTAAGGCCCCCAAACCACACAAATATGCATGCGAGATGAATGATTATTATGCAACAGGTTTTATATTTAGCATTTATAAAATAGGGGCTCGGGAAAAGGTTCACACATCGGGGTTCGGAGATCTTGGGCTCCGAGGGGTTCGGGGTCGGTCTCAGGGTTCAGGGTTTGACGGGAGATCGGCTCGACGAGATCGGGATAGATACGGGAAGGAGGTCTTGTCGCAACCGGGAAGCAGGACTTGGTTGGCGTCGGGGCATATCGGATCCGCCCTGGTTGGTGCCGATCTTGTCGTCGATGGCGAACTTGAGTGGATTGGTACCCGGGGTCTTCGGATCCGTGAAGTAGATCTTGTCGCACGGTGTCCGGGAAGACGAACTTGGCGTATTCACGTCGGCGATCTTGGCGTTCGGGTTCTCGACGTCGCATCCGGGAAGACGAACTTGTTGCATCCGGGGTCGTCGGGTCATGTCGTCGGTTTTGTCGTTTCATGGCGGAGATCTTGGCGTCCCGGGTCTCGGTGTCTACGGGTCCGAGAGGAAGAACTTGGGTCGGCATCGGATCGGTCTTGTGGATCGAGTAGAAGATCTTGGCGTCCAGGAAGATCTCGATACTCCGGTCTATTGTTGACCTCCGGATACCGCGAGTCTACGGCATTGTTTCCTCGGGTGGCTCCATGTACATACTTCGGAATCATCGGCATTAAGCCCTTGTCGGCGAGAGGATCTTGATGCGTCTTGTCGGCAGGCGTCCGCGTTTGCCGATCTAGAGATTAGGACACGATACATGGCAGGTGGAGAATCGATGTCGCGAGGCAAACTTGATTACCGAGATCCCTGGGCAGAGATGCTATATCCCAAAGCAAACAAAAGGAACCACCGAGGCAAAACGAGGCTGGGCTCGCGGTCGGTGGCTCGAGCGGTGGAGGAACGAGGTGACGCCGGCGAGGAAGCAGAGGACCGGAGGGCACTCTCACGGCTTGGGGCCCGACGCGACGGAGTCCGGCGACACGGACGCGGGGCTGGAGCAGACGGCGAGGCGGGGTGGAGGCCGCGGGCGGTGGACGTCGGCACGGGGAGGCGGGCCTGCGCGAGGTCCGGCCGGCGGCGGACACGGCCGCAGACGAGGCGACGCTCTGGGGCGGAGCCGAGGAGGGGTCGGGCGGAGACGGCGAGGGCGAGCGAGGGTGTGTGGGTGGCGGGGAGGAGAGCGACGAGGAGAGGAAGGTGGGGGTCGAGGCGGGGCGCTTGGCGGCCGGGGTTGGTGGTGACGGAGAGGGCCGGCCCGGCCGGAGCGGAGGAGGCGAGCGCCGGGCGCGGCGGCGGCGCTCGGGCTGGCCGAGGAGGAGAGGACGTTGGGGGAGGGCGGAGGACGGGCCCGGTGAGGAGGCGGGGAACCGGGCGAGGCAGAGGGCGCGGTTGAGAGGGGGCACCGAAGGCGGCGGACGGAGGTCGGGGTGGAGGGCGCGCCGGCGGCGAGGAGGCAGCTCGGGGAGGGGCCGGCTAGCGCGGGTGGTGGAGGAGGTGCGGGCCGGCGAGGGAGGCGGGGAGGAGGAGCAGAGGGCGGTGGCCGGAGGGGAGGAAGAAGGGGCGGGGCGAGCGCGCGAGAGAGGTGAGGCGGGGGCGTGGGAAGCGGCGCCAGACGGGGGAGAGGGAGGGGGGCCCCGCCCAGGTGGGGCTGGGTCGGGTGGTGGGTCCAGGGGAGTGGGGACAGGCGGGTGAGAGAGGAAGTGGGGGTGGGGTTGGCTGTGAGGAAGAGAGAGAGAGGGGGTGGGGTGAGGTGTCGTTGAGTGATTGGGTTAGGGGTGTGGATTGGTGAGGTGGCTGGGCTGAGGGTGAGGTGGAGGGAACGGTGAGGTGGAGGGAGGGGATTGGTGGGGATGATGTGGAGGGGCTGGGTAGGATTAGATGTAGGTAGGAAAAGGTTGGTCTAGGGTTTCTTTAGATGGGCCGGGTGGTAGGTAGTCTGGTCAGGTTGGGCCTCTGGCCTGACTGATCGGACTGCCTCCCCAGACAAAATATTTTATTATTATTTTTTCAATTGTAAAAGATTTATAAATAGTTTTTAGTCAAAACAAAGATCCGGACAAACCGACTTGATACTTTGAAATAAGAAGGGCTAGTGGAAAACAAAATAGGCTTTTCGGAAATAGTTTTAGACAGACATATGCATGACGACATGACGATGCTCAAATGCAATGTGGCATGATGACATGAGCATGCGGTCATGATGATGCAATGCACAAAAACAACGCGATTTTCTAGTAGTGGTTTTGCGGGATGCCACAATTCGACACCACTAACAATGGATCTCGCCCTCGAGATCCGCCTCATGGTACCGGGAAGAAGGCGGCGTCCTGAATCTTCTCGCTTCATGTAGATCCTTGAGACACCACTAACAAGAGGTCGTTGTCCGTGATCGTCGAGGGAACACTCCGGGAACAAAAGGGCGAAGGTAGAGGTATCCACAAATAAAGCCACCTCTAACTTCGATAGAAGGTGAGAAAAGATGCGGCCTATCCCACTTCAATGTACAAGAGTGAATAGAAAGGGTAGTCGGCATGGGGGCCAATCCATCACGCACCCAAACTATTACTCCGCACAATCAGTGGAAAAACGTGCAACCATTCTCGGAATCAGACTGAAGATCTCGACAATCGAGGTTCAGAAACAAAGGAGTGATGCAGACTCCGCATCGGATCTGGCGTAGGTGATGTCGTCGCGTCGGAAAACACCGGAAGGCACAATCAAGGAACAAAGAATGGTACCACATTAGACGGATTCCTCAGGCAGCATGAACACCGGATGGTAGAACACCGTTATCAAAGGAGGAAGCGAAACCCTGAAGGTACGATGGAAACCCAACCACGAGAAATCCTGGACTCGAAGAGGGAGAGGAGAGCGGATTCAAAACACGTAGAGGTAAGAGGGGAATAGCAGAGGGGTAAGGAGTAAAAGCAGACCTAACCAGATCTATCCAACCGATTTTTGCAAAATAGTTTTGACACTCTACTACGGCCGTTAGCTAGGTTATCCTACAGGCTGGACTTGTGGGGTATCGCAACTGCTGGGCTCTGATACCACTCTGTAACACCCTCAGAATTGGCCCTATGCAAGTTTTAGCGATTCCCGCCAAACCCGCATAGAAACGATTCAAAGGTGCCCACCAGGCACTTGCGTGCGGGTGGAAAACGAAGTAATAACATTACACAACAGTCCTCGATGGGACCCACAGAACGGATATATATAACAGCGACTCAATGAGTCAAGAATACAGAGATAATATACAAAGATCCAAATCACCTTGAAAATGATAGAGCGTCCGACTACGGACAAGATGCAAATGGGGCTAAGAGCCCTGAAGAATAACCAATGGCGTCCATAACCCTGCCCAGGCCAAGCCGGAAGGGTAACCCTGCTAATGACGTCGAAACCTGCTAAAACAAAAGGGGTGCCGACAAAGGGCAAAGGAAAAAGAGGAGCGTCAGTACTGAGGCCAGTACACGGCGAGGCTAGAATTCGGCGGTCCTCGCCTACATAGGTATGGTGGACTGAAGCGGCAGCGCAGCATGCACTAAACAACCTATAGAGACTCGATATAACTGTCGGCTATCAGAGAGGGATAAGAAAGATCTATTCGGATCCAACCTGAATCTAACACCAAACAAACCCATCCTGGTATTCCCCCTCGATACCAACCGAGAAATTCAACCGAGGAACTCACACCGTTGGCAGTTTTATTCATTCGTTATAGTTGCGGCAATTACTAGTCAAATATAGATAGTCATCCTGATAAAATAAGCAGTGGGCAGTTTTATTTAACCATTCCGTTGTAGTTGCGACACTTACTAGTCAAATACAATTAGCATGAGATATTCCAAACCCAGCAGTTGTTGGTACTTTTATTTAGCCATTCCGTTGCAGTGAAGCTGATTACTAGTCATATCGGATACAAGTCAAATTATAACAATAAACTTTAGTTATAGTTGTCTATGATCAAGCACTGTGCTCCAAGTCGTCCATAACCGCGGACACGGCTTCTCGAAAAGATTTAACCCTGCAGGGGTGCACCAAAGTATCCACACGCACTTCGACCCTTTTTGCCAGATCAATTAACATACACCCATCGGTATGTCGGCGGGGCCTAAGTCATGACGTTTCCCAGACCCAAAGCAAGCACGTGGGGCCACCCCACTAAGTCTACCCGCAACGAAGTCGGCCGGTCTCCGAGACGGACTCAGGGTTTGCGTCAGTGGCTGTAAACGACGGGGAACCCAAAACTGGGATTGTCGATACCGCGAAAACACTCCGCTTTCCTAAACAGTACAGGTGCTATCCATCGCACAATTTAAATAAAACAGTAAAACATGGCATAAGTACGGAATAGTAATAAAGCCCCAAACTACTTGTGGCCCCCAGTACAGTACTTTTAAATCAGGTACTAAATCGACGGGGTGCCCATACATCCCACATGTGGTTAGCGCGCTCGATCTCGAAACAGGTGTCAAGAACTCGGGGTCCTACGGGACACAAGTGGACGGTTAACAACCAAATAACATCTATTGCCCACCTGTGCCTCTGCTTACCTACTTCAATTTTAGTTATTAAACAATAATTGAATTAAACGATAATTAAAGGCATGATCATCTCCAACGTTAGACATGCGGCAAAACTCCAACAACTGTGGTACTTGACGACACGCAACAGCACTTGAGCAAGCGACTACGACGCGTAGGTCCAACTATCTACCAAACAACAGGTGATAGGATGTGTCCAAGGCAATATAAGGCTGCAAGGGATATCACGGGTACGAAAACTAGAGCAACGCAACACGGATAGCAATAGATCAACAGGAGGGAATAAATACTATAAAAGGTAAGATAGGTAGAAAGGGGGAGATGCTCGCCTGAAAACATTGTCGAAGGTTCAACCGAAGATCGGGTCGACACTCGCATCCACTCAACGGCCTTATCCGCGAAGAAGCAAAACACTAGAATAAACATCGGATGCACTATTTAATACAACGACAGAAGATCGGCATGATGCATGTATGATGTATGACATGGCAAAGGTGCGATGCAATTGGGCAATATTAAGCGGAACCGGGGGTCCTGACAATTAAATATATGGTTCTAGTTATTTAACTACCTCGCAATTTAATTGTTGTCTTAACGTGGCAAAAGATAGCACCGGTTCGCTACACAAATTTAAATGGGACCAATATTTAGACTAGATTTGTCCGCATATGGGTCCCATATTTAATTTAGGTGAATCGACATAAGGCCCCCAAACCACACAAATATGCATGCGAGATGAATGATTATTATGCAACAGGTTTTATATTTAGCATTTATAAAATAGGGGCTCGGGAAAAGGTTCACACATCGGGGTTCGGAGATCTTGGGCTCCGAGGGGTTCGGGGTCGGTCTCAGGGTTCAGGGTTTGACGGGAGATCGGCTCGACGAGATCGGTATCGATACGGGAAGGAGGTCTTGTCGCAACCGGGAAGCAGGACTTGGTTGGCGTCGGGGCATATCGGATCCGCCCTGGTTGGTGCCGATCTTGTCGTCGATGGCGAACTTGAGTGGATTGGTACCCGGGGTCTTCGGATCCGTGAAGTAGATCTTCTCGCACGGTGTTCCGGAAGACGAACTTGGCGTATTCACGTCGGCGATCTTGGCGTTCGGGTTCTCGACGTCGCATCCGGGAAGACGAACTTGTTGCATCCGGGGTCGTCGGGTCATGTCGTCGGTTTTGTCGTTTCATGGCGGAGATCTTGGCGTCCCGGGTCTCGGTGTCTACGGGTCCGAGAGGAAGAACTTGGGTCGGCATCGGATCGGTCTTGTGGATCGAGTAGAAGATCTTGGCGTCCAGGAAGATCTCGATACTCCGGTCTATTGTTGACCTCCGGATACCGCGAGTCTACGGCGTTGTTTCCTCGGGTGGCTCCATGTACATACTTCGGAATCATCGGCATCAAGCCGGTCTTGTCGGCGAGAGGATCTTGATGCGTCTTGTCGGCAGGCGTCCGCGTTTGCCGATCTAGAGATTAGGACATGATACATGGCAGGTGGAGAATCGATGTCGCGAGGAAAACTTGATTACCGAGATCCCTGGGCAGAGATGCTATATCCCAAAGCAAACAAAAGGAACCACCGAGGCAAAACGTGGCTGGGCTCGCGGTCGGTGGCTCGGGCGGTGGAGGAACGAGGTGACGCCGGCGAGGAAGCAGAGGACCGGAGGGCACTCTCACGGCTTGGGGCCCGACGCGACGGAGTCCGGCGACACGGACGCGGGGCTGGAGCAGACGGCGAGGCGGGGTGGAGGCCGCGGGCGGCGGACGTCGGCACGGGGAGGCGGGCCTGCGCGAGGTCCGGCCGGCGGCAGACGCGGCCGCAGACGAGGAGACGCTCCGGGGCGGAGCCGAGGAGGGGTCGGGCGGAGACGGCGAGGGCGAGCGAGGGTGTGTGGGTGGCGGTGAGGAGAGCGACGAGGAGAGGAAGGTGGGGGTCGAGGCGGGGCGCTTGGCGGCCGGGGTTGGTGGTGACGGAGAGGGCCGGCCCGGCCGGAGCGGAGGAGGCGAGCGCCGGGCGTGGCGGCGGCGCTCGGGCTGGCCGAGGAGGAGAGGACGTCGGGGGAGGGCGGAGGACGGGCCCGGTGAGGAGGCGGGGAACCGGGCGAGGCAGAGGGCGCGGTTGAGAGGGGGCACCGAAGGCGGCGGACGGAGGTCGGGGTGGAGGGCGCGCCGGCGGCGAGGAGGCAGCTCGGGGAGGGGCCGGCTAGCGCGGGTGGTGGAGGAGGTGCGGGCCGGCGAGGGAGGCGGGGAGGAGGAGCAGAGGGCGGTGGCCGGAGGGGAGGAAGAAGGGGCGGGGCGAGCGCACGAGAGAGGTGAGGCGGGGGCGTGGGAAGCGGGGCCAGACAGGGGAGAGAGGGAGGGGGCCCCGCCCAGGTGGGGCTGGGTCGGGTGGTGGGTCCAGGGGAGTGGGGACAGGCGGGTGAGAGAGGAAGTGGGGGTAGGGTTGGCTGTGAGGAAGAGAGAGAGAGGGGGTGGGGTGAGGTGTCATTGAGTGATTGGGTTAGGGGTGTGGATTGGTGAGGTGGAGGGAACGGTGAGGTGGAGGGAGGGGATTGGTGGGGATGATGTGGAGGGGCTGGGTAGGATTAGATGTAGGTAGGAAAAGGTTGGTCTAGGGTTTCTTTAGATGGGCCGGGTGGTAGGTAGTCTGGTCAGGTTGGGCCTCTGGCCTGACTGATCGGACTGTCTCCCCGGGCAAAATATTTTATTATTATTTTTTCAATTGTAAAAGATTTATAAATAGTTTTTAGTCAAAACAAAGATCCGGACAAACCGACTTGATACTTTGAAATAAGAAGGGCTAGTGGAAAACAAAATAGGCTTTTCGGAAATAATTTTAGACAGACATATGCATGACGACATGACGATGCTCAAATGCAATGTGGCATGATGACATGAGCATGCGGTCATGATGATGCAATGCACAAAAACAACGCGATTTTCTAGTAGTGGTTTTGCGGGATGCCACAGGGGGGAAGAAAAGGGCGGGGAGCTCGGCGAATTGGCGGGAGTGGTGCCTTCTCTCGTCGACAGAGCTGGCCCACACCCGTTTTCGCTGAGTCCGTCGTTCCCAGAGCGTACCCGGGATCCTGGGTACGGCCTGGGTAGGCCGGACCAAAACATGCCGAAATCCGGACGAAAACAGGTCCTTGGGTACGTGACTGGGCCGATTTTCGCGTCCTGACCAAAATTCAGCGTCCGGATCGGCCTCCTGGGTAGGCGAGTGGAGATGCTCTAATGCATGGTTTTGTGAGAGGGCAAACTAGTCCAGAAAAGGGTTGGATAGGAAGAAACACTTCGTCCTTTATTATTAGGTATAGATATAGATATAGATATAGAAGTATAGATATAGATTGTTTCTTTTTTCTATTAATTTTATTTTTTTCGTTTTTATTTTTGTTCAGACTAAAAAATCAATTATAAAAAATGTTTAAATTTTAGAAATGTCTATATATGAAAATTTCAAATTCAAGAAATGTTCATATAAAAATGTTCAGGTTTTAAAATATTCATTTAAAATTGTTAAATTTGAACAATAGTAAAATTTGTTGAGTCTCAAAATTGTTTCGATTCAAGAAAACAGATTAAATAAATGTACGGACTTTTCAAAACCCCAAAACCAGCAGAGAACCGTGAAGACCAATAGGAAAACCAAACATCAAAGAAAACCGTAGCAGTCGGAAGCGACAGAGAGAACGATGACAGCGCTAGTGATATAAACGGGCGGTCCAATACATTAGACTGGGCGTGCGGCACGGGCAGTAATGTCGTTTAAAGCGGGCATATAGGATATCGCGACGGCGTGACGTGCAGCAGCAACCGGGACTAAAATAGAAAAAATGGCATTGAATGGGTTAATGTGTTCCGGTCTTTTTTTTTCAAAATTCTACCTATCTATTGATAATCACCAACATCAACGTAAAAAGAGACTCAAAAATAACAAAAATTACAGTTATGTCATTTGACCACCTAACACGACTACAAAGTATAAACACTAGTACGAGCCAAAGGCGCATCTCCATCATCGGAGCATGGCAAAACTTGTGGTAATACAACTTATTGTAATAGACAATGAAAAGTCGTCGTGCTAAGTGCACAAAGGACTAACACACCAAGTTGCAACCATCATCGATGATGACAACCGTACATGAAAAGAGACTAACATGAGAGCAAATCAACAAACACAAAAACGGACCGGATCTCTGGAGATCCATCGGACAAACGACACACGCCCATCTTTGGTGCTAGATGGACCACCAAAGCAAGGATAGAGCGGGGAGGATCCCTTTGCACTGATTCCGATGATAACCAAGGAGTAAGAGCATCTCCAGCTGCCCCCAAGAGCCCCCCTAGAGACCTTTTTTGCCGGCAGAAAGAATTTTTCCCAATTGGCCCCCAATAGCCGAAATTTTTCCGGTTAGGGCTGAACTTTCATCTGACGTTCCCAGGCCAAACCTAGCACATTGGGGGTGCTCGGGGGCGCCGACAAAAAGAAGAAGTGCACCAGAAACCGCCCGCTCACCCCGTTAAGGACGAGCCTGAGGAGATGCCTCGCTCATGCGGGTGTGCTCCAGTGGCATCGTCATCAACAAGCGTCGCACACCACCTCCCGCACATGGCGACCTCAGCCTCGTCAAGCCGAAGAGGGAGCATGATACCGTTGGTTCGTCGGCCAGGAAGCCTAAGACAGAGTGGTCGCCGCCACACGAGTACCTCCGCAACTCTCTCAAGGTGGAAGCGCCGGAGGACCCAGAGGACACCTCGATGGGAGGATGACCATACAGGTGTCATTGAATGACATCCCACCGATGTCGCTGGAGATGGAACTCGCCTGGTCCAAGACCGACGCCGAACAGGAGGAGGCCACTCGGTTCAACCGTGATGTCATCATCCTCGACGATAATGACGAAACCGGGCCGAGCAGCGCTCCTCCATGGAGGCGCAACACCGATGCCGGCTAGTGGAGCAGCCGCGAGACATCGAGGGATGATCCACCGAGCGATGATGATGGCGGCGACTATCGGGTTCTATAAGACCTCAAACCGCTGAAGTAAATTACGCTAGCATATACCGGTTTTGAGTCCTGGGCCTCGAGATTGATATAGGTTCACAATGTTTTTGCCTAGGAGCAATTAACCGGTTCCTGATTCGTGGGATGCACCAGACTCGTTTTACCAAAATCGCCATGAAAAATACTTAGATTCATAAATCATTTGCTTGAAGGAATCTTTGGGTCAATTCTGAAAATGTTTTTGAGACTCAACCTGAATCTATGATTCAGATGGAGTCTTGGGGGCTACTGACATGAGTATGAATTATCGGGTTCCGGGTATGAATTATCGGGTTTCTGTGATTGGTTACCCTGGGCGTGCCCATGAGGCCAATGAAGAATAGAGTACAAGAGGCATCCCGATGGATAGAGTCTTGGATTGGCGATCAAGATAGAATTACGAACCGACATAATTTTAATATTGTAATCATAACTTGTATACGGCTCTAGGACCCAGCCTCTTATATAAAGGTTGGGAGGAGCTGACGGAGAGGACATCTTAGTTTTCCAGCAATACACAATCCGCCGTGAGCTAGTTTGCAACTAGCTAATCGACGACTTTGTAATAATATTCTTCATAATGTTCATACTACATCGATTTACTTGTTTGTTTGATAAGCCGAAAAAATCACTAGCGCTCTCTTTCCCATGAAACACTAAGTCCATAACCATGGGAATTGCCGAGGTTACCCCTCATCACCCCCTGCGATTCCTGCTCCGCCCACGGCTCTGGTTGTGAGTGTGTTATAGGGTCCACGAGCATGAATGGGACTTGAAACCAGATGCTTCCTCACAAGGGTTAAATCCATCAATGACCATTGTTATGGGATTGGGTGTTGGAGAAGAGGGGGATACTAGAGATCGCAGAACGGCTAACAAACAAGCAATGCGACACACAAGATATACCCAGGTTCGGCCCCCCGGAGGGAAACCTCACTCTTGCTTGTATGTTCTTGATTGATGGCGAGGACGAAAGTTACAGGGGGTGCGCAAATGCGATATAGTGGGTGTGTATACTAGGGTTGTGTATTATACTCCTCGCTGTGCCCTCCTGGCCTTTATATGGGGATGCCAGGCCTCGGGGATAGGTCGAGTCGGTTACAGATTAGGGTTTTCCTTTCACTTTCTATCTATCGCATCCTTCATGGGCCTGGGCCACCTGAATTCCTCATGGGCTTCATCATCAGGGGTACATTGCTGTATGGGCTTCTGCTGGGCCAGACCGGATAGGATAATGTTAGTCACCCGTAGGTCAATACCCATGTCAGTATCCCCCAAGTGTTCAGTCGAATCGTAGATTCGACTGGAGACTCCAAAGTCTTCGAGTACCTTCATCCGAATGTGTTTTCAGGTCAAGATGTGAGTTCATAGGGATAGTTGATACACGTTCCCGACTCTCCCGATAGATCAGGGTAAGTTAACTGCCTTTGGTCAAAACAATACTATCTACTCAGACTTTGAGTCCCTGGACTCAAATCTAGAAAATTGCTGGTGTAATTCGACTCAATCCACGGAGGTCTTACAGGAGTCGAATTCTAGTGTTTTTAAGTATGTACCCAACACGTCCGTCATGATTTTTCATCGTGCCTGCTGACATAGAATATTACTGGTAGAGCGCATTTGGGTGCGTTACCATGCCATTAGACTGTGTCTGTAGGTCTTACCTTTGTGTCACAGATGCAACATCCAAATGTTTATCGTCGTAGAGACGTTTCAGGTGGCCAAGGAGATGTTATCTCTTAGCATAAATTTTTGGGCGGAGCGCTAATTTTGGACAGAGGATCCGAAGGATCATATTTATCTAATTCATAGGGTGCGCGACCAGCACTTCCTATGGGAGTAGCCCCCGAGTATCTTTTTGAGTCATAGACTCGAGTAGAGAATTTAGTTTTGCGAATGCCGTTGATGACTCAAATTGACCGAATATTGACCAGCACTCCCTATGGGTGACATGGATGTACCCCATGGGTACATGACATTGGTAAATCTGGTCTAGCCCAAGGAAGGCCCACGTCAGGACACGTGGCCCATGAATACTTCGGGTAGCCCAAGCCCATGATGTTTTCGACTCCTTGGAGGACAAGTCTAGATTAGATAGAATTTCAAAGGGTACCAACCCTAATTTGTAACCGACTCGACCTAACCCGAGACCTGCCTATCAATATAAAGGCCAGGAGGGTACGGCGAGAAGGATCTCTCGACACCGCATACACACCTCATGCCAGATTGCATCTACGCACCCCCGTAATCAAGAGCAGACAAGTAGGAGTAGGGTTTTCCCTCCGGAGGCCTGAACCTGGGTAAATCTGGTGTCCCTGTGTTGCTTGTGTGTTAACCGTTCCACGACTTCCAGCATCCCCATCTTCTCCAAAAACCAAGTCCATAAAAATGGGCATTGACGAGATCGAACCTCGTCAATTGGTGCCGTCTGTAGGAAACGGGAACGCTGATCGTGCGGTCATGACGGTTCCATCCGGAGCAATCTACAACTCATCGGCAACAGAGAGTCACCTCCTCTTCGGTGCCTTTGACTTCACCGCCCACTCGCCGGCCACCCTAAAGGATTTCGAGTCCGTCGGCAACGGGCTCGAGATGCTGTTCGGAAGCTTCTGCTTCCAGGTGAGGCAGACCGGCACCCTCCGCCTCCTGGAGCGGGTCCCACTACCATCCATCAGGACCGCTTCATGGGTCCCACCCAGCGGTGCGTTGCACGCGTCGACGCTGACAGATGACTTGGATGACAACAACAACTGCAACTCCAATCTGTGCGGACCCCTTCGGATGAAGGAACCTACGGTTCCGGATCCGAAAGCTGCAGCAACAGCGACCCACTCCGCGGACGCTACCTATGCGCCATCGTCATCAACAACGTAACGGACCGCCACCGGGTTCGAGTGCGCAGCAAACACCCAATCCCCCTCCCAACCCGCAAATTGGGAACAGAGGAAATGGGGGAGATCCGCCTAACAGGCCCAACGAAGGCGACGCTCGCGCCTACAACCAGGTCAACCTCAACGAGGAAGGCTGGCGCCAAGCACGCGAGGCCGTGGCAGACAACATAATCCTACCTCTGAATGCCTCCCGAGATCTACTGATGGCCTACCACCTCCTCCTCATCGATGAGCACAACCGGCAGGTGAAACTGATGGAGGAACTCGACAAGCGTAAGAAGGCAGCCGCGGAATCCAGCGCACGGCGAGCCGCTCTCTCCGCCGCTGATGGATCCACTTCGCATGGCAACAACGCCAACAAGTACCGTTCCCACACGGAGCGCATGGACCCCGCCACGCGACGCGAGGTCACTCGGGCCCTCAACACGTCCTTCATTGTCACATCCCAAAATTCTCCTAATTTTGGAATATGAAATAAATAAATAAATAAGTTTGATTGATTGTTTGACTATGTTGAAAATTCTCAAAGAGAAGAAACTTTTTGAATAGAAAATCCTCTCAACCTTGAATTCAAAATCTTATATTCTTTTGTTATGACCTAACTAGCCATATAGGCAAAAGGGCATGGATTGATTATGGATTGTAGAATTGGTGTGCAATATTTAAAAATGATAATCATGAAGCATTCATAAGCATTTCATTACATCCATGCAAAGTTCTCACAAACTAAATCCAAATCCTGGTATCTAAAATCCTATAGTTGATTCGCCCAAATGTACCTAAAGGTAATTAAATTGACTTTATAAAATCCACTGTTGCTAACACAGCGATTATTGTTAAATTATAGCCTAAAAATATCCATTTAATATTATAAAATTTTAGAAACAAAATTGAGCTTATTTGGAGCTATTATGAAAAAGTTATGGAATAAATACAAACACATAAAGATATAAATAAAATGAAATATACAAGGATTTATAAACCCACTACTTACAAACTAGTAAAAAGATTATAAATATGATCCTACAATGATCTATTCGATTTTAGAAAAATTTAGAAACAAGAATCATATCATTTGGAGTTTGTATGCAAAAGATATGAAGGAAACAAGTAAATAGAAAAAGAAAAAGAAAAAAAACCTAAATGGGCCGGCACAGCCGGACCGACCGCAGCACCAGCAGGCACGTACACAAGGATCGATCCTTGCTTTAAAATGCGTGCGAGTCAGTTTTTCTCTAACCTATCTCTATTCAAACGCTTGTAACTTTTTATCTACAACTCTAAATTGACTTCCGTTTGTTTCTACTTGTTCCCTACTCCAAAACCTATCTTCCCACAGTCCTAAACCTCCATATAAACTCGTGGAGCCACAGCTGTACGAGTTTCTCTTCTCGAAATCCCGAATCTACATATGCCCGAATCTTATTTCGCTTTTTAACCTATCTAGACTTCGTTGTTTGCCTTCGGTCAAAAAACGAAAGTTGTAGAACGCGTCGAAATATTTCAATTCCGACAAACCTCACCTCTTTTCATCCACCACAGCCGGAGAATTTTGCATCGCAATATTTTAGATCTTACGGTGTAAATCCAAGATGTACCTGCGCTCGTTTCTTCAAATCAAAATTCCTTTGGTGAGAAGGTAGGAATAATGATTTCCCACAACTTTCATGTTCTAAGTTTTTCAGTTTGACCTACGGATTTATCTCTCTAACACAGATTTGTTTCTTGTTTATTCTGAGCCAAAATCGGGTCAATCTCTTCTTCTAGCCACCGGATCCTATCCAGACGGTCGAGATCCAATCAAACCGATGCGTGGCATGTCGTCATCCCGGTCAGCTTCCTCATCAACGCCACGTCAACGTAAGGTCAACATCTAGTCCCAGTCAGCATGCAAAGTCAACCTGTCCAGTCAGCGGAATATTCCCTGGAATATTCCGTTCGAATTTAAAATTGCATATTATAGATCTAACTTGTCAAATTCATTAGAAATTCATACCACGTCCAAAAATTACGTATAATATATCAACTTGAAGATAATTTCACGTAGAATCATCTTATCAGAATAGATCCAACTTTTAATGTACGTGGTTACTGCAGTAATTTAATTAGTTTTAATGGTATTTTAGGTTAATAAATTCATAAGAAATTATCTGTAACTCTGAAAAATATGAACAATATATCAAATTGAAGCTACTGTAATGTACATTAATAATATCTGGTTGGATCTAGCCTTTGCCGACTATTTAACCCGTAGCAATTTAATTTGTTTTAATGGCTTTATAAATCATTAAATTCATAGTAAATTAATTGCTTGTCACAAAAATATAAATGATATACCGATGGAAAGCTGGTTCCATGTAGATCATCAATATGCAATTAGTTCAGCATTTTACTATAAGGTTTTGCCGTGAAGATTTAAATGGTTTGATGGCCTATTTAGAGTAATAAATTCATAAGAAAATAAATACTATTCAGAAAATTACAAATAATATGTCCCTGAAATCACAATTCCGTGGAGATTACAGATATAATTTGAGTTTGATTTTTAGACAACAGAAACTATATGAATCATTTAAAACCATTAAACACTATTTAAATCATACAAAAAGATCTATAACTCCGATTAGGGTGAATCCAAGTGCTAAGGTTTTGTATTGACAATATCTATACAGAGAAATTGCATGAAAAATTATTTGGCACTGTTAAAACAGAAACTCATACAGAAATATTTAAACCCATTGAAATAGTGTTTTAATCATAGGAAAATATCTATAACTCCTTTTTAGGTGATTCAAATTGCCACTGTCTCTAAATTGCATTATCTATCCAGTAGCATCTAGTTCACAATTTAATACGACATAAACATATTTAGTTCAATTAAAGTGGTATACACCATATTAAATCGATACAACTTTAGTAATAAAAGCTTTAGTTCATTAAATGACTTTCCACATGCATCATGTAATCTAACTATGTTCATAACTCTAAATGCAACCATTGTGACTCATTAAATCGTCATGCATGCATCTATTCATCATTGTTTTCTTGTAATGTTGCACTGTTGTATGTTTTCAATGTTTTGAATGGTGTTTGTTGTGTTTGCTTCAAACGTTAGATTGCGAGGAGTGCAACTACTGTGATTGCAACTACTATGATTGCAAGTATTGTGGTTATTACGAAAGAGGCCAATATAATTGTAAGGATTATCTAATCGACTACATCTACAACAAAGGCAAGTGGTGCTATCTTGGTCATAAATGTCCTATTGTTTTCCTATGCATTGTAGATGCTTTTGTAGAATTGCATCTGTAGGAATTGATGTGTATATGCTATGCTATGTCCTATTATGTGGTAGGGTTTTCCTGTAGTTGAACCACCGTTCGTAGATGTGCTTAGCCATGCTATGATGAACGAGGGCTGGGTTACATCACTGATGTTGATTCTAAATGTGTTGGTTTGTGAAAACTAAAACAGCTTAATCAATGAATCTCCTGGGTGCGATGGGATTGATAATTTTTGGTGGTATCATTGCGGAAAGGCACCCAGGACTTTGAGAAATGATTGGTTTCTTTGTTTGGAAGCTTTTGTGTGCAACCATGTGCCAATAATGAAATGGACGGTTGGTTGAACTCAGTAGGTTGTGGTAACTCGAACCCGCGTATCCAGAGATGTAGATAGTGTAGGTTGGACCGGTGCGCGTCGGGATTGGGGAGCTACTTCCCGAACGGTTCCTTCTTGGACTTCTCCCTATCATCACCCAATATGAGAGTGGTGGTACGAGCTGGGCTGGCCAAGTCACATGGGCAAAGTGTAGTAACCCCTGCAGGATGTATAAATTAAGTGCTTAGCCGTGTCCCCGGTTATGGAAAATTTGAGCGACCTGATACTGATGCTATGATATTTCTCACTCATCCTTATTTCTTAATTGCTTAAAACTTGTTGGGTGAACATAATTGGGTAGGAGCACCTGGGAGTGAACCAGAGTGTCCTATTTATCGTATTGGAAAAACTACTTTGTTACAAATGTTAGGATAAAACTGTTGCTTTATGCAAATGAGCCTGAACTCCACTTGGCCAAATAAGCATGTAGTTGATAGATCTGTTGTTAACCACTTTAGCCTACTTGCCATACATTCAATGTATTGACCATTCGTGGCTGCAACGTTTCATGTTGCAGGTTATATCGTATCTGAGTGATCGTTCATAGGTCGCGAGACTCCACTCAACAATTGTTCGCCTGTGGCACATTTGAAGGATGGAGATCTACCTTGTATTCGTTTTCCGCTGTGTACTTGTATAAATAATGTAAATTCTGGATCATATTCGTTCTATTTATGATGCACAGTTATATTTGGTATCATTTTTTACTGTGTGTGCCAGTGAACCAATCCAGGGATTGGCACTATACACATGAACTCAGCCTTATCAGGCGAGGGTGTTACAAGATGGTATCAGAGCTGTGTGTTGACTGTAGGATTGTGACCTTAGAAATGGATTAGCAATAGAAGACCTCTATTAGGAGAACTATCATACTTTATACTTATTAGAGTTCTTATATTCCTTATCTATAATTTTCCAACACCTCTCCTTGTTCAAACTTGTAGATGTCCATTCATTTGATTAGTAGAACAAGTGATCTACCATAAAAACTACAAGAATTGAAAAATGTTATTAGTAGTTTTCTATAAAGCAAATCACTATATGAGAGTTGGCCTACAAGTAAGGAACAAATAACATGACATAAATGAACATCTCACCAAGTTTGGGTAGGTCTGGACCACCATATTTTATCTCTTTAGGAGATCACCGCTATCGTGTTAGCATATTGTTCTTACCAACTTATGTGGTATGACAATATAGGTTGCTTGCTTGTTTGTACTATACCATATTATGTGATGCCTTGTTTAGGATCTGTTGTTTAGAAACTCTAAAGTTGCTAGAGTTTTCGTGTGGTTTTAAAATTATTTAATGGTGTGAATTGATTGAAATTCGTGGAATTACTACTGTAGTTTTCTGCCTGACCTGTTGTACCGCGCGATATTTCATATTTTACTGGTAACTCACAAAAATCTAAAAAAATAGGATCTGGAGCGTAATTACCTGTAGTACATGCATAAAAATTGGCTAAAATTCCTGACGAGTTTAGGTTAGTCAGAAAAATTCGTGAAGTCTGCTGTACCGCTTTGACAGATTTTGTTTATTGCTTATATGTTGCTCTATTTTACTCTAGTATTGTTTCCAATGCTTTCAAACTATTTTGTGGTTATATACTACTAAATTTAGACCTCTATATTATTGTTATGCAAGTGCTTGCTTGTGTGTTGATTTCTTATGATTGTTTTCTTGTTTGTGACATTGATTGCTTCATATAGTTATGAGTAGGATTACTTCCTTAGTAGCTTCTTCTCCCTACAATCTATTCTTCTCTATCTTGAACCCTTGAAGATATAATGATGTGTTAAGTGGAAGGTTTGACAACACAATGCATTTAGGAAGGAGAATGCTTTATCTAATGGAAAAAGAGATGTGGAAGTACGGAGTGTTGAAATGATGTTATGTAGTAGATTACGCAACCCGAAAGTTGAAGTATCGATAGTTTAGTTTTAGTAGTAGCTTTGTTGATTGAATACATGGGAGCCTACATAGAGCATTAGTTCGTGCCCATGAAATCCTTCTTCAAGGCAAGTGAGAATGCCCGAGTGATAGAAAAACGTGATTCACCTATCCTCATACAGGGTAATAATTTGGGTGCAGGATGGATTGATCACCATTCCTACTACTCTTATTATTCGCTCTTGTACCGTTGGCTTTGTGAATCTTGAGTGCCCATTTCAACCTTAGCAGAGAGTCGACGTTGAGTCTAAACCCTAGAATGGTATATTGTTACACCCTTCTAAAAGCACCCAGTGCTAAGCATAGGAATGTACGGTAAGGATGAATCCCAACTGTGAATTATGGGCACCGTGAAGTAAACGTTCCCTATTTGCCCACCATGAGAGTTTTGCTAGTTTAAGAAGTGCTTTCTCGGAAACTATCAATCATAATGTTTAGAATGTGCTAGAGACATTGTGCCAATAAAAGCCTAAAGGAAAACCAATCTGAGCTAAGTGAATCCTCGAGAAATGACCTAGTCAATTTTATTTTAAGGGTGGTAGCATCCTAATGGATCCCGAACCTTTCTTTCTTTCTAGCCTTCCCAAATCTCGGGACAAGATTTCTTTTAAGGGTGGTAGTCTGTCACATCCCAAAATTCTCCTAATTTTGGAATGTGAAATAAATAAATAAGTTTGATTGATTGTTTGACTATGTTGAAAATTCTCAAAGAGAAGAAACTTTTTGAATAGAAAATCCTCTCAACCTTGAATTCAAAATCTTATATTCTTTTGTTATGACCTAAGTAGCCATATAGACAAAAGGGCATGGATTGATTATGGATTGTAGAATTGGTGTGCAAGATTTAAAAATGATAATCATGAAGCATTCATAAGCATTTCATTACATCCATGCAAACTTCTCACAAACTAAATCCAAATCCTGGTATCTAAAATCCTATAGTTGATTCGCCCAAATGTCCCTAAAGGTAATTAAATTGAATTTATAAAACCCACTGTTGCTAAGACAGCGATTATTGTTAAATTATAGCCAAAAAATATCCAATTAATATTATAAAATTTTAGGAACAAAATTGAGCTCATTTGGAGATGTTATGAAAAAGTTATGAAATAAATACAAACACATAAAGATATAAATAAAATGAAATATACAATGATTTATAAACCCACTATTTCCAAACTAGTAAAAAGATTATAAATTTGATCCTACAATGATCTATTCGATTTTAGAAAAATTTAGAAACAAGAATCATATTATTTGGAGTTTTATGCAAAAGATATGAAGGAAACAAGTAAATAGAAAAAGAAAAAGAAAAAAAAAATAAATGGGCCGGCCCACCCAGACCGACCGCAGCACCAGCACGCACGTACACAAGGATCGATCCCAACCTATCTCTATTCAAACACTCGTAACTTTATATCTACAACTCCAAATCGACTTCCGTTTGTTTCTAATTGTTCCCTACTACAAAACCTATCTCTCCACCGTACTAAACCTCCATATAAACTCGTGGAGCCACAGCTGTACGAGTTTCTCTCCTAGAAATCCCGAATCTACATATGTCCGAATCTTATTTCGCTTTTTAACCTATCTAGACTTCGTTGTTTGCCTTCGGTCAAAAAACGAAAGTTGTAGAACGCGTCGAAATCTTTCAATTCCGACAAACCTCAACTCTTTTTATCCACCACAGCCGGAGAATTTCGCATCGCAATATTTTAGATCTTACGGTGTAAATCCAAGATGTACTCGCGCTCGTTTCTTCAAATCCAAATTTCTTTGGTGAGAATGTAGGAATAATGATTTCCCACAACTTTCATGTTCTAAGTTTTTCAATTTGACCGACGGATTTGTCTCTCTAACACAGATTTGTTTCTTGTCTATTCTGAGCCAAAATTGGGTCAATCTCTTCTTCTAGCCACCGGATCCTATCCAGACGGTCGAGATCCAATCAAACCGATGCGTGCCATGTCGTCATCCCGGTCAGCTTCCTCATCAACGCCACGTCAACGTCAGGTCAACATCTAGTCCCAGTCAGCATGCAAAGTCAACCTGTCCAGTCAGCGGAATATTCCCCGTTCGAATTTAAAATTGCATATTATAGATCTAACTTGTAAAATTCATTAGAAATTCATAACATGTCCAAAAATTATGTATAATATATCAAATTGAAGATAATTTTACGTAGAATCATCTTATCAGAATAGATCCAACGTTTATTGTACGTGGTTACTGCAGTAATTTAATTAGTTTTAATGGTCTTTTAGGTTAATAAATTCATAAGAAATTATCTGTAACTCCGAAAAATATGAAAAATATATCAAATTGAAGCTACTGTAATGTACATTAATAATATCTGGTTGGATCTAGCCTTTGCCGACTATTTAACCCGTAGCAATTTAATTGGTTTTAATGGCTTTATAAATCATTAAATTCATAGTAAATTAATTGCTTGTCACAAAAATATAAATGATATACCGATGGAAAGCTGGTTCCATGTAGATCATCAATATGCAATTACTTCAGCATTTTACTATAAGGTTTTGCCGTGAAGATTTAAATGGTTTAATTGTAGGGTTTCGTAGCATGGAAAACAAAAAATTTCTACCGCATACAAACAAACAAGCCAAGATCTATCTACTAGATTGTAGCAACGAGTCGATGGAATAACTCACCCTCGAAGATTCCAAAGTGTTTAACGAGAGCGGATTATCGTGGGTGATGTAGTCGTACTCTTCCCGATCTAAAGATCGCGTAGACGATCCTTCCGGCGCTGCGTTCCGGCAGCGCTCCCGCAGTCGGTCACACGTTCGGTACTCGACGTAGACCTTCCTCTCCCTTGTTCCAGCAGGCAGCGGAGGTTGTAGCACTCTCCTCGCGATTCGGCAGCACAACGGCGTGGTACCGGAAGTAGAGGGGAGATCTCGCAGGGCTTCGCCTTAAGCCGGAGCGAGTATGGTGGACTATGAGAGAGCCCTCGGCGATCTAGGGTTTAGACACACCGAGGAAGAGGTGCTAGGGCCGGCGGCTAGGGCTTGGAGGTGCCCAAGTCGGCGGCTAGGGGAGAAACCTTAGGGGGCGGCGGCTATGGAGGGCGGCGGCTGCTAGGGTTTAGAGGTGGGGATCTTGTGTGCTAGGAGGGGTAGCCCTGCCCCTCCCTTTATAGGTGGGAGGCGCGGCCAACGGGAGGGGAGTCCCTCCCCAACTCGGCTTCAAGGTGGGCCGGCGGTGGAGGGGAGGAACTCCTCCCCCAACTCGGTTTCCACCTCCCTCTCCACTTCCCAAAATAGCCGTTTGACTTTCAAATTGGCCTTTGACTTTTTCAAACTAGGATTTGAATAAACCCTTTATTTTGTTCAGCGATGACACCTAGTACATGATGCAATCATACCAACTTGATATGACACATTCATGTACCCTTCCCCTTCGGAGTGCCGGACATTCCGGAATCTTCTAGAACATTCCCGATGAAAACACCAGAATCATTCTCCAACTCCGAAATAGGACTTTACTTATTATGAATCTTATTCTCCGGACCATTCCGGATCTCCTCGTGATATCCCGGATCCCATCCGAGACTCCGAACAACATTCGGTCTCTTTCTCATCATTCCATAACTACTCAAACAACGTCGAATCCTTAAGTGTGTCTCCCTACGGTTCGTGAATTATGCGGACATGATCGAGACACTTCTCCGAACAATAACCAATAGAGGAATATGGAAATTCATATGGCTCCCACATATTTCTACGATTACTTTGCGATCGAATGAACCACTTACATACGATACCAATTTCCCTTTGTCTCATGATAGTTTACTTATCCGAGGTTATGATCGTCGGTATCTCTGCATACCTAGTTCAACCTCGTTACTGATAAGTACTCTTTTCTCGTTCCCGTGATATGTGATCCCTTGTGAGCCAGTCACATGCTTGCAAGCTAATTGGATGACATTTCACCTAGAGGGCCCAGAGTATATTTATACGTCATATGGATGGACAAATCCACTCTTGATCCATGTGTCTCAACCAATACTTTCCGAACTCTCAATGCCACCTTTATAGCCACCCAGTTACGGTGTGGTGTTTGATGTCATCAAAGCATCCATCCGGTAAAGGTGATATGCATGATCTCATGGTCGAAGGAATTAGGTTACTATGTATCAGAAAGCATATAGCAATTGAACTATTAAAATGACTTGATCTTTATGCTACGCTTATCTATAGGAGTATGTCCACCATATCATTCTCCTAACGATATGATCTTGTTGTTAATAACATCTCAATGTTCATTATATGGAAACCACAATCATTTATTAACCAACAAGCTAGTATTATAAAGAGGCTTTACTAGGGACTCTATTTTAGTTTACAAATCACACAAGGATTAATGTTTCCTTGTTAATACTATTATAGCATGAATGTATACATTTATCATAAACACAAAGATATAATAATAACTATATTTATTATTGCCTCTAGGGCATATCTCCAACAGTCTCCCACTTGCACTAGAGTCATCTAATCTAGATTATATGGTAATATACTGAACACCCATGGCAATTTGGTGCTGGTCATGTTTTGCCCTCGGGAGAGGTTTAGTCAACGGATCCGCCACATTCAGATCTATGTGTACTTTGCAAATCTTTATGTCCCCATCTTGGACATGTTCTCGAATAGCGTGAAAATGTAGCTTGATGTGCTTCAGCTTCTTGTGTGACCTTGGTTCTTGCGCATTGGCTATGGCGCCCATGTTATCAAGGTAGATAGACATTGGGTCCAGCGCACTAGGAACCACACCCAGTTCTGTAATGAACTCTTTCATCCATATCGCTTCTTGTGAAGCCTCCGAAGCAGCCATGTATTCCGATTCAGTTGAAGATCTCGCCACAACGCTTTGCTTTGCACTCCTCCAGCTAACTGCTGCACCATTCAAAGTAAATACGTATCCAAATTGTGATTTAGAATCATCCGGATCGGTGTTCCAACTAGCATCGGTGTAACCATTAACAACGAGCTATTCATCACCTCCATAAGAAAGAACCATATCCTTAGTTCTCCTCAAGTACTTAAGGATGTTTTTGACCGCTGTCTAATGATCCACTCCTGGATCACTTTGATATCTGCTAGTTAAACTAACAGCATATGCAATGTCGGGTCTAGTACATAGCATGGCATACATTAGAGATCCTATGGCTGAGGCATAGGGAGTCTTACTCATCCTTTCTCTATCTTCTGCTGATGTCGGACTTTGAGTTTTACTCAAGGTCGTATTGGGCAACATGGGCAAGAACCCTTTCTTGCTATCTTCCATTCCAAACCTCTTTAGAACTTTGTACAAATATGTACTTTGTGACAATGATATTAGGCGTCTCGATCTATCTCTATAAATCTTTATGCCTAATATGTAAGCTGCTTCGCCAAGATCCTTCATTGAAAAACTATTATTCAAATATTCCTTGACACTATTAAGAAGGTCTACATCATTCCCAATCAACAATATGTCATCTACATATAGTATTAAGAATGCTACAGAGCTCCCACTCACTTTCTTGTAAATACAAGCTTCTCCATAAGTTTGTATAAAACCAAAACTTTTGATCACCTTATCAAAACGTTGATTCCAACTTCGGGATGCTTGCTTCAATCCATAGATGGACTGTTGTAGTTTGCATACCTTGTTAGCATCTTTAGGATCGACAAAACCTTTGGGTTGCATCATATACAACTATTCATCAATGTCTCCATTGAGGAATGCTGTTTTGACATCCATCTGCCATATCTCATAATCATAATATGCAGCGATTGCTAACATAATCCTCACAGACTTTAGCTTCGCTACTGGTGAGAAAGTCTCATCGTAGTCAACTCGAATTTGTTGAAACCCTTTTGCGACAAGTCGAGCTTTATAGACAGTAATATTACCATCAACATCTGTTTTCTTCTTGAAAATCCATTTGTTCTCGACAGCCTTCCGGCCATCCGGTAAGTCCACCAAAGTCCATACTTGGTTTTCGTACATGGATCCAATCTCGGATTTCATGGCTTCTTGCCATTTATTGGAATCTGGGCTCATCATCGCTTCCTCATATGTCGCAGGGTCATCGGTGTTGTCCACCAACATGACACTCATAACGGGATCATACCAATCTGGAGTGGTACGAGTTCTCGTTGACCTGCGAGGCTCTATAGCAACTACAACCGAAGTTTCATGATCATCATCATTAGCTTCCTCTCTTATTGGTGCAGGCACCACAGGAACTTCTTCCGGTGCTGCGCTACTCGCAATTTAGAGAGAAGGTTCGACAACCTCGTTGAGTTCTACTTTCCTTCCAGTCACTTCTTTCGAGAGAAATTCCTTCTCTAAAAAGGATCCACTCTTGGCAACGAAGATTTTGCCTTCGGATCTATGATAGAAGGTATACCCAATAGTTTCCTTCGGGTATCCTATGAAGACGCATTTTTCCGCTTTGGCTTCAAGCTTGTCCAGCTGTAACTTCTTTACATAGGCTTCGCAACCCCAAACTTTAAGAAACGACAATCTAGGTTTCTTCCCAAACCATAATTCATACGGTGTCGTTTCAACGGATTTAGATGGTGCCCTATTTAAAGTGAATGCGGCTGTTTCTAATGCATAACCCCAAAACGGTAGCGGTAAATCTGTAAGTGACATCATAGAACGAACCATATCTAAGAGAGTTCGATTACGACGTTCGGACACACCATTACGCTGTGGTGTTCCCGGCGGTGTCAATTGTGAAAGTATTCCGCATTTCTTCAAATGCTCGCCAAACTCGTAACTTAGATATTCACCTCCACGATCAGAACGTAGAAATTTAATCTTCTTGTTACGTTGATTCTCTACCTCACTTTGAAATTCCTTAAACTTCTCGAAAGTTTCGGACTTATGTTTCATGAAATAGATATACCCATATCTACTCAAGTCATCCATGAAGGTAAGAACATAACGATAACCACCGCGCGATGCTACACTCATTGGACCACACACATCGGTATGTATGATTTCCAATAAGTCCGTAGCTCGCTCCATCATACCAGAAAATGGAGTCTTAGTCATTTTACCCATCAGACATGCTTCACATCTATCAAGTGATTCGAAATCAAGTGATTCAAGAAGTCCATCGGAATGGATTTTCTGAAGGGAATATGCCCTGAGAGGCAATAATAAAGTGTTTATTATGTGTATTCCAAGTATATGATAGATGTTTATTTTGCATGCTATAATTGTATTAATACGGAAACGTTAATACATGTGTGTTTAATAAACAAACAGAAAGTTCCTAGTTATGCCTCTCTCATAAACTAGCTCGTTGATTAACAAGATGATCAAGGTTTCCTGATCATGGACATTGGATGTTGTTAATAACGGGATCACAACATTAGTGTAATGGTGTGATGAACATTCATCCGAAGTATAGCATTACGATCAAAGTCATTGAGTTTATATTGCTATAACAACTTACGAAGTGATCCTAATCCTTAGACCATGAGATCATGTCAATCACTAACACCGGAAGAGTTTCTTGATAACATCAAACATCACACCGTAACAGGGTGATTATAAAGATGGATTCAGAACTAATAAAGTGTTATGTTGAGGCTCATGGATCGAGAGTGGAATTTGTTCATCCCGATGACGGATAGATATACTCTGGGCCCTCTCGGTGATATCACATTGATTAGCTTGCAAGCAAGTGATTTGATCACTAGAACGTTATATCACAGGAACGAGAAAAGAGTGCATGTCGGTAACAAGATCAAACTAGGTATGGAGATACCGATGATCGAATCTCGGACATGTAATATATCGTGAAACAAAGGGATTAAGATACTAGCGTAAAAGGTTCTGACGATCACAAGAAAGTCATCGTTGAATGTGTGGGAGTCAGTATGGGTCTCCAGATCCCGCTTCTGATTATTGATCCGAGAGGGGTCTCGATCATGTCCGCATTATTCATGAACCGTAGGGTGACACACTTAAGAGACACCGACATCCAATTGGAGCAAATGTTTCATGCCGAAAGAATGAACAAGCGCAGGAATTTATTTCACTAGATACCGAAACAGGTTTTCGGGTGAAATTGCATAAAGTGGTTATGCATGTGAAATAGAATTCTAGCAAGGGGTTATTTGTGAATGTTTGTCATTAAAGTAATTGACAAAATTCTGAATAAAATAAAAGAGTTTTATTTAATGAGAGTTTGCATTAAATTTGGTGGAAATTTAATGGGAATTTGAGTGGACTTTTGAGTGGAGGGATTTTAAAGGGCATTTTGTGAGTGGAGTGTCCACCCACATGAATGAAGGAGGGGAGGGGGCAGCCCCCATGGCCGGCAGCCACCCCCTTGGGTGCCCCCCTCCTCCTATAAAAGGAGCCCCCCTCCTCACTTGTCTCTCACACCTCCTCGTGAAGGATCTCTCTCCCCCTCTAGAATTTATCCCCCATGGTCTCGGACTAGCGAGATACATGTTCCCAGTGGCTATTCGGCAAGAAAGAGTTGTGCTTCCGCTGCATCGCTGGAGCGAGGAGGCGGAGGTTGCTCGGTGCCTCGAACGTGTGTGCGAGCACGGATGCGCTGCTGATTTGCGGCGCTAGGACTTCCTCTCGATCTTGAGATCGGCAAGAGATCGTCTACATCAACCACGAGTTGAACTCGTTAAGCTTTTATCGGTCTTCAAGGGTATGTTCTATACGGATATACATCCGCCCGTTGTTTGTATCTAGTAGATAGATCTTGGTATATAGTTCACATCGTAGGAAATTTTTTGTTTTCTATGCTGCGAACCCTACAGTGGTATCAGAGCCGGATCTATGCGTAGATACTTTACACGGGTAGTACACATATGAGTATGTGGGCGATGATGATCATGTTGTTGCCTTTTTGTTGTAATTTTGGATATTGGTGGCATAGTGGGATGAAGCGGCCCGGACAAACTTTACATGTCCTCGCACACGAGACCTGTTCCACGCTTGACATGCAACTAGTTTGCATAAGTGGCTAGCGGGTGTCTGTCTCTCCTACTATAGTCAATATCTATTTTGCAAGCGAGTTGTCAACAATTTGATTATCCTCATTGTGGTTCATGTTCGTAGGTAAGAACGGTTCTATCTCGAAAGCCCTAAGCCACGTAAAACTTGCAATGGATAAATTAGAGGCGTCTAGTTTAGATTGTTGCTGGGCTAGTGTTATGATATGGTAGTGTTGTAAGTAGAAGTATGAGATGATAATCTTACAACACACATAGCGTGTAAAATCCATAGACCTTGGATTTACACATATAGGTATGATAGTGATCATACCACGATGCACATGATAGAGATCATCTGCGGGAACCATATCATTTCACTAATAAACATATGATGTTTGATAGCATCTTATATTGCTTGTTTAGCACTTTGTTAGCATAATAAGATGATCCCTCATTTAAATATCAAGATAAGAATGTGTTCTTCCTTTAGTATGGACCGATTATGTTTTCGTCGCTCCAAGACATCACGTGATGATCGGGTGTTCTTGGATCCACGACCATATTTCGGGTGTAAAACAGTTACACACGCGAATACTAAGGTTCTAACTTGGCGAGCCTAGCATGTACAGACATGGCCTCGGAACACAGACCGAAAGGTTAAGCATGAGTCATATAGTTGATATGATGCCCATTTGATGCTCTCCTTTGAAGCTATACCGACTCACGTGATGATCGGACTTGGTGTAGTGGATTTGGTTCATGTAATCACCAAAAAGGCACGAGGGATGTCGTTTTTGAGTGGGAGTTCATTCGTAATATAGATTAGTTGAACTCAATCTATCATACACTTAGTCTAAACTTTACAAATTCTGTTGTAGATGGCACCACCTGCTTTTAATTTCAATGTGTTCATGGAGAAAGAGAAACTAGCAACGAACGGTAGCAACTTTACCGAATGGGCCATGAATTTGAGGATTCTCCTCTCTGCTGCACAAAAGCAATATGTGCTAGAAGCGCCGTTAGGCCCCCCACCTTTAGATGATGCCCCTGATGAGGAGAAGAATGTCTATCAGACTCGTCAGGAGGACCACAACTTAGTTCATTGCGGCATATTATATGGGCTAGAGCCGGAACTTCGAAAGCGTTTCGAAAACGGCAATGCATTTGATACAATGGGTGAGTTGAAAATGATTTTCGACACACATGCTGCTGTAGAGAGCTACAACGCTTCAGAAAAGTTCTTTAGCTGCATGATGGAAGAGCACAGCTCCGTTAGTGAGCATGTACTCAAGATGTCGGGTTACGCCGATAAGCTTGTGTCCTTGGGAATATCGATTCCCATTGACTTAGGCATCCATCGTTTTTTGCAGTCTCTGCCACCTAGCTATAAGAGCTTCGTGATGAACTATAATATGCAAGGCATGAAGAAGTCTCTCCCCGAGCTTCTGTCAATGCTTAAAACTGCAGAAGTGGAGATCAAAAAGGAACATCAAGTGTTGATGATCAATAGGAACACTGGTTTCAAGAAAGACAAGAAGGGAAAACGGAAGGGAAGTAAGGGCGGCAAGCCGGTTGCTGCGCCTGAAAAGAAACCCCGAGTTGGACCTAAGTCTGATTCCGAGTGCTACTATTGTAAGGGGACTAGCCACTGGAAGCGCAACTGCCCCAAGTATCTGGCAGACAAGAAGGCCGGCAAGGCAAACAAAGGTATATATGATATACATGTTATTGATGTGTACTTGACTAGTGCTCGCAGTAGCACCTGGGTATTTGATACCGGTTCAGTTGCTAATATTTGTAACTCGAATCAGGGGCTGCGGAACAAGCGACCGCTAGCAAGGGGTGAGGTCAAGATGCGTGTCGACAATGGATCAAGCGTTGATGTAATCGCCGTCGGAACGCTGCCTCTCCACTTGCCGTCGGGATTAGTTATAAACTTGAATAAATGTTATCTGGTGCCTGCACTGAGCATGAACATTGTATCTGGATCGTGTTTGATGCGAAGTGGTTATTCATTTAAATCCGAGAACAATGGTTGTTCCATTTATATGAATGAAATCTTTTATGGTCATGCACCGATGATGAATGGTTTATTTCTATTAGATCTCGATGATAATGTTACACATATTCATAATGTTGATGCTAAAAGGATTAAACTTAATGATGATATAACCGCATATATGTGGCACTGCCGTCTAGGTCATATTGGCGTTAAACGCATTAAGAAGCTCCATTCGGATGGACTTTTGGAATCACTTGATTATGAATCATTTGATACATGTGAGCCATGCCTTATGGGCAAGATGACTAGAACGCCGTTTTCCGGTTCAATGGAACGGGCGACAGATTTATTGGAAATCATACATTCTGATGTATGTGGTCCAATGAGTGTGTCGGCGCGAGGTGGATATCGTTATTTTGTTACTTTCACAGATGATTTGAGTAGATACGGTTATATCTACTTGATGAAACACAAGTCTGAAACCTTTGAAAAGTTCAAGGAATTTCAGAATGAAGTGGAAAATCATCGTAATAGAAAGATCAAATTTCTACGGTCCGACCGTGGAGGTGAGTATCTAAGTTACGAGTTTAGCACTCACATGAAAGAGTGTGGAATTGTTTCACAACTCACACCTGCCGGAACACCACAGCGAAATGGTGTGTCGGAACGTCGTAATCGTACTTTATTAGATATGGTTCGATCTATGATGTCTCTGACGGACTTGCCGTTGTCATTTTGGGGTTATGCACTAGAAACTGCTGCATTCACTTTAAATCGGGCACCATCTAAATCCGTTGAAAAGACACCACATTAATTGTGGTTTGGAAACAAACCTAAGCTATCATTTCTTAAAGTTTGGGGATGCGATGTTTATGTGAAGAAACTTCAACCGGATAAACTCGAACCCAAAGCGGAAAAATGCGTCTTCATAGGATACCCTAAAGAAACTATTGGGTATTCCTTCTATCACAGATCCGAGGGCAAGGTTTTTGTTGCCAAGAATGGATCCTTTCTAGAGAAAGAGTTTCTTGCGAAAGGTGTGAGTAGTCGGAAGGTAGAACTCGAAGAGGTTGTGGAACCTTCTCTTCAAAGTATGGCGAGTAGCGCAGCGCCGAAAGTTGTTCCAGAGTTGGCTCCACCTGTTGAAGAGGGAACTAATGATAATGATCATGAAACTCCGAAAGAGAGTACTACCGAACCTCGAAGGTCAAACAGGACGTGTGAAGCTCCCCAGCTGTACGGAAATCCTGTCATGAATTTCATGGTTGATGAAAATGATGACCCTGCGACGTATGAAGAAGCGATGATGAGCCCGGATTCCAACAAATGGTTAGAAGCCATGAAATCCGAGATGGAATCCATGTATGAAAATCAAGTTTGGAACTTGGTGGAATTACCTCACGACCGAAAGGCCGTGGAGAACAAATGGATTTTCAAAAGGAAAACTGATGCTGATGGTAATGTGACCGTCTATAAAGCTCGACTTGTCGCAAAGGGGTTTCGACAAATTCAAGGAGTTGACTACGATGAGACTTTCTCTCCCGTAGCGATGCTAAAGTCAGTTAGGATTATGTTAGCAATTGCTGCATATTTCGATTATGAGATATGGCAGATGGATGTCAAAACCGCGTTTCTCAATGGTAATATTGAAGAAGAGTTGTATATGATACAACCAAAGGGTTTTGTCGATCCTAAGGATGCTAACAAGGTGTGCAAGCTTCAGCGATCCATCTATGGATTGAAGCAAGCATCACGAAGTTGGAATCTCCACTTTGATGAGGTGATCAAAGAGTTTGGATTTGTCCAAACTTATGGAGAAGCTTGTATTTACAAGAAAGTGAGTGGGAGCAATGTGGCATTTCTGATATTATATGTGGATGACATATTATTGATCGGAAATGATATAGATCTTTTAAACAGTGTTAAAAGTTATCTAAACAGCAAATTTTCAATGAAGGACCTAGGTGAAGCGTCATACATATTAGGCATAAAGATCTATAGAGATAGATCTAGGCGCCTAATAGGGCTATCGCAAAGTGCATACCTTGATAAGATTTTAAAGAAGTTTAAAATGGACGGAAGTAAGAAGGGGTTCTTACCTATGTTGCAAGGCAAGACATTGAGTAAGACTCAAAGTCCGGCTTCGGCGGAAGAAAGAGAGATAATGGACAAAGTCCCCTATGCTTCAGCCATAGGCTCTATAATGTACGCCATGCTATGTACAAGACCGGATGTGGCACATGCTATTAGTTTGACTAGTAGGTACCAATCGGATCCAGGTTCGGAACACTGGATAGCGGTCAAGAATATCCTTAAGTACTTACGAAGAACTAAGGATATGTTTCTTGTATACGGAGGTGAAGAAGAGCTCGTCGCTAAGTGTTATGTCGACGCTAGCTTTGACACCGATCCGGATGACTCTAAGTCTCAATCCGGATACGTATTTCTCATGAATGGCGGAGCGGTTAGTTGGAGGAGCTCCAAACAACCTATGGTAGCGGGATCAACAACGGAGGCCGAATATGTTGCTGCTTCAGAAGCGGCTCAGGAAGCAGTTTGGATGAAGGAGTTCATATCCGAACTAGGAGTGGTGGCAAACGCGTTGGACCCAATGGTGATCTATTGTGACAACAATGGTGCCATTGCCAATGCCAAAGAGCCAAGGTCTCACAAGCATTCCAAGCATATTAAGCGCCGGTTTCACTCCATCCGCGAGCATGTCAAGGATGGAGATATAAAGATTTGTAAAGTACATACGGATCTCAATGTAGCAGATCCGTTGACTAAAACTCTCCCTAGAGCAAAACATGATCAACACCAGAACTCAATGGGTGTTAGATTTATCACTATGTAACTAGATTATTGTCTCTAGTGCAAGTGGGAGACTGAAGGGAATATGCCCTGAGAGGCAATAATAAAGTGTTTATTATGTGTATTCCAAGTATATGATAGATGTTTATTTTGCATGCTATAATTGTATTAATACGGAAACGTTAATACATGTGTGTTTAATAAACAAACAGAAAGCTCCTAGTTATGCCTCTCTCATAAACTAGCTCGTTGATTAACAAGATGATCAAGGTTTCCTGATCATGGACATTGGATGTTGTTAATAACGGGATCACAACATTAGTGTAATGGTGTGATGAACATTCATCCGAAGTATAGCATTACGATCAAAGTCATTGAGTTTATATTGCTATAACAACTTACGAAGTGATCCTAATCCTTAGACCATGAGATCATGTCAATCACTAACACCGGAAGAGTTTCTTGATAACATCAAACGTCACACCGTAACAGGGTGATTATAAAGATGGATTCAGAACTAATAAAGTGTTATGTTGAGGCTCATGGATCGAGAGTGGAATTTGTTCATCCCGATGACGGATAGATATACTCTGGGCCCTCTCGATGATATCACATTGATTAGCTTGCAACCAAGTGATTTGATCACTAGAATGTTATATCACAGGAACGAGAAAAGAGTGCATGTCGGTAACGAGATCAAACTAGGTATGGAGATACCGATGATCGAATCTCGGACATGTAATATATCGTGAAACAAAGGGATTAAGATACTAGCGTAAAAGGTTCTGACGATCACAAGAAAGTCATCGTTGAATGTGTGGGAGTCAGTATGGGTCTCCAGATCCCGCTTCTGATTATTGATCCGAGAGGGGTCTCGATCATGTCCGCATTATTCACGAACCGTAGGGTGACACACTTAAGAGACAACGACATCCAATTGGAGCAAATGTTTCATGCCGAAAGAATGAACAAGCGCAGGAATTTATTTCACTAGATACCGAAACAGGTTTTCGGGTGAAATTGCATAAAGTGGTTATGCATGTGAAATAGAATTCTAGCAAGGGGTTATTTGTGAATGTTTTTCATTAAAGTAATTGACAAAATTCTGAATAAAATAAAAGAGTTTTATTTAATGAGAGTTTGCATTAAATTTGGTGGAAATTTAATGGGAATTTGAGTGGACTTTTGAGTGGAGGGATTTTAAAGGGCATTTTGTGAGTGGAGTGTCCACCCACATGAATGAAGGAGGGGAGGGGGCAGCCCCCATGGCCGGCGGCCACCCCCTTGGGTGCCCCCCTCCTCCTATAAAAGGAGCCCCCTCCTCACTTGTCTCTCACACCTCCTCGTGAAGGATCTCTCTCCCCCTCTAGAATTTATCCCCCATGGTCTCGGACTAGCGAGATACATGTTCCCGGTGGCTATTCGGCAAGAAAGAGTTGTGCTTCCGCTGCATCGCTGGAGCGAGGAGGTGGAGGTTGCTCGGTGCCTCGAACGTGTGTGCGAGCACGGATGCGCTGCTGATTTGCGGCGCTAGGACTTCATCTCGATCTTGAGATCGGCAAGAGATCGTCTACATCAACCACGAGTTGAACTCGTTAAGCTTTGTCGGTCTTCAAGGGTATGTTCTCTACGGATATACATCCGCCCGTTGTTTGTATCTAGTAGATAGATCTTGGTATATAGTTCACATCGTAGGAAAATTTTTGTTTTCTATGCTGCGAACCCTACAGTTTCTTCATACGCTTCACTCCAATGTGACCAAGACGACAGTGCCACATATAGGTCAAGTTATCGCTCGATTTCAAACGTTTAGCCTCAATGTTATTAATATGTGTATTTCCACTATCGAGATTCAATAAGAATAGACCATCTATCAAAGGTGCATGTGCATAAAACATATTACTCATATAAATCGAATAACCATTATTCTCGGACTTAAACAAGTAACCGTCTCGCAATAAACAAGATCCCGATATAATGTTCATGCTTAACGCAGGCACCAAATAACAATTATTTAAGTATAAAACTAATCCCGATGGTAGATGAAGGGGTAGCGTGCCGACCGCGATCACATCAACCTTTGATCCGTTTCCCACGCGCATCGTCACCTCGTTCTTCGCTAGCTTCCGTTTAGTCTGCAGCACCTGTTTCGAGTTACAAATATGAGCAACCGTACCAGTATCAAATACCCAGGCACTACTACGAGTACTAGTGAGATACACATCAATAACATGTATATCGGATATACCTTTCTTCTTGATGTTGCCGTTCTTCAAATCCGCCAAGTACTTTGGGCAATTCCGCTTCCAGTGACCTTCTCCCTTGCAGTAAAAGCACTCAGTATCAGGCTTAGGTCCAGCCCTGTTCTTCTTCGTCGGCGCGGTAACTTTCTTACCACCCTTCTTGAAGTGTCCCTTTTGCTTAGACTTGCCTTTCTTGAATTTGGTGGTCTTATTGACCATCAACACTTGGTGCTCTTTCTTGATCTCCACTTCTGCAGATTTCAACATAGCAAAAAGTTCTGGCATATGCTTGTTCATGTTTTGCATATTGTAGTTCATCACAAGGTTCTTGTAACTTGGTGGTAGTGATTGGAGGACACGGTAAATCCCCAAAGCATTAGGAATCACTATACCCAAGCTTTGAAGTTTGTTTGCGTGCCTAGACATCTTAAGCACATGCTCACTGACGGAGCTGCCCTCTTCCATCTTGCAGTTAAAGAACTTTTCAGAAGCCTCATAGCTCTCAATTGCTGCGTGAGTCTCAAAGATCAATTTGAGATCACGGACAATATCATGTGGGTCTAAATTCTCAAACCTTTTCTGAAGCTCCGATTCTAAACCATACAAGATAGCACACTGAACTGTGGAGTACTGAGTCTTCCGAGCGAGGTAAACATTCTTTACTTCGTCGGCAGCATCAGCTGCAGGCGGGTCACCCAGCGGTGCATCCAGCACATAGGTCAAATTACCAGCTGTGAGGACAATCCTCAAATTGCGGAACCAATCCGCGAAGTTGCTTCCATTGTTTTTCAACTTTTCTTTCTCTAGGAACACATTAAAATTGATGGTAGGGGCCGCCATTGATCTACAACATATTTGCAATAGTTTAGACTAAGTTTATGACAAATTGAGTTCTAATTAATAGTTAAATTAATCTAGGTGAACTCCCACTCAAAACAATATCCCTCACATTGTTTTAGTGATCACACGAACCAAATCCACCACATCAACACCGATCATCACGAGAGTTGATATAGTTTCAATGGCGAACAATCGACATGTTCATCATATCTACTATATGATTCATGCTTTACCTTTCGGTGATCCGTGTTCCGAGACCATGTCTGTACATGCTAGGCTCGTCAAGATCAAACCTTAGCTTCCGCATGAGCAAATCTGGCTTGCTCACGTTGTATACACTTGCGGAATCTAACACACCCGATCATCACGTGGTACTTCGAAACAACAAGCTTTAGCAACGGTGCTAACTAAGGGTGAACACTTTATGACTTGAAATTCATGTGCATGAGGGATCATCTTATAATGCTACCGTCGTTAAATAAGCAATACAAGATGCATAAAGGATTAACATCACATGCAATTCATAATATGTGATATGATATGGCCTTTCTTCTTTGTGCTTCCAATCTCCATCTTCAAGCACGAACATGATCTCCATCATCACCAGCATTGCATCAAGGTCAATGACGCTTCTCCATGGTTGTCGTCCACCGGCTTCAACTATTACAACTACTTTGAATAGACACGCGGGTCTTAACAAAATTAAAGACAACCATATGGCTCCTGCCGGTTGCCAACTTACAATAAGGAACATTGCATACATCAAATATAATCACAATCATGGCCATATCACATCACTGCACACCCCTGCAAAACAAAGTTAGACGCCTCTAATTTCTTTGCATGTTTTACGTGGTTTGGGGCTTTCAATAAGTGTCGTTCTAACTTACGAACAAGAACCACAACATTGATACTAGCATTGTTAATCACCCGTTGTAAATTGAATCTTAACTATGCTAGGAGAAACAGGCACCCGCAAAGCCACTTATGCAATACAAGTTGCATGTCAAGCGTGGAGCAAGTCTCATGAACGATGTCATGTAAGGTTAGCCCGGGCCGCTTCATCCCAACATCCCGTAAGATGCAAAGTACACAAGAAGCAATCGACAATAAAAGCATCAACGCCCACAATGACCATTGTGTTCTACTCGTGCAACAGATCTACATATAGACACGGCTCTGATACCACTGTAGGGTTTCGTAGCATGGAAAACAAAAAATTTCTACCGCATACAAACAAACAAGCCAAGATCTATCTACTAGATTGTAGCAACGAGTTGATGGAATAACTCACCCTCGAAGATTCCAAAGTGTTTAACGAGAGCGGATTCTCGTGGGTGATGTAGTCGTACTCTTCCCGATCTCAAGATCGTGTAGACGATCCTTCCGGCGCTGCGTTCTGGCAGCGCTCCCGCAGTCGGTCACATGTTCGGTACTCGATGAAGACCTTCCTCTCCCTTGTTCCAGCAGGCAGCGGAGGTTGTAGCACTCTCCTCGCGATTTCGGCAGCACGACGGCGTGGTACCAGAAGTAGAGGGGAGATCTCGCAGGGCTTCGCCTTAAGCCGGAGCGAGTATGGTGGACTATGAGAGAGCCCTCAGTGATCTAGGGTTTAGACACACCGAGGAAGAGGTGCTAGGGCCGGCGGCTAGGGCTTGGAGGTGCCCAAGTCGGCGGCTAGGGGAGAAACCCTAGGGGGCGGCGGCTATGGAGGGCGCTGCTGCTAGGGTTTAGAGGTAGGGATCTTGTGTGCTAGGAGGGGCAGCCCTGCCCCTCCCTTTATAGGTGGGAGGCGCGGCCAAGGGGAGGGGAGTCCCTCCCCAACTCAGCTTCAAGGTGGGCCGGCGGTGGAGGGGAGGAACTCCTCCCCCAACTCGGTTTCCACCTCCCTCTCCACTTCCCAAAATAGCCGTTTGACTTTCAAATTGGCGTTTGACTTTTTCAAACTAGGATTTGAATAAACCCTTTATTTTGTTCAGCGATGACACCTAGTACATGATGCAATCATACCAACTTGATATGACACATTCATGTACCCTTCCCCTTCGGAGTGCCGGACATTCCGGAACCTTCTAGAACATTCCCGATGAAAACACCGGAACCATTCTCCAACTCCGAAATAGGACTTTCCTTATTATGAATCTTATTCTCCGGACCATTCCGGATCTCCTCGTGATATCCCGGATCCCATCCGAGACTCCGAACAACATTCGGTCTCTTTCTCATCATTCCATAACTACTCAAACAATGTCGAATCCTTAAGTGTGTCTCCCTACGGTTCGTGAATTATGCGGACATGATCGAGACACTTCTCCGAACAATAACCAATAGAGGAATATGGAAATTCATATGGCTCCCACATATTTCTACGATTACTTTGCGATCGAATGAACCACTTACATACGATACCAATTTCCCTTTGTCTCATGATAGTTTACTTATCCGAGGTTATGGTCGTCGGTATCTCTGCATACCTAGTTCAACCTCGTTACTGATAAGTACTCTTTTCTCGTTCCCGTGATATGTGATCCCTTGTGAGCCAGTCACATGCTTGCAAGCTAATTGGATGACATTTCACCGAGAGGGCCCAGAGTATATCTATCCGTCATATGGATGGACAAATCCACTCTTGATCCATGTGTCTCAACCAATACTTTCCGAACACTCAATGCCACCTTTATAGCCACCCAGTTACGGTGTGGTGTTTGATGTCATCAAAGCATCCATCCGGTAAAGGTGATATGCATGATCTCATGGTCGAAGGAATTAGGTTACTATGTATCAGAAAGCATATAGCAATTGAACTATTAAAATGACTTGATCTTTATGCTACGCTTATCTATAGGAGTATGTCCACCATATCATTCTCCTAACGATATGATCTTGTTGTTAATAACATCTCAATGTTCATGATATGGAAACCATAATCATTTATTAACCAACAAGCTAGTATTATAAAGAGGCTTTACTAGGGACTCTATTTTAGTTTACAAATCACACAAGTATTAATGTTTCCTTGTTAATACTATTATAGCATGAATGTAAACATTTATCATAAACACAAAGATATAATAATAACTATATTTATTATTGCCTCTAGGGCATATCTCCAACATTAATGGCCTATTTAGAGTAATAAATTCATAAGAAAATAAATAATATTCATAAAATTACAAATAATATGTCCCTGAAATCACAATTCCGTGGAGATTACAGATATAATTTGAGTTTGATTTTTAGACAACAGAAACTATATGAATCATTAAAAACCATTAAACACTATTTAAATCATACAAAAAGATCTATAACTCCGATTAGGGTGAATCCAAGTGCTAAGGTTTTGTATTGACAATATCTATACAGATAAATTGCATGACAAATTATTTGGCACTGTTAAAATAGAAACTCGTATAGAAATATTTAAACCCATTGAAATAGTGTTTTAATCATAGGAAAATATCTATAACTCCTTTTTAGGTGATTCAAATTGCCACTATCTCTAAATTGCATTATCTATCCAGTAGCATCTAGTTCACAATTTAATACGACATAAACATATTTAGTTCAATTAAAGTGGTATACACCATATTAAATCGATACAACTTTAGTAATAAAAGCTTTAGTGCATTAAATGACTCTCCACATGCATCATGTAATCTAACTATGTTCGGAAAACTAAATGCAACCATTGTGACTCATTAAATCGTCATACATGCATCTGTTCATCATTGTTTTCTTGTAATGTTGCACTGTTGTATGTTTGCAATGTTTTGAATGGTGTTTTTTGTGTTTGCTTCAAACGTTAGATTGCGAGGAGTGCAACTACTGTGATTGCAACTACTATGATTGCAAGTATTGTGGTTATTACGAAAGAGGCCAATATAATTGTAAGGATTATCTAATCGACTACATCTACAACAAAGGCAAGTGGTGCTATCTTGGTCATAAATGTCCTATTGTTTTCCTATGCATTGTAGATGATTTTGTAGAATTGCATCTGTAGGAATTGATGTGTATATGCTATGCTATGTCCTATTATGTGGTAGGGTTTTCCTGTAGATGAACCACCGTTGGTAGATGTGCTTAGCCATGCTATGATGAACGAGGGCTGGGTTACATCACTGATGTTGATTCTAAATGTGTTGGTTTGCGAAAACTAAAACAACTTAATCAATGAATCTCCTGGGTGTGATGGGATTGATAATTTTTGGTGGTATCATTGCGGAAAGGCACCCAAGACACTGAGAAATGATTGGTTTCTTTGTTTGGAAGCTTTCGTGTGCAACCATGTGCCAATAATGAAATGGGCGGTTGGTTGAACTCAGTAGGTTGTGGTAACTCGAACCCGTGTATCCAGAGATGTAGATAGTGTAGATTGGACCGGTGCGCGTCAGGATTGGGGAGCTACTTCCCGAACGGTTCCTTCTTGGACTTCTCCCTATCATCACCCAATATGAGAGTGGTGGTACGAGCTGGGCTGGCCAAGTCACATGGGCAAAGTGTACTAACCCCTGTAGGGTGTATAAACTAAGTGCTTAGCCATGTCCCCGGTTATGGACAATTTGAGCAACCTGATACTGATGCTATGATATTTCTCACTCATCCTTATTTCTTAATTGCTTAAAACTTGTTGGGTGAACATAATTGGGTAGGAGCACCTGGGAGTGAACCAGAGTGTCCTATTTATCGTATTGGAAAAACTACTTTGTTACAAATGTTAGGATAAAACTGTTGCTTTATGCAAATGAGCCTGAACTCCACTTGGCCAAATAAGCATGTAGTTGATAGATCCGTTGTTAACCACTTTAGCCTACTTGCCATACATTCAATGTATTGACCATTCGTGGCTGCAACGTTTCATGTTGCAGGTTATATCGTATCTGAGTGATCGTTCATAGGTCGCGAGACTCCACTCAACAATTGTTCGCCTGTGGCACATTTGAAGGATGGAGATCTACCTTGTATTCGTTTTCCGCTGTGTACTTGTATAAATAATGTAAATTCTGGATCATATTCGTTCTATTTATGATGCACAGTTATATTTGGTATCATTTTGTACTGTGTGTGCCAGTGAACCGATCCAGGGATTGGCACTATACACATGAACTCAGCCTTATCAGGCGAGGGTGTTACATTCATGACGATGGACTCACACGACAACGTCATGCCGAAACGTTGCAGGCCGCGATCATGGCAGCCACTACCTATCTCGCATCCCACCCACCTCCGGTGGGCGACCCAAAGAGCGCCATGCACAAGTGCATGCTAGATGGCCTCAGACTCGTCGGAGCTGCGCTCCACGATGAAACTCCTACAGAGCCGAAGAAAAAAGCTACGGTCAAGTTCACTTGAAGCCCTACACCCTCATCCGAGGAGGACGAGCACGACCTACCCCGGCACCGCAAGAGCCCACGACGCCGCGGCAGCAACTACGATGCTCGCAACGAGCTTACCCAATGCAAGATCGATAAAGCACGTGCTAACCGCGCGTGCTCAACTGAGTCCGAATAGGAGGGCGATGGAGAGATGTGTGGAGCCAGATGCTTCAGCAGATCCGTTCGGCAAACGTGGATACCGAAAAATTTCAAGATCCCTTTGGACAAACCGAAGTTCGACGGCACGCAGGAGCCAAAGGCTTGGCTCGATGATCACCTGTCGTCGGTCAAGATCCATGGCGGAAACAAGAACACCGCCTTACAATGCCTTCAGCTGCAGATGACGGGCGCGTCCAGGGTCTAGCTCAGCAGCCTATCCTCCGGCTCTATCCGAAGCTGGGAAGAACTGGCATACAGCTTCATCCGCAACTTCAAGGGCACCAGCAAGAGGCCAGCTTCAATCGAAGAGCTACGACCATGCACCCAACGGTCCAACGAGTCCATCCACTCGTACATACTCCACTGGTCCCACATCAAGAACTCCACCGCGCACATCTCCGAAGAAAGAGAAATCGATGCCTTCAAGGACGGTGCCAGGCGCCTAGATTTTAAGGAGGATCTCGGGCGCGTCAAGCTTAAGACGCTCGACCACCTCATGGACATCGCCAACCGAGGCAGATGGAGAGGATTCCGTCAACCGAGCGCATTCGGATGACGAAGACGACTATGGCCGCAGGCGCGAATGCCGCAGCAAGAGAAGATCGCGCGTCTACGACGATCGCGATGGAGTCAACATGGTTGCGGCTGGATACGCTGATCGACGCGATAACGGCAACCGCAACAGCGGATACCGCAGAAACAACTACCGCAACGGCGGGCGACCCATGCAAACGTGGCAACGTCGCAACCGTGACGATGAGCCTTCGGCATATGACAAGGTGTCTGGTCCCTGCACCATCCACTTCTACATCGATAAACAAGATGGTAAACAAGGCCAGTCACATGCTCAAGGACTGCCGAGAATTCCAGAAGCTCAGCAAGGGCTTCACCCAAATGTGGCGCCAGACCATGAACCCTGGATTCGGGTTGCACCCACACCAGGTGACATCGCCCACGGAGCTCCTCCACCACCACCCGTCGGACCATCGCAGCCGCCGGTCAGACCAACGCCAAATAACGGTGCAGGAGGGTACCCTCCACCAAAAGGGGCCCCGATGATCCAGAAGGGGCGTCCAACCAACAGGGTGCAAAATAAGATCACCCGCCAAGTCAGGCTGGCCATGACCCCTCCACCAGCCATACCTGAGTACCTCAGCGGCTCGGAGTCCTGTATCATGTTCGATCGTTCGTATCACCCATGCCAGATCCCTTGCCCAGGTCATGATGCCCTGGTGCTCGAGGCGCAGATTGGGGGATTCAAGATGAGCCGCGTCTTCATGGATGGTGGCAGCAACATCAATCTGATGTTCGCCAGCACATTCGCAGCGATGCGGATCCCGCTGTGCATCCTGGAGCAATCAGACACGACGTTCCACGACATAGTCCCAGGGAAGAGCATATACCCTTTGGGCAAGATATGGCTCGATGTCATCTTCGGCCAGCCCAAAAACTTCAGGCACGAACGGCTAGAGTTCGAAGTTGTGGACTTACCATCACAATACCACGCCATCCTCGGGCGCGTGGCATTCGCAAGATTCTTGGCAGTACTGCACTATGCGTACCTGCTACTAAAGATGCCAGGACCCAGGGGCGTCATCATCGTCTAGGGAAGCTTCACCCGGTCCGATCACTGATAGAGACTTCAACAGAATCTCCAAGTCGCTCGACATGCAAGAGGAACTCACGAGGCTCAAAGAGGTGACAGACAACGGGGCACCCCTAGTCGCCAAAAAAAACGCACCCGATATGTCGTTCGACTCCACGGTCAACACGAAGAAGGTGCAGGTCCACCCGACGGATGTCTCCAAGACGGTGTTGATCGCCAACGACCTCAGTACCGCATAGGAAAGCGCGCTCATCGAATTCCTCTGTGAGCGTTGGGAAATTTTTGCCTAGTGTCCTGCGGACATGCCAGGAGTTCCCAGAGAATTCGCTGAGTATGCAATAAATGTGTTTCCGGATGCGAAGCCAGTCAAGCAGTCGATCCGACGACTATCCAAACCAAGAGCAGAAGCCGTTGGAATCGAAGTCAATAGACTGCTCGATGCCAACTTCATTAGGTAAATCAAGGAGAGCGAATGGCTGGCCAACACCATGCTGATCCCCAAAAAGGACATGGAGATCCTGCGGACGTGTGTGGACTTCACATCGCTCAACAAGCACTGTTCCAAGGACCACTTCCCTCTACCGCAGATTGATCAAATCATTGATTCAACTATAAGATGCGAGAAACTCTCCTTCCTTGATGCCTACTCAGGCTATAACCAGATTCAGCTGAAGGTCAAAGATTAGGAGAAAACGGAGTTCATCACACTGTTCGGAGTGTTCTGCTACAACACCATGCCCTTCGTACTGAAGAACGCAGATGCCACATACCAAAGGTGCATGCATGCGTGCCTAAAAAACCAGATCGGTCGCAACATCGAAGTCTATGTTGACGACATAGTAATTAAAACCAGGATGGCCAAGACGCTGATCGACGATCTCCACAAGACGTTCGATAACCTTGATCGCTACAAGATCAAGCTAAACCCAGAAAAGTTCTCATTCGGCGTCCCATCTGGCCAGTTACTCGGCTACTTCATCTCCCAACGGGGGATCGAGGCGAATCCGAAGAAAATCAAGGCCATACTGGCCATGGAGAAGCCGAAGAACCTCAAAGGCGTCGAGCAGCTAGCTAGGCGGATCGCGGCGCTGAGCAGATTCATCAGGCGAATGGGCGAGAATGCCCTACCCTTTTATCAGCTGGTGTGCAAGACGGACAAGTTCGAGTGGACACCCAAAGCAGACGACGCGTTCGAGGACCTCAAGCGTCTGCTCTCCACCTCACCTGTCCTGGTCACGCCAAAGGAACGCGAGCCTCTGCTTCTATACATTCCAGCTACACATTAGGTGGTAAGCACCATACTCGTGGTCGAGCGACCCGAAGATGGCAAGACCCACGGGGTCCAACGCCCAATATACTACCTCAGCGAGGTACTGAACCCGACAAAGCAGAGGTACCCTCACTACCAGAAACTCGCCTACTGCGTATTCATGACGGCGCGTCGGCTAAGCCACTACTTCCAGGAACATAAGATCATGGTCATCAATGACGCCCCGCTATCAAACATCCTGAATAACCCCTAAGACACGGGTCGCGTAGCCTTGTGGGGCATCGTATTGCCCCTGGACATAATCTACGAGCAGCGCACCGCTATCAAGTCTCAGGTCCTCCCTGACTTCCTCGTCCAGTGGATGGAACTCCAGCTGCCGGATACTCTAGACATGTTGTAGTCCTGGACGATGCACTTCGACGGCTCCAAGCGTGAGGCTAGAGCAGGGGCCAGCGTCATATTGACATCCCCTCAAGGCGACAAGATGAAGTACGTACTTCAGTTGAAATTTCGTGCGTCCAACAACGAGGAAAAATACGAGGCCCTCATCCACGACATGAGGATGACCAAGATCTGCGGCGCAACACGCCTCGTTATCTACGACCTTGTCATCCAACAGACGATGAACAAGTGCGATGCTCACATCGCCAACATGATCGCGTACCGCGCACTCTACAACTCACTCGAAGGGGACTTTGATGGCTGCGAGCTTCGGCACGTCGGCAGGGAAAGAAACGAAGAGGCTGACAGGCACGCCAACATCGGCTCCACCTGTGCACGGGTGCCACCAGGCATGTTCCTCGAACAAATCTGTGTACCCGCTATCAAGAGAAAATTCCCAAAAGGCTCAGCCGAAGAAGCAGAGCACTCGGGGGCTGTGCTTCCCGAAGGACCCGAAAATCTCGACACCGAGGCCGAGCTGGTCAGCCTGATGCAGGTCATGGCGGTTGAAGAGACATGGACGCAGCAATACCTTCGGTACCTGATAAATAATCAACTACCCAATGACTCGACAGATGCCTGACGCATATCTCGCTAGTCAAAGGCCTTCACCATCATCAATGGCAAGCTGTACAAGCGCATCATTTCGTGAGTGCTCCAACGGTGCGCCACCATCGGTGACAGAAAAAGCATCCCCCAAGATATCCATGAGGGCATCTGCGACCATCACGCAGGCAGTCACGCCCTTGTCGCTAAAGATATATGAGCTAGGTTCTACTGGCCAACTGCAATGAACGACGCTAAGGACATCGTCCAAAGGTGCAACGCCTGTCAAAGGTATGCGGACAAGCCACATGCGCCAGGATCCGAGCTACAACCTATACCACTATCCTGGCCCTTCGCCAAGTGGGGCCCCGACATGATCGACAAACTGCCAAAGTCCTCGCCGGGAGGCCACGTTTTCCTCCTGGTAGCAGTCGACAAATTCACCAAGTGGATCGAGGCCATGCCCATCACCAATCAAAGCATCAAAACTGCCATAAAGTTTTTCGAGTCCATTGTCTACAGGTTTGACATGCCTCATAGCATCATAACGGACAACGGCTCAAACTTCATCTCGAAGGAGTTTCGAGCCTTCTGCGGGAACCTCGGCATCAACATATCATATGCCTCTGTGGCACACTCGCAGACCAACGGACAGGCCGAAAAGGCCAATGGCCTCATAGGCAACAGCATCAAGAAGAGCCTATTATGCCCACTCGAAAGGCTTGCGGGAGCCTGGGAAGATGAGCTACCCTCCGTCCTCTGTAGCCTGCATACAATTCCAAATAGCTCAACTGGCTACACACCCTTCTTCATGGTGCACGGAGCCGACGCCGTGCTACCCACCGAAGTACACCACAAGGCCCCACGGGTCGTTGCTTACAGCGAAGCCGAATCATCGGCAGCACTCGAAGATGTCGTCGACACACTCGACGAGGCACACGACATCGCTGCAGCTCACTCAACGGTCTATCAACAGAGCTTCCGCAACTACCACAGCCGCCGACTGTGTGACACCCCCGGGATCAGGGCAAAACAAATCGCAGACCTGCGTCTGACATAAGCTTCACCTTGAGTTCGAGGATATCCAGTGAAGAATTGGTAACACATCAGTGACCCTATGGCACAAAAAATATTACAACAATCTCATAATTGAGCAGAGAACCAAATTATTACAAGAAGAGGTCAGTGACCACAAACATCAAACAACGGAAGTCAAATTATGCTATTAAATATAGCAAACTTAACAAGTGGCCTAAGAGTCCTGAAGCATAACGATGACGTCCCAGCCCATAGATTCCAGGCTGCCGGCCGGGAACCCCAAGCTACTCGTCGGTGTCGATGTAGTACGGAACTTGTCCTCAGGTGAACACTTACTCTGCCAAAAGTATCAACAAAGCAAGGGTGAGTACAGGGTTTACTCCGCAAGACTTATGGCTGGTGGAGCTGTTTTGCATAAAGCCATCTTTGTTTATAAAACAAGGGAGAGAGGACGCTCGTCTAATCAGAGTATTTTAAAAGGGAATAAGGGAGCGACATCTCCGAAGATTGATCATCATCTTTTGATATCCACCAAATCATCATCATCTACCAACTAGGACCACCCCCTCGTACCCATGAGGAAGCATCCTTAAGCACACGTTAATCTGCCAAGTTTTACGATTAGGTTATAGTTCTCTATGATCTTAGAATCTGGTCACCAAGCATTCATAACCGTGAACACGGCTTTTCAAAAATATGTAACCCTGTAGTGGTGTACAACTTTACCCACATGTACCAACCGACTCTTAATGCCAAGCTATTAGCCCTCTTCCTTGGAAGGCTGGCAGAGAGTGGTTGGCCACAACCTTTACCTTGCTTTTACTGAGACCATGAGTCACGCAATAAGGATGGTTCCGCCGTAACGGGTCAAATCCCGAAGCCGGTCCTTAAAGATGTGAGGCGAGGTTGGTCACCGGGGGCCCCATCGACCCCAAGCAACCCCGACCACGCTTACCTACCTGTTATGAATGCACCTCCTTCACCGCCTTTGAGAAGATACAGAATGCATGTCAAATGGAACGCCCGAACTATGTGACTCATGGAATCTACTAGGCAAGTTAATCAGGCGAGGGGTTCCCAAGCCCCGTATGGTTGTACGCTCGTATCGGTTCCAAAGGCAAGAACTCAGGTCCTAGTGGTGGCGAGCATGGGACTATAAAAACCACATCCCACCGTGGCCTCCCATACAAGCCTTAGCATGTTTAACTTATATCACCTCTGATATCATCTCGTCACGTTCTCCTGTCATACTAGATTCTCTACATCTGATACATCATCTGGATGAACCAACACTGATAGCTATGCATGGGTAAGCAGGACCCAGATATAAGCTCTAGCAGTGCACACAAGCCAAACCTAGTTATGCTAGGAGCAGTGGATCAGGTAATATAAGCTCAAAGGGAGTAATGCAACAGATAGGATATTCTATCTATCGATAAAAGACCACAGTAGAATCATATGCATCATGGCAAGAATTGAAATGCTTTCGAAATCGTTAGATTATATCATGGTGGGGCTATGCTTTCCTTTGCCAGTTGATAACAGATAAGCAGATCTTCGGGAGCCTTGTACTTGACTTGATTACAGTTGGTCAAGTATTATTCGTCGATCTTTGATCTTCGATGGTGTTGACCTCGGTCTTCGATCTCGATATCGTATTCTACCAAGGAAAAACCAAACACCAGAAAGAAAGGAAACAATCAACACATGGCATCGATGCAATGATCAAACAAGGATGATGATATCACAAGTTAAATTGCATTGAAATGTAACCCTAAGGCATGCTCTATAGTTTAAACGGGGTTCCGAGGGGTGAAAACCCAAACTCAGGAAACTCCGGATGTATATGAGAGGGGTTACTAGGTTGTTCTAATTAAACTTGCTATGAAAGTTGTTGAAAAATGCACGACTATAGCTTAGATAGATAGTTCTCATTTTTCTGAACATTTTGATATATTATTTGTATTTTTCTGAGTTATAAATAATAAGTTATTAATTTCACAAGTTTATAACATTTTCAGTAATTATTAAAGCCTTTTTAATTGATTACTGCGTCATGATGACATCAGCACATGGGTGGGGTTATTCTACACCGTGGCTGAGGCTACCCCCAGTCACTGACGACTGGGCCCCACGGGATATTTATTATTCCAGAAAAGAAATTACAAAACAAACTAAATAAAAGAAAAATGCATATATGACGTGGGCATGACGTCATGCTGTTGTCAGCTGGAGCTTGATCCTCAGATCGTGGCTCGATCGGTCGATCGGGAGGGTGCGGGCGAGCGAGGAGGGTCTTGCTCGACTCAGCGCATCACACTGAGCCAACCAGTGGTGGCGCCGCTAATGTTCGAGTGGACACCCGAAGATAGTATCCTACGGAAATGCCAGGAGTTCCCAGAGAATTCGCTGAGTATGCAATCAATGTGTTTCCGGATGCGAAGCCAGTCAAGCAGTCGATCCGACGACTCTTCGAACCAAGAGCAGAAGCCGTTGGAATCAAAGTCAATGGACTGCTTGATGCCAACTTCATTAGGTAAATCAAGGAGAGCGAATGGCTGGCCAACACCATGCTGATCCCCAAAAAGGATACGGAGATCCTGCGGACGTGTGTGGACTTCACATCGCTCAACAAGCACTTTTCAAAGGACCACTTCCCTCTACTGCAGATCAATCAAATCATTGATTCGACTATAAGATGCGAGAAACTCTCCTTCCTTGATGCCTACTCAGGCTATAACCAGATTCAGCTGAAGGTCAAAGATTAGGAGAAAACGGAGTTCATCACACTATTTGGAGTGTTCTGCTACAACACCATGCCCTTCGTACTGAAGAACGCAGGTGCCACATACCAAAGGTGCATGCAGGCGTGCCTAAAAAACCAGATCGGTCGCAACATCGAAGTCTATGTTGACGACATAGTAATTAAAACCAGGATGGCCAAGATGCTGATCGACGATCTCCACGAGACGTTCGATAACCTTGATCTCTACAAGATCAAGCTAAACCTAGAAAATTGCTCCTTCGGCATCCCATCTGGCCAGTTACTCGGCTACTTCATCTCCCAACGGGGGATCGAGGCGAATCCAAAGAAAATCTAGGCCATACTGGCGATGAAGAAGCCGAAGAACCTCAAAGGCGTCCAACAGCTAGCTAGGCGGATCGCGGCGCTGAGCAGATTCATCAGCCGAATGGGCGAGAAGGCCCTACCCTTTTATCAGCTGGTGTGCAAGACGGACAAGTTCGAGTGGACACCCAAAGCAGACGACGCGTTCGAGGACCTCAAGCGGCTGCTCTCCACCTAACTTGTCCTGGTCAGGCCAAAGGAACGCGAGCCTCTACTTCTATACATTCCAGCTACACATTAGGTGGTAAGCACCGTACTCGTGTTCGAGCGACCCGAAGATGGCAAGACCCACAGGGTCCAATGCCCAATATACTACCTCAGCAAGGTACTGAACCCGACAAAGCAGAGGTACCCTCACTACCAGAAACTCGCCTACGGCGTATTCATGACAGCGAGTCGGCTGAGCCACTACTTCCAGGAGCATAAGATCATGGTCATCAACGACGCCCCGCTATCAAACATCCTGAACAACCCTGAAGCCACGGGTCGAGTAGCCTTGTGGGGCATCGAATTGCCCCTGGACATAATCTACGAGCAGCGCACCGCTATCAAGTCTCAGGTCCTCCCTGACTTCCTCATCCACTCGATGGAACTCCAGCTGCCGGATACTCCAGACATGTTGCAGTCCTGGACGATGCACTTCGACGACTCCAAGCGTGAGGCTGGAGCAGGGGCCAGCGTCATATTGACATCCCCTCAAGGCGACAAGATGAAGTACATCCCTCGGTTGAAATTTCATGCCTCCAACAATGAGGAAAAATACGAGGCCCTCATCCACGACATGAGGATGACCAAGATCTGCGGCGCAACACGCCTCGTTATCTACGACCTTGTCATCCAACAGACGATGAACGAGTGCGATGCTCACAGCGCCAACATGATCGCGTACCGCGCACTCTACAACTCACTCGAAGGGGACTTTGATGGCTGCGAGCTTCCGCACATCGGTAGGGAAAGCAACAAAGAGGCTGATAGGCTCGCCAACATCGGCTCCACCTATGCACGGGTGCCACCAGGCGTGTTCCTCGAACAAATCTGTGTACCCGCTATCAAGAGAAAATTCCCAAAAGGCTCAGCCGAAGAAGCAGAGCACTCGGGGGCTGTGCTACCCGAAGGATAGGAAGGACCCGAAAATCTCGACACCGAGGCCGAGCTGATCAGCCTGATGCAGGTCATGGCGGTTGAAGAGACATGGACGCAGCAATACCTTCGGTACCTGATAAATAATCAACTACCCAATGACCCGACAGATGTCTGACGCATATCTCGCCAGTCAAAGGCCTTCACCATCATCAATGGCAAGCTGTACACGCGCATCATTTCGTGAGTGCTCCAACGGTGCGCCACCATCGGTGACAGAAAAATCATCCCCCAAGATATCCATGAGGGCATCTACGACCATCACGCAGGCAGTCACGCCCTTGTCGCTAAAGATATATGAGCTAGGTTCTATTGGCCAACTGCAATGAACGACGCTAAGGACATTGTCCAAAGGTGCAACTCCTGCCAAAGGTATGCGGACAAGCCACATGCGCCAGGATCCGAGCTACAACCTATACCACTAGCCTGGCCCTTCGCCCAGTGGGGCCTCGACATGATCGGCAAATTGCCAAAGTCCTCGCCAGGAGGCCACGTTTTCCTCCTGGTAGCAGTCGACAAATTCACCAAGTGGATCGAGGCCTTGCCCGTTACCAATCAAAGCATCAAAACTGCCATCAAGTTTTTCGAGTCCATTGTCTACAGGTTCGGCATGCCTCATAGCATCATAACGGACAACGGCTCAAACTTCATCTCGAAGGAGTTTCGAGCCTTCTGCGGGAACCTCGGCATCAACATATCATATGCCTCCGTGGAGCACCCGGAGACCAACGTACAGGTCGAAAAGGCCAATGGCCTCATAGGCAACAGCATCAAGAAGCGCCTATTATGCCCACTCGAAAGGCTTGCGGGAGCCTGGGAAGATGAGCTACCCTTCGTCCTCTGTAGCCTGCATACAACGCCAAATAGCTCAACTGGCTACACACCCTTCTTCATGGTGCACGGAGCCGAAGCCATGCTACCCACCGAAGTACACCACAATGCCCCACGGGTCGTTGCTTACAGCGAAGCCGAATCATCGGCAGCACTCGAAGACGTCGTCGACACACTCGATGAGGAACACGACATCGCCGCAGCTCACTCAACGGTCTATCAACAGAGCTTCCGCAACTACCACAGCCGCCGGCTGTGTGACACCCCCGGGATCAGGGCTAAACAAATCCCAGACCTGCGTCTGACATAAGCTTAACCTTGAGCTCGAGGATATCCAGTGAAGAATTGGTAACACATCAGTGACCCTATGACACAAAAATTATTACAACAATCTCATAATTGAGCAGAGAACCAAATTATTACAAGAAGAGGTCGCTGACCACAAACATCAAAGAACGGAAGTCAAATTATGCTATTAAATATATCAAACTTAACAAATGGCCTAAGAGTCCTGAAGCATAACGATGACGTCCCAGCCCATAGATTCCAGGCTGCCGGCCGGGAACCCCAAGCTACTCGTCAATGTCGATGTAGTACGGAACTTGTCCTCAGGTGAAAACTTACTCTACCAAAAGTATCAACAAAGCAAGGGTGAGTACAGGGTGTACTCTGCAAGACTTATGGCTGGTGGAGATGTTTTGCATAAAGCCATCTTTGTTTATAAAACAAGGGAGAGAGGAAGCTCGTCTAATCAGATTATTTTAAAAGGGAAAAAGGGAGCGACATCTCCGAATATTGATCATCATCTTTTGATATCCACCAAATCATCATCATCTACTAACTAGGATCACCCCCTCGTACCCATGAGGGAGCATCCTTAAGCACACGTTGATCTGCCAAGTTTTACGATTAGGTTATAGTTCTCTATGATCTTAGAATCTGCTAACCATGCATTCATAACCGTGAACACGACTTTTCAAAAAGATTTAACCCTAGAGGGGTGTACAACTTTACCCACATGTACCAACCGACTCTTAATGCCAAGCTATTAGCCCTCTTCCTTGGAAGGCTGGCAGAGAGTGGTTGGCCACAACCTTTACCTTGCTTTTACTGAGACCATGAGTCACGCAATAAGGATGGTCCCACCATAACGGGTCAAATCTCGAAGCCGGTCCTTAAGGATGTGAGGCGAGGTTGGTTCACCAGGGGCTCCATCGACCCCAAGCAACCCCGGCCACGCTTACATACCTGTTATGAATGGACCTCCTTCACCGCGCTCGAGAAGATCCAGAATGCATGTCGAATCGAATGCTCGAACTATGTGACTCAAGGAATCTACTAGGCAAGTTAATCAGGCAAGGGGTTCCCAAGCCCCGTGTGGCTGTACACTCGTTTCGGTTCCAAAGGCAAGAACTGAGGTCCTAGTGGTGGCGAGCATGGGATTAGAAAAACCACATCCCATCGTGGCCTCCCATACAAGCCTTAGCATGTTTAACTTATATCACCTCTGATATCATCTTGTCATGTTCTCCTGTCATACTAGATTCTCTACATCTGATACATCATCTGGATGAACCAACACTGATAGCTATGCATGGGTAAGCAGGACCCAGATATAAGCTCTAGCAGTGCACACAAGCCAAACCTAGTTATGCTAGGAGCAGTGGATGAGGTAATATAAGCTTAAAGGGAGTAATGCAACAGATAGGATATTCTATCTATCGATAAAATACCACAGTAGAATCATATGCATCATGGCAAGAATTGAAATTCTTTCAAAATAGTAGGATTATATCATGGTGGGGCTATGCTTGCCTTTGCTAGTTGATAATAGATAAGTAGATCTTCGGGAGCCTTGTACTTGACTTGATTACAGTTGGTCAAGTATTATTCATCGATCTTCGATCTTCGATGGTGTTGACCTTGGTCTTCGATCTCGATATCGTATTCTACCGAGGAAAAACCAAACACCAGAAAAGAAAGGAAACAATTAACACTTGGCATCGATGCAATGCTCAAACAAGTATGATGATATGACAAGTTAAATTGCATTGAATTGTAACCCTAAGGCATGCTCGATAGTTTAAACAGGATTCCGAGGGGTGAAAACCCTAACTCGGGAAACTCTAGATGTATATGAGAGGGGTTACTAGGTTGTTCTAATTAAAATTGCTATGAAAGTTGTTGAAAAATGCCTGATTACAGCTTAGATAGATAGTTCTCATTTTTATGAACATTATGATATATTATTTGTATTTTTCTGAGTTATAAATAATAAGTTATTTATTTCACAAGTTTATATCATTTTTAGGAATTATTAAAGCCTTTTTAATTGATTACCGCGTCATGCTGACATCGGCACAGGGGTGGGGTTATTCTACACCGTGGCTGAGGCTACCCCCAGTCACTGACGATTGGGCCCCACGGGATATTTATTATTCCAGAAAAGAAATTACAAAACAAACTAAATAAAAGAAGAGGCATATATGACGTGGGCATGACGTCATGCTGTTGTTAGCTGGAGCTTGATCCTCAGATCGTGGCTCGATCCGTCAATCGGGAGGGCACGGGCGAGCGAGGAGGGTCTTGCTCGACTCAGCGCATCACACTAAGCCAACTAGTGGTGGCACTGCCAATGTTTGGCCTCCTGACCATGGTCGATGACAACCTTCTGCAGCGGCGGATGGTGACTCGCGTCGGGAGGACAGCACAGAGCAAGAGGGTGATAGAGAAGAGGATTCCGAGAACAGGTAGCTCACCGAGAGCTTGATGGTGTGGCCAAAGAGGGCTAGGGAGGCCGGAATCAATGGTGACGGCGGCGGCCAGAGTCTGGGACGGAGATACCGATTGGAGCATCTGGGGCTTCCCCGACTTGAGATGGTGGTGTTTCTAATGGTGGTATCACCAGGTCTCGGCGAGGTCGGGAACGCCGGGTCGGTTGAGCTCCGACAAGCTCGGGTTTATCCAGAGAGAAATTCGGGGAAGAGGAGAAGATAGGGTTCGTCTCTGCGCAGGAGGGGGTCTTGTAGACGTCGTAGAGGATGGTAGCACACATCTCCTCGCAGCGGGCATCACGGCGAGGTGGGGACGGCGCCGACATCGACGCGCTGCTACTCCTCCCCGTTGTCCTTCTGTTGGGAGGAAGAAGAAAAGGAAAAGAAGGGCGAAGTGTTACGGGCCGCGCTTGGGCCGAGCTGGGCTGCGGGGTTCCGCACTGCGCAGAAGAAAGGGAGAAAGGAAGTGGGCTGTGCGACCTGGGCTGATGCTGCTCTATTTTTTTGAAAACAAAACCTTTTTGGTTTTCTGTTTTGATTTCTTCTTTTGCAATGCATTTTCAAATCTGTTTTGGATGATTTTAAAAATATCAGAGGCTTTATAAAATATGTAAAATACTGAGAGGCCCTTATAATCCATTTGGGCTCCATTATTTTTGTAATTTGAAAAATATTCCAAACCATTTGAATGCTTGCCAAGAGAGGGAAATCTTAGGGTTTAGGGTTTTTACTTTATTTCTTTAATGCACAAATTAAGATATGATGCTCATGAATGCACAAACAACCCTAAATAGACATTAGCTAAAACTGGGGTGTTACAGCTCTATCCCCCTTACGAGAATCTCGTCTCAAGATTCCAAAGGTAGGAAGAGAGACAAAGAAATAAAGAAACAGGGTCACTCTAAGATAGGAGGGAAACACACTAAACAACACACGGAGTATCTCATGGTCAACTCATGGATGGAGTGTTCAAAACCAACTCTGAGATGACTACATGAAACACGTCAAGGTAAAGGAGGAAACAAGAGGAGACGATTTCAAATTATTAGATAGCTGGTCTTCATAAGGATTGAGACCATGGAACTTACAAAAAAGTTTAAGCTTCTAAAGCGGAAGGTTCCAACAGGAAGAACATGACCAAAGACTTCAATAAATGAACTTCTATTGAATGGCTTAAGTAGAGATTTTGGGTTTCAGAGATATGGATCAACAAAACCAAGCTGTTGAACTACTTTTAACACAGAAGGATCACTCTTTCATCCAAGAGAAGGCTTGGACAGAAAGGTGTTTTGGTGGAGAGGACTCATAAGAGTCACGAAGAACATGTAACAAGAAAAACTGTTGACTATCAAAATCATAGTCACTCTTAGAACATGGTTGAGAAAATGAAGGAAACTCTTTATTCATTAAGGTATATCAAAATCTTTTCCAAATATCATGATATCACTTTACACCACTAGATAAATAGGTAAGAATATTCCTGATGACACGAGAAGAAAGAAACTTCATTCTCAGACTTCAATTACTTGGCACAACGAAGTGCTTGCCAACATAAAATGGTCTGGAGGATCGACCGAGAGACATTTAGCAACACTACTTTAAATGTTCTCCTTGATGTTCGATAAATCAGACATCCAGTAAAGGTCGGACTTCGGATACAAGGAAACCATAAGCACAACTCCTATATTAAAGCATAGAAGAAGCCTCATGAAGAGTGGCTGTTATTGCTGATTCAAGAGAATATGACAAAGGATCTTTCCGGCTAAGTGTGTCAACCATTACATCAATCTTGCCAAATTTACAAAGAGACCTATGTCAAAACCTTGAGGAACACCAGCCATCGTTACTGCTTGAGATTCAGCTTTGATTAGGTGGAACGATACTTTAGACTCAACATGTCCGAATAGAAAGTTTGCAATATTTACCACGAAGGTAAAGTTACTAGATTCTCAAGATATGGACTATGATGTAAAGCTCCAAAAGACTGAGCTAGATTGATATACCATGTATTAGCATATTATCGAAAGACAACTGCACACACATAAGGTACTGACAATCAAACACACATGTGTCCTTAGAGAAAGTAAGATAACTCTTCTTGAATTCATGACGACATCTTTCAACAACTACATGTGAGCCAGAGAAGGTGACTTCCAACATCCAGAACACATACTTCGAGATGACTTGAAGTTGGTTCGCGAATTTTCCAACATTAATGCCAAATGTTCCATATGAATCCAATCTAGCATGGAGGAGGTAAGGATGTCATCGATGGGATCAATGAAACACTTATCGAGACACTCCAAGAAGATGGACTCATATGTTTCTTGAACAAGGCAAAAGTATTGGTCAAACCAAAGGACACGAAGATGTACTCAAGTGAAACATCACAAGTAGAAACACCATCAAGATAGTCCTTGGAACTGAGTTTGATTTGACAATAACCCAAATCAAATCAAAGGTGGGGTAAGATAACATATCCAGAAAGGAGATAATATCTTTCTTGAGCACAAACAAAACTAGACATCCCTTCAAACTAGAACGTTTGTCTTACAACTCTCTAAGTTGTTGTCTAAGCTCAACCAACTAGTTCAGGGGTATCCAGTACAGATCCTTGGAGAAAAGAGCAGTTCAAAGAACTTGTTTGCTCAAGAACTTGACAATACGGTCATGTGGCAACATGGCGATACTTCTAGAAGACATCTAGAATATCACTAACCGCCGATATGTCACGTAGTTCGAGAGGAAACTTGCTTTGTAAGGCAAGAAGACATAGTTTCAGAGTTTCGGCACAAGCCTAAATCTTTGACCGAAGAGAGTGCACCAGAGTAACGGATTTGGTAGCACGATCATCCTTTGCTTAGTGACAAGGTTACCCAATCACGCTAAGAATGACACAAATGTCCTTAGAGATCAAAACAATAATAATTGCTAAGAATCTCACATGACCACATTATTACGCACACGCATCACTCACGAGCGCGAAAGCTCAAGGAAGGGTGGGCATATATGTGTAAGAGCATCACTTCATTAAGGGTCATGAAACTCAGCACGACCTCTTAGTATAAAAGAGTGTGAGACTTTAAGGTAGGACAAATACAAGCTAGTCATTGACTCTTGATCTGTGGATTACAACACTTTGACTTGGTCCTAGATATAACGAGGTACTGGAGTTTGTTTCTCCTGACATTTCGAAAAGGTTTATCATGACGGACCACAAGAGTATCTTGCATCGGAAGACACCAATGCAGATAACTACTTGGCTACCAACTAGTAGACAAAGGTCGGAAAACAACAAAGGGATAAGGAACATGCTCAGGATAGAATCCCAAGATGTGGATGCATAAGTCAACAATCTCCCGAAGACCAATGTAGAGAAGAAAAGGTGTGGCAGAGTCACGAGTATAGATGCGAGACTCTCGATGAGTACTCTTGTCATGATCTATTCGGTTCCATTAAAGAACATCTGCCATAGCGTGTGGTAGGGGAAGTCCTTCATTGTCACAATTCAACCGCGACAATAACCACAAGTTTGAAGGCTAGAATTGTAGTACCAGCCATCCTGAGGTAATGTATCAACATTAGCAATAAGGGTCAAAGGAATGGATCTTGGGTTAAAGGTCAGCTTCATGTACAAGATTCGCAACACCAGAATCCAGTACAATTCGGGATCTTAGGTTCAAGTACAAGGGTTAAAACCCGGAAAGAAGTAATTACTATTTGAGTGACGTAGCGTACACTGAAATATAGTAATCACGAGGTAGCTTCCAAGAGAAGAAACAACTTCTGAAGTAGCCGGACAAGCAAAAAGGAGACACACGAGGCAAAAGAAAACCTCGAAACCTAGAGCAGAACACTATGAAACCAACAATTTAATATTGTGGATCCAAAGGATAGAGAGATCATGATAGAAAGAAATCTCTTAGACGAATAAGAGCAAGGGGAACAAGGAATTCACCACAGACACAACTTTATAGAACTCAACAATAGGTCAATTGGCTGAGAAACGACATGCCCAGAAGGCACCTAAGCTTTGAAAGACCAGAAGATATATCAAAACTTTTCCAAAATCAACACCAGATAAGATAATCCAGAGTTAGAGCGAAACTGGATAAGAAGACAAAGAAGCATACTAGAGTTTTCGCAAATACCTTTCAGCATTTAAAATAGTTTTCATAAACACTAGACTCAACATAGACCAATAGCAAGGTTTTCCTACGGTCGGTACTGCTCTGATACCAAGACCTGTGACACCCCCGGGATCAGGGCTAAACAAATCCCAGACCTGCGTCTGACATAAGCTTAACCTTGAGCTCGAGGATATCCAGTGAAGAATCGTTAACACATCAGTGACCCTACGACACAAAAATTATTACAACAAGCTCATAATTGAGAAGAGAACCAAATTATTACAAGCAGAGGTCATTGACCACAAACATCAAACAACAGAAGGCAAATTATGCTATTAACTATAGCAAACTTAACAAATGGCCTAAGAGGCCTGAAGCATAACGATGACGTCCCAGCCCATAGATTCCAGGCTGCCGGCCGGGAACCCCAAGCTACTTGTCGGTGTCGATGTAGTACGGAACATGTCCTCAGGTGAACACTTACTCTGCCAAAAGTATCAACAAAGCAAGGGTGAGTACAGGGTTTACTCCGCAAGACTTATGGCTGGGGGAGCTATTTTGCATAAAGCCATCTTTGTTTATAAAACAAGGGAAAGAGGAAGCTCGTCTAATCAGAGTATTTTAAAAGGGGATAAGGGAGCGACATCTCCGAAGATTGATCATGATATTTTGATATCAACCAAATCATCATCATCTACCAACTAGGATCACCCCCTCGTACCCATGAGGAAGCATCCTCAATCACACGTTGATGTACCAAGTTTTATGATTAGGTTATAGTTCTCTATGATCTTAGAATCTGGTCACCAAGCGTTCATAACCGTGAACACGAATTTTTGAAAAGATTTAACCCTGCAGGGGTGTACAACTTTACCCATACGTACCAACCGACTCTTAATGCCAAGCTATTATCCCTCTTCCTTGGAAGGCCGGTAGAGGGTGGTTGGCTACGACCATTACCTTGCTTTCACCGAGACCATGAGTCACGCAATAAGGATGGTTCCGCCATAACGGGTCAAATCCCGAAGCCGGTCCTTAAAGATGTGAGGCGAGGTTGGTTCACCGGGGTCTCCATCTACCCCAAGCAACCCCGACCACGCTTACCTACCTGTTATGAATGCACCTCCTTCACCGCCTTCGAGAAGATCCAGAATGCATGTCAAATGGAACGCCCGAACTATGTGACTCATGGAATATACTAGGCAAGTTAATCAGGCGAGGGGTTCCCAAGCCCCGTGTGCCTGTACGCTCGTATCGGTTCCAAAGGCAAGAACTCAGGTCCTAGTGGTGGCGAGCATGGGACTAGAAAAACCACATCCCACCGTGGCCTCCCATATAAGCCTTAGCATGTTTAACTTATATCACCTCTGATATCATCTCGTCACGTTCTCCTATCATACTAGATTATCTACATCTGATACATCATCTGGATGAACCAGCACTGATAGCTATGCATGGCTAAGCAGGACCCAGATATAAGCTCTAGCAGTGCACACAAGCCAAACCTAGTTATGCTAGGAGCAGTGGATCCTGTAATATAAGCTCAAATGGAGTAATGCAACAGATAGGATATTCTATCTATCGATAAAAGACCATAGTAGAATCATATCCATCATGGAAAGAATTGAAATGCTTTCGAAATCGTTAGATTATATCATGGTGGGACTATGCTTGCCTTTGCCAGTTGATAATAGATAAGCAGGTCTTCCAGAGCCTTGTACTTGACTTGGTTACAGTTGGTCAAGTATTATTCGTCGATCTTTGATCTTCGATGGTGTTGACCTCGGTCTTCGATCTTGATATCGTATTCTACCGAGGAAAAACCAAACACCAGAAAGAAAGGAGACAATCAACACATGGCATCGATGCAATGCTCAAACAAGGATGATGATATCACAAGTTAAATTGCATTGAAATGTAACCCTAAGGCATGCTCTATAATTTAAACGGGGTTCCGAGGGGTGAAAACACAAACTCAGGAAACTCCGGATGTATATGAGAGGGGTTACTAGGTTGTTCTAATTAAACTTGCTATGAAAGTTGTTGAAAATGCACGATTATAGCTTAGATAGATAGTTCTCATTTTTCTGAACATTTTGATATATTATATGTATTTTTATGAGTTATAAATAATAAGTTATTGATTTCACAAGTTTATAACATTTTCAGGAATTATTAAAGCCTTTTTAATTGATTACTGCATCATGATGACATCAGCACAAGGGTGGGGTTATTCTACACCGTGGCTGATGCTACCCCCAGTCACTGACGACTGGGCCCCATGGGATATTTATTATTCCAGAAAAGAAATAACAAAACAAACTAAATAAAAGAAAAAGGCATATATGACGTGGGCATGACGTCATGCTGTTGTCAGCTGGAGCTTGATCCTTAGATCGTGGCTCGATCCGTCGATCGGGAGGGTGCGGGCGAGCGAGGAGGGTCTTGCTCGACTCAGCGCATCACACTGAGCCAACCAGTGGTTTTGCCGCTAATGTTTGGCCACCGGACCATGGTCGACGATGACCTTCTGCGGCGGCGGATCGTGACTCGCGTCGGGAGGACAGCACAGAGCAAGAGGGCGATAGAAAAGAGGATTCTGAGAATAGGTAGCTCACCGAGAGCTTGATGGTGTGGCCAAAGAGGGCCGGGGAGGCCGGAATCGATGGTGACGGCAGCGGCCGGAGTCGGGGACGGAGATACCGATTGGAGCATCTGGGGCTTCCCCGACTTGCGATCTTGAACGAGGTGAACAAGGAGACGGTGGTGGTTCTAACGGTAGTATCACCAGGTCTCGACAAGGTCGGGAACGTCGGGTCGGTTGAGCTCCAGCGAGCTCGGGTTCAGCCAGAGATAAATCCGGGGAAGAGAAGATAGGGTTCATCTCTGCGCAGGAGGGGGTCTTGTAGACATCGTATAGGATGGTAGCGCGCATCTCCTCGCAGCGGGCACAATGGCAAGGCTGGGACGGTGCCAGCGTCGACACGTAGCTACTCCTCCCTGTTGTCCTTCTGCTGGGAGGAAGAAGAAAAGTAAAAGAAGGGCAAGGGTTACGGGCTAGCTGCGGGCTGCGCTTGGGCCGATCAAGGCTGCGGGGTTTCGCACTGCACAGAAGAAAGGGAGAAAGGAAGTGGGCTGTGTGGCCTGGGCTGATGCTGCTCTATTTTTTTAAAAAACAAAACCTGTTTGGTTTTCTGTTTTGATTTCTTATTTTGCAATGCATTTTAAAATCTGTTTTGGATGATTTCAAAAATACCAGAGGCTTTATAAAATATGTAAAATACTCAGAGGCCCTTATAATCCATTTGGGCTCCATTATTTTTGTAATTGAAAAAATATTCCAAACCATTTGAATGCTTGCCAAGAGAGGGAAATATTAGGGTTTAGGGTTTTTAATTTATTTCTTTAATTCACAAATTAAGTTATAATGCTCATGAATGCACAAACAACCCTAAATAGACATTAGCTAAAACTGGGGTGTTACAGGCTGTGCCCAAGGTCCTTTGTCGAAGGAGACCTTGTCCTGCAACTCAAGCAAGAAGGACACAAGAAGCTCGAGTCACCCTGGGAAGGACCCTACATCGTCACCGAAGTTATCTCAGGTGGCGCCTACCGCCTCATGGACGTCGCATCAGGAGTCGAATACTCCAACCCCTGGAACGTCGCACGACTATGACGCTTCTACCCCTAGTTACCCTTTACTTTCAATAAGGCTATTCAGCCAAGGCTACTCAGCCAAAAAATGTACCTCCTCGTTTGCTATGAATAAAAGCTAAGTTCCTTGGCCCAAATATCTTTTCTCATTACATTACTTCTTGCTAAATACGCTCAGGGGCTATGCCTCACCTCACGACTTCGTCAACTGAAACAATGCATACAACCTGAGTAGTTGACCACGTTAGGCTAGTGAAAAGGACATGCACATTACAAAGCACCACGTTCCAATGCATATAAACTTTACAAAGTGCATTACAAGCCCACTCGAATAAATACAAATTTTACATCATCTCATTTTCTTTACAGGACCTAAATGTTCTGGAGCATAACATTTGCCCGCTGCTCGAACAAATCAACGATCTCTTCGCCGTGCTGCGCCACAGCTGTGTAATGAGGGAGCATGTCCCATAAAATGCCATATGGTCGAAGAGGCGGTCCAGTCGCTATCTCTTTGACATCACGACGATGTAGTCGAACGAGAGAAAGGGCTGCCTTCACCCCAGCAATCAGCTGATGGCGCACCAACTCCTTGACGTGGCCAACATTCCGTAATTTACCAAGAAGACCCAACAGAGTAGAAGGCGCATCGTCCAAAGGGAACAGGACGGACCAAATGGCCGCAAGTGATGACCTCTCCTGCTTCATCACCCGAAGAACCTGGTGTATGCGATCTTGCACCGTCACAAGGACGATGACTCGATCACGATCCATCCAAAAGAACCAACCAGCTTCCAGGTCTTCTTGCGTCTGGTAGTTCATCCGAATTGCAACGTGCTCCTTCTCTTCCCTCCGAATGAGATTCACATATGCATAAAGCACGGAATGAGCCAGCATACAAATAGGCTGCACCCGAAATAACATCGGTTCACAAAGACTCACATTGAAGTTGCTCACCCATCTACCAAAATTCCCCAAGCAAGAACTCCTCCCTGGCAGTGGCTCGCTCAGCCTTGGACTTCCACACATCCACGTGGCCTCGAATGCAAGGATATCCTTTTCTAGGCTGCGGACGCGATCGCGCAGAAAGGTCAATTGCGACGCAACATCCAAAGATGGTCGCGGCTCAGGAGTAGTCGGAGTGACAACTGGAGCCTCACCCGAAGGACCCTAAAGGAAAATAAGCAAGTATAAACATCACAAGTACTTTTGGTACCAGCTCAAAGATAGACTTGTATACATAAATAAAGCCACCTTGTGGCAAAGTGGGACTTTTTCATCCACAAGATGTTACAAAAAGTAGAAAAAGGAAAAGTACACTAGCTATAGTACAAAGGCCTAAGCACCCGCATCCGGAGAAGCCTTGGAGCCAGACTGCCTGCTCTTGGCCTCCTACTGCTGCTTTGCCGCATAATCGGCCAGGAGGTCGATGAGCTTAGGCCCATAATGCTTACATCGAGAAGCAAAGAGGGCGAAAGCTACCTCAGAGCCATCCGCCGCCGTCGGCATCCTGGACATGACTTGAGGAAGGTCTAGCTCGTCTCCGGACGCCATCACCATGGCCAGCCCCATGGAGGCGCCGATGCCCTTCTGCTTGCGTTTTTACTCCGTCGGAGCTTCCTCTAAAAGAGCATCCGCAAGGGAGTCGACATCGTAGAGGGCAACGCCCTTGGGGACGACCTCCTTGTAGAAGCGCGTGAGCACTTTCGTGGCTTTCTCCAAGGAGCCAGCGACAGTGGAGCAGCAATCCTCGATCGCAGCAGCAGCATCAGCCAAAGCATCTCCGTGCTCTAGCACCACGATCAAACGTGATGCCATAAGCATCTGACAAGAAGAAGAAAATAACACTCAAATAAGAAGGGATAAAACACACTAAAAAATCAGACGACCCAAAGGGTTACAAGAACAACTTACCAGAAATAGCCTTGGCAGCATCCATGAGCTTGTCGGCCATTTCCTTCTCCCGCATGGCTGCAATGGCCGTGAGCTGCTGCTCGCAATCTTCAGCCTCCTTCTGCAAGTGCTCCTTGGCTTCCGCAACATTCGCTGCCCTCTTCTCCGCCTGCCCAAGGCTCTTTTCGAGAGCGTTCAGCCTTCGGAGCACAGTATTGTTATCATCTACATTTTGAAGAAGTTTCGGGTGAACACAAGCAACACACTTGGCGAACTCGAACAACAACCAAAAATACATGTACCCACCTTGGAGCTGCTTCAGCCGACCCTCCAGCGCCAGATGCTACTAGATGAGGAGGTTGGCGCTGTGCACAAAAGGCTACAGAAGAAACAAAAACAAAGATGATGAATAAAGGGCTCGGGGGCTCCCCCGCAAAGCAAAATACCAACAAGTCAGACAAAAAGGACCCGGGGGCTCCCCCCACGGAATAAAAAAGGCAACACTTACATGTTAAGGTGTGGACTCCGAAGGTTCGGATGCCGCCTTCCGAGTTACGACTGCCCTAGCTTCCCGCCTAACGGGGTTTGGGTCATCGTCCTCGGAGTTGGCCACCATCTGGGGAATAGAAGCCGTCGACTTCGATTCCGCCATAACTTCTTGGGTGTCCCTATCAAGGGACTCCTCCAAAGGATTGCTGCAAGCAACTATCAGATCAACAACAACTAACACTACGCAAACGGACAATAGAAAAAAGACTCAAGCAGAATGACTTATGACTCAATGTCCGACAAATTGAAGACATGAGCTGCCTTATCCTTCTTCTTCTTGGCCTGCGGCTGCGGAGCCACCGCCCGAAGGGGCACGACAGGATAAGGCGCAGACGATGCGCCTTCATCCTCACTGTGCTGCTCGAGGAACGACGGATCCCTCGGAGTTGGTGGGGTAGAACCATCCGAAGATTCACTCCGGTGCGCTTTCGGGTCCGCCCTTCGCTCGGCTCGGGGGCTTCCAAGGTAGGAGATTGCACCGGGGGAAGCTCGGATTCAGAATCCACAACTTCATTATCTGGCATAACCGAAAATTTCTCAGGTAGAGGGGGCATCATCCCAGCTACCTTGAGGCCCTGCAAACAAAAGATACAAGAGATCAAGATTAGTGATACTAACAAGAAGCAAAGTACTCGAAGAAGCGCAATGCACAAACTATAAGTTTCCACCTGTGGAACCACGTTTTTGGCGCTGAACAGGGAGGTCAAGGATTTTCTCGGGAGGTCCTCATCGGCCTTGAACTTTAGCAGGGGACGAAAGCTCTATCAAGGTCATCCGAAGATAGCTCCTCAGGTGAGACCCTCGTCGGATCGCTGTGGCCAGCATATAGAAACATCGGGTGCGCCCTTCCTTGGAGCGTCTGCACCCGACGCTTGAGGAAGGTGCGGATGATATCGACACTGTTGACCTCCTTGTCGACCAATAGCTGAAGTGCCTCCACGCGACGGTAGAGATCCTCCACCTCCGCCGTTTCACCCTCCAAGACGTGGTTTTTTCACGACCTCTTCGGGGTAATCATTTGGATTGAGTCGAAAGGGACGAGACCATATTGCTGCCCGTCCAATTTGGCGTCGCGGATATAGAACCACTTCTTTCGCCAATATTGGACGGACTCGCACATGGAAAAGGAGAAGAACAAGATATAAGAACGAATGGACATGATACAGCCACCAAGCGGATAAACACCGTTGGTGCCAGACTGCCTCTTCACATAACAGAGCTTCCGGAAGAGACCGAACTGTGGCTAGATACTAAGCTAACACTCGCAAAGAGTGATGAAACAAGAAATATGGAGAAGAGAATTGGGAGACAGATGATGCAACTGAATCCCATAGAAAAAGAGGAGTCCACGAAGGAATTCGTGGACAGGAAGAGAAAGACCACGGACAACAAAAGAATAGAACATCACCCAAAACCCTTCGGGTGGGTGCAAGATTACCTCATCGCCGGGAAGGATGGCATCCTCGTTGTCCTTGGGGATCAACCCCGCATCGCGCAGCTTGCGCAGATCCCCATCGCGCATATCCGTGCGCTTCCACCTGCCGTCAGTGGCGCGGGTCATGGCGGTGACCTTCTTTCCGCCGCCGGTGACGCTCGAACCAGCTCCAACAGTCATCTTCTTTGGCTTGCCCATCTTGCAGCGGCGAGTGTGGCGATGCGAGTGCAAGAACGAGGAAGGAAAAGTATGGAGAATGTATAGTACACAATGGAGGGCACCAAAGCTCGCGAAAATGGAGGAAAAGGAGATGATCAAATGAAGAAGGGTAAAAGGAAATCACTATTTACCTATGGTATAGAAGGACCAAGACGAAGCACAGGAGACGTCGATCGAGAAGCCCTAGCGTGCCACTCAAATCTCACCATACACGTGTCAGCATTACACCGAACCGTCGCCAGCACGCCGTCCACTATGCACGGAAACCGAGGAGACACCGTAATTTTTGCCACGTCTACGAGTGAGTAGTCAATGTCAAGTCAGGCGGTGGGACCCACAATCGTCTCGTCGCATCATCTCTGCTGCCGTAGACGGTTGAGATCACCAATCTTCAGCACTAACGTCATCAAGGCAAGGCCAGCAACGGCTCGAAGATTTTGGCTGATCATACAAGTACTTACCTAAATCTACGATTGGAGAAACTACTCGGGGGCTACTCCTATCAGGAGCGCTAACCGCACCTGAGAAATGACCAAGGTAACTACACCTCGCTATTATCTTCGAGTCCTACGTCGAGTATGCGACTCCACTACAGACTTGGGGGCTACTCCCATAGGGAGCATTAGTTGAGCATACGGAAAAATTGTGTCCTTCGGACTTACACTCAAAATGACTAAACAAAAGTCTCTGCTCGAGTCTACGACTCGAACAGACACTCGGGGGCTACTCCCATAGGGAGCGCTGGCCGCGCACCCTATGAATTTTTCGACTGCGATCTTTCGGATCAAAATACAACAAAATCTTTTTGACAACTTTGCCCAAACAAACGCTAAGTGAGAAGCAGTCTCCTTGGCCACCCGAAACACCTCCGTGGTGATAAAACTTCGGATGTTGTGTATGCGACGCAAAGATAAGCCCTACAGATATCATCTGATGGCCTGGTAACGCACCTGACTGTGCTCTACCAGTAAACTACCGTGTCAATAGGCATGATGAAAATCCCGACGGACGCGTTGGGTACATCACTTGAAAAACACTGGGATTCGACTCCTGTAAGACCACAACGGCCTGAGTCGAATCACGCCAGCAATCATTCTGAATTTGAGTCCGGGGACTCGAGTTTGATGAAGATCGTGTTGTTTTGTCCTATGATAGTTAATTGGCCCTGATCTGGCGGGTGAGCCAGGCACACGCATCAACAAGCCCTATGAACTAAACATTTCTCCTTATAAAAATAGGCTCAATTGCACCTAAAAGATTGTAGAGTCTCCAGCCGAATCTATGATTCGACTGAACACTCAGGGGATACTGACATGGATACACCCCACGGGTACATGACATTGGTATACCTGGTCCAGCCCAAGGAAGGCCCACGTCATAACACACGGCCCATGAAGACTTCTGGTAGCCCAAGCCCATGATGTTTTCGACTCCTTGGAGGATAAGTCTAGATTAGATAGAATTTCAAAGGGTACCAACCCTAATTTGTAACCGACTCGACCTAACCCGGGACCTTCCTATCTAAATAAAGGCCAGGTGGGTATGGCAAGAAGGATCTCTCGACACCGCATACACACCTCATGCTAGATTGCATCTGCGCACCCCTGTAACTTTCGGTTCTGCCGTAATCAAGAGCAGACAAGTAGGAGTAGGGTTTTCCCTCCGGGGGCCTGAACCTGGGTAAATCTCGTGTCCCTGTGTTGCTTGTCTATTAATCATTCCGTGACTTCCAACATACCCATATTATCCAAAACCCAAGTCCATAACAATGGGCATTGACGAGATCGAACCTCGTCAATGGGAGTAGCCCCCAAGTCCGTAATCGAGTCGATGACTTGAAGAAGGAGTCATGCATCAAGTCGTGCTGAAAGCTATCTTCGAGTACCACAGGGACCTGGACAATTCATCAGGTGCATGACCAGTGCTCCTCATAGGAGTAACCCCCGAGTATCTTGTCGAGTCGTAGACTTGAGTAAGTAATTTGCTCTGATTCGAACAATTGGAGACATTGCTTCGCCTCTGCTTTTGCAATTGGTGATGTCATTGCCAACGATTGTTGAGCTCAACCATCTGCGGTGGTAGTGTTGATTGGATGAGGCGATCGTGGGTCGCACATTCTGACTAGGATTTGACTAGTCACGCGTAGTTTACGTGAATTTAACTGTGTCTCCTCAATTTCCGCGTGTCGTGGAGAGCGTGCTTGCGACGGTTCAGGCGATAGCCGCCACATATGCACTTGGATGTGTGACACGTGTGATGTTCTGCAGATCAATGGCTCTGCATTGTTGTATCCATCGTTTTATATGGCCAAGGTCCATAGTAAATTTTCCCCTTCATCTTTGTAGCTTCCCTTGTTTCTTTGTTCTTCCTGCTCTGGGCACCTCGTGATCCCATCACTACTCCTTGCGCTGGAAAGCTTTCACGTTTTTCCTTCCTCCCTCATATTAGTGCAGCGCAAAGCGCACCGCACCAAGATGGGCAAGCCGAATAAATCCACCATAGCTAGAACGAGCACCGTCGGTGCCGCCAAGAAGACCACCGCGGGTCGCGTCACCAATGGAAGCTGGCGGCTGTCAATGATTCGATCGGTGGAGTTGCGCCATCTGCGCAAGGCCCACCTCATCTCTCAGAATGAGGGAGATGTAAAAATTCCAGGCCCGGAGATAACACCCGACCCACCTGCTGGTTTTTGGATCATGTTTGTTGCTTTATCCTGTGGGGCTTGTCTCTTCCTACCCATGATTTTGTTTGTGGGCTTCTTTTTTCTTTACGGGCTTCAACTTCATCAGTTGACGCCCAACTCCATCCTCCATATATCGCCTACTTCATCACTCTTTGTGAGTACTGGATCGGCATCGCACCGCATTTCGGCCTCTTCAAGAAGCTCTATGCCTTGAAGAGATAATCTGGCTTCGGCAGCGTGGTCTACGAGCTTGGTGGGTGAGGGATATATATCTTACCCAACCAACATCACTTCTCCTTCAACCTCATCGAGTCCATGAAAGGTTGGAGGAACAAGTGGTTCTACATCCGCGATAAGAAGCTGAACGACCAGCTGTACGGCCTTCCTCCATTCAACACGAGCGCGGCGCGCATGGTCGAATGACGTGCCCTCGGGTGAAACCGAGGTCGTCGAGGTGCTGTACAAGCGTGTGGAGGCTCTGAAGCTGCAGTGCGTCCAAGAGGTGACCAGCATCAACATCATCCGCACCTTCCTCAAGCATCGGGTACAACCCCTCCAGGCTAGGGCTTACCTGATGTTCTTATATGCTGGCACCAACGACCCGGCGAGGATATCATCCGAGGAGTTTTCCTTGTCGGAGCTTGACAGGGCATTGAGGCCTTTGTTGTGCTTCAAGGCTGATGAAGCTTTGCCGATGGAGACGTCGACTAAGCCTTTTAGTGTTTTCAAGGAGGTTCCCCAAGTTAGTTCGTTACTTGCATGTAATGCATCCTACATGTCCTTATTTTGCTTGGTTCTGATCCATTGTGCTTCTAGCTTGCAGGATTTAAAGGTGGAATACATGATGTCTTCCCTTCCCGAGAAATACGTGAAGGCTCCAGATGGCGGGAATGTGGATGAGTCGTAGTCGACCATCCCCGCTGCCTAGTCGCCTCTGGAGGAAGAAGCCCCCGAACATAGCGATGTCAACTCCTGTAAGAGGAGCCGAAGTGAAGCTTTGGATGCTTCGACACCGTCGACGCCGAAGGGCCCTGCGCTCCTATAGGAGCATGCCTTTGCTAAAGGTGCCACCGCCCCGATTTTGGATGTGCTTATTCGGGCTGTGGATCCTCAGCCGCAGACCAAGAAGCAGAAGCAGGCACCGGTGTTCAACCTCCCTGACATTGCCTCGTAAGCATATTCTACATTTGTATGTGACGTGTGTTGCTATGTTTCGCGGTTGATATTTTTTGTGTTGTTGTGTTAGGGAGTCCACACCAGATGAGTCCGTGAAGGATGAAGATGATGAGGTCGTTGTGGACTCGAAGGCGGTGAGCGTCAAAGCTATAGCTCCCTCCCCGAAGACAGTGGCCAACTCCAGCAGCAGCTCATCGAGCTCCTCCAAGCTGAGGACTCGTCGGGTTGTTACCCAGACAACAACCGATCAGCCCTCAGAGTCTTCGGATGAACATGTAAGTGACCTTGATTTTTATTCGATGAGCCCCCTTCTTGTTTATAACTTTTTCCTTTATGTGTAGCCCTTTATTCGGGGGCTGAACCATCTGGGGCAGACACATCTTGGCCTAGAGGCCGAGTTACGCTAGCTCAGTGGTGAGTACCTTGCTGCAAATACTCTTCAGGTGCTTATGTTTTTTGTTTGGAGATCTGCAGTTTACCTTCGTTCTTTAGTTTGTAGAGGAGAACAACACCACACTCCATCGACTTGACTCGTTTGAGTAGATTTGCAGCCAGATGGAGACCAAGGCAAAAAACGTCGTGGATGCCCTCGACCGCTTCAAGCTTGAGGCCAAGGAGCTTGAGGAAAAGCGCGCAGTGGATGCGGGAGAAGGTGATGGCTCTACAGCTAGTGGCTTCTGCTGAGGCACTGTCAGGTGAGTGACTTATGCCATGCGAAGTTTCATTCTTCCTGCCCCGTGCTTTTGGTTTTTGTGATCTTGACGAGTTTTGTCTGTTGCAGAGGCAATTGGCATTGTTTTCGACCGCCAGGTCTTGGAGCATGGGAACCTCCTCGCGGATGCAATTTCCACGGTCGAAGACTGCTGCAGCTCTACCCGCGACACCTTGGCCAAGGCCAAAGAGGTTCTCAACCGCTTCCATCAGGAGATTTTCCTGAAGAGCGCGGCCCTTGATGACGTCGACTGCTTGCTGACGTCCCTATAAGGGGATGCACGTGCCGAATAAAAGAAGGCACAAAAGGGCACAAGTGCCTCCCTTGGGCTGGCAATGTCTTTGGCATGCGGCGCACAACTGGACCTCAATAGAGCCAACTCCAGGATGCTAGTAGAGGGGGATGGCACCGAGGTAGCGTTTGCTTCCTTCACCTCACGCTGGAAAATATATGGCCCTCGGCTCATCGAGAGGCTTGCGAGAGGCTGAGAAGATTGGCCGCAGCGCAGGCAACGGAGACAGGGACTTCCTCGGGTGTCGTGAACCCTTAGGGTGCTTCTTCTTAGACGCCCGCCTAACTTTGTATTTTGTTTTGTAGCAGTGACATGTAATGCCATGTATCGAATGATATTTTTGAACTGCTACGTAGTATCTTTGAATGTAAACATATCTTATGTTTCTTCTTTGCTTGTGCAATTTTTGTCTTGTCCTTATTTATTTATTGCTTTGTGCCTCATAGGGCTCTTCGAGTGTTGTTCTGGTGACCTTGCATGTTCCCTTGGCTACTGCTCAACCAAGGGCGAATGAGGCATCGCAGCTGCCGCTACTATGCGACCTCATCCAGATCTTGGAGAGAGACGTTTCCATTATCCGTGGCCACGCCGACGTGTGGAAGTCGAAGATAGAACATACTGTAGAAAGGGAGAAGTATCTCCTTGAAGAATTTCGGCAACTTGGCGAGCAACTACAATGTGAGTAGTATTCGAGTTTTCCCCTGTTGTACTAGTTGCTATGTGTTTGGCTGGTGAGCTGTTGCTCTCTTCAGTTATAAATCTCATTCCACAGGAAGAGAAAGAGCGTGTCGATATTCGACTGAACTGCCTTACCCAACAGGAGTTGGAGGCTAAGGGGTTCTTCTGGATGGATCGCAATCTAGCGGTCGTGGTGGCAACTGTGCAGGAGAGTGTCCACCATGTGCTTGAGGTGTTGAATCACGTGTGGTCAACTTTTGCATTGATCTTCAGCACCATGTTTCCCTTGGATGAAGCTCCATCTAGCTTCCTGGGTCTCCTGCAGAAGTTTTGGAGCGTAGTTGCCGTGAAGGAGCTTGTGTGGCAGCAACTGGTCACGGGTGCCAAGGAAGCATTTCCCCTTATTCGATTGCACAACTCGGACATTGACCTGACAGAGATTGTAGCGGGGCCTCCTATTCCTCCCGATGGCATGGCATGGAATATGCGCCCGTACTATCGGGCGGTTGCCCAGAATGACGAATACATTGTTCGCTTGTTCGATGAGCGCACCAACGTTATGCTTTAGCATGGGTAGTTGATAACTCCCAAGTGCACGGGATCACCATAGTAAAATTCGATAAGCATTTTATTGTCGAACCCACGAGGAGCTGAAGGTAAACTATCTATTCTCTAAAGACCTATAACCCACTTATATGGCTTTCTATGCAAAGCTAGGATCTAGAGTGTTTGTGTGTGTGGTTGTTTTTACTATTAACTATAGGATTGGAAAGTTCTCAAAGTAAATATTGCAAATGAACTAATGCAAGTAAAATAGGAACTAGTGAAGTGGAGTGATGGCAAGTTTTATCAAGAGAGTAAATGTTTAAGCAAATTTTTATTTCATCCGTTTGGTTGTCACAATTATTTAAGCACATGTTATAGCTATATGCATCAGTACTAAGCACAATAAAGCATAAAGAACTAGATGATTCAAATCCCAAGGCACTATAATCTAGAGCAACAATAGGATTAATTAAGAACATGTGTCTAGCAGGTGACACTCCTAACCATCACATCTAACTTGTATAGATAAAGTCTATTGTTTCTTCTAGGTGGAGCCCTAAATGACGGAGTAGTCAAGTAAATGAACTACCACACACCCTAGTGATTGGTCCCTAAGCCAAGTTAATGTGCTAATAAGGGATTCATTAATACAAATATGTCCAACCACTGCTTTAAGTTCTAAGGTCCCCAATATATTCCCTGTTAATTAACCATGAATTAATATAGCATGCATATAAGACTTTGAACACGGTTTATGTTTAACTCCCTACATTCCTCCTCCTAACAACATGTAATGATGATGACGTTATGCATCCCCCAACATATGTGTGCACTCATATATCAGTACAAAAGACCATCATAGAAGATAACAAACTTGTATGTAACCAACCAACAAAGTATTTCAAAATTGCCATGAACAATCACTACTCAAACTTAGACATATATACAATAGATCATGGGAAAATAACAGATTGGGTTTAGGGTTTATGGTGCTAATCAGGGATCTTGCCCCCATAGTCACGAAGGTTCGAACCAAAGCTAAACCTTGGCGGGCGCGCCTCAAGTCCAAAGGTAGCAAGACTATCCTGATCAACTCGTGCCTGTCTAGCCTCACCATGTATTAGATGGGCCTATATATGCTCCCAGAAGGAACCCATGCAGACATTGCAAAAGAGCTATCCAGGTTCTTTTGGGTAGCTAGAGATGGGAACCAGAAGTATCATATGGTGAAATGGGCAGATATCTGCACTCCCAAAATTCTTGGGGGTTTAGGAGTCCTTGAATTGTGCCACTTCAATGTGGCCCTAATGCTGAAGTGGGTTTGGCGGATCCTCCAAGATGGTGGTGGGCTCTGGCTTCAACTCATCAAGGCAAAGTGCCTCCGAGGTCATCCGCTGTTGGCGTGTGAGCGCCGAGAGGGATCCTAGTTCTAGAGGTCTATCCAAGACATTAAGCACTGAATTCGCCGATGCTCTCTTTTTATGGTGGGAGATGGTCGGGAGGTCCTGTTCTGGCTTGACCCCTGGCATCAGGGTCTTCCTGCTCTGTTCGCTATTTGCGTAGCTCCCTCGATGTTAGTAGCCGAGACATTCCAAGAAGGCCAATGGAACATCCCATTCCAGAGGCCCTTCAACGATGCTGAGGCTGATGACTTCTTGACGCTGCGGGGCTCGTTGCCTCAATCTCTCTCAACTGAGAGGGACAAGGTGACTTGGGGCCATTCTTCCTCGGGATATTTTTCTGTTAGTTCAACTTATAGGACCCTCTTCCAGGGTCTGGAATTACCTTGGACGTCACACCTTTGGAAGTCTCCTCTACCTCTGAGCCTGCGGATATTCGTGTGGCAACTGTTGCGCGATCGCCTGCCTTCAGGGGTGGAGGTGTCTAAACTCAATGGTCCAGCAGATGGGTGGTGTCCGCTATGTGGGACGCCAGAGACGTGCACCCACATTATGTTCACATGCCCTATCTCTCAGTTTCCGTGGAACTTCATCTGCGAGGTTCTTGGGCCTACATGGCAGGCCTAGGACCTAGGTGAGTTCTTAGATACGGAGGCGAACCATACCAGAGGGAAGCGCTACCTCTTCTGGTTGGTGTCCGCGGCCATTACCTGGACACTATGGAATATTAGGAATAAGATGGTGATCGAGCAGATCTTTCCTCGCCGGGCATCTAACTCTGTGTTTTATTTGCTTGCCTATCTTCAACAGTGGTACCCCCTATCTAGGCAGCGGAACCGGTAGAGCATGGACGACATCTTGCAGGCGCTCAGGGCGTCGGCATAGTGCTTCGCGGCCCCTGCTTCTATGGCCTCGTAGTGGCAGTGTTTTCCCCCATGCTTTCCTTTTTCTTTTTGTTGCGTTGGGCATGTTGTGTTGTTGCCCCAACAGACTCTTTTCTATTTTCGTTTGATGCCTGGGCATCGGTGACTCGATTCTATGATGGATGACTGTTTCTTTATTTATAAAGCTTGGCGTAAAGCCTGTTTCGAGGAAAAATAATATATTGTACCACACATCATGTTTTGCCAAGAGATTACATTAGGGATGATGAGGTGATGTAGATGATGATGGAGAGGTGCATCCCCATGGGGGAGAGGTGGTGGCCACGACCGAAGGAGGCACCATCGGAGGCGGTGGTGAAGGGCAGCGCGCCGCGATGGCAGCGCAAGGCACCCCGGCGGTGGCCGTCCCTAGGGGAGCACCACCCCCTTGTCCTTCTTCTTCCTTGGATCTTCTTGATGTTGTATATGATCCCCCCCCCCCTTGGAGATGGCAGCCAAGGGGAGGCAAATTCGCAGCTATGGTTGGATGCCTCCAAAAATAGGATTTCCCCTCAATATATAGTGGCGGAGGCTTTACCGGAGCCATCCGATCAAAACCATTAGAGATCTAAGGTCTCTTGGGAACCTCTAAAACCTTTATGGTGACTCCTATAAAGGGGAACAAGTCTACAAATTCGTGGCTTGGCCGAATTGATCTCATATAGCAAGAGTTTGAGTCAACCATGTCACCAAATTTTAGAATCCCGAAACTGCTTCTATTCTCTTCAGTAATCGAGTCATGAAAAATGCATTTGGACTCCGATTGGGGCGGATTTTATGTTTAAATCGTACGGCTTGAAATTATCCATAAATTCATGTTGATCACTTTTTCATTTGACGTCATATTCTAGCTCTCCCGAGTTAATCTTTGAAAAGTGTTTAGTAGGACAGACTTCAAAAAACTCCAATTATTGCTATATTGAGCGATTTCCTTCCATATTCATCTTTTTTCTACACAGTGTAAAACAAGAACTTGTGCACTTTGGCAACTATTAGTAGGTTAGTACCAACAAATATAATAAACTTGAAAAATAATAAACATTTTAGCACAAAAAACTACAAACTTCATGTATGCATTTTACATGCATCAGTAGTGAGGGGTGTTTCCTATGGGTTCCATATAAAAACAATGTAAAATTTGTATTGTTTCGTATATAGAGTAGTGCATGTAATACTTTTATTGTGCGAATATGCATATCGAAAATTCAAACTTTCTTGTAGATCAAACCGTTTATTCGATTTAAGATCCGCTTTCACAGTTGGCTAGTCATGACGAGATCTTTAAAACTAGATCCCATGTTGATATGTTTCGAGGAAATTTTTTTGGACCAAAAGGTTATCCACCCCAAAAACGTCAGTTATCCATGTCATAATATATAAGTTATCCACCCAGTTGTTAGGATACTGAGACTTTATTGCTATCAACTAATGTTAGCGTCGATGAGCGATTAAGGCTCAGTATCCTAAAACCCTTTGAGGCTTCGTTATCCATCCACCACGGTAGCAGCGACGGACGTCGACGAAGTCGAGTTGCTAGATTACTGGTTGCGCGTGGTGGGTGGGCATAAAACCCCATTGATTTACATAGTATGCAAAAGAAGCTTAGATTTAGTTCCCTTAAAAAATTATGTTTGATGTTTGACAAGGTAGCCTTTCGAGGTTGAGTAGTCCGTACGCTTTGAGAGAGCGACGGAGAACGAGTCCGTGTCGTTAGAAAAACTTTTTATATTCTATTCGTGGATAAATTTTTATAGTGGTGGACAACTTACATGTTATTTGGTGGGTAACTTACATGTAGAAGTCTGGATAACTCTCGTCTTACTGATGGATAACTTGTTGGTAAACAAAAAAATTACCCATCTCTAACACATGATGTGTGAGTAAAATTTATAGTAGTGGATAACTTAAATGTTATTGGGTGAATAACTTATATGCCAAAGTCCGGATAACTCGTGCGTTACGGGTGGATAACTTTTGATCCAAAAAAAAATGTTATCAGAATATACCAACATGAGATCTAGTTTCGAAGATCTTGTCACGACTAGTCTAACGGTGAAAATGGATCTTAATTCAGATAAACGTTTTGACCTAAAAAACATTTTAAATTTTCATATTTGAATTGAGCTGGCTAATTAAAAATCTTGTCTTTTAGTGTTTAGCAATGTACCGGGACCAATTTTTGTCCAAACGCCCGCCATGTTTTTACTTCCTGAGACCGATTGCTATGTAGCAATGTCCAATAATTTTAGGAAAATGATTCTCTTTTCCCAGACAATCATCGTCCGGGTCGCATCGTGTAAGCGCGTGCATGCGGCGTCCACCACGCGCGTCTTTATCTTCTTCTTTCCTCTAATTTTATTTTTTTTCCTTTCACGGGAGGAGCTCACGCCATGGAGGAGTCAGCCATGAAGGAATCAGCCATGCCTCCTTCGTCATGCCTCCTCCGCCACGCTCACGTGGTGGTTGTGGCACTGCCGCGCGCCCCGACCCACACCTTCTATGCTGCCTCGCTGCGAAGCCACGCGTCGAACACGCCATGGAGGTGCGTCTTCATCTAGGCTGCCATGGCCTCGCCCCACTTCTGCTGCCAGGACGATGAGGATCTCCTCCGACATGGACCTTGCCGGAAGCCGTCTAGCTTCTCCCTTTCTCACACCTCCGGTGAGGTCCAGTGTTTTGAGGTGGAGGCTCCTATTAATGCTACCTACTGCGAAGGATTTTGCCACAGGCGGTAGGTGGATTTGCTACTGAAGGCTTTGGTTGTTGCTATCGAAGGCCCCTGGATTTGCTACTCTGGATTTTGCATTTTAGAGAATTTTTTATGGGATGGGAATTTTCTACATACCAAAATGGTTTTTGCTACAATAGTTTTGAGGTTTTGCTATAATTGTATAAAGTTTTTGCTACGAGGTGTCCGACGATGTTTGCAGGCGAGTCTCCGACGTTGTTAGTTTTTTGCTACATTATAATAACTTTGTTGCTACAAATGTCTTGTGGTTTTGCTACAATAGTGTCAATTTTTTGCTACAAGGTTTCCGGCGAGAGTACCAGCGAGTTTTTTGATGATGTCTCATGCGGAGTCTATTTTGCTACATTATCACAATTTTTTTGCTGCATGGTCTCCGACGAGGTCTCCGGCGGGACGTTCTATTTTCTAGAACGAACCTTTTTTTGCTTTAGAAGAAAAAGTGGAGACATTTGTTGCAAAAAAGGGGTGTTTTTTAGCAAAAGCGGGATTTAGGCGATTTTGAGGGACACGTGTCGCACGGGGGAGCAGGACGATAGAAACTCCCTATCGTTCGGGGATGCCTAGCGCTTGCCATAATTTATGGGACCTGGTCTACAAGTGGACCAACTCGCATGATTGACACATGGTAATTTAGATTTAGAATACGATTGCCAATCTTGGCTATTTTTTCTGTTCTGGACACATGTCATTTTCTAAATTTGGTCCACGCATCTAAATCTGTGGACCAGGTCCCATATAAATATTCTCTAGCCTGGTCAACTATTGCCCAAGGACATGGACTGGACCACTTAGGTTGTGTTTGGTTAGATGGCTATCCCTCGATGGTTGTGGGTAGCCATTTTTAGGTGATTACCATGCGTTTGGTTTGTGGTCTCGGGTGGTTGTGGGTAGCCACTTTTTAGGTGATTACCATGCGTTTGGTTTGTGGTCTCGGGTGGTTGTGGGTAGCCATATTCCAAGCATATTCCCTCAAAAATTGGTTGAGCTCAACCACCAAAAAAGTGGTGGCTGAGGCCAACCACCCTAGGGAAAGTCGCTGCCGTCACCCCTGAATCCTTTTTTCCTCGCTCACCTCGTTGTTCCCCATCTTGTTTCTCTCTCATGCACCATGAAGGTCACCGGCGGTAGAACATGGGGCCAACAGTTAAGCGTGGGGCGAAGAGCTACATGGTGATGTGACGAATAACCTGAGGGAGCTTGGGGCAGCGTTGTCCTCTGCCTCCTCTTTGTCTCCCTGGTTGTTCTTGCGGAGGTCGGCTACAGGGGTGCAACGACAGGCTAGAAGGCTGCTTTCTCATCCATGGTTGTAGAGCGTGCATGGTGGCGAGCTACGGGGGCACGCTTTAGTCAATGATGCAAGCCGTGTAGAGGCGGGAGGCAGCGCGTGATGGCAACAACTCCGTGTGTACAAACTCGTTATAACCAAAATAAAGAGGATCATTGGTAAATCCCTAAACCAAATTTTCATACCCATGAACCAAACACACCCTTAAGTTACCCCCTCCGTATATAAATGGCTTCAACTTTGTTGTGAGATCCAAGCACATGGCTTAATAGGATTGATAGAATACTCATGTCAATAAGTTGCAACTTCTTTTCCGAAAGCTTATCTGGAAAAAACTCTGAAGTTAAGCATGCTTGGCCTAGAGCAATTTGAGGATGGGTGACCAACCGGAAATTGGGTACCGGGTGTGTACGAGTGAGGACAAAGTGCGTAGAAAAGACTACAGTTGGTTTATAGGGCCAGTCTAGAGATCCTATTAAGATGCCAGGAGTGACACCCCTAGGGCCAAGAGGGAACGGGGTGCTACAAGTGGTATCAGAGCCGATCCTCGTGGTTACACGGGTGTGCAGTTTGTTGGGCCACACAGAGATAAAACAAAACTTTTTCCTCTAACGTGGTGATCCCAAGATCTAGCTGAGGTAGAAGGCCACGAGTTTTACCACTAGACGCACAATTGCGGATTACTGATGAAGCGCGTCAGTTGATGCAGTGCAGTCCTCACGATCCGATCGTCCTGGTGCTGATCGCACAACACCTCTGCTGGTATCCACACGTACAAGGAGGAGCGCCGGCGGCGAACTGCTAGGTTCGAAACAACGGCTAGACTGCTGTGGAGCTAGGGTTTCCAACACATGGAATGACCTAACCGAACAACGATTAACCTTTCTAGGTTACGGTGCTCCACTATATATAGGGAGTGAACGTGGGCTCTGCTCACGCGACCCATTCACTAAAGCCCATATAACACTAGTCACCGTGAGTCAAACTCACTAACTCAGTCCTAATCTGGTTTAGGTCCAACCCAACCAGATTACAGGTTCAGATCCAATCCGAACTTGCTCCCGCTCTTAAGTGTGTGACCCCGCAGGCTCATGGCTACTTGGACACAATTGGAGTCCGACTCTCAATCGGTCAGTCGGTAGCGGCTCCTAGCAGAACGTGCCGACTCCCAAGTACCAAAGAGTCGTGACGACTTGCCTTTCCAATGCGACTTATGTCCGAGTCCCTTTTGCCTCACGATATACCTTGTCAAACTATAGGCGAATATTTGTCATCCCTTAAATAGTCCGACTCTCTTCTCGATCCGAGATAAGTGATTCACCCAACTAACTCTTAGTCGATCGCCTCGGTTAACACTTAACCAAGTTGTGCATGGCCATGCTTTCCGAATCATATCTCAGGAGAGGGCCTACAGAATATCTCTCCGAGTGGAGAGGCAAAATCCCATCTTGGTTATTCACATCAAACAGCTTGATTCTCAGTCGACCCGAACTCTGCCTTTATAACTGCCCAGTTATGGATCAGCGTTTGACAGAACCTAAGTCTGTGATCCTCAACTCAGACTATGCAACAATCTCAGGTCTAAGGATTACATTGATTAAGACATACAAATGACAACTTCTTCGTTGTACCTCAATATGGGTCAATCCGACTAGCTAAACTCTTTAGCCGAATCTGTGTAAGTTGGAATAGCATCTCCATGCCCGTGACAAGTGGAACCGAGTCATCAAACCAACTTTCACATTGGTCTAAGTTATGTGTCCACCATAACTTTAATGACCAAGGATATTTAGTACAAACAACATGAATGCATAGTTCCACAACCGAATCACATATTCAATGATATACAACAGATGTTTATACAAGGACTACTTAATATCTTTATGAATACAATGCGAAATCTCATCATACATGATTGCCTCTAGGGCATATTCCCAACACAGGACAGTGGCAGGACATGTGGAGTATAGCACGTTTGGCCTAGAGTGGACACGGCATGGCACATGTGCCGGCACTGGACGCATAGACGTGTGCCAAGAGGGGACGTTCTTAGGACGTGTTTGATCAATGAGGGCATCAATCTTCTAAAGTGTGGGTGTATGTGAGAGCTAGGCACATGGCTTAAGAGGATTGATAGGATACTCATGTCAACAAGTTGCAACTTTTTTCTAAAAGATCATCTGAAAAGAACTCTGAGATTTTCCGTGCTTGGCCTAGAGCAATTTGAGGATGCGTGACCGACCGATAAGTGGGTACCGGGTGCGCACGAGTGAGGACAAAATGCGTAGAAAAGACTAGTATTTGTTTGTGAGACCAGTCTAGAGATTCTATTAAGCTGCCAGGAGTGACACCCCTAGGGCCAACAGGGAACGGGGTGCTACATTTATCTTGAGTTGTATGCATATAGTCAAGTATTTAGATAGATACATTTATATCTAGATAAAGTTGAGACCACTAATATGGACCGGAGGGAGTATAAATTTTTTGTGAAATTTACTACGAGTCAACAATTACTACGTGGGCCACGACTCAGGCTGTAGGCTGGGCTGCCCGGGGCTAGATCCGCCCCTGGGTGTGTTGTGATATTTCCAAAATAGTGCAAAAAATTATTATTTCTCTTATTTCAAATATGTAGGATGGCAACACAGTGCGTATTTGATATTGGTGAAAATAAGGTAATAAAAACTAGTATGTTAGTTCATGTATTGTTTTGGTTAGTCCAAATGAATATGTAATATTCTAACGTGTATGTTTGCAGGTCCTTGGAACACTGCGACAAAGGTCTCGTGACACCTCATCAACAAACAATATGCCATACGATGAGTGATACATACAGTACATCAAGAGGCTAGGACTCCTCATGTTCTTCCAACTTGTCAGCTGGTTGGTGGCAAACCAAGAACCCTGCTGCGATCACCGTGTTTGTCGACTGGTGGAGAAGGAGAGGCACCTCCGAACTGGGGAGATGACCTTGACTCTTCAACATGTTTTGATGATCCTTGCACTCCTTATCAAGGGATATCCTCTATGTATGAGAATTTTTTTGACAAGTAGAGCGTGTAGATGGAGGATCTTATTGGTATGGCTCCCACGGAGCCTAAGGAGAAAAGTAAAGAAAGAGTCCCCGCCAGCGTCACTTATACTTGAATCATACATAACTTCAAGATGTTCCCCGCTCAGGTTGATTAAGATGAGATTCAATAGTACACTGTTATGTACGTTTGGTATGCTATCTCCAAGACTCTATTTGCTCATAGCGGTGTCATTGGATCAAGAAGTTAACTATATGCAATGCTAAATAGAGCTGGGATTTGGTGGCATTGGCCTACTTGTACCGCCAGGTAATCTTGAGGACTATGTCTTATACATTACCTCTCTTAAACATATCTAGTTGAACTACTTTTATATTCATTTCTTATTGTAGGCATAGAGGCGCTATCGGTGTTGGTTGTGCCTTGATCCTACTTTCCGTCTGGAGCTGGGAATGCTTCCCAGTTGGGCGGCCAAGAGTGTTGCCTTACAAGCCTTGTAAACATGCTGCAATTCCTCATGTGGGCTTACAAGTAGGACGTGGTATCGGAGATGACGAGCGACCTAGATATGATGTACATGCAATACAGTAACGAGTTCGCGCTTACTGCATGGCATGTAAATAATGCATTAGCGTCACTCACTTGCATGATCTCTATTAAAACTCCAAATTTATATGATTGTGCTATGTTAAAGGTGGAATGGAAGACATATGATGGCAGGTACAGTTTTGCTGACCTAGTAGAGTACCATATGAATCCGAAGTGGTTGGATGAAGACCATCTTTGGATAATGCAGTGCCCATTGTGTACGCTTATGGACAGTTGAACATTATTTGACACATCGTGGAATTTTCTAGTCTAGGTTATTTCAAGTTCATCCGCTGGAGCATAAGGACGTGAATATCTGAAGAAACAAAGATGGTGCCTAGAAAGGGAGGGTGAATAGGCGACTGAAAAATTCTTTCGGATTTGGCTCTATCCTAATGCGGAATTAAACTAAGAGGATACTTTTAAAGAACAAATCATATATATACTAGGTTCATCTATGTGCACCAACAACATATAGCTCCACAAGATATAGCAATTACAAGGATACGCTAGAAATTCAAACTATACATAAGATATATAACAATAGTTGCAAGTATGAATTGCGTAATTTAACGGGGACAAGATACAACCGATGTATTTACTGGAGTTCATATATCCACCGATATCCTAATCTCCATTGGAGAGGCTGTGGAAAAAAATCCCACACGATCCCTCACCGGATCTAGCCTCATCCTCCCTTGAGCTCTCCAAACCGAGCGAGAACCCTTGAGATCTCCACACCCAGTGAGAGCCCTTACTTTATGGATAGCTTCTTCCTCTACCCCAGAGATGGAAAGATCCAAAGCCACTTCACAACTTACTAGGGCCTCTTCACAATCTCCACGAAGAGGTAACCAAGTCAATAACCACCAAACCGTCTAGGAAGCGGTTGCTTCCAAGAGTAACAAGCTCTTGGAATTTCACTTGATTGAATCAATGTATAGGGGTCAAATCAATGCAACATATGCAAAGCGAGAACACAAGTCCCTCTCCAACGAGGGGTATCCTTGACAATGACCATTGTGATGGACTTAGGGTTTCGTGTAAAAGAGAGCGTTGGGGATTTCGTCGACTGATCAGACAAACAAGGGAGTCGATGTTGTGTGATTATTGGAAAATCTCAGTTACAAAGTCACCGGTTTGCTAGCTGCGATCTAGCTCATGGCGGATTGCAGAAAAAGTAAGGTGCCCTCTCCGTCGGGTCCTTCCAGCGTTTATAGGAGAGGCTGGGTACTAAATCTGTAGCCTCGAAGGTTACAAGTTTATGTTTACAATGCAAACTCTATGTCGGTTTCTAATTATTCCTTAGCGGATAAGGAAAACTTTTATTTGTCGGGTGCCTCTTGGACTCCGTTGGGACTTCTGTGGGCCATAAGCTTTTATGCGCCTAGTATAACTAATCATAGGGACCCGATAGGTCATACCTATGTTAGTATACCCCGAGACTCTATCTGAATCGTAGATTCTGGCCGAGTCTCAAAACTCTGTTCAGCTGTTTAGCCAAAGTTTTTGCTATAAGAATATGTTCTTTTTATTCAAATGTCATAGGAATTTGGTACAACAAGTCCGATGCATCTGACTGATCAGGAATCAGTTAATTCACTTAGGAAAAAATAACGTGAACCTACATCAAATTCAAGTCCCCAGGCTTGAACTCGGTATTTGCTGGCGTAATTCAGTTCGGGCCATGGAGGTCTTATCAAATACTGAATTCCAGTGCTTTTTATTTCGGGTACGTGACGCGTCCGTCGGTACTTTTCATCGTATCGTGGATACGGATTTAATACTGCCAGAGCACATTCGTGTGTGATTACCAGGATGCACAGGATGGATCCTGGGGTCTTACCTTCATGTCGTGGACACGACATTCAGACCTGTTATCACGGTGGACGTGGTCTGAGAAAATTTTATCGACTGCCTTGTTTGGCTGTTGGAATAGCTGAAGTTATCGACCTCTTTGATATTTTTTATTAGGTGCTTCCGATGGGAGTAGTTGTATGAGGATACAAGCTTATAATACTTAGGTTTACTTCTGATTATCAATCGGGTGCTCGACAGCGCTCCTGATGGGAGTAGCCCCCGAGTCTACAAACGAATACTTGTATTCGAGTGTAGGCTCAAATTTTATGCTTTTTTCATGCTGAAATGTCGACTCCATATGAAGATTTGTTCTATCGGGTGCGCGACAACGCTCCTGATGGGAGTATCCGCCAAGGATATGTTGCAGTGCTTGCATCAGAGCATAGGCTCGAAGTAGATCCTCCATCCGAGGAAAGTGTCATGCTGAATTTTATCGGGTGCACGATAACACTCCTGATGGGAGTAGCCCCCTACTCTATGTTCGAGTGCATGCATCAGAACATAGAATCTAAGCTTTTTTATTTCGATGAACTTTACCTTATCTCTTTTTGACCACTCATGACATCATTGATGACAAAGATGGCGTGCCGCAGTTCTGTCGATGGGACGTGACAATAGTGGGCCCCACTATTCCATTGCATGTTGAACCATGGGCGGCGTAGCGGTGTTACTGTTACCGCGTGGCCCCATGTCCTGCGCGAAAACCAAGGCATCATGCGACCGCTGCCGGATTTACCACGATATTTCTTAATAGCACGTGATTTTTTCCCTTTCCCCTCGTCGCCATGTGTCAGCATCTTGTTCCTTCTGGCGCTTCGTCGCTCTTGATCAACGACTCATAATCATTCCACATTTCTTTATATTGAGTGGGTTAGGGATTTTACTACCCTGCTCCCCCTTTGACATTGTCCTCCTCCTCTGTTCCGTCGCTCTTAGCGCTCCATCGCTCTTGCACGCCCCAACTCATTCTTGCTTCTTTGTGCCGCTCCCCCAAAGAACCATCATGGGTAGGTGCAAAGGAGCTTCCTCTGCGGCTGATACGACCCCGAGGAGGAAGCGCGTCGTTGGGTGGGTGGGTTCGAAGTGCACGCCACACGATCTGCGCGAAGCTTGCAACTTCAATCTTTTGGAGGAGGGCATGTTCAAGCTGCCCAGCTACGAGACCATGCCCGCGTCGGAAGCAGGATGGAGGGTATTGTTTCTCTACTTCCTTCTTCGTGACTTATCTCTCCTCACCCACGAATATCTTTGTGGTCTTCTGTTTGTCTACGACGTGCATCTTTATCAGCTCACACCAAACTCCATTCTCCAAATCGCTTTTTTCATCACTCTTTGCGAGTGTTTCCTCGGGATCCATCTCCACTGGGGCCCGTTGAAGCACTTCTACTTTGTTCTCCGCAATGCCACCCATACTGTCATTCATGATGTCGGAGGTGCCATTATTTCGGTTCGTTCTAATGTAGATTACTTAGGCTTGAAAATTGCGGACTCCATCCAAGGTTGGAGAACAAAGTGGTTCTATATGAAGGACCAGCCAGTCGAAGGTCAGAAGTTCGGGTTAGCCCCTTTCGACCCGGAAAAAACTTGCCATAGGCTTAACTGCTGGGATCAGCGCCCCTCTACCGAATAAATGAAAGAAGTATAGCCGCTGCTGGATCGGATCAAAGAACTACGCATCAACAAATTGTTGGATCTTTAGATCTTGACTTATTTTCTGCGGATCCATATCCAACCCCTTCAAGCGATACTAAGCGGCATGTGGACCTATCTTGGCCACAAGGATCCAATGATGATTACACCCGAGGATCTAACAATTAAAGTACTAGAGAAAAGGGTGCGCTCCTTTACAACGCTAACAAAGAATAGCCTAGTCCCTAATTATTGTCGGGTAAAGCCCTTCAACAAGAAGAACCCAATGCCCGAGGTAAGATTTTGTCGTGTTCTTATCCATTGTTTGTTTGTCCATGTCCTATTCTGAATTTTCATGGGTTGACTTTTTCCTTTGCAACTGGCTTTGCTGACAGGGCCATGTACATTTGTTTTGTCTACCTCTGCTACCCGAGGCCGGTGATCTACCCGATAGCACCACCATATCCGAGGGATACACTGAAGCACCGGATACAGTCGAGGAGGATGAGGCTTTATCCGCCAACTCTTCCCATGACACTTTGTCACTTCCTTCAGCTTGTTCCGAGGATTTCGAGATGGTACCTAGTGCTAGAAAGCGGAAGCGTACTGATGACTGCAAGTGCATAGATCGTTTGTAGCTAGTTTCGAAATAAAGATATCGATCCCACAGGGAGCAGTAGGCGAAAGACTAAAATGCTTTCAACTAAAACTAAACAAAGTAATTGAGGAATAATTCTAAGATGTAAGAAAGTAGAATTGTTTTTGGTCTTTTGGTTGGTTGAAACAGTAAAGTAATGTAAAGTAAAACTTAATACAGAAAAGAGTAATCGTGTGTGTAAGAAATATTGAAACTGCAATAGGGGAAAGGCGTTCTTAGGGAGTGGTGGATACACCGCTAGCAATTTAGACTAAGTGATCAAGATTATTATAACGAATATTCTCATGATATGCATGTATGTGGGAGTAGATCCATATATGGATGATAAGGCAACAGCCACTGCTCACACCACCCTTCATAACTACAGCTGACAGATAAACGACATCAATTGGATTATCCTGCTATTAAGGGATTTCTCCTGCGGCATGGACATAGCTTAATGAGTTCTCCTTGATTTCCCATGTTAGTATGTAAAGGATGACAACGAATTTATAGTCACAGTAAGTGCTACCATCTCTCCATCTACCAACAAGTAATCCCCTTCATCGAGTCCCAGCGAGAGGAAAATATTAAGGAGGTGCACAACTCCCAACATCAAGATGAAGACAATTAACACATACATATAATGATGTATAACAAAATAATCTCTATTTCATCTCAATCATATACTAGGGTTTCTCCATCTCCCCAAGAACTAATGATATACTCAGACATGGAGGCAAACATCATCATGACAATGGTAATAGAAACGATTATCGATGAATAGTACTTGTATAAATCCACAACTGGTATAAGAATTACAACAAGATCTAGATGGGATGGATGGAGATGATGCTGGTGATGAAGATGTAGCGGTTGATGAAGATGGATATCAATGCCTTGGCCTCCCAGATCTGCTTAGGGCGAAGATGGATCCCTAGGGCAAGTTCCCCCTCCAGATCCCTTCCGGAGGTGAGGTTTTCGGCGATTTCTGGGTGTTCTGTATGTCGTCTCCCCAAACCAGTTGCACGGGGTGAAACTATTTGAGGAGGTGGAGGCGACACCAACTATCAACACCCGGATTTTTAATCCCAGATGCCTGTTATGCCATATATCACTGTTGGAGATATGCCCTAGAGGCAATAATAAATGTAGTTATTATTATATCTTTGTGTTTATGATAAATGTTTACATTCATGCTATAATAGTATTAACAAGGAAACATTGATACTTGTGTGATTTGTAAACTTAATTTGAAGTCCCTAGTATAGCCTCTATACTTCACTAGCTTGTTGGTTGATAAATGATTGTGGTTTCCCTATCATGAACATTGAGATGTTATCAACAACAAGATCATATCGTTAGAGAATGATATGGTGGACATACTCCTATAGATAAGCGTAGCATAAAGATCAAGTCATTTCAATAGTTCAATTGCTATATGCTTTCTGATACATAGTAACCTAATTCCTTCGACCATGAGATCATGCATATCACCTTTACCGGATGGATGCTTTGATGACATCAAACACCACACCGTAACTGGGTGGCTATAAAGGTGGCATTGAGTGTTCGGAAAGTATTGGTTGAGACACATGGATCAAGAGTGGGATTTGTCCATCCATATGACGGATAGATATACTCTGGGCCCTCTCGGTGGAATGTCATCCAATTAGCTTGCAAGCATGTGACTGGATCACAAGGGATCACATATCACGGGAACGAGAAAAGAGTACTTATCGGTAACGAGGTTGAACTAGGTATGCAGAGATACCGACGATCATAACCTCGGATAAGTAACATATCGTGAGACAAAGGGAAATTGGTATCGTATGTAAGTGGTTCATTCGATCGCAAAGTAATCGTAGAAATATGTGGGAGCCATATGAATTTCCATATTCCTCTATTGGTTATTGTTCGGAGAAGTGTCTCGATCATGTCCGCATAATTCACGAACCGTAGGGAGACACACTTAAGGATTCGACGTTGTTTGAGTAGTTATGGTATTATGAGAAAGAGACCGAATGTTGTTCGGAGTCTCGGATGGGATCTGGGATATCACGAGGTGATCCGGAATGGTCCGGAGAATAAGATTCATATAAGGAAAGTCCCGTTTCGGAGTTCGGAAATGATTCCGGTGTTTTCATCGGGAATGTTCTAGAAGGTTCCGGAATGTCCGGCACTCCGGGGGGGGGGGGGAGGGGTACATGAATGTGTCATTACATATTGGAATGATTGCATCATGTACTAAGTGTTCTTGCTGTTCCAAATAAAGGATTAAATTGAATCCTAAAACAGAAAAGTCAAATGGCCAGTTTGAAAGTCAAATGACTAAAACAGGAAACTGTGGGAAACAAGCAAGAGGTGGTTGAAACCGACTTTGGGGAGGAGTCTCCTCCCCAAGCCGGCGCGCCAACCAAGGCCGACTTGGGGAGGGACTCCCCTCCCCTTGGCCACGCCTCCCACCTATAAGAGGCGGGGCAGGGCCTCCTCCTCTAGACACACAAGTTCCTATCCTCTAATCTCCGGTTTAGAGCCGTTTTGGTTTAGAGCTTCTAATTGCCCTAGCCTTCGGTTTAGAGCCTTCTAATTGGTGTGTCTAAACCCTAGACCACTAATAGTTCTCTCTCATACTCCACCATACTCGCTCCGGCTTAAGGCGAAGCCCTGCGGGATCTCCCCTCTACTTTTGGTACCACGCCGTTGTGCTGCCGGAATCGCGAGGAGAGTGCTACAACCTCCGCTGCCTGCTGGAACAAGGGAGAGGAAGGTCTTCGTCGAGTACCGAACGTGTGACCGACTGCGGGAGCGCTGCCGGAACGCAGCGCCGGAAGGATCGTCTACACGATCTTGAGATCGGGAAGAGTACGACTACATCACCCACGAGAATCCGCTCTCGTTAAACACTTTGGAATCTTCGAGGGTAAGTTATTCCATCGACTCGTTGCTACAATCTAGTAGATAGATCTTGGCTTGTTTGTTTGTATGCGATAGAAATTTTTTGTTTTCCATGCTACGAACCCCTACAATCGCAATCCCAGGATTACCATTTTTGCGAGACATAACAGATTGGATATCACAATACATCATCCATTACAAACAATACATAAGGTCTTACAACAAATAAAGGATCTCATGATGCAATCTTAACACAATCATATCAATGGAATAACGTAATAATGACGGTAGCATGGGCGAAGCTCCATCTTCATGGTCACAGGCAATGCTGACGATGGGAGATGATCCTAGTTGTCGTAACCTTCCTGCGGTCCGTCCTCCTAATAGTCCTCTTCATATTCTGGCCAAGGGAATAGCCAGGGACAAAGCCATGAGTACTCTTTAAGTACTCGCAAAGTAATACTAACAAGTGAAGTGGTTTTGAGTAGGAAGTACTAGGCTCTAGGTTGTTTTGCAAATAGCCAGATTTACCTTAACTGAGTTTAGAAGCAAAGAAAGCTAGTTGAAAGTTTTATAACACCTAAGTGGGAACTTGAGTTTAATAACACAACCCTGTTGTGGTCAAGTCAAAGTCATGATTCAATTCATAAGTCATTTTGAAAAAATTTGACGACGGAACAGTATGGCCACTCCAACTGTCCATAACCGCGGACGCGGCTATTCGAATAGTTTGACACTCTGTAGAGGTGGTACACTTTCACCACAACATTCGATGCATCCGTTAGGAACAATCCTGAATTCACCATACTCAGTATGCGGATAATCAATCCTAACCTTTCAATTACACGCCCTACTATAGGCACCTCTCCGGTGAGTTTGGCCTCCCAACTGTAACATCCCTAAATTCATGTTTCAAAGCTCATTCATATCATCCTTGCATCCATCATCATTTAGGGTTTTCTCAAAACATTTCAGAAAACAGAAACATATGGTATCATGATTTTATGTGGACAGACTTATTTTAAATGGCCAACACCACTTGTAAGTTTGATTGTTGTGAACCAGGAAGGTTGCCTTCTATGAGCATAGGATTTAAGTGCAGATTTAAAACCAAGTTTTTCAAATAGAAATGGGTTCCAAAAACCATCTTTCAAATTTTAAACCAAGTGCATAGCCTCTGATATTTTGATCTCCAAAGCTTGACCAATCCTTTACAAAGCTACCCCATGGTTATATGACCATTTTTGAGACTACTGCTCACTACAAAAATCCCAGGAAAGTTTGAATTCAAATTGAACTTGATTTCATTTGAAAATCTACCCAGAAAATCAAAATAGAAAAGGAAAAAGAAATAAACAAAGGAAAAGGCCACGCGCCAGGTTTTAGGCCCAGCATCTAATCGAGCCCAACTAGCCCACCCGGGGGTTTCCTTTTCTTTTCTCACGCACAAGCGCACGCAACCTATCGCTGACAGACGGACCCCACCCTCACTTCGCACACATCGCATGACGAGCGGGCCCTGCCCACGCTGTCATCGTCTTCCCCAAACTACGCCCGCGACCACGTCGCAGCTGCAGTCACGGCCGGTAATGGCGCGACATAAATGGGCATTAATCCGCGAGCGTTTCCTGTCGAGGCTCCGGCTATAAGATCCCCACCTCCTAGCGACCATTTTCCCCCAGTCATTCCTGCCTTCACGCCACCAGGCTGCCCACGACTCACACAGCACCGCCGCAGACAGAGCTTGCTCTGGCGAACGATTCCGGTAAGACCCGTGCGCCCCTTCCTCTCTGATTCGTTCGAGCCACTTCGCAATCTTCTTGCGCACCTCCTGACCCCACCCGTTCATCCTATACTGCCCCAGGTCGCCGTTTCCGCTCGACGCCGCAAGCATCTGACGACCACCTCAACTCCGGCGACCAAAATCCGTAAGTCCCGTGCGCCCCTTCACTTCTGACTCACACGAGATTGTTCGCCACATTCTTGCGCATCACCTAAACCCCCTGGCTTGTGTTAGGACGACGCGAAACCTCGGCAACTACTCCGACAACAACCACCCGACGCCGCCCGTCACTCCGACGAGCAATCCTCGCCGTGTCAGCGCGCCCCTCCGCAAACTAGTACCACGTCGAGCTTCAGCACGCCTCTGCGGATCTGGTAAGCACCTTCTTGCATCCTGGAACGATCTAGAACGCTAGCTCCGCCGTAGACCGAGCGCTCCGTCGCTCGCCGACGCCGCGCGCCGCCAGGACATGGTAGCTTGCTTGCGTGCCGTTGGATCTTGATCCAAGCGTTAGGATAGATTCATTAATCGGCGAAGAGGTACGCGATCTGGAGCATGCGATCTATTTAGATCCTACAGCTACAGAGCTCGATCCGGTGCGAACCGGTACGCGCAAATCACAACACGACGCGTGACAGGTGTTAGAACTAAAAACAGATTTAAAACCAGAATTTGATCAAAATTTCAAATGCTCATAACTTTTGATTGCCACGTTGGAATTTTGCAAACTTTATACTGTTGGATTCAGTGAAACAAGACCTTTCTGAATGTCCAATGTGTTTAACAAATAGTAACAGTTAAAATGACTTTATTTGTAGAAACATGTTTAAGGCTATTTTAAATATAGATTTATTTTGGTAAATTGTATTAGTGCCAAATAAGTTTAGTTGGCAAACTTGTGACATGTTAAGTTTCTGTAGTCATGTGCATGCTTGGTAGAGTTTTCAAAATCACCACTTAGTAAATTCTTGCATGCATGCATTCATACTATTTTTGGTTGTATATAATTGTGTGTAATTGTATGCTATATTTTTGTAGATTTTGCTAGTGATTGTGATTGTGAAGAGTGCTACTCTCCCCACTACCAAGGCAAGTGATATTTTCATGAATATTTCTATCCTATGTTTTGTACTAGCATTAGATATTTTGCTAAGTCTTGCATGCTACTTTTGCCTAATGCTAAGTGGGGAAATCCTAAGTAGGGTAGAATTGTAGAATTGCTAGGGAATTTTTCCTAAGTTAAGTTATCATACCATGCTTAGCCTAGCTATTTAGCAAACAAGGGTTGGTGAAAATCTATACTTATTATGAGGAAAATATTTCTAAGTCATGAGACTTATACTTTCCTAATAAAACAACTAAGTCAAATGAACCTCCTGGGTGGAATGGAAGGATTGGGTTATGTTGAGTGGTTACACAAGGACATGGACTTGGGTTGTGTATCTCACTTGTGGTATGCCACCCAGGCACAAAGGGATTTGGAGGCCAAGTGTTGAGAAAGCTTACAGTGCAACCACTTGGCAATATGGGCTCTGCCATGATCATATAGGTTGCTAGAACTTAGTCACTTGGACAGTTGGTGGTAGTGGGAATGATAGGTTGGAGCGCGTCCATTTGACTAAGGAAAGGCTTCTGAAGGGTCCTGTCTTGGGAAACCAAGTCTGGTGGGAAAAGTGCACAACCTCTGCAGATGAAAAAACCTAAGTACTTAGCCTAGTCCAAGGAAATGGACAACTTGAGCATCAAGACATGGAAGCTACAAGAATCTCATCACTCCAACTTCTAAAATAAAACTTGTGGGTGAACAAGGGTGAAGGACCCCAATGTCTATTGGAGGTTTCTTGGGAAGTTTTGATAAAGAAAACTTAGTGATTTCAACTAATAGGTAAAACCTATTTTTAAGCAAAGCAAGCCAAGCTACACTTAGCCAAATGCATATAGTAATATAGTCCACTAAAAATATACTAAGGTATCACTTGCCAATATTATTCCACTAAAATGCCTCTGTGGTTGTAACTTGTGATGTTGCAGGTTACTCCGATGATGAGTAGGAGTCATGAGTCTACACTCAACATGCTTGCCTGTGGCACATGAAGATGAAGACTTGTGTTTATTTACTTATTCCTTAAAATCTTGTATTAGGCCTATGGCCCTGAGTTGTAAAAGATTATGTTTTATCTCTGGAATGAATGTAATAAATGACCTTTATATTTGTGTACTTCATCTTAAACTGTGGATGCTAGCATTGATCCAGGGACTAGCATTGCAATCACAGGGATCCATTCCTTTATAAAGGAGGGGTCTAACAGATGGTATTAGAGCACTGTGTTGCCTGTAGGATTATGACCCTAGGATTGGAAAACCACTAAGGAAAATTTTTCAACTACTTCTACACTTGTCTATTCTTCTCGTAAAACTTCTAATCTTTTCATTCTCAACTCCATTTGTAGATGAACTCCATCAACGAAGCCGTGAAGAAAGGACCACTCATGACCATGACCTTGGAGTGTGAAACTGAGTTTCCCAAGATTCTCAAGGACCTCATGGTGGCAATGGAAGCACATGGAGCAGCTATTTACAAAGGCTTTCCAGTGATGGATGAAGGAGTGGAGTATTGGTGGGTGCAACTTCACTTGTACAAGAACAAGGAAGACAACCACAAGGAAAGCGGATTCTGCATGTACACCAACACTGTAATGCACACCACATTCTTTGAGTCAGCCAGAGATGCAGCTTGGAGGACTATCAAAGAACTAAGTGCTAGAGTCAAGTGCAAGATGCTCAACCTCCAAAAAGACTTAGAGAAGGAGAAAGAACTTACCCAAGAGTTGGAAGCCACCAACCAAGAGTTAAGGGGAGATATTATAGACTTAGTGATGGAATCATGTGAACAAGATAGGTGGGTTGCCTCTAGGAACATTGTGATAGCCACCAGATCCAGTGAGATAGGATTGTAAGCACACTTCGTTAGTTGGACCACCATCTATCACCATATTTTCCAAAAATGATACCTTAAATAAGTTTGGATCATGATTGATGTAAAGGAGTTATGTATGCATGACTTGGTTGATTTTGTGTTCCATGAATATGTATGAATGTTTGTCTTGTTATACTTTAAATTGTGTTGATCTAACTTTTTCAATTTTAATAAATAGATGCCTATTACCATCAGCACTGTTGAGGAGCTCCAGGTTACCCGTTTTGGTCCCCGTATCATAGAGCTTACCACTTTGCTCGATCTCCCTCTTCCCACCATCACGGTGTACCCACTCACCAAGTTCGAGAGGAAGGACCTCTGGGGCTTCAAGGTGAACCAGCCCGGACGCCAGACAGAGCCCACTACAGAGGCCATCTTCTTCAAGCTGATGCACGATGACAGGGAGAGAGGCATGGAGGTAGTCATGAAGGACCTGATAGGACGTCTGTTAGGCCGTCACTCCCGACAGGTTAGGGGCACTCACTTCCACGTCTTCGGAAGACGTGATGTTGATGGAGAGTCCATCGACTTTCAGGACGACTCGAGGGACGTAGCAGAGCTGATACGTCTCTATCTCCAGGACTTAGAGTCTCTTATCAGGCACGTGGACACGGACAGGACGAACGTCATGCTCAGCAATGACGAGCTTCAGGTGCAGCTACGCGAGAAGGACAAGCTTTTCGCACAGCAGGACGAGATGATCAAGGAAATGGAGACGAAGTTCGAGGCCCAGGACCGCAAGTTCAAGAGTCAGGAGAAACGCGTCCAGGTTAGGAACAAGAAGATCCGGGACATGACCGAGGAACTGAAGTCCAAGGATTTCGAGCTAGAGCAGCAACAGATGGTTATTGAGAGGCTTCGCTCCCAGAAGAGGGCTCTCAAGGCCAAGGTCGATTCCTTGACCACTACGATTGAGGAGAACAAGACCGCGATGGAGAACACATGTCTTACCTTCGTCGAGGAGGAGATTGATGCTGATGAGTAGACATGACTACTCGTTTATCTTTCACTATCATACTTGTTATTTGTGAACTTGTTATTGGACCATCCGACATGTGGATGGCTTGCTTCTTGTGTGTTTCATTTCATGAACTTATTATCTGGTTGTTGAACTTTTATTCTTGAATTGCATGCTATGTGTTTGCTTGTGATGTATTGTGCATAAAACATCTATGGGTATCTCATTCTTATCTATTTGAACAAACCACAGATGCCTCCCCGTCGCGCAAACCCCAACCCCAACAACATCACCCCGGAAATGCAACAAATGATGAATGCGCAAACACAGCTTATGCAGATGATGACAACATTCATCCAAAACCAGAATAACAACAACAACAACAACAACCCCAATAACAACAACAACAATAACAACAACAACAACCCTCCGGGTTTTGATATGCTCACCAGGTTTCTGCGTTTGAGGCCAGCAAAGTTTTCGGAGACAACTGATCCCATGGTAGCCAATGATTGGCTACGTTCCGTGAACAAGGACTTAGTGACCGTGGGCTGCACGGATGCTGAAAAAGTCAGGTTCACAGCACATCTGTTAGAAGGACCAGCCGCCACATGGTGGGACAACTTCCAAATTACCACTCCCTTGGATGAGGTGACTTGGGCTATCTTTGAAGATGGCTTTCGCACTGCTCATATCTCATCAGGAATGATGAGCCTGAAAAAGAAAGAGTTTCACAACCTGAAGCAGCGCCACCGCAGCGTGGCAGAATACATAGAAGAGTTCAACAATCCGGCGCGCTATGCACCGGATAAAGTTGACACAGATGCCAAAAGAAAGGAAAAGTTTCTGGAGGGCTTGAATGATGAGCTGAATATGCAGCTGTCTGTGGCATATGTTCCAACTTATCAGTCTTTGTGTGACAAGGCTGCAATTTTGGAGAGTAAAATGAAGCAAGTCGAGAGTAGGAAGAGGAAACACTCCGACAAGCACAGCTCAGGATCGTCTCACAAACGATCTCACTATGATGACAGTGGCAGCTCGGGATCCCATAAGCATGGGAAATTCAACAAGCACCACAACCACAACCGTCATGACAACAAGCATCATCGCAGTCATGACAATTATAAGTACAAGAACCACAAGAGTGGACATAAGAGCCACCACAATGGGAATGGAAGTGGAAGTGGAAGCCAGCCTAAAAAGGACATCAGTCAGGTTGAGTGCTTCAAATGCAAGAAGCTGGGGCATTATGCTAATGAGTGCCCTGAGAAGAAAGTTGAAGGACCTAACAAGCCCAATCCTTTCCATAAAGGAAAGGTTAACCACATCAATGTGGAGGAGGTCTATGAGGAGCCTGATGCCGTTGCTGGTAAGTTCAGACTCCATTCCATTCCAGCATTTGTACTCTTTGACACTGGTGCATCTCATTCATTCATATCAAAAGCATTTGTTGATAGAAATGGGTTTGCATCTGAAAACATTGGGTGTCCAATAAAAGTTAGTTCTCCGGGTGGAGATATGATAGTAAGTCTTGGATGCCGGGATCTTGTCATAGAGTTTGGAAAGCATAAGTTTCCAGTGAGCTTGATAATCCTAGATTCCCAAGGACTAGACGTAATTTTGGGAATGGATTGGATGGCTAAGTATGAAGGAGTACTAGATTGTGCTAATCGTACTGTTGCACTCACAACCCCAGAAGGAAAAAGAATAAAATTCATGTCAAACTTTGAATCCAAAGGAAGTAAGCTAAATTCTCTTAAGGGGGTTAGCATGGACAGTGTGCCAATTGTGTGTGAGTATCCGGATGTGTTTCCGGAAGAGTTGCCAGGAATGCCACCAGATAGAGATGTGGAGTTTCTGATAGATTTGGTACCAGGTTCTGGACCAATAGCAAAAAGACCGTACAAAATGTCAGTTGATGAACTGAAAGAGCTCAAGAAGCAACTAGGAGAACATTTGCAGAAAGGGTTTATTCAACCAAGTTCTTCATCTTGGGGAGCTCCAGTTTTATTCGTGGAAAAGAAGGATAGAACACAAAGATTATGCATTGACTACCGTTCACTCAACGAGGTAACTATCAAGAACAAATACCCTTTGCCAAGAATCAACGACTTGTTTGATCAGCTAGAAGGAGCATGTGTGTTCTCGAAAATTGATCTCCGGTCAGGTTATTTTCAACTCAAGATAAGAGAGCAAGACATACCTAAAACAGCTTTCACCATAAGGTATGGATTGTATGAGTACACTGTGATGCCTTTTGGTTTAACCAACGCTCCGGCATACTTCATGAATATGATGAACAAGGTGTTCATGGAATTTCTAGACAAGTTTGTTGTCGTTTTCATCGATGACATCTTGGTCTACTCCAAGAGCAAGGAGGAACATGAAAGACACCTACGCTTGATACTTGAGAAACTGAGGGAACATAAAATTTATGCCAAATACAGCAAGTGTGAGTTCTGGTTAGAGGAAGTTGGTTTTCTTGGTCATGTTATGACAAAGGATGGTGTGGCAGTTGATCCTGCTAAGGTTTCAGCTGTGACAGAATGGGAATCTCCTAAGAATGTAAAAGAAGTTCGCAGTTTCCTTGGTTTAGCAGGTTACTACATAAGGTTCATTGAGAATTTCTCAAAGGTTGCTAAGCCAATGACTGAATTGCTGAAGAAGGACAAGAAATTTGCTTGGTCTGAAGGTTGTGAAGTCAGCTTCCAAGAATTGAAGAAGAGACTTGTAACAGCACCAGTACTATGTCTGCCAGATTTGGAAAAGGATTTCCAAGTGTATTGTGATGCTTCGCATCAAGGATTAGGTGTCGTACTTATGCAAGACGGTAAAGTTGTGGCCTATGCCTCGAGAAAACTCAAAACTCATGAAGTAAACTATCCCACTCATGATTTGGAGTTAGCCTCTATTGTCCATGCACTCAAAACATGGAGACATTACCTTTTGGGAAAGCGTTGTGAAGTATTCACCGATCATAAGAGTTTGAAGTATATCTTCACCCAGAAGGAAATCAACATGAGACAAAGGAGATGGCTAGAACTTATCAAAGATTACGACTTAAGTTTGCAATATCACCCCGGTAAAGCGAATGTAGTAGCAGATGCTCTAAGTCGTAAGACGTTTGTAAATGGCCTTACCAAAGGAGAATTGCCAGATGACTTGTGTAAGCAATTCAAAGAACTCAGATTGGAGATTGTGCCTGAAGGACATCTCATGTCCTTAGATGTTCAACCCACTTTATTGGACAAGATCCGAGAAACTCAGAAGGCTGGTAAGGAAATTGAAAAGATTAAGGAAAATATAAGTCTAGGGAAAGCTAAGAGTTTCCATATAAACGAACAAGGTACTTTATGGCACAGGAAACGTATATGTGTTCCACAACACCCGGAGTTGTGGAAACTGATTTTACAGGAAGCCCACAACTCTCCGTATTCTATTCACCCACAAGATGTACATGGACATGAAAGAAAGATTTTGGTGGAACAATCTCAAAAGGGACATCGCCGAACATATTGCTTTGTGTGATGTATGTAGCAGAGTAAAAGCGGAGCGTCAGAAACCAGCGGGTTTGCTTCAACCACTACTTATTCCTGAATGGAAGTGGGAAAATATTGGTATGGATTTCATTACCGGATTACCAAGGACCAGGTCAGGGTATGATTCCATATGGGTAGTAGTGGATCGCCTAACTAAAGTGGCTCATTTTATACCCGTGAAGACAACTTATACAAGTGCCAAGTTAGCAAAAATCTACATGAGCAGAATTATATGCCTTCACGGTGTGCCTAAGAGTATTGTGTCAGATAGAGGAACTCAGTTCACTTCTCACTTTTGGAGACAGCTTCATGAATCCTTAGGAACGAGGTTGGAATTCAGCACTGCTTTTCATCCTCAAACTGATGGACAAACAGAAAGGACTAATCAGATTCTTGAAGACATGTTGAGGGCATGTGCCCTAGACTATGGAGCAAGTTGGGATGAAAGTTTGCCTTACGCAGAGTTCTCTTACAATAACAGTTACCAATCTAGTATTGGAATGGCACCATTTGAGTTACTCTACGGAAGAAAGTGTACCACCCCATTGCTATGGAATGGTGTGGGAGAAAGGAGTTTGTTTGGACCCGATCTCATCAAAGACGCTGAAGAGAAACTCAAATTGGTTAAGGACAAGTTGAAGATAACGCAGTCTCGACAGAAAAGCTACGCGGATTCTAAGCGTAGAGAAGTCACCTACGAAGTTGGGGATAGAGCTTATCTTAGAGTATCACCACTTCGTGGAGTGAAAAGATTTGGAGTCAAAGGAAAGTTGGCACCAAGATATGTTGGGCCATTCAAGATTCTAAGTCGCAAGGGAGAAGTTGCATATGAAGTTGAATTGACAGAGTCTCTGTCAGCTGTCCATAATGTGTTCCATGTGAGTCAGCTTAAGAAATGTCACCCAGAGATGGAAGAATCATCTTTGAAGGATACCATACCCTTGGAAGAAGTCCAACTAGAAAGTGATCTCACCTATGAGGAAAAGCCTGTCAAGATTCTTGAGACCGCAGAAAGAGTCACAAGGACAAAAACTATCAAGTTTTGCAAGGTGCAATGGAATCATCATTCCAAAGAGGAAGCAACATGGGAAAGAGAAGATGATCTTCGGAAAGACCACCCTCACCTATTTGCTAGCCAATCCGAATCTCGAGGGCGAGATTCATCTTAAGGGGGTTAGATTTGTAACATCCCTAAATTCATGTTTCAAAGCTCATTCATATCATCCTTGCATCCATCATCATTTAGGGTTTTCTCAAAACATTTCAGAAAACAGAAACATATGGTATCATGATTTTATGTGGACAGACTTATTTTAAATGGCCAACACCACTTGTAAGTTTGATTGTTGTGAACCAGGAAGGTTGCCTTCTATGAGCATAGGATTTAAGTGCAGATTTAAAACCAAGTTTTTCAAATAGAAATGGGTTCCAAAAACCATCTTTCAAATTTTAAACCAAGTGCATAGCCTCTGATATTTTGATCTCCAAAGCTTGACCAATCCTTTACAAAGCTACCCCATGGTTATATGGCCATTTTTGAGACTACTGCTCACTACAAAAATCCCAGGAAAGTTTGAATTCAAATTGAACTTGATTTCATTTGAAAATCTACCCAGAAAATCAAAATAGAAAAGGAAAAAGAAATAAACAAAGGAAAAGGCCACGCGCCAGGTTTTAGGCCCAGCATCGAATCGAGCCCAACTAGCCCACCCGGGGGTTTCCTTTTCTTTTCTCACGCACAAGCGCACGCAACCTATCGCTGACAGACTGACCCCACCCTCACTTGGCGCACATCGCTGATGAGCGGGCCCTGCCCACGCTGTCATCGTCTTCCCCAAACTGCGCCCGCGACCACGTCGCAGCTGCAGTCACGGCCGGTAATGGCGCGGCATAAATGGGCATTAATCCGCGAGCATTTCCTATCAAGGCTCCGGCTATAAGATCCCCACCTCCTAGCGACCATTTTCCCCCAGTCATTCCTGCCTTCACGCCACCAGGCTGCCCACGACTCACACAGCACCGCCGCAGACAGAGCTTGCTCCGGTGAACGATTCCGGTAAGACCCGTGCGCCCCTTCCTCTCTGATTCGTTCGAGCCACTTCGCAATCTTCTTGCGCACCTCCTGACCCCACCCGTTCATCCTATACTTCCCCAGGTCGTCGTTTCCGCTCAACGCCGCAAGCATCTGACGACCACCTCAACTCCGGCGACCAAAATCCGTAAGTCCCGTGCGCCCCTTCACTTCTGACTCACACGAGATTGTTCGCCACATTCTTGCGCATCACCTAAACCCCCTGGCTTGTGTTAGGACGACGCGAAACCTCGGCAATTACTCCGACAACAACCACCCGACGCCGCCCGTCACTCCGACGAGCAATCCTCGCCGTGTCAGCGCGCCCCTCCGCAAACTAGTACCACGTCGAGCTTCAGCACGCCTCTGCGGATCTGGTAAGCACCTTCTTGCATCCTGGAACGATCTGGAACGCTAGCGCCGCCGTAGACCGAGCACTCCGCCGCTCGCCGACGCCGCGCGCCGCCAGGACATGGTAGCTTTCTTGCGTGCCGTTGGATCTTGATCCAAGCGTTAGGATAGATTCATTAATCGGCGAAAAGGTACGCGATCTGGAGCGTGCGATCTATTTAGATCCTACGGCTACAGAGCTCGATCCGGTGCGAACCGGTACGCGCAAATCACAACACGACGCGTGACAGGTGTTAGAACTAAAAACAGATTTAAAACCAGAATTTGATCCAAATTTCAAATGCTTATAACTTTTGATTGCCACGTTGGAATTTTGCAAACTTTATACTGTTGGATTCAGTGAAACAAGACCTTTCTGAATGTCCAATGTTTTTAACAAATAGTAACAGTTAAAATGACTTTATTTGTAGAAACATGTTTAAGGCTATTTTAAATATAGATTTATTTTGGTAAATTGTATTAGTGCCAAATAAGTTTAGTTGGCAAACTTGTGACATGTTAAGTTTCTGTAGTCATGTGCATGCTTGGTAGAGTTTTCAAAATCACCACTTAGTAAATTCTTGCATGCATGCATTCATACTATTTTTGGTTGTATATAATTGTGTGTAATTGTATGCTATATTTTTGTAGATTTTGCTAGTGATTGTGATTGTGAAGAGTGCTACTCTCCCCACTACCAAGGCAAGTGATATTTTCATGAATATTTCTATCCTATGTTTTGTACTAGCATTAGATATTTTGCTAAGTCTTGCATGCTACTTTTGCCTAATGCTAAGTGGGGAAATCCTAAGTAGGGTAGAATTGTAGAATTGCTAGGGAATTTTTCCTAAGTTAAGTTATCATACCATGCTTAGCCTAGCTATTTAGCAAACAAGGGTTGGTGAAAATCTATACTTATTATGAGGAAAATATTTCTAAGTCATGAGACTTATACTTTCCTAATAAAACAACTAAGTCAAATGAACCTCCTGGGTGGAATGGAAGGATTGGGTTATGTTGAGTGGTTACACAAGGCCATGGACTTGGGTTGTGTATCTCACTTGTGGTATGCCACCCAGGCACAAAGGGATTTGCAGGCCAAGTGTTGAGAAAGCTTATAGTGCAACCACTTGGCAATATGGGCTCTGCCATGATCATATAGGTTGCTAGAACTTAGTCACTTGGACAGTTGGTGGTAGTGGGAATGATAGGTTGGAGCGCGTCCATTTGACTAAGGAAAGGCTTCTGAAGGGTCCTGTCTTGGGAAACCAAGTCTGGTGGGAAAAGTGCACAACCTCTGCAGATGGAAAAACCTAAGTACTTAGCCTAGTCCAAGGCAATGGACAACTTGAGCATCAAGACATGGAAGCTACAAGAATCTCATCACTCCAACTTCTAAAATAAAACTTGTGGGTGAACAAGGGTGAAGGACCCCAATGTCTATTGGAGGTTTCTTGGGAAGTTTTGATAAAGAAAACTTAGTGATTTCAACTAATAGGTAAAACCTATTTTTAAGCAAAGCAAGCCAAGCTACACTTAGCCAAATGCATATAGTAATATAGTCCACTAAAAATATACTAAGGTATCACTTGCCAATACTATTCCAAAGTATTGACCCTCTGTGGCTGTAACTTGTGATGTTGCCGGTTACTCCGATGATGAGTAGGAGTCATGAGTCTACACTCAACATGCTTTCCTGTGGCACATGAAGATGAAGACTTGTGTTTATTTACTTATTCCTTAAACTCTTGTATTAGGACTATGGCCCTGAGTTGTAAAAGATTATGTTTTATCTCTGGAATGAATGTAATAAACGACCTTTGTATCTGTGTACTTCATCTTAAACTGTGGATGCTAGCATTGATCCAGGGACTAGCATTGCAATCACAGGGATCCATTCCTTTATAAAGGAGGGGTCTAACACCAACCATGACCAACTGTCATCTTGGGAACTACACAGGTGGACAATCTTCACAAGGTAGCCCAACTCAAACCTTGGCCGCAAGGGAACCCATAATAAGGTATATAAATTTCCAGTCAAACCCTACCCAAATTTCTGGTATTGTGGTTATACGGTAAAATTGGAATGGTATCGCATCTAGACAACCATCAGTTTTATAAAGTACTAAGGCTCATGCCTTAACATTTTCATCATCAAAATCATCTGGTGTTCGGAAACACATGTCAAAACATTTCAATAGAATGACTCATCATTCTAAGGTTTTCATAACCATTTTCACCAAGTATTCCCATCTAAAGTATATCAAATTTTATACTTAGCACTAGCATCTACAAGTGGGGGTAAATACTAATGAGGGGTGGTAACCAAGTGTATCTTATCTAAGTTCAATCTCATGTCTCAGGATGACATCAAGATTATCTAACTTAGGTCAAGTTTTATGCTCTTTATTCTACCTTCAAATATCTTTCTAAAGTCTACAAGTTATCAAGTAACCTTAACTAGAAAGCTTTGATAAAGAAATAAAATAACTAAACTTGCCAATAAAACTAGGATTTGGGTATCAAGTGGGGTAAGCTTGCAAGGCTTAGCTTGCTCAGTTAATAGCTTGCTAAGTTGCAAGTGTTAGCTTGCCTTGTGCAGAGCAGTGGTTGAAGTTATCCTCGGCTTCTTCCTCGTAGTATTCACCTTCCTCCTCGTATCCTTGGTCGGTACTAGCGTCTATAAATAAATATGAGGTACACAATCACCACACAATACTTAACTAGTTCTATTCATCACACCAAGGTTTTCACTAGATGATCTAGCATCATCACAAGCATTACAATCATTAAAGAAATTAGTTTTATTTCCTTTATTTTAGAAAAGTAATTTCTACTCATTGAAAAACTACTTAATATTTAATATTCTCCAACTCAAACATGGGATCATGTTGACACATGTCATCACCACATATTTCAGTACTTCGGAATGTGATTTAAAGTGGTGTCACAATTTAATAAGGTTTAACCTTTTTATTTTAATTAATTAAAGTGACTAGAGATGCCTATGAGGCATTCTTTTATTACTTGACCATTATTTCTGCAAGTAAACCTATATATTTTTATCTATTCTGAAAAGTATGGTTAAATGTGATTTTTGAGAGTTGGAATCAACTCAAAAGCTTTTGTGGTTGAATTTTGAAAAATGTTTGAATGCACAAAAGCTTCTACCTTGTTATTTTTACTATAGGTGATCTACAAATCCAAATGACTTGAATCAAATGGGCTTGGATTAAGGACTCCAATACCTTTCTAACAAAGTGTCATGCATTTTGGTTCAGTGAATCGAGTTGGGTTGATTTTTGAATCTAGGTACAGAACTAGGTTTGAAACTAAAAGAATAAACCTAAATTTGAATTACTGGGTCCACGGGATGCTAACTGGGCCGGCCCACTGCGCACAGCGCGCGTGCGGGTGGGTTTAAGTGAACAACCCCACCAGTCAGCGAGACAGGGGGGTGCGAAGCAGTATGGGGGGATGTGGACCGCATAATCTAACTCTAATCCAACGACTGTGATTCATCGTCCACGTTGGGCAACACCAGCGAGACAGAACCCTAGCGCGGACAGTGGGTGTCGTGGGAGGCTCACCGGGGCTCAGGCGATGGTCGGTGACATGGGCGAACGACGAAGTTGTCGACGGCAAACCTCCTGGTACCGGTGGCTTCTCCTGGGGCGGCTCCAATCGCTGGCTCCCTTCTTCCTCCTCCGTGGCAGACTCTGGCCAAATTCCGGCGACCTGCTGCTTGCCTTGCTCCGGGAATGAGTGGGGGTGGTTCTAAGAGAGAGGGGAGTGAGGTGGTGTGAAGAGATTGAGCGGGGGTAGCCTCTATTTATAGTTCCAGAAGGGGACCGAAGGGCGTGGGCAGAGCTCGTCGGTGTCGTCGTTACAGTGAGCTACTGGCATGGGAAAGGGTAGGGGACGGTGCGTTGCCTCCTGGCGAAGCTCAACAGCTTGATGGTGAGGTGTGGGGCGGTGCGAGACGGTCGGAACGTCCTGACGCTCTGGGCGGGTACGACGGTAATTTTAATGGCGCACCGTTGCTATGGGTCTCGCGGCAGCGAACAAGGATGTCTAGCGGTCTCCTGGGATGGTGGCGATCCTGCTTGCACGCGGCGAGGGAGGCGTGCGGTCTGTGGGCGTGTGACGCGGGTGGCATGCTGGCAGAGAAGCTAGGAACGCTCGGGCTGTGTGGTCCAGGGGCTGGCTACGCTTGAGGCTTGGACAGGGGGTGGCGGTGGACGGTGGAGAGTGTCCTAGACAAGGTTGGCGAGGCTAGTGAGACTCCTGGCTGGCTGGCGACATTGGGGTGGCAATGGTGCTCTCGGCATGCTTTCCATTGATGGCATGGTCGGTTTTACAGTGAGCTAGAGGGGTTAATTGAGCTAGATGATCTACTAAGGGTGTAGTGTGAGCTAGATAGGAAACAAGTTAGGCACTGATCACTGCTCACAATAGTGTCTAATGTTTGTTTGTTTGGTGATTGCAAGGTGTTTGATGAAATGGCCGAAAGAGATTCAAATTTGAATTTTTGATTCAAACTTGGTGGGTGTGTTGGTTACATTCTAGAGAGTCTCTGGTTAGTTGGAAAGGTCAAGGGGGATTGTTTTGGTTGGGTTTTGAGAAATGGTGATCTTCACATATGATATAGATTCAATTTTGAATTGTCATTTGGATCAAGTTGCCAAATGTTTCTGTAAGTTTGAAAGATGGTATTTGATTCACTTTTACTTGGTCTAGCAAGGGGTGAAAAGAAATGGAAAAGTTTCTGTTTGGAATCTTGGACTAGAAACACCCAAAGTGGTCTAGTGAGCAAGATTGGCAAAAATGACCATTTGCTTTATTTGATTTGTTTTTGATTTTCTCTTGATTTTTTTCTTCTTGGAAATGTTTTAGATGATGTTGTTCACATCTTTAAACCATTCCTTGCTATTTAGATCAATCCCACAAGTCCATTCATACATTCATACAATCATCACAATCACACATGCATTCATATGGTTTAATTAACAAAAGTTTTTGTTAACCCTAATTTTGGTGATTGGAATTGATAATCATTGTTCAATATTTTTGGGATATTACACCAACTATACGGCTGCAACTATACGGCGGCGGCCCGTATAGTTGGTCGTCAACTCTTCTATGTCCTTTGCTCGCTTCGGGTTTTCTTCTAGTATTATTAATATTTCCCAAATAAGAAATTTACGTAGTTTTTGGCTAATTTTGACTCCAATATAACTGCTCCAAGAATTGTGTCCATTGGATCCATCATCTGATCTGATCCTGGTGAAAATAAACAGAAAAAGTGTGTGCGAACATCGTAAAATACCAAGATCCTACATCTATAATGCAAAATAATAACCTAAAACATGATGCAAATATGCACTCATCAACTTCCCCAAGATTAGACTTGTGCTCATCCCGAGCAAGTTTAGCTTAATGGATGTGATCCTCATATTCATGAAGCCGAGTCGATAAAATAAATGAGGCAATTACAACATGTGTTTATCATAAAGGATCCATATAAATAAGTTCATGAATAGTACCTTACTCAAACTATCCGAATAATATTAGCAGGCTTCCACACCTTTAGTAATTAACAATTCACAAAATATTATTCTCAACATGATGTAAAAGTATTTCATTCAACCAAATGAGTTAGTGAGGTAGTCGCAAGTGTTTTTAGGATTAACATATTCACTTGGGATTCAAAATCTCAAACGTCTCCTTTTCTTACGACAATATGGTGGTATATGCCTATTTGGTCTTTGCACATTTGCTCTTTTTCTCCATCTTTCTTTTTCTTCCCTTTCTATATATATTTGTGTTCACACTTTGTTTACGTGATGTGCAACGGAGCTAGCCATATATTCCACTTCATGTAGTAATTTCAAAGTTTAACGATCTCAATTATAAAATGCCAAATATATATGAAGCATCTTTATAACTTGAGTATTCTACCTCAAACTTGTTCTCACTCTATTTGATATCACTTATAATTTTCTCCTTTATTCAAGCTTTTTTTCTTTTTATCTTAATTAATTAGATAATTTCTCCTTTTTTAAATCAGACCATTGACCTACAACATATTGATCAAACTATCTTTACATGTTCCATTAATACCAATGGTGTGGAAGACTCCTATTGCTATCATCAAGTGCAAGTAAAATTTACTCAAGCCATTCATATATCCAGTATGACAAACTCGAACTCAATAATGCTCCATATATTAAACTCAGAATTTCATAAAAGGGATCGACTATTCCTGAATGGAATCCTAATGATGCGATCTTTTATTTCTAAACTCGAACTAATGTGAAACTAAAAGTAATAAACTTATAAGATTGATTTACAAGGTTTTAGAGATCTCCCCAAGCTTGGAATCAAGCCAGGCGGGATCAAATACTCCTTGTTGGTACCTATTCCTCCTCCTGGGTAGGAAGATCACTGTCTTCCTCTCCTTTAGCCACGCTTGCTAGGCGGATGCTGATCTTAGCCATGTCGTATTGAAGCTTCAAAATTTTCCTCTTAAGGAATTTCTTCTCATCTGTTAAATCAAAACAGTTTTAATCAAGAAACCAACCCTACCATCAATGTCATTGAACTTTTTCTCAATGTATTTGCTCATCATCTAGTAGGAGTCAATACCTTCTCCAATAGTTTCAACACATGCCTTTGAAGATTTTTCCAATTGATAGATCTTATCATGAATCTCATCTTGCCGCACCTTCTTGGGTTGAAAAGGTGGCGAACTAAGAGGAAGTTCATAATAAGATCCTATGTTGTGATGGTAAGGATTAGGGAGATACTTATCCTTGCTCCTTCCCTGATCTGATTGCCTCATCATCTCCGTCCTTTGCGGGAACATGTCCTCCTAATTTGGGAGAGGCTTGATCTCCGAGCTGGATGATGATGATGCTTGTTTTGGTTTCATCTCCTCGATCCTGTTCACGGGCTTCTCTTCCTTCTTATTGTAAGGTTCCCAACCTTTAATAAGGTGGAGATCCCTGTGTTTACAATGCTAGTCCCTGGATCAATATCTAGCATCCACAGTTAAGATGTAATATCAAGAAACAAAGGTCATAATACAACTTTATAACCAGGAGTAAAATAATTTATTACATCTTACATAGCTCATTTGGCTATTACATTACATTGCAGCAGAATATCTATAAGCATGGGGTCCTTCATCTTCAAAGTGCCACAGGCAGACATGTTGGTTGTAGACTTGTAATCCTACTTCACTAATATCAAACAAACCTGCAACATAACAAGTTACATCCACAAGGGTCAATACATTTGAATTGTATTGGCAAGTGATACTATGGTAGTATAGTGGAGTCTATCATCTATATGCATTTGGCTAAGTGGAGCTTAGGCTTGCTTTGCTCAAAATATATTTTCCTTATCATTTGAAAACACTAAGTTTTTGCTTGACAAAATCTTTCCCAAGGCATCTCCCAATAGAAATTGGTGATCCTTCAATCCCTTGTTCACCCACAAGATTTTAACTTAGAAATTGGGATGAGGAGATTCTTGATAGCTTCCATGTCTTGATGCTCAAATTGTCCTTTGCCAGGGACATGGCTAAGTACTTAGATTTTACACTTTGCAGAGGTGGTGCACTTTCCCCACAAGACTTGGTTTCACCAAGACAAGATCTTTCAGAAGCCTTCCCTTACACCAGAATGGACGCGTTCCAACCTATCATTCCCCTACCACTAACTGTCCATTTGGCTAAGTTATTGCAACCTATATGATCCAGGCAGAGCCCATAATGCCAAGTGGCTGCACTTGAAACTTCTCAACATTTGACATCTCAAATCTCTTTGTTCCTGAGTGGCCATCCACAAGTGAGATACACAAGGTAAACCATAGAAATGGGCCTTGTGAACCACTCAACACAAACCATTCCTTCCATTCCACCCAGGTGATTCATTCACTTAGTTGTTTTATTAAACAAAACACAAGTCCACAGACTTAGAAATATTTCCATAGTATGAATACCCTTGTTTTCTACTAGCTAAGCTAAGCATGATAGTAGTAGGAATCTTAACTTAGGAAATTTCTACTAAGGTTTCATCTACTAGGATTTCCCACGGCATAGTTTATACTTAGCAAAAATTCCATGCAAGTCTTACTTAGAAATATCACTAATGCTTAGTGAAAATAATGGGACAAAGTATGAAGCATCACTTGCCTTTTTGGTAGAGAATATAGGTTCACTCCTTGTCCTTGCAATACTCGCACTCTTCAAATCACTATAATTCAATCAAGCAAGGCACAATTACAATCTACCATTCAAGCAAAACATCACATAAAATGATAAAAACAAAGCAATGCATGCAAGCATGCAAAAGGTTGTTTTATTTGTAAAAGTGATTTCTAATAGGTCATAAACATTTGGAACACCTATTGGTCATTTTATAAAGTGGAAAAACCATTTGCAAAAGTTTTTACTCCATAAACCATTTTTAAACCAAGTCATTATTTTTATGTGGTGAAGAAATGCTTTTAGTAAAGCAATAATTTTATAGGGTTCACAAAATATGTTTTCAAAACATAAAACTTGGTGTTTGGGGTCAGAGGGTATAAATCAAAACATTTCCCAAAGGTTTTCCTCCAAAATCATTTTTAACAATTAAACCATATTTTTATTTGGCTAGAAATGTTTTAATTCAAGGTTTTATTCCTTTGCTCCACCAAATATGTTTTTGAAACTAAAAATTGATTCCTAGGGTCAGTAGGTTCAAAAAAAACCATTTTCCAAAGATTTTATCCCCAAAATCATTTTAGAACAATTTTTATATTCTAAACATGCATACACAAGTTTCTGTAAAAACAAACAATTGAACAGAAGCTTTTTACTAAACAAAGTGCATGGTTGGATAGGGCTTGTCTTGCTGATTCCATTGATATAAAATTTTCAAAATTTGGACGTGTGGTTTGAAAGTTATGAATTTTACAAAATTGAACATCTAATAGGAAAGTTTCTGGTTTTTAAAACAGACAGAGGCCACGTGGCTTGTTCCTATTCGCCGGTACCGGTTCGCACGGATCAAGCACTATGAGGCGTTGGATCTAAGTTAGATCGCATGGCACATATCGCATACCTCTTCGGCTTTAAGTGATTCTATCTACGCCTTACGATCTAAATCCGATGGCGCACAGGGGCTGGTCAAGAATTGGCGGCGCAAGCGACGGTGGCTGGCGGCGGCGCGGTCAGACGGCGGCGGAGTTGGCGATAGAGGAGGCAAGGAAGGTGGATATAAGGCTCACCGTGATCGCCGTGGCACGGGGATGCTCAACGTGCTCGCGTTGGTCGAAGGGGCATACGAGGTTGATCGGAATTCCTCGCCGGAGATGCTTCTGGCGTCGGGTGCGGTCAGGCTGTCGTCGTTGGCGACGTTTCGAACCACAAAAAGACAAAGTAAGAACGGCATTAGCTGCGCCGAGGTTGGCGATCATGCGTGCATCATCGAGAGGAAGAAAAGCGGTCAACACTCACCGGGAAAGGTTGACAGAGCAGAGGCAGACGCCGGCAACGTTCAGTTGAGGTGGTTGCCCACGTCCTGGGTCAAGCGCGGGCAAGTTGAGGGTGCAGAGAGAATCGCCAGGGTCTGGGGGTCACGCTCGGGTGCTCGGGGAGGCGAGGGGCGGAGGAGGCTGGCCGGAATTGCTGGTGGAGCTCGCCGGAGCAGAGGGCAGTGCAGAGAGAAATTGGGTAGCCTAGGGGCGCGCTAGGGTGAGGCGACGGAGGGGAAAGAGAGAGGGGAGGCAGGCGAATAAGAGTGCATGGTCGCGGGGTGGAGTAACGCAGGCATTAACGTGTATTGACGCCGGCTTCAACGGCCAGAAACGGCGAGGAGGAAAGAGGGGCGTGGTCACCGCGGGGAGGAAGAAGGTGAGGTGGCAGTAGGGTCCGTTGTCAGCGTAAGGGAGAGAGGGGAAGTGGGTCCGGGCGTTCAGCGACTGAGTGGGTGAGTTCTGCGGTGAGAACCGTTTCGCTCGGGGTGAGAGGGAAGATGGTGTGGACTGGCTTAGTGGGCTGGGCTGGCTTGTTCTCTTTTTTTTCTTTTATATTGCTTTGTTTTTCTTTTTCTGTTTCTAATATTCTGTTTTGGTTTTGTTTAAATAATTCAAACCTCAATTTGAATTCAAACCTCAACCAAAATTTGTGTAGGTTTAAATACTGATTAGTAATATATTTTGAAGTCAATTTTTGAAATAAAACTTTATTCTTTTTGGGGTCTTTTTATTTATTTAATTAGGCCCTTTAATTCAAGTAGGATTTAATAATAATTCAAACACCATTTAAATTCTTTAAACTTTCCAAATCTTTTCGTTAGGTTTTTATTTGTTTATTTGGGTTCAAATAATTCATCTTGATTTATTTGGAAAGTATTTAATGTGATTCATAAATCATTTGAATTGGATATTTGTTTTAATTCCAATGGAATTAAATATAGTTTTAATTCCCTTAAGTTTATTTGGAATATTTATTTTATTTAAATTAATTAAACAACTTTTATTCCACTTGGGTAAATTCCAAAATACTATTTTCTCATGCATTATATAATTATTCTTATTAGAGATTTGTCTTTATTAAAATAGGGATAGAATGGTTAATGTCATTTTATTTTATTTTGGAAATTCTTTATCCTTTTATTTTATTTGGATTTGGATTCTATTCATTCCATTTGCTTAATAGATTAGGCTAAGATTTAATTTGGTCTTTAAATAATCCTTATTTAATATTTCTTTCTTCATCTTATAAAATCCATATCTTTTTATTTATAGATCCAAACTTGGTGATTCTCATTTGTAAAATCCTATTTATTATTTATTTATCCTTTTATTTTAATTAGGATTATTTGCTCACCATTAGGTATGGGTTTTAGATAAGTGTTTTATTAGCTTTGGAGATTACTTTTCCTTATCTTATTAAATTCATAGGATTTTATTTATGGCTCCAAATTAAGTAAAACCAATTTATAGGGTTTAATATATTTCTATTTGTTATTCTTTGAACATTTATAAATGTTTGTTGACAAATTTTTATATGGATCAAATCCATAGGTTTGGAGATAACTTTGAAATGATTTTATTCCATTAGGGTTTAGGGTTTTGGTTTTATTTTCCAAGTGTTTAAATTTCCAGATACATTTTATGATGAATGCATTTTACTTGATTTGAATTTAGTTGGATTCAAACTGTAATTAAAGTTTGTTCAAGATGGGATTTTAAGTTTCCATTTAGAAACAAAAGTTTCTTTTTACCCAAAACTTCAACAACTATTTATTTTGTTTATTTATTTTTCACATAACAAGATTTAGAAAATCTTGGGATATGACAGGCTACCACCCTTAAAATAAATCTCGTCCCGAGATTTGGGGAAGCTAGGGGTTACAAGTTGGCTCAAAACAACTAGGGTACTACCACCCTTAAAAATTATCCAACTAGATTACATCTTGGCTTGCTTGGGATCTTGTTGAAATCTCTCTGGGCAAACATCTGCATAGTGTCCTTTATTTCCACACTTGAAACATGTGACAAGGCTGAGATCCTTCATAGGCTTTATCTTGTGCTTCATCTTTTCTGGACAATTGCTTGCATAATGTCCTTGGTTACCACAATTGTAACATGTGATAATATTGAGTTCATCACGTATCTTCTGTGGACAAGTTGCTACATAATGACCTAGCTCTTTGCAGTTGTTGCACCACACTTGGCTAATCTCCTTATACTTCTTCTTCTCTGGACATTCATTGGCATAGTGTCCCATTGCTTTGCAATGACCACATTGCACATGGCTTTTGTCCTTCTTTTTCTTGGGTTTCTCCAAAGCTAGGAGTGCTTCTAGTTCATGTTCTTCATATGTTATCTCAAAGGTAGGAATGTTTCCTGGTCTCCTTGACCTTTTCTTATTCCTTGGATAATGCATATGTCTCCTCTTTGGTACTTTAAATTGAGTCATATTGCATGGACATGCAAGCTGAGATTTTCCTTTGTCTTCATCCTTCTTGGTAGACTTGGCTCTCTCATGGTAGTCTGTAATCAGTTGTTGCACTCCACCTTGTTTCCTTTGTTGAACTATGGAATAGATGGGGCATTGGATAGGGACATGATTATTTCCTTCACATAAGTAACAAGTGGCTTGAGATGTGGGGCATTGATCAGTTGGATGTTTCTCTTCACAATTGGGGCATTGATCTTCATGCTCTTTGGAAGTGTGATCCTTGTCTCCACAAATATTGCAAGCTTGGGTTCCTTCTAGAATATCATCTTTGTCATCCTTGTTGTCACAAACTCCTTTGGAAGAGTTGTTTCCCATGTTGATCATTTGATCTATCACCTTATGCAACAATTGGGTTTGGGTTTCCAAAAACCTTTGCATGGTTGGATCTACCTCACTGGTGTTGGCTATAAATTGAGCTATCACTTGGTTCAATTGAGTTTGGGTTACTATGAGTTCTCTCATGTTGGTATCTAGGTTGTTGTTGTCACCATCCTTGATGTTGGAGTCTCTTGGAGTAGTCATCTGTTTGGGTTGGGTTGGGATTAGAATAGGCAAAATATTTCTAAGGGAATAATTCTAATCACACACATCACAATTTACACAAAGAAATGTGCAAGAAATCACAAACAAACATTCCACTCAAAAAACAAGTTTCAAGCACAATTTTAAGCAACCAAAAATATTTTTGTTACACCACATAAGTTGGTGGGTTTGACTTAAACTAAATATGGTGGTCCATCTATATGGTTCACTTGAGATATTTCCATCCTTCTTTGTTGATTCTTCATGAACAAGATCTTTGTATCCTTGGAGAATTTCTTGAATCTTGGTCACAAAACTTCAAAGGGTGATGATGATTCCTTCTAAGTTGTGTTTCCTTAGTCTTCAAGTCTTGAGCAAGATTTCTTGTCTCACTTGTAATCCTTAGTGATATCCAAGGTTGAAGTCCTTGTTGAGAGTAAGGTTGAAATCTCTTGAAGATGTTGAAGTCATTAGAGTTGATGAAGTCCTTTGCACATGGTGAAGTTTGGCCATGGGGAAGGCTTGTCCATCAAGTTTGAAATAGATGAGATGTAGAGTCAAAACCAAAATGGTTGAGGAAAGATTTTACAAGATTGTTTGTACATAAGTTTTGGAACAAATACAACTCCTATTTTTCTAAGGGGTTTTTTCCAATCCAAGGTTTACAAATCCTATAGGAAACACAATGCTCTGATACCATCTGTAAGGTTCCCAACCTTTAATAAGGTGGAGATCCCTGTGTTTACAATGCTAGTCCCTGGATCAATAGCTAGCATCCACATTTAAGATGTAATATCAAGAAACAAAGGTCATAATACAACTTTATAACCAGGAGTAAAATAATTTATTACATCTTACATAGATCATTTGGCTATTACATTACATTGCAGCAGAATATCTATAAGCATGGGGTCCTTCATCTTCAAAGTTCCACAGGCAGACATGTTGGTTGTAGACTTGTAATCCTAATTCACTAATATCAAACAAACCTGCAACATAACAAGTTACAGCCACAAGGGTCAATACATTTGAATTGTATTGGCAAGTGATACTATGGTAGTATAGTGGAGTCTATCATCTATATGCATTTGGCTAAGTGGAGCTTAGGCTTGCTTTGCTCAAAATAGATTTTTTCCTTATCATTTGAAAACACTAAGTTTTTGCTTGACAAAATCTTTCCCAAGGCATCTCCCAATAGAAATTGGTGATCCTTCAATCCCTTGTTCACCCACAAGATTTTAACTTAGAAATTGGGATGAGGAGATTCTTGATAGCTTCCACGTCTTGATACTCAAATTGTCCTTTGCCAGGGACATGGCTAAGTACTTAGATTTTACACTCTGCAGAGGTGGTGCACTTTCCCCACAAGACTTGGTTTCACCAAGACAAGGTCTTTCAGAAGCCTTACCTTAGACCAGAATGGACGCGTTCCAACCTATCATTCCCCTACCACCAACTGTCCATTTGGCTAAGTTATTGCAACCTATATGATCCAGGCAGAGCCCATAATGCCAAGTGGCTGCACTTGAAACTTCTCAACATTTGACATCTCAAATCTCTTTGTTCCTGAGTGGCCATCCACAAGTGAGATACACAAGGTAAACCATAGAAATGGGCCTTGTGAACCACTCAACACAAACCATTCCTTCCATTCCACCCAGGTGATTCATTCACTTAGTTGTTTTATTAAACAAAACACAAGTCCACAGACTTAGAAATATTTCCATAGTATGAATATATATTTCACCCTTTTTTCTACTAGCTAAGCTAAGCATGATAGTAGTAGGAATCTTAACTTAGGAAATTTCTACTAAGGTTTCATCTACTAGGATTTCCCATGGCATAGTTTATACTTAGCAAAAATTCCATGCAAGTCTTACTTAGAAATATCACTAATGCATAGTGAAAATAATGGGACAAAGTATGAAGCATCACTTGCCTTTTTGGTAGAGAATATAGGTTCACTCCTTGTCCTTGCAATACTCACACTCTTCAAATCACTATAATTCAATCAATCAAGGCATAATTACAATCTACCATTCAAGCAAAACATCACATAAAATGATAAAAACAAAGCAATGCATGCAAGCATGCAAAAGGTTGTTTTATTTGTAAAAGTGGTTTCTAATAGGTCATAAACATTTGGAAACACCTATTGGTCATTTTATAAAGTGGCAAAACCATTTGCAAAAGTTTTTACTTCATAAACCATTTTTAAACCAAGTCAATATTTTATGTGGTGAAGAAATGCTTTTAGTAAAGCAATAATTTTATAGGGTACACAAAATATGTTTTCAAAACATAAAACTTGGTGTTTGGGGTCAGAGGGTTTAAATCAAAACATTTCCCAAAGGTTTTCCTCCAAAAACATTTTTAACAATTAAACCATATTTTTATTTGGCTAGAAATGTTTTAATTCAAGGTTTTATTCCTTTGCTCCACCAAATATGTTTTTGAAACTACAAATTGATTCCTAGGGTCAGTAGGTTCAAAAAAAACCATTTGCCAAAGATTTTATCCCCAAAATCATTTTAGAACAATTTTTATATTCTAAACATGCTACACAAGTTTCTGTAAAAACAAACAATTTAACAGAAGCTTTTTACTAAACAAAGTGCATGGTTGGATAGGGCTTGTCTTGCTGATTCCATTGATATAAAATTTGCAAAATTTGGACGTGTGGTTTGAAAGTTATGAATTTTACAAAATTGAACATCTAATAGGAAAGTTTCTGGTTTTTAAAACAGACAGAGGCCATGTGGCTTGTTCCTATTCGCTGGTACCGGTTCGCACGGATCAAGCACTATGAGGCGTTGGATCTAATTTATATCGCACGGCACAGATCGCATACCTCTTCAGCTTTAAGTGATTCTATCTACATCTTATGATCTAAATCCGACGGCGCACAACAGCTGGTCAAGAACTGGCGGCGCAAGCGACGGTGGCTGGCGGCGGCGCGGTCAGACGGCGGCGGAGCTGGCGATAGAGGAGGCAAGGAAGGTGGAGATGTGTCTCACCGTGATCGCCGTGGCACGGGGATGCTCAACCTGCTCGCGTTGGTCGAAGGGGCGCACAAGGTTGATCGGAATTCCTCGCCGGAGATGCTTATTTGTTTATTTGAGTTCAAATAATTCATCTTGAATTATTTGGAAAATATTTAATGTGATTCATAAATCATTTGAATTGGATATTTGTTTTAATTCCAATGGAATTAAGTATAGTTTTAATTCCCTTAAGTTTATTTGGAATATTTATTTTATTTAAATTAATTAAACAACTTTTATTCCACTTAGGTAAATTCCAAAATACTATTTTCTCATGCATTATATAATTATTCTTATTAGAGATTTGTCTTTATTAAAATAGGGATAGAATGGTTAATGTCATTTTATTTTATTTTGGAAATTCTTTATCCTTTTATTTTATTTGGATTTGGATTCTATTCATTCCATTTGCTTAATAGATTAGGCCAAGATTTAATTTGGTCTTTAAATAATCCTTATTTAATATTTCTTTCTTCATCTTATAAAATCCATATCTTTTTATTTATAGATCCAAACTTGGTGATTCTCATTTGTAAAATCCTATTTATTATTTATTTATCCTTTTATTTTAATTAGGATTATTTGCTCACCATTAGGTATGGGTTTTAGATAAGTGTTTTATTAGCTTTGGAGATTACTTTTCCTTATCTTATTAAATTCATAGGATTTTATTTATGGCTCCAAATTAAGTAAAACCGATTTATAGGGTTTAATATATTTCTATTTGTTATTCTTTGAACATTTATAAATGTTTGTTGACAAATTTTTATATGGATCAAATCCATAGGCTTGGAGAAAACTTGGAAATGATTTTATTCCATTAGGGTTTAGGGTTTTGGTTTTATTTTCCAAGTGTTTAAATTTCCAGATACATTTTATGATGAATGCATTTTACTTGATTTGAATTTAGTTGGACTCAAACTTTAATTAATGTTTGTTCAAGATGGGATTTTAAGTTTCCATTTAGAAACAAAAGTTTCTTTTTACCCAAAACTTCAACAACAATTTATTTTGTTTATTTATTTTTCACATAACAAGATTTGGAAAATCTTGGGATGTGACACTTATTCCAAATCTTGTTGACATGGAAAGGCTGCATGGCTTCGCTGCACAGATGCAGTTAGAAGGGGGTGTATGGAGATGGCGATGGTTTTTTGAGGCTGGAGGCTATAGCTCTACGAAAACTTAATGAAAAAGGTTAGATGCAATCGTCTTTAAAAGGGTAGGTCCAAAACCCTAGCCACCGGGCTTAACGAGCAACTATATAGGCGCGGGTCGTATAGATCTCGCCGTATAGTTGGGAAATGACTATAGTTTTTTATTTATCTAAGGCGGTAACAACTATACGGCCATAACTATACGGCCGTAACTATACGGCCGAAATATTTCTTCCCGCCGTATAGTTGGTCGTTAAATTCTCTATATCCTTGCATAAAAATTTGGCGATGCGATGAATAACTATACGACCGCAACTATATGGCTGGAAATGTATTTCCTACCGTATAGTTGGTCGTTAAGGTTACAGTATACATCAAAATTTATCTATTTATTTGGGAATTATTTATTCGTCTGGAACTTAATAAAATACCAAGTTTTGATAGAAAAATGACAACTTAAATTTTCGACCAACAATACGTTCATTGAACGAGATTTTTATCATGACCAAATTTCTTTTATTTCACAAGAGCTTCAAGTGTTCCTTTATTCAATCTCAAACTTAGCTAAAACTTACTTGAAAATTTAAAAACTTACTCATCCCTTTTATTTCATATGGGTTGCCTCCCATAAAGTGCTCTTTTATGGTCTATAGCTTGACCATAGTGTTGCTCACTTCGTCTCGACCTTGTGTTTCTTCTAGTTACCATTCCTTTCATATTTTTTTCAATCAACTCTTCTAGAGTAATTATTCGTACGGTGATTGCACTTATATCTTCTTTTGCATGATAATGCTTCAAGCATTTCCCATTCACTATCCATGAAAGAGAGAGTGTTTTCCCCTAGAGCTTCACTGCTCCAGATACATAAGCTTCTTAAACTCTATAGGGGCCTTCCCACTTTGATCTGAGCTTCCATGGAAATAACTTAAGGCGAGAGTTATAGAGCAAAACTTTATCTCCATTTTTAAAGACTTTGTTTTATATTTTTCTATCAGGCCATCTTTTTATGCTTTTCTTAAACAATCTAGCATTATCGTAAGCCTCCCTCCTAAAATCATCTAAAGCATGTATGTATAATAGACGTTTTTCTCCTGCTGCTTTAAGATCACAGTTTAAGCTCTTGATTGCCCAGAAGGCTCTACGTTCCAATTATAAAGGTAGGTGGGACGCCTTATCGTATACCATTTTATATGGTGTCATACCCATCGGATTTTTAAATGCAGTTCAATATGCCCAAACAGTGTCATTTAGCTTGTATGACTATTCTTTTATTAATTTATCCACCATCTTCTCGAGTATGGTCTTCAGTTCTCTATTAGAGAGTTCCACTTGACCACTTGTTTGAGGATAATATGGTGAAGCAATGCGGTGTGTTACTCCATATTTGCTGAGGATTTCCCTGAAAGTTCCTTTCATAAAATGAGAACCACCGTCAGTAATTAAAAATCTAGGAACTCCAAACCTGGGAAATATGACATCCTTGATCATTTTCACGGAGGTAGATGCATCTACATGATTAGTTGGGATAGCTTCAACCCATTTAGTAACATAATCGGCAGCAACAAGAATATGAGTGTATCCATTTGATTCTATAAAGGGTCCCATGTAATCCATTACCCATACATAAAATGGTTCAATTATAAGACTATAATTCATCGCCATCTCTTGTCTTCTACCTATATTACCTCTTCTCTGGCAAGCATCACAATATTCCACATACCTTTGTGCATCTTTGAACAAGGTGGGCCAATAGAATCCAGATTGAAGTACCTTTTCTGCAGTTCGCCTGCCTGCATGATGTCCTCCATAGGGGCTGCCATGACAAGCTTGCAAAATTGCATTCATTTCATGGTTAGGAACACACTTTAAAATCATTCCATCAGGTCCATGAAGATAAAGAAATGGATCATCCCAAAAGTAATGTCTGAGATCATTAAAGAATCTCATTCCTGTGTTTCTTGTCATACCAGGAGGTACAAATTTTACTACGAGATAATTAGCATAATTTGCATACCACAGATCAACTACTTCAATTTTGCTAAGTATTCTCTCGGAAATGACTCATTTATAGGTACGGGGTCGGTAATTATTCCTTCCATCCTAGATAGATGATTTTCTACTGGATTATCCTTACCCCTCCTATCTACTATTTGTAAATTATATTCTTGTAGTAATAATACCCACCTAATCAACCTAGGTTTTGCATCCTTGTTCATAAGAAGGTGACGCAAAGCTTGGTGATCTGTGTGAATTATTACTCTAGAATTAATAATATAATATCTAAATTTGTCACAAGAAAAAATTATAGCAAGGAACTCTTTCTCAGTGGTAGCATAATTTTTCTGAATCTTATTAAGCGTCCTACTAGCGTAATGAATAACATTTAAATTATTCCCATATCAATGTCTAATATATCTCATAAAGCATAGTCACTAGCATCACACTTGATTTCAAAAGGTTCATTCTGTCGTGGTGGTGGCACGGCAAATGCCATGGGTAGGCTAAAGTATGGGGCCAATGGATGCTAGTGGGATCTGGGGAGGGAAGATGTAGTTGATTCTACACACAAAAGACTAAGGCAAAGATCTTTATTTCTCCTTCCTTGGTCTACAAGTGCTCCTTGAGCTTTATACAGGGAGAAGAGAAGAACTTTACCAGCCTAACGGTACTAAATGAGTCGATCCCTTCTTTAGGGTCCAAGCCTCCCCTTATAAAGGAGAGCCTTGGGTTCCTTTAGGGCTGACGTGGCAAGCATATTCGAGGAATATGCCTGTCCCAATATAGTAGTTCGGCGCCTCCCTTTCCCTGTCGTTCCCCTAACGGCGGCAAGGTTCCAGAGGGCCCCTCCTGCACGCCTCGGGCTTCAGGACTGTCTCCTCCGTGACCTCCTTCTGCCTCTCTGTCGCTCTGCGTCTTTGTCCGTAGCGCTTGGCTTCGCTCAGATTCTCCCTAGCCTGCAGCTAGGGTTTGACTTCAGCTTCTCCTTCTCCTGCAAGCTTTGTATCATTCGGCCCTGCCTCCCGTAGTTCGGCATGTCCTTCATCTGTATTAAGATTACTCGGGCTAACCCAGCCGACTTACGAAGTATCTCGGCCGGGTAATGTCTTGACATTACTATGAGGGTCCTGCCCTTTCCTATCTCGGCCGACCTCTACATGATTCGGCCGGCTCAGACTGTAACTCGAAAACTTAGACGGGGAACATCCTTTCGTCTCTCCCCGTCTTTACCCTATCCGGGGTTATCTCCCCAACATTAGTCCCCGAAGCTGGTATGGCCCCGCCGATAACCTCGGCCGGGTCGTATCAGTTTCACGACACACGTCCTGTATTGTTTCCGAGTTATTCCTTGCTTGTTCGAGGTATTATCGTATCTTCTCGCATATGCCTCGTCCTACGTGTCATCCCCATCATTATTTCTCTAGTTTTTTGTTCCTCTACAGCGTTTACTGACAGGCCACAGTTACCACTGCGCCTGCTGCGCCGGCGCTGCGACGCCTCGTGCGCCGTTTCCGTTCGAGATTGTGACCTTCCTTGTTACCGTGTGGCCCTTGGTGTGGTTCCACTCTACGACGTGTGGTTGTGCGGCGCACACGATCTATACGTCCAACCGCCACACCCACGATCCCACTATCTTGCTAGCGGCTCGGTTATAAAGAGGGGTGCGGCGTTGGAGGAATCACTTTCCCCTTTTCGTTCGCCTGCGCCCTTCTTATTCCTCTCGCTTTCGCGCCCATTCGCAGTTCCGCCGCCGCGCGTTCATCAGAACCTCCGACGGCGAGGACTCCGCCGCGCTGCTCCGTCTGCCTCGTCCGCGTTCGCTAGCTTCGGCGTCGTCGCCGGTGAGTTCTTTCCGGCCGCGTCGCCAAGGCTTTTTCCTAGATTTCTCTGTCTCGATTTTGTATTCGTGCGGCGGTTCCTCCGCTCCTCCACCGCCGTTCCTGTGCAAAATCACGATGGGGCCTTGTAGCTCTAAAATTTCCACTGCCGCTAGTTCTTCCTCCGCCGATCTTTTCGGCGAGCTCATGTCTAGCTCCTTTAGCGGTGCCCTGATAGAGGACGACGATGCTGGCTCTAGGCCCGAGCGAGGCTCGTGGCAGGGCTCCTCCGTCACACGCCGCGAGATCGAGTGGCTTATCCGAACTCGGAGGATTCCCGCCGAGGTCTCCTGTCGCTTACCCGGTAGCGAGTCCTCTCCGGATCTTAGGGAGGGCGAGTATGTAGTTTTTATGTCGCATTTCTCGCGCGGCTTTGGTCTCCCTCTTAGCGACTTTGCTAGAGAGTTTCTCGACTACTTCGGCCTTCAGCCGCATCATCTTCCTGCAAATGCCATCGCTTCTCTTTCTGCTTTTATCTCTGCCTCAGAGGGATACTTCGGCCTATGGCCGTCCATGCATGTCTGGTCGAAGTTCTTCCAGATTCGTTCTAACGTAATCCCTGACAAGTCTCTGCACCCTTCCGAGAAACTGCTTACTCAATGTGGAGCAGCGTCCATTACACCTCGGAGGAAATCCGTATTTCCTCGTGTTACGGGGCTAGAGTCCTGCAAGAAGTGGCACAAGTCCTTCTTTTATGTCAAGAACACAGGAACGGAAGACAAGATTCGGCTCCCTGCATTCTCCATTGGTACGCCCTCCAAGGTGAATTGGACTTATAATCTGAAGAAGAGTCACGCCTTGGCCGAGGCTTTTGAGATTCGGCTTAAAGAGCTGATCCGCGCCGGGTTACGCGGCGAAGATCTGATGGCTACCTTTATCAGTAGCCGAATCTGCCCCTTCCAGAAACGGACACACAAACTCTGCTACATGAGCGGTCCTCTCGACCCCAACCGAGTCTCGACCATGGAGCTGGACAACTATCTCATCTTTAAGCGCGTCCGAGCCATCTTCAAGATGGAGATGCCTGAGGACTGGGCTTGGGGTTTGAAACCATTTACACGCGAGCGTCCTCCTCCCGAAGTAAGCTTAATCAATAACGCTCTGTTTTCCAATTGCTTTCTTAACAGTTTTCGCTAATTTTCCTTTTTCTTGTCTTACAGAGGTTCGCAGAGCAGAAGAATGAGGATGCCGAAGTTTTGTTGTTTCCATGGCCCGCGGACCGGAATACCCCGGATACTGGTGAGCCGGACTCGGAAGAGTTCGTCCCTAAGTCGGATCCTGCCCCGGCTCGCGCTCGTGGCAAGACCTCGGCCCACGAGGAGGAAGGTGATTCGGACGAGGTCCAAGTTCTTGAGGTAGTTGCCGCAATGCCTATTTCTTATGCATTTCCGGCTTCTACTTTCCCAGCTAATCCGGCCGGTCAGGTTCACAACGCCGAGCCTATTGCTTCCCGGCCCCCTGTTACCTCAGGGAAACGTGGGGCTCCTGCTGATGCCTCAGAGGCGGCTCCCAAGAAACGAACGAAGAAATCCGCACTGAATCCTCCCCAGCGCAAGATCATGCCTGGAGTTGCAGGGTAAGTTCCCTTCGCTCATATTTCTTGTTTCTCTCTTTCTGTTTTTTAACCTGATGTCGCTCTCTATTTCCACAGTGCTCCACTTTCCGTTAAGCCCGGCGGTCCTAGCATGACTAGCCGTGTGACTCGGCAGCCGTCTCCTCCGCCTGCCGAAGACACCAGGGTTCCGAGTCCTGCTCGTGCAGCATCTCCTCCAGTTCCGAATCGATCGCCCCCTCACCATGATGCACCTGAGACTTCTCTTGTTGACGTTGACTCCACTCGGCCCTCCGAGATTTCCATGGAACCAGTTGTCTCCTCTGTCAATCCGAGCGTTTCTACCGAGCCTCATTCTACCCCCGCAGTTTCTTTAGTAGCTCCCGCCCCGCCTAATGACGTTAATATCCCGGTGCTTTCTGCGACCGTGATCTCTCCGGATCCTAAAGACATTGTTCCCATTGCCGAGGTATCAGCTCCTGCTGATGCCTCTAAAGCAAGTAAAGCAGTCGCCGCCAAGGCCTCCACTTCCCAGAAAGGTCTTGTTGGCTCTTCTCAGCCGAGTATCGCCGATGTGCTGCGCAAAAGAACTGCTTCCACCAAAACTTCTGTTACTCCGGCCGCCGGTACCCAGCTTGCTCTTCAGAAAAACCCATGCGGCCGTGGTGGTTACGCAGCAGGTCCGGGGTCAAGTCCTAACTCGGACGGCTAGTGGGAACAGCCTCGGCTCGCTGGTGGAATATGCCAATAATTGGAATGCTGCCGATCAGTTTGAGGGTAATCCAATCAATCAGCCATTTCAGCTTTCCGACATTGGCGGCCGCTTGGATCAAGCTGCCAAGATCATCCTTGATACTAACAAGATGAACGAGGTAACTGCTGTTTTGCGGAGTTTTGATTAATTATCCATATGCTACTATACATTCTAGTCCCCGAAACTTGCAGGGAAATAACTTGTTATTTGCTTGAAAGTTTAATAATGCTCTACATAGTTTAATTTTAACTTTAGGGTTCGAATCTGCATTCGACTAGATCTGCCTTAAATCTTGCTTGACTTTCGTTTAGTTGATCTTGGAGTATCCAGCCACCTGGATCCGGGTTAAGTTTTGCTTAATTCGGATATGTTTTGGCTTCGAATATCCAGCCACCTAGATCCGGGTTTAGTCTTGCTTAATTCGGATCTGCTTTAGCTTCGAATATCCAGCCACCTAGATCCGGGTTAAGTTTTGCTTAACTCGGATCTGCTTTAGTTTCGAATATCCAGCCACCTAGATCCGGGTTAAGTTTCACTCAACTCGGATCTGTTTTAGCTTCGAATATTCAGCCACCTAGATCCGGGTTAAGTTTCGCTTAACTCGGATCTGTTTTAGTTTCGAGTATCCAATAATCGTTTACTCCATTGTTTAGGTTGCACATGACCGGCGGGCTGCCGAATTTCAAAGATTGCTTTTCTCGCACTGAAAATTGGAAGAAAAATATGAGAAAGTTCTCCCTGTGGTGATAAAGACTGGTAAGTCGATAATTCTTTTCGTCATTTTCGACATTCTTATTGTTTTGTATGCAAGATGTCGGCTCACTTTTTTGGTGAACAGGTAATATCAATAATCTCAACATTCGTCTTGCGAAGAAAGTCAAGAGCCTGGAAGGTTAGTTTCCCTTTTACCTTACACCTTCCGCTTTTTAAAATGTGAGCTAAGCTTCTTTTATCCCGTTTGGCTTTGGTAAAGCCGAGTTACAAACCCTTGCAGCATCTCACCAAGATTGCACGCCCATGCCTGACGTGATGCTGCATTTTTTAGAACAAAGCGCTACTCATTCGGCGGAGCTGAAAGAAAAGGATGATGAAATAGCTCTCCTGCGCACCGAGGTGGAGGCCCTTAAGCTCTCTCAGAAATCCGAACTATAAAAGGTCGATCAGGAATTCTACGAGGAGAAGAATCGGCTAGCTCTGGAGCTGCAGAAGAATAAAGAACTCCTCGAGGCTGCCGAACTGAAAGCTCGTGGAATGAGCGAGGAGATCGCTCGCTTTGAAAAGAGCAAGATCATCTGGGCTAAAGACCTTCAGATAATGATGAGTTATATTCATTGTAAGTTTCTTAGCACGGCCGGATTATGTTTTTCTCTTTGTCCGTGCTGCCTCCTGACGCATTCGTGTTTTGCGCAGGTCATTTTCCAGAAGCTAAGCCTGTGAGTTCTAAAGCGGTTCTTGCAGCTCGTGCGCGCCGAGGTGTCCCTGTTGACGTTGACTCGGAGTACTCGATGGAAGATTTCCTGGTCGCTGTAGGCGCTGCAGTTGGTCCGATGAAGATTATGGGCAGGGACTTGGTGCAGGCAGCTATCCGGGCCTACCATGTTCTCTGGCCGAATACCTCTGGTACTCCTGATATCAATCAGGTCGAATTGCTGGTGAAAAGATTGATGGCATCTGAGAAGCAACTAAGTCTCTGGAGGGAATCAGCCGGGCGAGCTGGCGCTGATATGGCCCTCACTGTTATCATGTCATGGTATGAAGACATTTCTCTTGATATCCTGAGAAATTTGCGCACAGGTTCCCGTTGGGTTGAGGACCCCACTTTTGTTGCTCTTCGGCAAGCTCGCGCCTTCCAGCTCGTTGAGTATGCCGACGTGCATACCTGGAATGAAGGTCCGAGCTTCCTCCCGAACTCGGACGATGAGGTCGTAGTCGAGGATGCATCAGACAATAACTCGGCTGAACAAGGTGAAGGTGAAGATGATTCGGCTTCTTCTGGTGACTCCAGTTCGAGCTCGGATGGCAACGGTGACGCGCGATTCTCCTCCAAAGGTACTGGGCATTCAACTGCGCAAACTGATGCCCCTCAGCAGCCTCAAGCTTCGGCCGAAGTCGCACCTGGGTCTGTGGAAGGCGAGGCAACCTCGGCCGAGGCTCCGCCTATCTCGGAGCATCCAGCCCCTGACCCAACTATTGCCTCTCCAGCTGAAAACCTTTAAGTTATTTCTTGTCCCTGGTATGCCGGGCGTACGATGTACGTAGAACATTTGTCCGTCTTCTGCATGACCTGAATTTCTTTTGCCGTGTACTGCTGCGACATATATGTTTGTAGTTGTTATAACTTTGTTTAAGTGGGTTTTCGTCCGAATTCTTGCTTTGGTGACCTGCGATTTACTGATTTTAGGATGTATCTTTGTCTTTGTATTCTCGTGGTTTAGCCGATTAATTTGGGTGTGATCTTCGAATATCATACGAGATTGAGCTGATCTTATTCTGAGTGTCGAAGTGTGATACCTTCCTTGTATCAAAGGTTGACTAATACTTTGGAACAATATATGGCAGTCCCCGAGTCACTGCCTATTGTGCCAAATTCTAGTGTGTAAACCAAATTTCAGAAATAATATAAGACCGTTGCCAAGGCGCTGCTCACGGTGCCGAGTTTTAGTGCTCAACATAAAACTGGGGCAACATATGGCAGTCCCCGAGTCGCTGCTCTGGATGCCGAGGTTGAATACATAAGATGAAGTCGAAAGAAGATATGGCAGTCCCCGAGTCACTGCTCTGGATGCCGAGGTTTAATACATAAGATGAAATTGAAATAACATATGGCTGTCCCCGAGTCACTGCTCTGGATGCCGAGGTTCAATACATAAGATGAAATTGAAATAACATATGGCAGTCCCTGAGTCACTGCTCTAGATGCCGAGGTTCAATACATAAGATGAAATTGAAATAACATATGGCAGTCCCCGAGTCACCCTCTGGATGCCGAGGTTTAATACATCATTGGTTGTTGACCTTGAGATATTATGCTACGAGTAAAATGGACGAAGTAAAGCTACATTCCATGGCCGCTTCGTTTCTTCGCTGGCTTTGTCTGCCTTGTTCCTTCCGGGGGATTGAGCGTCGATTAGATAATAGGCATCATTATGCAATGCTTTGCTCACGATGAATGGTCCCTCCCATGGAGGTGAGAGCTTGTGCATACCGGCCGTGCGTTGCACCAGTCGGAGGACTAAATCTCCTTCTTTGAATACTCTTGGATTCACCTTCTTGCTGTGATATCGTCGCAAGTTCTGCTGATAAATAGCTGATCGTGATAGCGCCAGTTCTCTGGCTTCTTCTAGCATGTCAACAGTATCTTGCCGAGCTACTTCATTTATCTCTGAAGTTGTATATTGAGTAACTCTTGGCGAGTCATGTAGTATGTCGGCTGGAAGCACAGCCTCCGCCCCATATACCAGAAAGAATGGTGTATAACCTGTTGATCTATTCGGAGTAGTCCTGAGGCTCCACAATACTGCTGGTAATTCCTCAATCTAACATCTTGCTGACCTTTGCAATGGTTCAACGAGTCGCGGTTTTATTCCGGACAACACTAATCCATTAGACCTTTCCTCTTGCCCATTAGATGCTGGGTGAGCAACAGAAGCAACATCTAATCTTATGTGTTTTTCTCGGCAAAACCTAGCGAAAGCTCCTTCTGAAAAGTTTGTGCCGTTGTCTATAATAACACTGTGTGGGTACCCATATCTTAAGATAATATCTTTGAGGAATTTCACTGCTGTGAGCCCGTCACATTTTTTTATTGGTTTGACTTCATTCCATTTTGTGAATTTGTCCACCATGACCAATATGTGGGTCATCCCCCCTCGTGCCGGCTTAAATGGTCCCACCATATCTAGGCACCACACAGAAAACGGCCAAGTAATGGGTATCGTTTTTAACTCGGACGACGGCATGTGTATCTTGGTTGCATATCTCTGACAACCATTGCATTTTTCAACCAGCTCTTTGGCTTCCTTCAACTCCGTTGGCCAATAAAACCCATGCCTGAATGCTTTGGCTACCAAGGCACGAGATGAGGCATGGTGTCCACATTCCCCTTGATGTATATCTAAGAGGATCTCCTGGCCTTCTGCCGAACTTACACACCTTTGCAATACACTTGTGACGCTTCTTTTATATAGCTCATTGTTTATGATTGTATAAGATTTTGCTCTCCTTACAATCTGTCTTGCTAACACTTCATTATTCGGTAACATCGCATCTTTAAGGAAAAAGAATATGGGTTGCGCCCAGATCGGTGTGATTTTTTCTGGTGCGGTCTCACTCTCTATTTCCATGTTTTCCGCCGACATAGATACCTCGGCTTCCTTCACAATTATGCTTACCTCTGCTGTCCTTTTCTTGGATGGTTCCGAGTTATATTGCTGATCTACCTCCATCGGCACATTATCATCTGCTGAACTTGCCAGAATAAAGATAGATTCGGATTCTGGTGATGGGGTTATCGATGGTTTTCTGAGTTGTTCCAGGGCAATACCCAGTGGAATTGACTGCCTGGTCGATCCCAGTTTTGACAACGTGTCTGCGGCATCATTTTCTGCCCGCGGTATGTGGTGAAATTCACACCCTTCAAAGTATCCACTGATCTTTTGCACATGAAATCTATACAAAGCCATATTATCATCTAACGCATCCCAATTGCCTGAGACTTGCTGTACTACTAAATCCGAGTCCCCATAGCATAAGATTCGGCGTATGCCAATCTCTTTCGCTACTTTCAACCCATGGACCAGTGCTTCATATTCGGCTACGTTGTTTGATGCAGCAAAATGTATTTGTAGTACATACTTCAGCTAATCCCTTTTGGGTGAGGTTAACACTATTCCTGCCCCCAAACCATTTCTTAGTTTGGAACCATCGAAATGCATCGTCCAATAATTTGGGTCTGGTAGTGGCGGCTCATACTGCACCTCGGCCCAATCTACGAAGAAGTCGGCGACCGCTTGAGATTTGATTGCATCTCTCCTATCGAATTGTGGAGCGTACGGTGACAACTCGATTGCCCATTTTGCTATTCGGCCACTTGCATCCTTGTTGCTCAATATGTCGGCTATGGGCGCTTCACAGATCACTTTGATTGGATGCTCTTCGAAGTAATGTTTAAGCTTCTTTGCCGACATGTACACTCCATAAGCCATCTTCTGATAATGCGGGTAATTCTGCTTTGAAGCGGATAACACCTCACTCAAATAATACACCGGCCTCTGTACCGTCTTATCATCTTCGAGTCGTTCTACGACGACTACAGCACTCACTACTCTGTTGGTAGCCGCTATATAGAGTAACAATGGCTCTTTTGATAATGGAGAAGCCAAAATGGGTGCTATGACCAACATCTTTTTCAACTCATGAAATGCACTGTCTGCTTGTGGAGTCCAAATGAACTTATCTGATTTCTTCATTAGTTGATAGAGTGGTAGTGCCTTCTCTCCCAGCCGACATACAAACCGGCTGAGCGAGGCTAGACATCCCGTGAACTTTTGTATGTCATTTAGACACCTTGGCAACTCCATTCTTTCTACCGCCTTTATCTTTGTTGGATTGGCCTCTATACCTCGGCTAGATACGAGAAAGCCGAGTAATTTTCCTGCCGGCACGCCAAATGTGCATTTTTCCGGATTAAGCTTCATTCGGAACCTTCTCAGGTTCACGAAAGTCTGTCGTATATCATCCAGTAGAGTTTTGCTTTCCTTGATTTTGATGACCACGTCATCTACATATACTTGTACATTTTTTCCTATCTGGTCGTGTAGACATTTTTGCATGCATCTCTGATACGTTGCTCCTGCGTTTCGCAGGCCGAATGGCATTGTGCGATAGCAATAAGCCCCGTATGGGGTAATAAACGCAGTCTTTATTTGATCGGCCGGATTTAACGGTATCTGATGAAAACCAGAATACGCGTCTACAAATGACAATAACTCACAACCAGCGGTCGAATCAATGACTTGGTCTATTCTAGGTAATGGAAAAGGATCTTTTGGACACGCCTTGTTCAGGTTCGTGTAATCGATACACATTCGCCATACAATGGCTACATTCGGATCATCTTTCTTATTTTCTACTAGCACTAGATTCGACAACCAATCCGGATACAGCACCTCCATGATGAACCCGGCTACGAGGAGCCGAGCTATTTCATCCCCTATTATTTTTCTCCTGTCTTCGGCGAAGCGGCGGAGAGGTTGCTTCACCGGCCTTGCTCCTGGCCTTACATTCAAATAGTGCTCAGCCAACTCCCTCGGAACACCTTGGAGATCCTGAGTTGACCATGCAAATATGTCCCGATTCTCACGGAGGAAGTTGGTGAGCTATCTTTCCTATTTAGCATCTAGGCCTGCACCAATAGTAACAGTACGCTCTGGGAATTGCTCATCTATCTGAAACTTCTTCGTTTCTTTAGTCGGCTGAAAGGAGACACTTCCATGCGGATTGGCTAGTGCCGGCATATTCAGCTGTGCCGACTGAGCGAGGGCTGCTACCTCCTGAATCCTTCTTTTTTCTCTTGCTATAACCAATGATTCGGCCAAATTTGACCTGGCTGAAGCACACTCCATTGACTTCTTGTAATCCCCTGCTACTGTTATCACTCCTTGTGGTCCGGGTAGCTTCATTTTTAGATAACTTATATGACAGTTGCCCATGAATTTGGCCAACGCTGGCCGTCCGAGTAAAGCATGATAACAACTCTCTAGATCCACCACCTCAAACTCTAAGTTTTCTGCTCTACAGTTATCTCTTGTGCCGAATAACACATCCACTCGGACCTTACCAATGGGTTCACATGAAAGCCCTGGCACTATCCCATGGAAAGTGGTCCTCGTGGATTGCAACATGTTCTGCGATATTCCGAGTTTATGCATGGTATCTTTGTACATGATGTTGATACTGCTTCCATTGTCAATGAGTACTTTTGAGAATTTCACATTGATGCTTGGTCCAACGAATGTTGGATCCAACACGAGTGCATATGATCCGGGATTTGGCATTATCTTGGGGTGATCCTTTATGCTCCAAGTTACCTCCTGATCTGACCAAGGCACATATCTTGGTACTGCAGGCATAACTGCATTTACTTCCATATGCCGGCGCTGCACACTCTGCTTGTCTTGCTGTTCTGTTGTGAACACGCAATAAGACTGATGATGTTCTCTGTAATCATTGCGTCCAGTATTCGCTGGATTTGTCCTTCCATATTGGACTTGGTTCATCACTTGACGTACCGCATCTCTCCGATCCGAGTTATCGTACCTCGGGGGAGGAGGCGGTAACATCAGTTGCTGTGCATTTGCTCCAGTCAACTATGGTTGATGCTGCTGATGTACTTGATGGGGTGCTGCCTGAATACCTACGGGGTTTCCCATTGCATTTTTCATCCATGCACATTGGCGGGTCGTATGGTTGGCTGGCCTGGATGGTTTTGACTTGTGAAATTTGCACGGCTGATCTAACATAGATTCGAACGTGTACTTCGGCCTCTCCTGCCATTGTTTCTTTTGTTCTGGGGTCCACTGTCTTTTTCCTTCATTCCTTAGTGTCCACTGCTAAGGACCATTCTTTTGTCGTTGAGTCGCTCCGTGACTCGGCGGATCTTGCGCTACTGCCGCCACTTGGGCCGAATTATATCTATAATCTGGCCTTTCTTCTCTTCTTCTTCCTCTGAAATCGCTGCGCCTGGATGAACCAGCTAAATATCTTGCATAATGGTCTTGTTGCTCCCGATGATCCGCCGACATTAATTCTGGTTGCGTTGGATCTCCTAATGCGTAGGAGTCCGCTATTCTGATAGTTTCTGCCAATGTGGTCGGCATATCTCTTTGCAGACGTTGCCACAACACGCTGGCATAACGGCATCCATGTGCGAACCAAGCTATTGCTTGAGACTCTATAACTCCTTCACATGAGTTTCTTAGGTTACACCATCGAGTTAAAAACTCTCTATCTGTTTCATTCGGCCTCTGCTTGCACATGGCTAACTGTTGTGGCCTGTTTGGCCTCTTGTATGTGCTGGTAAAGTTGCTGACAAACATTTCTTCAAAATCCAAACAACAGTTGATACTGCCCGCTGGTAGATTATTCAGCCACACCCTAGCTGGTCCTTCCAGCATTTGTGGGACATACCGTACTGCCCATCGTAAGTTTCCACCCGCTATTTTCACAGCAGTGGCATAGTCAATCAACCGGTCTTGTGGTTTGGTACTCCCATTATATGTTTTCGTGCCTCTTGCTAGCTGAAAGTTCGGCACAGGTGGTCGCCCATGATCCGTGGTCCAAAGCATGTCGGACCTGGTGGACCCTGTTCTTCCAACAACTCGGACCGGTATAGCCAGTCCAGCTTCACTCTTGCATCATTTGATGGCAAATCTCTGTACAGAACTCTGTCTTGTATTCCATAGTGGTTATTTCCACCATGGATCGCATATTCCATCTCGGAGTAACCATCATTGTATCTTTCATTCACTTGATTGTGGCGAGCTGGCCTCGTTTCTCTTTCCTGCCGGGGTTCATGCCTTGGTTGCGGGTTGAGTGGCAGTTCTCTCCTTACTTCGACCGGGGTATTGTTCTCATGATTGCCTCTTCCGAGCTCTTCTGCCGAGGTCTCCATTGCCTCGGTTTCCGCCGTCTTTCTCAATACGGCCGGGATTCCTCTCACCACTGTTACCTCGGCTTCCATTGCCTCTGTTCTCATTTGCCTTCCCGGCTATTGCCGGATCATACGGAACAATTTCCTTGTTTCTCTTTCCTGAGGTTACTGCTCTGTCCTTCCGTGCATTATTTTCGGGTGAAGATGCTGCCACCACGGACAAGGCAGGTCCTGCTCCTGCTGAGTGAACCATTCGCGAGGCCCCCGGCCTCGCCGGGTCTGCCCTGAGCATTTCTTCGTTTTGCTGGTTCGCGATGCGCACCAGCTCATTCACTCTTTCTTGCTGTTTCTGCCGGGCTTCGCCGGTCAACCCCTCTAACTCCAATGCTTCGGCATTTGCCGCTCTTAGGTTCTTTGCCGGGGTACTGTACCTCGGCAAGCCCAAATCAACTGATTCCGCCTTATGAGCATCATGCTCTTTGTTGATATCATCTATGAGGTTTTTCCCCCTCAATCTTAATTCGTCCACCCGTTCGGGCGCGACGTCAAGCTTATTAGCTTTGGCATATTCTCGCAGGGTCCTGTTTAAGGACTCCCGCAAGGCCGACACCTTTTTGGCCTCTACCAGCACCTTTTTCCTGATTTCTTCTAATTCTGCCTGAGCATTTGCCGGATCAAGTATCGGCGCTACAGGTGTAGTCAAGTTCTCTATGGTTGCCTGAAGAATGTTCTTTGGCCTTTCCAGAGGTGTCCCTCTTACTCTTGGTGCCTTTGGGGTAGTGTCCTGCACCTTGGTCGGGTTGGTCGCTGGTGGGATTACCTCGGTGGGTAGTGGTGCTGTCTGCCTGGGTGCGCCCTGTACGCCGGTGGAGGGTTCTCTAGTCGATCCGGCAGCCGCTACTCCAGTTTGCACTCCGGCCGCGACCATCACCTCGACGCTGCCTACGGGATGCGCTCCGCGCGGACGGCTCGCAGTGTTAAGAGGTGGTTCTCCTGCAACAACAACTTGGTGAGGATAAATGCCGGAGATGTCGATGCCGACGTAGACCCTGTGCCCGCCCAGGCTGACGAAGACACCGTTGCGCGGGGGATTTTTTCCCCTGAAGCTGCCCGCATTGTCGCTGACGTAGTCACAGAGATCAAACCTCTGGACCAAGCCAGAAACAACGCGCTCGCCCGTGTTGATGAAGTTTCCCGTCCGGATCATAACTCCAGCTAGCACCGCTGCTGGCCCCACGGTGGGCGCCAACTGTCGTGGTGGTGGCACGGCAGATGCCATGGGTAGGCTAAAGTATGGGGCCAATGGATGCTAGTGCGATCTGGGGAGGGAAGATGTAGTTGATTCTACACACAAAAGACTAAGGCAAAGATCTTTATTTCTCCTTCCTTGGGCTACAAGTGCTCCTTGAGCTGTATACAGGGAGAAGAGAAGAACTTTACCAGCCTAACGGTACTAAATGAGTCGATCCCTTCTTCAGGGTCCAAGCCTCCCCTTACAAAGGAGAGCCTTGGGTTCCTTTAGGGCTGACGTGGCAAGCATATTCGAGGAATATGCCTGTCCCAATATAGTAGTTCGGCGCCTCCCTTTCCCTGTCGTTCCCCTAACGGCGGCAAGGTTCCAGAGGGCCCCTCCTGCACTCCTCGGGCTTCAGGACTGTCTCCTCCGTGACCTCCTTCTGCCTCTCTGTCGCTTTGCGTCTTTGTCCGTAGCGCTTGGCTTCGCTCAGATTCTCCCTAGCCTGCAGCTAGGGTTTGACTTCAGCTTCTCCTTCTCCTGCAAGCTTTGTATCATTCGGCCCTGCCTCCCGTAGTTCGGCCTGTCCTTCATCTGTATTAAGATTACTCGGGCTAACCCAGCCGACTTACGAAGTATCTCGGCCGGGTAATTTCTTGCCATTACTATGAGGGTCCTGCCCTTTCCTATCTCGGCCGACCTCTACATGATTCGCCCGGCTCAGACTGTAACTCGGAAACTTAGACGGGGAACATCCTTTCATCTCTCCCCGTTTTTACCCTATCCGGGGTTATCTCCCCAACACATTCCATTTTGGAGGCTACATGATAGGTGCTGAAACTAATTTGTTTTTAAGATTTTCGAAAGCTGCAATGCAGTCATGGTCTATATAAAATGGAGTTTCTTTATCAAGAAGGTTTATGAGAGGCATAGCTATTTTAGCAAAATCCTGTATAAAACGCTTGTAAAACCTGCATGTCCCAAAAACATCTTTAAGTTTTTAATGTCTTGAGGTATGGAGATTTTCTATAGCACTTATGTTGGTCTTATCTATTTCTATGGGCATTTTCTGAAACCTTATGTCCAAAAAGTTTACCTTCTCTTTCCATGAATCGGCATTGCTCCCAATTCAAAACTAAATTTGATTGCCTGCATCTCTGCAAAACCTTGGTTAAATTGTGAAGACAATTATCAAATGTTGTTCCACAAACAACGAAATCATTTGTTAGAACTTCCATAGTCTTCTCAACAAGATGATCAATTTTTTTAAAACACATCCTTGAAAGGTTGCAGCTGCATTACATAACCCAAACAAGATTAATCTATAAGACTAAGTACCATAAGGACATGTGAAAGTTATTTTCTCTTGATCTTCGGGATGTATAGTAATTTGAGAATAACTGGAATAACCATCAAGAAAACAAAAATAAGAACTATTGCTTAGTCTTTCTAAAATCTTATCCATGAATGGTATAGGTTTGTGATTTTTTTGTGTCTCATAGTATAGTTTTCTAAAATTGATGCACATGCGATACCCAACAATAGGCCTTATAGGGATTAGTTCGCCATCCTCATTCATTGCAGCATCAAGACCCCTATGTCTTGGTATGCAATGAGCTGGGCTAACCCACTTACTATCAGAAATAGGATATATTATGCCTACATCTAATAAGCGTAAAACTTATTTTCTCACTACTTATTTCATTTTCAGATTAAGCGTTCTTTGTGTGTAAACTACAGGTACATCATCTTCAAGCATGGCAATCTGATGTGTCACAATGGATGGATCTATTCCTTTAATATCACTTAGAGTATACCCAAATGCTTCACGTTGTTTGATCAAAACTGAAATAAGTTTATTTGTTTCCTATAAATTTTTACTAATAATAACAGGACATTTGTTTTCATTATCTAAAAAATCCATACCTCATATTGTCTGGAAGTCATTTTTAATTCAATTGGCAGAGGTTCTTCGTCACCTTTTCTTACCAGTTCTTCATAGTAATGTGGGTTTTATGCTTCCAGAATGGAGTCAAGGTAATCATCCATGTCTTCTCTTCCCTCATCATCTAGTGCCTCTTCCCAATTAATTAAGCTCCTTTCTAATTCATCTTGGGGAGTGCTGAAATGAATTGCGGCTAGCTCGGCAATTGTTTTCTCTTCCATGTTATCTTCTATTTCATATGGCCTCTTTTTAAGTTGGGCGAAGGGGAACGTCATTTCCTCCTCTCCAAACATCATGGAAATAGTCTCCTCCTTATTATCTATTCGAGCTTTAGTTATAGAGACAAAAGGCCTGCCTAAAAGAATAGGACAAAAAGTATCTCGAGGCATATCAACAATATGAAAATCGAGAGGGTACATGAGTGGTCCAACAAAAACATAGATATTTCGAATAACACCTTCTGGTTTAATATTAGTTCTATTAAACAATTTAATAGTGGTGTCTACCAATTCCACATATGTATTATTTAAATTGTAGCGAAGTTCCTCATAAAGCGATGAAGGCATAATATTTATAGTGGAAACCGGCTCACAAATTCCGTATAAGCAAGTTTCTCCACAATATATAGGAGTCATGGGTTTAGAAGTTTCTTTACCTTGTATCTTACCTATAATGAAGTATGAAGTTTTAGAGTCTAGCATAACTATTTCATTTTCCACAATTCGTGCCTCCATAAGATCCTTGAATATAACAATATTTGCATTGGTAGCTTCGTGGTTCCTTTCTGGTTTCTTTGATCTTCTCTTTATACGTTCTTCCTCCCTGTACTTATTCTTTATATTCTCTTGAATAGGTTCAGAGGAGAACTCTACTAATGACACATCCTCTCTTGATAGTTTCTTTTCTTCTAGGGGTTTGTGAGGCTCCCATCCTGCAGGTACCTGTAAATGCCCTGCACAATTCTCAATAATTTTCTTTACCGAATAAGAATCAATACCGAGGGTTTTAATCATCTCCCCATTCCTTTCATCTGCAAGAAAATCGTTAACACAATCATATTCACAAGAACCTTTCATATCGCTCTCCTCATTTTTAAGACTTTCCGTTGTTTCTTTCATTTTCATTATTAATTTCCAAGCTTCATCATAAGTATAATATAGGAAACTACCATTAAAAGTGGTATCTAGGTTTTCTGTATTTTTATTGTTAATCCCTCCATAGAAAGTATGGGTAATTAATCAATCAGGCAAACGGTGATGGGGGCAATTATCTAGATAGCTTTTATACCTTAGATAACCTTCGTATAAACTCTCATTAGGATTATTTTTGAAACTAATAATTATACCTCTCATCTTATGAGCTTTGCTTTCTGATTAATATTTTGACAAGAATCTGGTTGTCAAATATGTCCACGTCCTTGGTGCTTCTGCACAAAAGGATCTATACCAGTTGCAAACATTATTAGAGAGAGTTTGTCTAAACAACTAGATTTTAACCTTATCGAGATCACAATCATCAAATATAAAGGAACCAATAACATCTTCAAAGAATTGTAAGTGTCCATATGGACTCTCTTCATGGGTTCCTGAAAACATTTTAGAGTTAAGTAACTTAAATAATACATGATGGATCTCAATGCCATCGGGGTTTATACTTCTATTGACAGTTATAAAAGCGTCCATGGGCGAACCCATATTCCTTACTGCCTCAAGCAGCATTAAATGTTGAGTGTTGTCCATTGTTGTGGTCCTGCAACTCAAATTAAAAATTAGTACAACAAAAGTAAATAACGAAAAGTAAAGTAACTTATAGCGCTAAGCTCCCCGGCAACAGCGCCAGAAAATAGCTTGATGACTGCAAGCGCACAGATCATTTGTAGCTAGTTTCGAAATAAAGATATCGATCCCACATGGAGCAGTAGACAAAAGACTAAAATGCTTTTAACTAAAACTAAACAAAGTACTTGAGGAATAATTCTAAGATGCAAGAAAGTAGAATTGTTTTCGGGCTTTTGGTTGGTTGAAATAGTAAAGTAATGTAAAGTAAAACTTAATGCAGAAAAGAGTAGTCGCGTGTGTAAGAAAGATTGAAACTGCAATAGGGGAAAAGCGTTCTCAGGGAGTGGTGGATACACCTCTAGCAATTTAGACTAAGTGATTAAGATTATTATAACGAATATTCTCATGATATGCATGTATGTGGGAGGAGCTCCATATATGTATGATAAGGCAACAACCACTGCTCACACCACCCTCCATAACCACAGCTGACAGATAAACAACATCAATCATATTATCCCGCTATTAAGGGATTTCTCCTACGGCATGGACATGGCTTAATGAGTTCTCCTTGATTCCCCAAGTTAGTACGTAAAGGATGACAACGACTTTATAATCACAGTAAGTGATACCATCTCTGCGTGTACCAACAAGTAATCCCCTTCATCAAGTCCTCGCGAGAGGCAAATATTAAGGAGGTTCACAACTCCCAACATCAAAATGAAGACAATTAACAAATATATATAATGATGTATAACATAATAATCTCTATTTCATATCAATCATATACTAGGGTTTCTCCATCTCCCCAAGAACTAATGATCTACTCAGACATGGAGGCAAACAACATCATGACAATGGTAATAGAAACGATTATTAATGAATAGTACTTGTATAAATCCACAACTGGTGTAAGAATTACAACAAGATATGGATGGGATGGATGGAGATGATGGTGGTGATGAAGATGCAGCGGTTAATGAAGATGGAGATCGATGCCTTGGCCTCCCAGATCTGCTTAGGGCGAAGATGGATCCCTAGGGCAAGTTCCCCCTCTATATCCCTTTCGGAGGTGAGGTTTTTGGTGATTTCTGGGTGTTCTGTATGTCGTCTCCCCGAACCAGTTGGACGGGGTGAAACTATTTGAGGAGGCGGAGGCGGCGCCAACTATACGGCCGCAACTATATGGCGGTGGCCCGTATAGTTGGTCGTCAACTCTTCTGTGTCCTTTGCTCGCTTCGGGTTTTCTTCTAGTATTATTAATATTTTCCAAATAAGCGATTTACGTAGTTTTTGACTCCTTTTCACTCCAATATAACTGCTCCAAGAATTGTGTCCATTGGATCCATCATCTGATCTGATCCTGGTGAAAATTAACATAAAAAGTGCGTGCGAACGCTGTAAAATATCAAGATCCTACATCTACAATGAAAAATAATAACCTAAAACATGATGCAAATATGCACTCATCACGTGCAACACCCCGTCCACTTGGCCCCGGGGGTGTCACTCCTGGTAGCTTAATAGGATATCTAGACTGGCCCTACAGACCAACACTAGTCTTTTCCATGCATTTTGTCCTCACTCATGCGCACTTGGTACCCACTTTCTGGTCGGTCACCCATCCTAAAATTGCTCTAAGCCAAGCACGCTTAACCTTAGAGTTATTTTCGAATGAGCTTCCGGAAAAGAAGTTGCAACTTGTTGGTATGAGTATCCTATCAATTTTATTAAGTCATGTGCTTGGATCTCACATACACCCACCCTTTAGAAGATCTATGCCCTCATCGATCGAGGACACCCTAGAAATGTTCCCTCTTGGCACGCGTATGTGCGTCCAGTGCCGACACATGTGCCATGCCATGTCCACTTCAGGCCACACATGCCATGCTCCACATGTCCCACTAATGACACGCGTATGCGCGTCCAGTGCCGGCACATGTGCCATGCCGTGTCCACTCTGGGCCACACGCATCATGCTCCACATGTCCCGCCACTAACCCGCACACACCCGTTTAACCGCGAGAATCGGCTCTGATACCACTTGTAACACCCCGTCCACTTGGCCCCGGGGGTGTCACTCTTGGTAGCTTAATAGGATATCTAGACTGGCCCCACAGACCGACACTTCTTTTCTGTGCACTTTGTCCTCACTCATGCGCACCCGGTACCCACTTACCGGTCGGTCACCCATCCTAGAATTTCTCTAGGCCAAGAACCCTTAACCTTAGAGTTCTTCGAATGAGCTTCTGGAAAAGAAGTTGCAACTTGTTGGTATAAGTATCCTATCAATCCTATTAAGTCATGTGCTTGGATCTCACATCACGTACCAAGCCTATCGAAAGGGTCGAGGATTCCGACAATTCAACAGGTTTGAAACCGCAAAATGTTAAACCCACTTCCATTGCGCCTCCCTGCACAGGGTTGTTTCGGATGGCACAAGACATCACCTCATAAGTTGCCTTTCCCTTTTTTACTTATTTCCTTGACCTGAAGATGGTTATTTGACAAAATTTCTTGTTCTGCCAGGAGTGACGAGGATAAGGATGCCTCTCCGAAGTCGCCAACTGGTGCTGCTACTCAATCCCTTTCTGCGAAGTCCATGGGCCAACCAATGGGTGCAGCCAATATTTTGGAAAAGGTTGTTGCCAAATTGGACCCGGAGGATACGGCATCGTCACCCCCAGATCCACCATTGAAAAATAAGAAATCCTCAGGCAAGGGTGTGGCGATAGCCAAGCATCCCTCAGAGCCTAACATGAAAGATGCGAGTAACTTGCTATTTTTATTTCTCTGCACCTGAGTGACTTTGTCTTTTGTGTGTAGCCGCTGATGCACCAGATGGTTGAGATGGACTCTCGCTTCATCAATATCCTCCATGAAGCCGAAGAATCCAAAGGTTTAAACTCTCACATTTTCACTAGATTTTCTTTACCCGAATTTTTTGTTTACCTGATGATCATCTTTTGACATAGTTGTTGCCGCAAAATCTGCGGTTTTTTGGGACCAAGCGCTTAAATGAGTGGATGAGCTGGAGGCTGAACTAAAAAAGACAAAGTTGTTTCTTGAAAAAGCTAAACAAGATGCCACTGCCGAAGCTGAATCATTCCAAAAGAAAACCAAAGACGCAGCAGTGCGGGATGAGGATCTTCCCCTTCGCGTTGAATCTTTGAACTCCCCCCTTACCCTAAACCCTATATGTCTTTTTTGGGTTGTATTTTCATGGAGCTTTCTGCTTTTATAGAGTTCCTGAAATATTGCCCTTCTTTGCAGAAATAACAGGCCAATCCGTGACCTTGAAAAAGGATCTTAGATCCGATCCATTGCTGGATGCCATTGGTACTTTGGAGGCTAACAACGTTTGTGGGTGTAATGTTTTGATTCAATCCCACTATGCTTTCAAGACTCTTCACACCGAGATATTTCCTGAAAAGGATGTACCCGCCGATCTGAATGATCTGACGGCTATTTTTCTTGCTGATCTGAACCCATTGATGGGGTATAGTATGACGCAGGCAAAGAACAACGCAGAGATTTAAATGGTGCCGGTGCTAGCCTATGGCGACAATGTAGCACCCCGAGTAAAACCACTACTAGAAAACCGCTCGTTGTTTTGTTTGTGTATCATCATGCCTGCATCATCTTGTCATCATGCATATTTAAACTTAAAACTATTTTATAAAAGCATATCTTTATTTTCTACATATCCCCTTCTTTGTTTCAAATTATAAAACCCGGGGCTTCTGAATATTTTATTTGTCTAAAAATCTAATTACAATGTTTTGTTTTAAACAAATAAAATAAAATAAATAATAAAGCTTGTTTTTATAAACCCACTAGGGGAGGCAGTCCAGCCCAACCGGTCAGACCATCTACTACCAAAAATAAACCCTAAGCCTGCACCCAAGACCAAACCCATCCCCTCCAACCCTAACCACCGGCTACCCCTCCACCCCGCCGCCACCCTCTGCAACACCACACGCGAGCCACACCTCACCAATCCCGCTAGCGACAACCGTCCTGGCCCACTCCATCTCGATCCCCACCCGCGTCGCCAGAACGCCATCCCCGCTCCCTCCCCAACCCGTGCCTCGCACCGGCCCTCTTCTTCCCCTCCTCTCCACCTAGCCCCGATGCGCCTCGCTCGCCTCTCTGCTTCGACGGCGCCTCCCTCTTCTCCTCCCCGAGGTCGCCCCTCCCTCGCCTTGCGCGCTTGCCCCCGACCTCCTCCTGTCTGCTCTCCCGCAGCCGTGCGCGTCCACGAGCAGTCCCGCGCCTCCAACCGCCTCCTCCGTCGTGCTCTGCGTGACCCCCGAACCTCCATCGGCCTCTCCCCTCGTCGCCTGTGCTCCGCCGCCAGGGGCCGACCCCAAGAAGAGCGCAGGTCCACCTTGTTCTGCCTACCCGCCTCGGTTCCTGTACCGCCTCTTCTCCTCCTGTCTGCGCCAGCGCCTCGAGGCCACCCTTTGTCGTTGTGGTCGCACCCGCCTCGCCCGAGCAAGCCGGCCGCAGCAGCAACCCACCTCTCCTCCCTACAACCCTCTACCTCGGGCCCCGCCTTCCTCGGAATCCCACCTCATCCGCCCTCGCTGCGACCTCCGGCGCCCGCGGCCTCTAGCTCGACCTCGACCCGCGACAAGCACCTCCGCGCCACAGGCTTGTCTCTTCTCGAGTACTAGCTGTTGCTATTTGAGGTGTTGTTGCGAGGATGTGGTGATGTGTTTATTGATGAAGTTTAGATGGCCGTGTGCGTGTGAAGATACTGCATGTATGCGTCGGGAAGAACACATCTGATAATTGTGGTGATAATTTGGAGAGAGTGTCGGTACAGTGAGGATTTACATAATGCCTGTACCGTGCCCGTGTTGGTGCGGTGGCCACTAAGGTTCACCCGAAGACTGTTCCAGCGCCAAGATCCTCCGGAGCCCTCTAGCACCTGAAAAGCCAGATCTCCAAGTACGTCGACATAGAAAACCCCAAGATCTCCTTCATGGAAATCGAAGCCCGACCCCGGAGATCCGAAGTCTGAACCCCGGAACCGACTTCGTGTTCTTCTTCACGGACGCCAAGACCTGTTCCTGGAGGCGAAGATCGATCCCCACCGACCCCGTCGAACCCCAAGATCGTCGGACCAATGTGTGACCCCTTTATCCGAGCCCTATTTTATAAATCAACATCTATATGAATTGTTGCATACAATTATTCATTCTTGCACACATCTCATGTGGTTTGGAGGCATTATGCAGATTCACCTAAATTAAATATGGGGTCCACATGCGGGCAATTCTAGTCTTATATTAGCCCCATTTAAATTCGTGTAGCGAACCGATGATATAATCTTGCCTTGTTAATACAATATTTAAATTGCGGGGTATCTAAACAACATGAACCTACTAATTAATTATCGGGACCCTGGTTCCATTTAATATTGCCTAATTGCATCGTATCCTTGCCATGCCATATATCATACATGCATCATGCCCGATCTTTTGCCGTAGTATTAAATAGTGCATCCGGTGTTTCTTCTAGTGCTTTGCTTATTCACGGATTAGGCCGATGAGTGGATGCGAGTGTCGACCCGATCTTCGGATGAACCTTCAGCAATGTTTTTCAGGCGAGCATTCTCCCCTTTCTACCTATCTTACTTTTATAGTATTTATTCCCTCATGTTGATCTATTGCTATCTGTGTTGCGATTCTCTAGTTTTCGTACCCGTGATATCCCTTGCAGCCTCATATTGCCTTGGACACATCCTATTACCTGTTGTTTGGTAGATAGTTGGACTTGCGCGTCGTAGTCACCTGCTCAAGTGCTGTTGCGTGTCGTCCAGTACCATGGTTGTTGGAAGGCTGCCATATGCTTTATGTTGGAGATGATCATGGCTTTAATTATTGTTTAATAACTAAAAGTGAAAGTAGGTAAATGCAGAGGCACCGGTGGGTAATAGACAATATTTGGTTTCTAACCGCTCACTGGTGTCCCGTAGGACCCCGAGTTCTTGACACCTGTTCCGAGATCGAGCGTGCTAACCACAGGTGGGGTGTGTGGGCACCCCCATCGATTAGTACCTGATTTCAAAGTATTGTACCGGGGGCCACAAAGTAGTTTGAGGCTTTATTACTATCCTGTACTTATGCCATGCTTTACTACTTTATTTACGATTGCGCGTGGAGCGCCTGTACTGTTTTGGATCGCGGCACGATTTCGCGGTATCGACAAGCCCAGTCACACTTTCGGGCTCCCAGTCGTTTACAGCCGTTCTCGCAAACCCTGGGTCCGTCTCGGAGACCGGCCGACTTCGTTACGGGTAGCTTAGTGGGGTGGCCCCCCATGTGCTTGCTTTGGGTCTGGGAAACGTCGTGTCCGAAACCCCATCGACATACCGTTGGGTGTATGTTTTGTGATCTTGTACCTACCTGATCTGACAACAAGGGTGTAGGTGCGTGTGGAAACTTTAGTGCACCCCTGCAGGGTTAAATCTTTTCGAGAAGCCGTGTCTGCGGTTATGGACGACTTGGAGCATAGTTCTCGATCATAGACAACTATAACTAAAGTTTACTGTTATAACTTGAATTGTATCCAATATGACTAGTAATTAGCTTAACTACAACAGAGTGGCTAAATAAACGTACCAACAACTGCTGGGTTTGGGATATCTCATGCTAATTATATCTGACTAGTAAGTGTCACAACTACAACAGAATGGTTAAGTAAAAGTGCCCAATGCTTATTATATCAGGATGACTATCTATACCTGACTAGTAATTGCTGCAACGATAACTGAATAAATAAAACTGCCAACTGTGTGAGTTCCTCGGTTGACTTCCTCTTTTGGTATTGAGGGGGAAATTCCAGGATGGGTATGCTTGGTGATAGTTAAAGGTTGGATCCAAATAGTTCTTTCTTATCTCTATCTGATAGCCGCCAGTTGTATTGAGTCTATATAGGTTGTTTAGTGCATGCTGCGCTGCCGCTTCAGTCCACCATATCTATGTAGGCGAGGACCGCCGAATTCTAGTCTCGCCGTGTACTGGCCTCAGTACTGACCGCTCTCTTTTTCCTTTGCCCTTTGTCGGCACCCCTTTTGTTTAATCAGGTTTTGAGATCGACGTCGTTAGCAGGGTTACCCTTCCGGCTTGGCCTGGGCAGGGTTATGGACGCCATTGGTTATTCTTCAGGGCTCTTAGCCCAATTTGCATCTTGTCCGTACTCGGACGTTGTATCGTTTTCAAGGTGATTTGGATCTTTGTACTGTATATTGTATTCTTGACTCGATGAGTTGCTGTTGTATATATCTGTTTTGTGGGTTCCATCGTGGACTAATGTGTAATGATATTACTTCATTTTCCACCCGCACGCAAGTGCCTGGTGGGCACCTTTGAATCGTTTCTATGCGGGTTTGGCGGGATTCGCTAAGACTTGCATAGGGCCGATTCTGAGGGTGTTACAGAGTGGTATCAGAGCTCAGCAGTTACGATACCCCACTGGTCCAGTCTGTAGGATAACCTAGCTAACGGACGTTGTAGAGTGTCAAAACTATTTTGGAAAATCGGTTGGATAGATCTGATTAGGTCTGCTTTTACTCCTTACCCCCTGCTATTCTCCTCTTATCTCGACGTGTTTTGGATCTGCTCTCTTATCTTTTCTTCGAGTCCAGGATTTTTCGTGGTTCTGTTTCCGTCGTACCTTTAGGGTTTCGCTTCCATCCTCTGTTAACGGTGCTTGAACATTCGGCATTCATGCTATCTGATGAATCTTTCATCTGTTGTACCTTTCAGTGGATCGAAAATTCACTAATTTTTTTGTTTGTATCCTCCGGTGTTTTCTGATATGACGAAGTCATCTGCATTAGATCTGGTGAGAATCTCCATCCCTCCTTTGTTTCCGAACCTCGCTTGTCGAGATCTACAATCTGAATTCTGAGAGTTGGTTGCATAATTCTCCTATTCATGTACAGAGTAATGCGTTGAGTGCGGGATGGAGTCGCGACCATACCACTACTCTTATCATTCGCTTTCATATATTGAATGGTGGATCGATGCAATTCTTACTACGAAGTTAGAGGTAGCCTTACCTTTAACTTCGTCTGTTGTTTATCCGGAGTGTTCTCTTGACGAACAAGATCAACGACCTCTTGTTGGTGGTGTCGCCGATTTCAAAACAGAGAAAGAAACCTTGTTAGTGGTGTCGCGAAGATCTACATGAAGCGAGAAGTTCCGATCGTCGGCCTTTCCCCGTATCAGGAGGCGGATCTCGAGGACGAGATCCATTGTTAGTGGTGTCGAATTGTAGCACCCCGAGTAAAACCACTACTAGAAAACCGCTCGTTGCTTTGTTTGTGCATCATCATGCCTGCATCATCTTGTGATCATGCATATTTAAACTTAAAACTATTTTATAAAAGCATATCTTTATTTTCTACATATCCCCTTCTTTGTTTCAAATTATAAAACCCGGGGCTTCTGGATATTTTATTTGTCTAAAAATCTAATTACAATGTTTTGTTTTAAACAAATAAAATAAAATAAATAATAAAGCTTGTTTTTATAAACCCACTAGGGGAGGCAGTCTAGCCCAACCGGTCAGACCATCTACTACCAAAAATAAACCCTAAACCTGCACCCAAGACCAAACCCATCCCCACCAACCCTAACCACCGGCTACCCCTCCACCCCGCCACCACCCTCTGCAACACCACACGTGAGCCACACCTCACCAATCCCGCTAGCGACAACCGTCCTGGCCCACTCCATCTCGATCCCCACCCGTGTCGCCAGAACGCCATCCCCGCTCCCTCCCCAACCCGTGCCTCGCACCGGCCCTCTTCTTCCCCTCCTCTCCACCTAGCCCCGATGCGCCTCGCTCGCCTCTCTGCTTCGACGGCGCCTACCTCTTCTCCTCCCCGAGGTCGCCCCTCCCTCGCCTTGCGCGCTTGCCCTCGACCTCCTCCTGTCTGCTCTCCCGCAGCCGCGCGCGTCCACGAGCAGTCCCGCTCCTCCAACCGCCTCCTCCGCCGTGCTCTGCGTGACCCCCGAACCTCCATCGGCCTCGCCCCTCGTCGCCCGTGCTCCGCCGACAGGGGCCGACCCCAAGAAGAGCGCAGGTCCACCTTGTCCTGCCTACCCGCCTCGGTTCCTGTACCGCCTCTTCTCCTCCCGTCTGCGCCAGCGCCTCGAGGCCACCCTCTGTCGTTGTGGTCGCACCCGCCTCGCCCGAGCAAGCCGGCCGCAGCAGCAACCCACCTCTCCTCCCTGCAACCCTCTACCTCGGGCCCCGCCTTCCTCGGAATCCCACCTCATCCGCCCTCGCTGCGACCTCCGGCGCCCGCGGCCTCTAGCTCGACCTCGACCCGCGACAAGCACCTCCGCGCCACAGGCTTGTCTCTTCTCGAGTACTAGCTGTTGCTATTTGAGGTGTTGTTGCGAGGATGTGGTGATGTGTTTATTGATGAAGTTTAGATGGCCGTGTGCGTGTGAAGCTACTGCATGTATGCGTCGAAAAGAACAACATCTGATAATTGTGGTGATAATTTGGAGAGAGCGTAGTGTCGGTACAGTGAGGATTTACATAATGCCTGTACCGTGCCCGTGTTGGTGCGGTGGCCACTAAGGTTCACCCGAAGACTGTTCCAGCGCCAAGATCCTCCGGAGCCCTCTAGCACCTGAAAAGCCAGATCTCCAAGTACGTCGACATAGAAAACCCCAAGATCTCCTTCATGGAAATCGAAGCCCGACCCCGGAGATCCGAAGTCTGAACCCCGGAACCGACTTTGTGTTCTTCTTCACGGACGCCAAGACCTGTTCCTGGAGGCGAAGATCGATCCCCACCGACCCCGTCGAACCCCAAGATCGTCGGACCAATGTGTGACCCCTTTATCCGAGCCCTATTTTATAAATCAACATCTATATGAATTGTTGCATACAATTATTCATGCTTGCACACATCTCATGTGGTTTGGAGGCATTATGCAGATTCACCTAAATTAAATATGGGGTCCACATGCGGGCAATTCTAGTCTTATATTAGCCCCATTTAAATTCGTGTAGCGAACCGATGATATAATCTTGCCTTGTTAATACAATATTTAAATTGCGGGGTATCTAAACAACATGAACCTACTAATTAATTATCGGGACCCTGGTTCCATTTAATATTGCCTAATTGCATCGTATCCTTGCCATGCCATATATCATACATGCATCATACCTAATCTTTTGCCGTAGTATTAAATAGTGCATCCGGTGTTTCTTCTAGTGCTTTCCTTATTCACGGATTAGGCCGATGAGTGGATGCGAGTGTCGACCCGATCTTTGGATGAACCTTCAGCAATGTTTTTCAGGCGAGCATTCTCCCCCTTTCTACCTATCTTACTTTTATAGTATTTATTCCCTCCTGTTGATCTATTGCTATCTGTGTTGCGATGCTCTAGTTTTCGTACCCGTGATATCCCTTACAGCCTCATATTGCCTTGGACACATCCTATTACCTGTTGTTTGGTAGATAGTTGGACTTGCGCGTCGTAGTCGCCTGCTCAAGTGTTGTTGCGTGTCGTCCAGTACCACGGTTGTTGGAAGGCTGCCATATGCTTTATGTTGGAGATGATCATGGCTTTAATTATTGTTTAATAACTAAAAGTGAAAGTAGGTAAATGCAGAGGCACCGGTGGGTAATAGACAATATTTGGTTTTTAACCGCTCACTCGTGTCCCGTAGGACCCCGAGTTCTTGACACCTGTTCCGAGATCGAGCGCGCTAACCACACGTGGGGTGTGTGGGCACCCCCATCGATTAGTACCTGATTTCAAAGTATTGTACCGGGGGCCACAAAGTAGTTTGGGGCTTTATTACTATCCTCTACTTATGCCATGCTTTAATGCTTTATTTACGATTGCGCGTGGAGCGCCTGTACTGTTTTGGATCGCGGCACGATTTCGCGGTATCGACAAGCCCAGTCACACTTTCGGGCTCCCAGTCGTTTACAGCCGTTCTCGCAAACCCTGGGTCCGTCTCGGAGACCGGCCGACTTCGTTACGGGTAGCTTAGTGGGGTGGCCCCCCATGTGCTTGCTTTGGGTCTGGGAAACGTCGTGTCCGAAACCCCATCGACATACCGTTGGGTGTATGTTTTGTGATCTTGTACCTACCTGATCTGACAACAAGGGTGTAGGTGCGTGTGGAAACTTTGGTGCACCCCTGCAGGGTTAAATCTCTTCGAGAAGCCGTGTCCGCGGTTATGGACGACTTGGAGCATAGTTCTCGATCATAGACAACTATAACTAAAGTTTACTGTTATAACTTGACTTGTATCCAATATGACTAGTAATTAGCTTCACTACAACAGAGTGGCTAAATAAACGTACCAACAACTGCTGGGTTTGGGATATCTCATGCTAATTATATCTGACTAGTAAGTGTCACAACTACAACAGAATGGTTAAGTAAAAGTGCCCAATGCTTATTATATCAGGATGACTATCTATACCTGACTAGTAATTGCTGCAACGATAACTGAATAAATAAAATTGCCAACTGTGTGAGTTCCTCGGTTGACTTCCTCGTTTGGTATCGAGGGGGAAATTCCAGGATGGGTATGCTTGGTGATAGTTAAAGGTTGGATCCGAATAGGTCTTTCTTATCTCTATCTTATAGCCGCCAGTTATATTGAGTCTCTATAGGTTGTTTAGTGCATGCTGCGCTGCCGCTTCAGTCCACCATATCTATGGCGAGGACCGCCGAATTCTAGTCTCGCCGTGTACTGGCCTTAGTACTGACCGCTCTCTTTTTCCTTTGTCCTTTGTCGGCACCCCTTTTATTTAAGCAGGTTTTGAGATCAACGTCGTTAGCAGGGTTACCCTTCCGGCTTGGCCTGGGCAGGGTTATGGACGCCATTGGTTATTCTTCAGGGCTCTTAGCCCAATTTGCATCTTGTCCGTACTCGGACGTTGTATCGTTTTCAAGGTGATTTGGATCTTTGTACTGTATATTGTATTCTTGACTCGATGAGTCGCTGTTGTATATATCTGTTTTGTGGGTTCCATCGTGGACTAATGTGTAATGATATTACTTCTTTTTCCACCCGCACGCAAGTGCCTGGTGGGCACCTTTGAATCGTTTCTATGCGGGTTTGGCGGGATTCGCTAAGACTTGCATAGGGCCGATTCTGAGGGTGTTACAGACAAGATCGACTGGAATAAGTTTAGCTCTTCTTTTCTACTCAATGACGCTGACAAAGAAATTGAGCTCAAACTCTACATAAAGAAGGCGGAGAAATTTTCTCGAATGATGTTGTCAATTGGCATGGGTCAAGAAGTCCCTGATGCCAAGGCTTCAACTGGTACCCTTCTACGAGTGCTGCAACTACCTTAAAGCCTGTGGGTGACGCTCATTCGTATAGTGTCACTGCGTCTGCCTAGAAAACTGCCTAGCCATAGGATTCTGCTAGATCTTGTAGTCCCATGTTGTAAAAAACTTATTTTGAACTTGCTATTTAGCGAATTATGTTGTGGAGACGATGATTTATCCTTGTACATATTGCTCACATTTTTGTGGTTCTTCTGCTTGTACCCGAATACCTGAATGTTTGCATTTTTTGTATCTTTTTCCCAGATGATGTATGATGCTTTTGGCCCCTCAGCAGATCCCTCCATTCCTGTTGTATGTGCAACGCCACCCGATAAGAAAATTACTCATATAATTCATCCTCCTTTGTATGCTGAGAAGATCCAACATATAAAGCGGCTGGAAACTGATCTTCGGGCTGTGCAAGCCATAGTTGATGCTGCCCAGTCGAAAATGCAGAAAAACTTGGAGCGTGAAGCTTTCCTTTTGGAAGAAATCTCCAGGGTGAGTGAGAAGATGCTCTGTAAGTACCTTTCGTAGAGCCCCCAAGACTTTTTATGCATAGCCGAAGAAATGACGTTGGATTTTAAATTTGTCCAGGCATCCGATTAGATGAAGTGGAGGAAGGGCATCGACTACGTGCTCGAATGAATGCGTTGATAGAAGCTTCTCGAGGAACTAGTGCTGATTTCTGGACTGACCACAAACGTTCCTTCACACTTGCACTTCTACAGGATCGAGTGTCCGAGGTGGAGAAATTTGTAGAGTGTTGCCGCCAAGCATTGTCTTATATTTACAATGCGATGTTTCCTCAGGATCCGCAACCTCAATGCCTTTCTGCACTAATGGAAAAAAATAGCGGGGCGAGAGGATCCACCATTATATCAAGCTTCAATTGGTTGCTAGTGCAAATTTGGCTTTTGCTTGAGTTCAAGCTCACTATCCAACCTTAGATTTAGACTATAGATCCCGGCATCTTCCTTCTCCACCAGATATTGCTTTTACCATGGCTCCTCATTATGAAAATGCTCATTGCCTTTCTATTCGGATCATCCGAAGGATGTTGGATGAAGACGAGGATTTTTTTCTTTAACTTCGAGGTATAGTTTAATTATTGGAAGAATTCCTGCACATAAGATGTGAAAATTTTGTATGTAAATTCTGTCATGTTCTGTATGTGGTGCAGATGTATATTGTGTGTTTTTCTCCACAAAATTTATAAGTGTTTTTCCCTTGTGCGAGACCCTTTCGTTTTCCTGATGCCCTGGGGCCGAGTGTAGCCGAATACTTTGGTGCGTTGTGTAGCGAGCCCCCGAGTGTTGGGTGACATATTTTTGCAAATACTTGTGTTATGATGAACCTCCGAGTACCGGGTAGGTGATAAAAGAAATATTTGAAATATGGATAATGAAGACTGAGTTTCAGGAACTTAGCTTTATTGATCTTCGAGTATGGAGGTACATGTGGCGTAATTGCCTGGCCGTAGGCCTTATTGTATAAAAAAATGAGTCTTTGGCTAAGAAGCTTGGCCATAGTCCTTATTGAATGTAAATTGCGGAAAGTAAAAGAGCCTAAGCGTAGAAACATCACAGTTGCGCAATGTTCCACGGGTTGGAGTACTTGACTCCAGTCTTCTTGTCTTGTAGCCGAAATGCCCTGCCGGAGATTACTTCGGTGACTATGAAAGGCCCTTCCCATGGGGATTCCAGCTTGCGATGGACATCTTGTTTGAGGCGAAGGACCAGGTCCCCTACGACAAAGGACCTGGGACGCAGTCAACGACTATGATAGTTTTGCAGGTTTTGTTGGTATACTGTTGCTCGTTGCAAGGCGACATCCCTTGATTTCTCGAGTGCGTCGTTGTCATCTTCGAGTGCCTCTTGCGAAGCTTCTTCGTCGTAAGTGACAACCCGAGGAGAATCATGGGTTATTTTGACTGGAAGGATCACTTCGGTGCCATGGACCAGAAAGAAAGGAGTTTCCTGCGTAGCAAAATTTGGAGTTGTGCGTAGGCTCCATAGGACGAAGGGTAATTCATCTACCTAGGTGCCTTTTGCTCTATCTAGCGGTGCCAACAGCCTTTTCTTGACACCGCTGGGGATGAGGCCGTTGGCTTTTTCGACTTGCCCATTTGTTTACGGGTGGAATATCGAGGCGTAGCTGACATTTATGCCCATCTCCTTGCAGTAATCCTTGAACTTGTTGGATGTGAAGTTTGTACCATTGTCAGTGATCATGCTGTGGGGTACCCCAAACCAAAAAACTATCAACTTGATAAAGTTGATGGCTGAGGTTGCATCTTTGCTGGTGACGGGTGTTGCCTCGATCCACTTTGTGAATTTGTCGAATACGACTAGCAGAAATACATGGCCACTAGGCGATGATTTGTGGAGTTTTCCCACCATGTCGAGGCCCCATTGAGTGAAGGCCCAAGCCAATGGTATGGGGCACAATTCTGCTGTTGGTGCATTGGGCTTGTTCGCGAAGAGCTGGCATGCCTCACATGTTCTCACGATGTCCTTGGCGTCCTAGACCGCTATAAGCCAATAAAATCCTGCTCGGAAGGCCTTTGTTGCAATTGCGCGGCTGCTGGCATGATGTCCACAGATTCCTTCGCGTATATCTCCGAGGATGAGCTGCCCTTCCTCGGGTGTGACATGGTGCTATAAAACTCCTGAGATGCTCCTTTTATAGAGTTCACCATTGACAATTCTGAAGGCTTTAGAACGTCGGGTGATGCGCCTTGCCTCGACTGTATGTTTGGGGAGTTCTTCTCGCATCATGAATGCCACATATGGATTCATCCAAGTGGTTTCTATCACCATTACTTCCGCCGGTTCCTCCATTTCTTCAGGGTCCTCCTCTCCGGGATCCTCAGTTGGCGCGTCCTCTAAGCCCTTTGCTGCTTTGGCCTTTTTGCCTGTAGTTTTTGCGGTATCTTCCAAAATTTTCTTGGGTTTGATGGAGCGCTCCATGAGATCTTCCCAAAAGACTCCGGGTGGTACGGGAAGGCAAAAGGATTCAATGTTTGTTAGGTTTTTGGCTTCCTCGTTCCTCGCTCGGATGATATGAGATACCTCACACCCATCAAATTGGGCCTCCATGATGTTATATAGATCCCGATATGCGATCATGTTGTCGCTAATAGCATCACACTTGTTCATCACTTGTTGTGCCAAAACTTGGAGTCGCCGAACATTTTGAGGAGAGTTGCACCGCAAGCTCCAGCCATACGCATTCCGTGCAACAGGGCCTCGTATTCAACTTAGTTGTTTGACGCATTGGGGAAGCTCATCCGAAAAACATACCGCATCTTGTCACCTTGTGGAGAGATTAAGATTACACCTTCTCCTTGTCCTTATGTTTGCTTGGACCCATCTAAGTACATTGTCCAAGCGCTGGATAGGTCTGGAGGACCTGCACATTGGAGCTTTGTACACTCCATGATAAACTTAGGAAAAACTTGGGATTTTATCGCCTTTCTCTCTCGTAGGTGATATCCCGAGGGGATAGCTTTATGCCCTAAAGAGATACACACCCCATAGCTTCTGGTTTTTTTTAATATTTTGGAGAGAGGGGCCACATTGATGACCACTATCGGGTGCTCTAAGAAATAATGGCGCAGTTTGGGCGCTGCCATGAAGACTCTGTATGCGAGTTTCTGATAATGCGGGTACCTTTGCTTTGAAGGTGATAGAACTTCACTAAGGTAATATACTGGCCTCTGGACGGCATGAGTCTTCCCTTCCTCGGGTCTCTCAACAACCAAAACTATGCTGAGCACTTGATTTGTGGCGGCTATGTAGAGCAGCAAATGCCCCTTTTCTTCAGGCGACACAACGACAGGTGATGTCGAAAGTGTTTTCTTGAGTGCTTTGAACGCTCGCTGAGCCTCATCAGTCCACTTGAATTTTTCTGATTTCTTCATGAGAGCATAGAAGTGGAGCGCCTTTTCTCCAAGCCGAGCGATGAATCTGCTCAGTGCGGCTATGCTTCCAGCCAATTGCTAGACACCTAGTAGATTCGTCGGCTTCTTCATTATCAGTATAGATTATAACTTCTCAGGGTTTTCCTCTATCCCTCTTGCTTACACTAGGTATCTGAGGAGTTTCCCTGCTAGTACTCCAAAGGAGAACTTTGTGACGATGACGTTGTCGATATAGACTTGGATTTTATTGCTGATTTGTCTTCCGAGGCAATTAGGCCGAATGGCATCGTTGTGTAGCAGAATACACCATAAGGTGTTATAAATACTGTCTTGTCTTGTTCATCTAGTTTCATCTGGATCTGATGATACCCAGAGTATGCATTCAGAAAGGAAAGACGTTAGCATCCGGTGGTTGCATTGATAATTTGATCGATTTGCAGGAGTGGGAAGTGATCCTTCAGACAATGTTTGTTGAGTGTGGTGAAGTGCGGCGACCCAGCATACCATTGCATGTGTAGTACACTATAGTCGTTGACATGACATCCACAGAACATCGTTCCGTAAATATTACATCCCTCAGAGTGGTACAATAGAAACATTGCGGGTCCATATTACAAAAGTACACACATTATTATTATTACAATACGGGAAGTTCAAGACTTCCAAAGATTCAACTTACAAACCAAAATATAAAGTGTTTCAGCAGAATTTAAAAGTAACAACTCCGACTAGGAGTTGAGCTGAGCAGCTTATTCTATAGAGTTCATGCTTCTCGGCTCCGTTGGTCACTACTAACTTGGGATGCTTAGTTGGATTCGTTATCATCGACACCGTAGCGGATCTCGTAATCCACTCCTTCAACACCTCCGGATAGATCAGGTTCCTCGTAGAGCACATCTTCTTGGCATTCGGCTGCATACATTGGCACGTCTTCGGGATCCACAGAGTCTAAGCAAGGGATCAAAGGAAAGAATGAGTAACATCGTTACCCAACAAGTTCATTATATGCAAGGTGGGAAGTTTGATGATCTAACTACCACCTCGGATTATAAATCCTTGGCACTATGCAATTTTTGTAAATCTTTCTTCAAAGATTGATTTTATTCTGAAAAACTATGACAATCAGCCTTCACAGGTTGACCAGAACTTTCATGGAGTTCCTTTCCTTCCGCGTTCGTAGCACCTTCCCGGAACATGGAGTAACAAGTTACAGTTCTTACACTCTGCAGAGGTGTGTTACTTTACCCATGAGAGATTAACTCCTTGTTGCACAACTGGGCGTACTTTCCCGTCCACAATTACATGATGTGGGGCCCAATAGTTGGTCCAAGCCAATCACTGCCCCCTTCACGACCTTGCATGCCTCCTTGGTGTACACCATGCCCACATAATGAATTGCGGCAATGGTTTGTACAAACCGTTAGATGCCGGAACTATCATGGGACGATGAGGGTTCCCACCCATATGCTGCATATCCTCTACGAATTACCAATTAATATGCACGCTACGAGGATAACAGCCACGACCTGCACATCCGGCTTCATGCGAGAGGAAGAAGATACAGCTGACTTCTCCGTCCCATTCCAAATCTCATGGCTAACGCGTAATATACGGCGCTAGAATCACTGATGTCAGGGGTTATTAAGTCCCTACTTGATCATCATTGTTGCAATTAGAACTCTAAGTTCTATTGCTCCATTATATCATCACTTAGGATGATATCTATGATTTCTTAATTTGTGAAATTAATATTTTATTTATTTTAGAGTATAAATGATAACACACAATTTGGAAATACTTTGATAAAGACTCTTCAAAGGACATGAGCAAGTGATGAACTTGCCTTGTGATGGCAAGGTAGTGAAGTTTGATGCTTGCACTGGACCTTGAGCTTCTATGTCTACAAAAACATCATTATTGCTCGGTAAGGACAATATTTAAAGAAAAAAAATGATTATGCAATAATGTAATGCATCATTTAACTTGATATGCATTTACCCCATTATTATGAAAAGTTCTTTTTTAGTAATAAAGGATTTATTACTTTTAATATTTATAACATATATTGAATTATTTTATTTTATTCCCCTTTTATTTGACTTTTATTGATTTAATAATTCTTTTAGGAATTATTAGGTATACATTAAAAATGGTTATTAAATATTTATTTAGTATTTTTCAAAAATATTATAATATTAATATATAATGAAAGTGATTTTTATTTATTTTTATCATCTTTCAATAATTTTGTAAAATTCCATAAGTAATATATAAATTACAAAATTCTTATAAAAATTTAAATATCTAAAATTTTATATCTTATTTTATTTGGATAGTGTGGATTATTGTGAATCCAAAAATATTTTATTTATAATTTTTTGGACTTTTATTTTATTTTCTAGGATTTAATTAAGTCCAGGGGTATTTTGGTCTTTTCCTTTTTTTTCAAACAGGCCTGAAAGGATTTCTGGGCTGGTTTATCTTATTGGGCCCTAGTAGCCCATTAGTCATAGACAAAAGAACCACCCCGAAGGGTATAGCCCAACTCGGCCCACTCCTCACTTCCTCTCTCTCTCCCTCGAGCTCATCCTCTCCTCCTCTGACCCCGACCCCGTGGCTGGCGATGTCGCCGCCGACGATTCTCGCCTCCGTGGTGCAACAGGGGGTTGTCGATGATGCTTGTCCTATCTATCCAACTGGATTCGAGCCTGGGGCTCTCCTGCGATGGTTCGATGCCGTCCCGAACCCTAGGGTTTGGGGGTTGGCGTGGATCTAGGTGCTGCTGCCGCCGTCGTGCATCGTGGTGATGCTCCTCGCCTATATGTGTGTTCATGGTCGCCGTCGTGGCGTCGTATGGGTTGCAGCGCCCCTCCTGGGGTGATCCCCGTGCCGCCATGGTCGTCGGCCCCTCCACTTCCTCTTCCTCTCCCCTGGTGCTCTCTATGCTTGCTGATTCGATGCTAGATGCTGGCAGTGACCTCTCTGATTACTATATGATTCTGATTAGGATGATTTATCCATTTAGGGTTCCTATCATGTGATCTATCATGTACTGAATGAATTGGATCATGTTTGGATGATTTGTAAACATGCTAAGTGGTTATTGGCCTGAGGCTTGTTGCTTAAGATGATCTATAATGTTTCTGGTGGCTTATTAGATGATTTTATGCTTGGATTGCATCTGATTCAGATGATATAGTTGCTTGGGAAACCATGCTTGATAAAGTCAGTGACTTGATAACTTTTCACTGTCATTTCTAGGTGTATGCTCATGGTTATGGTGTGGTGAAATCACTGTCTTAGTGTTGTTGGATTGAGAACTAGTGTGTGGTGATCTCAAACAGTGAAGTTTAACATAGGAATATCCTATTTATGATTCCTGTGTTAACAGGAAAATGATTAGTAAGTTGATTGATTGAATTTGTGATGATTAAATGTCTATCCTGATTCATATAGAATTGTTCTTGTGACACCATCATGGTATGGCACACAAGTTTGATTATAATCCATTGATTGGGTTGGTTTATGCTTAGGACAAACTTGACTTTGAAACATAAATGGAAATGTTCTTTTCTAAAATCCCTAAGACCAATGATGTTAGTCTGAGGCTTAGGGATTCAGACCTTATCTAATTGATTCATATAGATAGTCCTGGTAGTGGTACCAGCTATTGTTTTTGAATCAAAGCTTGGAAAAATGATAGTAAGCTTGATCATGATCTGGATCCAAAGGATTAGTTTCTAAGGTGCTACCCTTTCTTTAGGGATGTGCCTAGAAATAGATCATAGATATATTTATGCTTCAATTGTAATATATAGCCTAACAACCAGAGCAATGATGTTGCTCTGAGCTCTGGCTGGATCCAGGTACTATGTTTTTTGCTTTTAGAGTTTAAAAATCCCTACGATGGAGTCACCCCACTTGGGTCCTTTCTGAGGGTTTGTTTCATAAAACAACACATGCTTCTGTCTAGATGATATGATTAGATCATGTGAAGGTTTTATGAAACGCACCACAGAATCTGATGTTTGTGGAGTAAGGTGGTGATGATGATCTTGTTTTACTGAGCTTCTGTGCTTGACCTTGAGCTAGCCTGCTCCTCCTAGCTCCTAGACTTGGCCTTGCTGTCCACCTGATCCTTCCCCCTCCTTATGTCACCATCCTGGTGATGTTTGGTTGATCTCTGGTGGTTTGGTTTGGCTGTTGTGCTTGGTAAGATGCTGTCTAAGATGGCTGTTCTTGTGTGCAAGCAGTGGAGAGATGCACTAGTGCCTCTCCACGGCTGTGCTTGTGGTTTTGTGAGTTTGGGGCTATGCTGTGAGGCTGACAGCACACCACATGCATGTTGGTGTGTGTCCTGCATGTGTGCTTGCTGTGCACTTGTGGATATGTTCAGAATTTTGAAACTTACTGTTATCTGGTTACTTTCACCTGGCTGGTGAAACTTGACCCTCTTGGATGTCATTTGACTTCTGGCTTTAAATTTATGAAAGATGGATTCTTTCATATTGGTGAAACTTGCCCCTTTTATAAATTTCTCAATGATGAATTTGTCTAGTGCACTTCACTGACATGTCTGAGAGAAAAATAATACTAACTCTAACCTTATTATTGTTTTATTAATGTTTATCTTGCAGGTACAGATTTGAAGATGAAGATTGTAGTTTAGTTTTTCTTTTATAGAATAGTTATAGAATAATTCAATGTAATCTTCTTATTCTTTTGTAATTTTCATTTTATTATCTTGTAATCTTCCTTTTATTCTTCTGTAATAAAGATTACATTATTATTAATAAATAATATTCTTATTCTTTATATATTTGCTTTTGTGAATTGTGTGGACGATTTCAATAAGTTCCAATTTTGTAACTTGATTATATATTGATGATATGAAATACGTTTTCATATTCATTATTGTTTTTCTTTGGATAGAATTTAAGTTGTAATATTTATCTCTTAATTAAATTATGATTCAAAACTTATCCCTAATTCATTTGAATTATAATTCAAACTCTCTCAAGTTTAAAATTCAAATTCACTTTTCAAACACTTAATTCCTCAAAGATCATATCAAAGTCTATAGTAATCATCCTTTAAGACTAACCGAATCTCAAAGTATAAAAGAAACCTTGATCACTTTAAGTTTTTATTTGGCGAAAATTTTACCCATATTTTCACAGATAAATGCATGCAACATTCCAAATTCCAACTCCTCTTTCCTTACCAAAGTCTGTTTTGGAAACTTTGGTGCCATATCTCTGTATATCAGAAAAATAATTTTTGATTAGTATCCAATGATATGTTGCATAATAACAAAGAATGATCGAACTAAAATATATAATGGAATATTCTCATTTGAATACCCATTATATTACTTTTAGAGAATTTTTATCGTTGCTAAATTTTCCTACAGGTAAAACCTTTACTAGGTTTCCAACCTAAGGTCAAAACAATTTTCTCTGATACCAACTACGGTGACCCAGCATACCACTGCATGTGTAGTACATTATAGTCGTTGACATGACATCCACAGAACATCGTTCCGTAAATATCACATCCCTCAGAGTGGTACAACAGAAACATTGTGGGTCCATATTACAAAAGTAAACACATATTATTATTATTACAATACCGGAGGTTCAAGACTTCCAAAAGATTCAACTTACAAACCAAAATATAAAGTGTTTCAGCGGAATTTAAAAGTAACAACTCCGATTAGGAGTTGAGCTCAGCAGCTTATTCTATAGAGTTCATGCTGCTCGGCTCCGTTGGTTACTACTAACTCGGGATACTTAGTTGGATTCGTTATCATCGACACCGTAGCGGATCTCGTAATCCACTCCTTCAACACCTCTAGATAGATCAGGTTCCTCGTAGAGCAAATCTTCTTGGCATTCGGCTGCATACATTGGCACGTCTTCGGGGTCCTCAGATTCTAAGCAAGGGATCAAAGGAAAGAATGAGTAACAGTGTTACCCAACAAGTTCATTATATGCAAGGTGGGAAGTTTTATGCTCTAACTACCACCTAGGATTATAAATCCTTGGCACTATGCAATTTTTCTAAATCTTTCTTCAAAGATTGATTTTTATTCTGAAAAACTATGACAATCAGCCTTCACAGGTTGACCAGAACTTTCATGGAGTTCCTTTCCTGCCCCGTTCGTAGCTCCTTCCTAGAATAGGGAGTAACAAGTTACAGTTCTTACACTCTGCAGAGGTGCGTTACTTTACCCATGAGAGATTAACTCCTTGTTGCACAACCGGGCGAACTTTCCCGTCCACAATTCCATGGTGTGGGGCCCAGTAGTTGGTCCAAGCCAATCACTGCCCCCTTCGCGACCTCGCATGCCTCCTTGGTGTACACCATGCCCACATAATGAATTACGGCAATGGTTTGTACAAACCGTTAGATGCCAGAACTATCGTGGGACGATGAGGGTTCCCACCCATATGTTGCATATCCTCTACGAATTACCAATTAATATGCATTATACGAGGATAACAGTCACGACCTGCACATCTGGCTTCATGTGAGAGGAAGAAGATACAGCTGACTTCTCTGTCCCATTCCAAATCTCATGGCTAACGCGTAATATACGGCCCTAGAATCACTGATGTCAGGGGTTATTAAGTCTCTACTTGATCATCATTGTTGCAATTAGAACTCTAAGTTCTATTGCTCCATTATATCATCACTTTGGATGATATCTATGATTTCTTTATTTGTGAAATTAATATTTTATTTATTTTAGAGTATAAATGATAACACACAATTTGCAAATACTTTGATAAAGACTCTTCAAAGGACATGAGCAAGTGATGGACTTGCCTTGTGATGGCAAGGTAGTGAAGTTTGATGCTTGCACTGGACCTTGAGCTTCTATGTCTACAAAAAACATCATTATTGCCCGGTAAGGACAATATTTAAAGAAGCAAAATGATTATGCAATATTGTAATGCATCATTTAACTTGATATGCATTTACCCCATTATTATGAAAAGTTCTTTTTTAGTAATAAAGGATTTATTACTTTTAATATTTATAACATATATTGAATTATTTTATTTTATTTCCCTTTTATTTGACTTTTATTGATTTAGTAATTCTTTTAGGAATTATTAGTTATACATTAAAAATTGTTATTAAATATTTATTTAGTATTTTTCAAAAATACTATAATATTAATATATAATGAAAGTGATTTTTATTTATTTTTATCATCTTTCAATAATTTTGTAAAATTCCATAAGGAATATATAAATTACAAAATTCTTATAAATATTTAAATGTCTAAAATTTTAAATATTATTTTATTTGGATAGTGTGGATTATTGTGAATCCAAAAATATTTTATTTATATTTTTTTGGACTTATATTTTATTTTCTAGGATTTAATTAAGTCTAGGGGTATTTTGGTGTTTTCCTTTTTATTCAAACAGGCATGAAAGGATTTCTAGGCTGGTTTATCTTATTGGGCTCTAGTAGCCCATTAGTCATAGACAAAAGAACCACCCCGAAGGGTCTGGCCCAACTCGGCCCACTCCTCACTTCCTCTCTCTCCCCCTCGAGCTCATCCTCTACTCCTCTAACCCCGACCCCGTGGCTGGCGATGCCGCCGCCCACGATTCCCGCCGCTGTGGGCTGTTCTGGTCGCCGCCGTGGTGCAACAGGGGGTTGTCGACGACTCTTGTCCTATCTATCCAACTGGATTCGAGCCTGGGGCTCTCCTGCGATGGATCGATGCCGTCCCGAACCCTAGGGTTTGGGGGTTGGCGTGGATCCAGGTGCTGCCGCCATCGTGCGTCGTGGTGATGCTCCTCTCCTCTATGCGTGTTCATGGTCGCTGTCGTGGCATTGTATGGGTTGCAGCGCCCCTCCTGGGATGCTCCCCGTGCCGCCATGGTCGTCGGCCCCTCTGCTTCCTCTTCTAGTCTTCAGCGAGGACCTACGGTGAGTTTGATTCCTCTCCCCTGGTGCTCTTGTGCTTGATGATTGGATGCTAGATGCTGGCAGTGACCTCTCTGATTACTATATGATTCTGATTAGGATGATTTATCCATTTAGGGTTCCTATCATGTGATTGATCATGTACTGGATGAATTGGATCATGTTTGGATGATTTGTAAACATGCTAAGTAGTTATTGGCCTAAGGCTTGTTGCTTAAGATGATCTATAATGTTTCTGGTGGCTTATTAGATGATTTTATGCTTGGATTGCATCTGATTCAGATGATATAGTTGCTTGGGAAACCATGCTTGATAAAGTCAGTGACTTGATAACTTTTCACTGTCATTTCTGGGTTTATGCTCATGGTTATGGTGTGGTGAAATCACTGTCTTAGTGTTGTTGGATTGAGAACTAGTGTGTGGTTTGAGATCTCAAATAGTAAAGTTTAACATAGGAATATCCTAGTTATGATTCCTGTGTAAACAGGAAAATGATTAGTAAGTTGATTGTCTGAATTTGTGATGATTAAATGTCTATCCTGATTCATATAGAATTGTTCTTGTGACACCATCATGGTATGGCACACAAGTTTGATTCTAATCCATTGATTGGGTTGGTTTATGCTTAGGACAAACTTGACTTTGAAAGATAAATGGAAATGTTCTTTTCTGAAATACCTAAGACAAATGATGTTGGTCTGAGGCTTAGGGATTCAGACCTTATCTAATTGATTCATATAGATAGTCCTGGTAGTGGTACCAGCTATTGTTTTTGAATCAAAGCTTGGAAAAATGATAGTAAGCTTGATCATGATCTGGATCCAAAGGATTAGTTTCTAAGGTGCTACCCTTTCTTTAGGGATGTGCCTAGAAATAGATCATAGATATATTTATGCTTGAATTGTAATGTATAACCTAACAACCAGAGCAATGATGTTGCTCTGAGCTCTGGCTGGATCCAGGTACTTTGTTGTTTGCTTTTAGAGTTTAAAAATCCCTATGATGGAGTCACCCCACTAGGGTGCTTTCTGAGGGTTTGTTTCATAAAAAAACACATGCTTATGTCTAGATGATATGATTAGATCATGTGAAGGTTTTATGAAACTCACCACAGAATCTGATGTTTGTGGAGTAAGGTGGTGATGATGATCTTGTTTTACTGAGCTTCTGTGCTTGACCTTGAGCTAGCCTGCTCCTCCTAGCTCCTAGACTTGGCCTTGCTGTCCACCTGATCCTTCCCCCTCCTTATGTCACCATCCTGGTGATGTTTGGTTGATCTCTGGTGGTTTGGTTTGGCTGTTGTGCTTGGTAAGATGCTGTCTAAGATGGCTGTTCTTGTGTGCAAGCAGTGGAGAGATGCACTAGTGCCTCTCCACGGCTGTGCTTGTGGTTTTGTGAGTTTGGGGCTATGCTGTGAGGCTGACAGCACACCACATGCATGTTGGTGTGTGTCCTGCCTGTGTGCTTGCTGTGCACTTGTGGATATGTTCAGAATTTTGAAACTTACTGTTATCTGGTTACTTTCACCTGGCTGGTGAAACTTTCCCCTCTTGGCTGTCAATTGACTTCTGGCTTTAAATTTATGAAAGATGGATTCTTTCATATTGGTGAAACTTGCCCCTTTTATAAATTTCTCAATGATGAATTTTTCTTGTGCACTTCACTGACATGTCTGAGAGAAAAATAATACTAACTCTAACCATGTTATTGTTTTATTAGTGTTTATCTTGCAGGTACAGATTTGAAGATGAAGATTGTTGTTTAGTTTTTCTTTTATAGAATAGTTATAGAATAATTCAATGTAATCTTCTTATTCTTTTGTAATTTTCATTTTATTATCTTGTAATCTTCCTTTTATTCTTCTATAATAAAGATTACATTATTATTAATAAAGAATATTCTTATTCTTTATATATTTTCTTTTGTGAATTGTGTGGATGATTTCAATAAGTTACAATTTTGTAACTTGATTATATATTGATGATATGAAATAAGTTTTCATATTCATTATTGTTTTTCTTTGGATAGAATTTAAGTTGTAATATTTATCTCTTAATTAAATTATGATTCAAAACTTATCCCTAATTCATTTGAATTATAATTCAAACTCTCTCAAGTTTAAAATTCAAATTCACTTTTCAAACACTTAATTCCTCAAAGATCATATCAAAGTCTATAGTAATCATCCTTTAAGACTAACCGAATCTCAAAGTATGAAAGAAACCTTGATCACTTTAAGTTTTTATTTGGAGAAAATTTTACCCACATTTTCACAGATAAATGCATGCAACATTCCATATTCCTAAATCTACCCTTCGTTAGTTCCTAAATGTTGGGATGTTACATGAAGTCGATGCACATACGCAGTTCTTTAGTGTTTTTCTTCGGGACAAACACGGGATTAGCGACCCACCGTGCTTGTTTGATTTCCTTAATGAGCTTGGCGTCCATGCGGCGATGGATTTCTCGTCCAATGGCCTTTATTTTGGGTTCCACAAAATGACGGAGTGATTGCTTCACTGGTCTGGTGTCAGGATATAAATTGAGTGCGTGCTTAGCGAGTTCCCTAGGGATTCCTGGCATGTTTGATGGTCCCCATACAAAAATCTCCCAGCTCTCCGGGAGGAACTCGATGAGCGCACTTTCCTATGTAGAACTGAGGTTGGTGGATACCAGGGACGTTTTCTTTGGGTACCATGGTGTACCTCGATCTCCCTTGTATCCTTTGATGTGTCAAAGGATAAGTCAGGAATAACCCGAGATTCTGGCAGGGGCTCCATATCTACCGATATCCTCAGTTGCTCGAACTCTGTTTCCATCCTGAAAAATTCGGAGATTTTCTTGAATTCTCGGTCGCAATTATCGGACCGAGTGAAACTTCCTTTAACTATGATGATCACGTTGGGTGCTGGCATGTTCATCACCAGATAAGCATAGTGTGGTATTGACATGAATCTTGCGAAAGCTGGGCGCCCTAGGATCGCGTGGTACTGTGATGGCCAGTCCATAACTTCGAACTCGAGCTTTTTGGCCTGAAATTGTTTCTTGATCTGAAGACAACATCAAGATAGATTTTTACTAAAGGAATTTCGGGTTTACCTAGGACTATCCTGTGGAAAGATGCTTCCGTTGGTGCCAAATTCGTCAAGGAGATGTTCATGGCTCGTAGAGTTTTGGCGTGGATGAGGTTGATGCTTCTGCCAGCGTCCATGAAGACCTTGCTCATATCAAACCTGCCAATTTGTCATCAATGATGAGAGAAGAATGACTCGGTCAAGGTACTCGAAGCGGATGATCAGATCTGCTGAAGGTGATTTCCTGTTCTGACCAGTGGAGGAATTCAGGAGTTGGGGGTGGCGCTGTTACCGCCATATTGACTTGTCGGGTAATTATCTTTTGGATCCTACTGGATGGGCGTTTTGAATCATCTACATTGCTCCTTTGGACCTCGGGTACTCATCCTCTTGGTTTCTGTTCTCAGTAGGTTGCGGATGCCCTGCTGGCGCTAGCTCTGGTGGTGGCGGTGGTTCCGCAAGAGCGAGAGTTCCTGGTGCTGCGGTTTAGCCGTGATTTGTGGCGTCATTTACTTCCGCATTAAAAATTGACTGCATCCCGAGGAAGGTGTGGAAATCCTTCATGAGATGAGTTGATCGTCATCTTCCCTCAGAGTCGACGTAAAAGTGCATGTTGCACGGTCCTTCTAGCATCTGCACTGGGGACATCGGGGGTTCCCTTGGCCGGTACGACTGGCTTTTTCCTACGTCCTCTCGGCTGCTGTGGTACCCGCTACTGCAGTTATCGCTTCTCCTGATGTCCCCGACAAACCCAGTTGTGATGTAGTTGGGTCTACTGTAGCCATCAAAGTTACGCCTCCTTCTATTATCATTGTTTCTCATATCGCGGTCTTCCTGGGTGAGCGCCCGTGTTTGTTGTGCACTGCGTCTTCGCCGTCAGCCCAACGATTTGCCATGCCCATCAATTGACAAATTTTTTCGGCTTCACCTGGCCCAACTCTTGGATGAAATCCTTACTTTGCAATCCATCATTGAAAGCATCTATTTCCCTCTCATTGAAGATCTATTATGCAGAATTTTTGATGATGTTCCATCGTTGTATGTAGGCCCTGATAGATTCCACGGGTTTTTGCTTGCCGATACCTTCGATCCAGATTATGGATGTAGTATAGCTCTTTTCCCTAGTATACCTAGTTTATCGAATCCTCGGGAAGCATAAAGCATAGTAAACTTACTTTAATGGACATTTGGGAGTTCTAGAATTCTTTTTGCGTTTTACCGGACCAAGATTTTGCGATCTTTTGTTGTTGTCGATGATGGAGAGAGATGGCCTAGGGCTTTCGGTTTCACCTGTATCTATGCAAAACATCTGATGGGAATAAAATATAATAATAAAGTATTCATGTAATTGTTAGAGCAAGATAATTATATGTGGGCAGTGCATCCATAATTGCTATTGCCTCCGCAACCTCTTATATCAATAACCTATTAGTCTCATCCATAGAAGAAGGATAACTAATGATATGCTTAGTGACGTCACTATTAATCCCAAGTAAATCCCTCACATACAGTCGTACTACCCTTTCTGTCACTAGGGTTCCCATCCTACAGATTAGTCATTACTCACACTCCCTATACCTGGATCAATCCTTGGGGTCTTGGGTACCTGACAAGTCCTTAGATTGAGGCAAGAAAGGGTACAATAATCATCATGTCAAACAAACTAATACATGATCCCATCTCTGATAAATAACATGCACAAACTACATGGCTAGGCCGAAGCCCTTAGCCCAAGGAGGATTACTCACACATAGAGATGAAATCAACAATCATAAAAATTGTAATAGAAATCATGAGATTGATAGTAATAGTCTTACAATGTCGCCAATTGGAGATGAGATCTACTATTACAAGTGGTGGAAAATGGCTATGGTGGAGGAGAAGGGTTGTGAGATTGGATCTAGATCTATTCCTTCGGCGGCTCTTCGGTGTTGTGTTCTATAGGGCGCAGGGGGTTTTCTCGTCGCCTGAGGCCTCTTTATATAGGGGTCCCTTCACGAAAGTTGTTATGTTTATGCGGTGACCCAGCATACCACTGCATGTGTAGTACACTATAGTCGTTGACATGACATCCACAGAACACCCTTCCGTAAATATCACATCCCTCAGAGTGGTACAACAGAAACATTGCGGGTCCATATTACAAAGGTACACACATTATTATTATTACAATACTGGAAGTTCAAAACTTCCAAAAGATCCAACTTACAAACCAAAATATAAGATGTTCAGCGGAAATTTAAAAGTAACAACTCCGACTAGGAGTGGGGCTCAACAGCGTATTCTATAGAGTTCATGCTGCTCGGCTCCGATGGTTACTACTAACTAGATACTTAGTTGGACCCATTTTCATCGACACTGTAACGGATCTCGTAGTCCACGCCTTCAACTCCTCCGGATAGATCAGGTTCCTCGTAGAACACGTCTTGTTGGCATTCAGCTGCATACATTGGCACGTCTTCAGAATCCTCAGAGTCTAAGCAAGGGATCAAAGGAAAGAATGAGTAACAGCGTTACCCAACAAGTTCATTATATGCAAGGTGGGAAGTTTGATACTCTATCTACCACCTCGGATTATATCCTTGGCACTATGCAGTTTTTGTAAATCTTTCTTCAAAGATTGATTTTATTCTTGAAAAAAAACTATGACAATCAGCCTTCACAGGTTGACTAGAACTTTCATGGAGTTCCTTTCCTGCTGCGTTCGTAGCTCCTTCCCGGAACAAGGAGTAACAAGTTACAGTTCTTACACTCTGCAGATGTGCATTTACTTTACCCATGAGAGATCAAGTCCTTGTTGCACAACCGGGCGTACTTTCCCGTCCACAATTCCATGATGTGGGGCCCAGTAGTGGGTCCAAGCCAATCATTGCCCCCTTCGCGACCCCTCATGCCTCCTTGGTGTACACCATGCCCACATAATGAATTACGGCAATGATTTGTACAAACCGTTAGATGCCAGAACTATCGTGGGACGTTGAGGGTTCCCACCCATATGATGCATATCCTCTACGAATTACCAATTAATATGCATGCTACGAGGATAACAGCCATGACCCGCACATCCGGCTTCATGCGAGAGGAAGAAGAGACAGCTGACTTCTCTGTGCCATTCCAAATCTCATGGCTAACGCGTAATATACGGCACTAGAATCACTGATGTCAGGGGTTATTAAGTTCCTACTTGATCATCATTGTTGCAATTAGAACTCTAAGTTCTATTGCTCCATCATATCACCACTTAGGATGATATCCATAATTTCTTTATTTGAGAAAATAATATTTTCTTTCTTTTATAGCATATATGATAACACACAATTTGCAAATACTTTGATAAAGACTCTTCAAAGGATATGAGCAAGTGATGAACTTGCCTTGTGATGGCAAGGTAGTGAAGTCTGATGCTTGCACTGGACCTTGAGCTTCTAGTTCTACAAAAACATCATTATTGCCCGGTAAGGACAATATTTAAAGAAGCAAAATGATTATGCAAGTAATGTAATGCATTATGCATTTACCTTAAAAAGTTCTCCCCTTTTTTTCTAATAAAGGATTATATTACTTTTTAATATTTTATAACATATATTGAATTATTTTATTTTATTTCCATTTATTTGACTTTTATTGATTTAATAATTATTAAATATATCTTAATTTTATTACAAAATATTTATTTAGTATTTTTCAAAAATACTATAATATTAATAAATAATGAAGGTGATTTTTATTTATTTTATCACCTTTCCATAATTTTGTAAAATTCCATAAGGAATATTGAATTACAAAATTCTTATAAAAATTTGAATATCCAAAATTTGATATCTTATTTTATTTGTATAGAATGGATTATTGTGAATCCAAAAATATTTTATTTAAAATTTCTGGATTATTATTTTATTTTCTAGGATTTTATTAAGTCCAGGGGTATTTTGGTCTTTTTCTTTTTATTAAAACAGGCCTGAATTTGTTTCTGGGCTGGTTATTTTTATTGGGCCTTGTTGGCCCACTAGTATTAGACAAAAGAGCAACCCCGAAGGGTCCGGCCCAGCTCGGCCCATTCCTCACTTCCTCTCTCTCTCGCGCGAGTTCATCTTCTCCTCCTCTGACCCGACCCCGTGGCCGGCGGTGCCGCTACCGGCGATTCCTGCCACTGTCGGCCATTCTGGTCACTGCTGTGGTGTAGTAGGAGGTTGTCGACGACGCCCGTTCGTTCTATCCAATTGGATTCGAGCCTAGAGCTCTTCTGCGATGGATCGATGTTGTCCCGAACCCTAGGGTTTGGGGATTGGCATGGATTCAAGTGCGGTCGTGGTCGTCGTGCGTTGAGCTGATGCTCTACACCTCCAGGCGTGATCAGGGTCGTTGTCGTGGTGCCGTGTGGGTTGCAACGCCCCCTCTGGGTGCTCCCCGTGCCGCCATGGCCATCGGCCCCTCTGCTTCCTCTTCTATCCTTCAGCGAGGACCTATGGTGAGTTGATTCCTTCTCCTGATGCTCTCTATGCTTACTGATTCAATGCTAGATGTTAGCAGTGTCCTCCCTGACTACTGTCTGATTCAGATTAGGATGATTATCCCTTTAGGGTTTCTGTGATGTGCTTGTTCATGTACTGGAGGAATTGATTCATGTTTAGATGGTCTGTACCCATACTGAATACTTATTGGCCTGAGGCTTGTTGGTTGATCTGATGTATGGTGTTTCTAGTGGCTTACTTGATAATTTGATGCTTGGATTGCATCTGATTCAGATGATGTGGTTGTATGAGAAACATGCTTGTAAAGCTAATGATCTGATAGCTTTCCACTGTTTATTTGATTCATGGTCATGATTAAGATACACCTACTGTCCTAGTGTTGTTAGCTTGGAAATTAATATGTGGGTTGAGATCATCATGATATCAAACAGTGAAGTGTATTATAAGAATATTTTAGTTATGATTCCTGTTTGTAACAGGAAAATGATTAGTTAGTTGATTTTCTGAATCTAGGATGATTTACTGCTTTTCCTGATTCATATTGAGTTGTTCTTGTGACACCATCATGTATGGCACACAAGTTTAATTCTAAATCATGGATTTGATTAGTTGATGCTTGAGACAATCTTGGCTTTGAAAACTAGAGATGCTTATATCTGAATTCCCTATGACCAATGATGTTGGTCTGAGGCTTAGGGATTCAATCTTATCTAGTTGGTTTATCTAGATAGTCCTGGTAGTAGTACCAGCTATTCTTTATTGAATCATGGCTTGGAAAAAATGAAAGTGAGCTTGATCAATCTATGGATCCCAAAGATTTATTTCTAAGGTGCTACTCTTCCGTTAGAGATGTGCCTAGAAATAGATCATAGGTATATATATATGATTGAATTGTAGAATATGGTTTAACAACCAGAGCAAGTATGTTGCTCTGAGCTCTGGTTGGATTCTGGTACCTTGTTGTTTGCTTTCATTTTCAGAAATCCCTATGATAGATTCACCCCACTTGGGTGTCTTCTGAGGGTTTGTTTTGTAAAGCAACACATGCCTTTCTCTAAATAAGATGATTAGATCATATGAAGGTTTTATGAAACTCACCACAAAAGCTGATATTTGTGGAGTAAGTTGGTGATGATCTTGATCAAGTTTTGCTGGACTTCTGTGCTTGATCTGGAGCTAGCCTGCTCCTCCTAGCTCCTGTGCTTGGCCTTGCTGTCCACCTGATTCATCCCCCTCCTTATGTCACCATTTTGGTGATGTTTGGGTTAATCTGGTGGTTTGGTTTGGCTGTTGTTCTTGATTTACTTGCTGTTCACCCTGGCTATGTTGTGGTGTGGTGTGGTGTGGTGTGGTGTGGTGTGGTAATGCACTGGGGTGCTTCCCCATGGCTGTGCTCTGGTTTTGTTTGATCTGGATGTGCTTGTGCAGTCGACAGCACACCCTTGCATGCTTGTGTGTGTGCAGCTTGTGTGCCTGCTATGCACATATGGATAGGTTCAGAAAATTTGATCTTACTGTTACCAATCTACTTTTACCTTGGCTGGTGAACTGATCCCTTTTGGCTGTCCTTTGCATTATGGCTGTGAATTTGTGGAAGATGAAATCTTTCATATTGGTGAAACTTGCCCCTCTTTAACATTTCTCAATGATGAGATTGTCAAGTGCACCTCACTGACATATCTGAGAGAAATACATACTAACACTAATCCTGTTTTATTTCTGTTTAATCCTTGTTTTGCAGGTTCAAAGATAAATATGAAGATTTAGTTTAGGTTTCAGATATAGGATAGTTAGTAGATGTAATTTTCTTGATCCTTTGTAAAAAAATTATAGTTCATGTAATCTTTATTTTATTCAATTGTAATAAAGATTATGTTATTATTAATAAAGAAGATTCTTATTCTATTGTAACTTGTTTATGTCTTTATAATGTGAAAATGAATTTCATAACTTCTATTGTTTTGAGATTTAAGTTATACTACCTATATCTTAATTAATTTAAGATTCAAATCTTATATCTAAATTATTTAAATTATTATTCAAACACTTAAGTTTTTTAAATTCAAAACCCACATAATTCTTTTAAGATCACATCAAAGTTTATAACAATCCTAGTTTAAGTCTAAACCTAATCTTAAAGTAAGAAAGAAACATTGATCACTTAAGTTGTTATTTGGCGAAAATTTTACCCACTTTTTTCACAAATGGATGCATGCAACAATACATAATCCTAAATCTACCCTTCGTTAGGTTCCTAAATGCTGGGATGTTACAGACTTCCCCCCTTAAATTAAACTTCGTCCCGAAATTTGTTGGAGATGTACTTGAATAGTTCTGGATAAGTTTTTCTTAAATCCTCTTCTTTCTCCCATGTGGCTTCGCTTTCAGGGTTATGTTCCCATTGTACCTTGCAATACTTGATTGCCCTATTCCTCAATCTTTTCCAATTTTCTTCTAGAATCTTAAAGGGTTTTTCAATATAAGTCAGATCTGCTTGTAGTTTTATCTCTTGATGTGTTATTGCATCCTTTGGAACTTTCAAATATTTGCGAAGCTGTGATAGATGAAAAACATTATGCACTTGAGCCAATCTTGATGCTAACTCTAAAGCATAAGCTATAGTTCTGTTTTGGCTTAGTATCTTGAATGGTCTGATATATCTTGGGCTTAATTTCCCTTTAACTCTGAACCTTTTTACTCCTTTCATTGGACTTACTTTCAAATAGACCATATCTCCGACTTCTGGAAGCCATGATCTTCGGCTTTGATCCGCATAACTTTTCTGCCTGCTCTGGGCTATTTTCACCCTGATCTTATCAATGATGTATTGTCTCTCCTTGATATAATCGGGCGCAAATTATTTGCTGCTTCCAGGTTCGTACCAACATATTGGTGATCTACACTTCCTTCCATACAGAACCTCATATGGAGCTGCCTTCAGACTACTCTGATAGCTATTGTTATAAGAAAATTCTGCCAATGGTAGGTGATCCTCCCAAGTTCCTCCGAAATCTAGTGCACAAGATCTCAACATGTCTTCTAGTATTTGATTTGTTCTTTCAGTTTGACCTCCTGTCATATGCTGTGCTGAAATCTAACTTTGAACCAAGTGCCTCATGCAATTGCTTCCAAAATGCTGAAGTAAACACTGATCCCCTATCAGTTACGATCTTCTTGGGTACTCCATGCTTACTTACTATCTCTTTGACATATACTTCAACTAAATTCTCGGCATTATGTTTTTGATTCACGGGAATAAAATGTGCACTCTTAGTGAGTCTGTCCACTATTACCCATATCATGTCCTTCTTTTTTGGTGTCATAGGTAATCCTGTGATGAAATCCATGCCTATTTCCTCCCATTTCCATTCAGGAATTTCTAAGGGTTGTAGTGGTCCTGCTGGATTTTGATGTTCAGCTTTCACCCTTTGGCAAGTATGACATTCAGATACATATTTAGCAATATCTCTTTTCATGTTATTCCACCAGAATAGTTCCTTCAAATCCATATACATCTTAGTACTCCCTGGATGTATAGAATACGGGGTAGTATGTGCTTCTTTGAGTATGACATTTCTGATCTCAGTCACATCTGGAACACATAAACAATCTTGGAACCATAAAGATCCATAATCTCCAAGGCGAAAAACTTATTTTTGCCCTTGAGATATCCGTCGAATTTCTTCAGCAATAAAAGGGTCTTCTTCTTGACGTCTGAAAATTTCTTGCTTAAGATCACTGTCATGTTCTGCAACTACCTGCATAGTCGCAAATCCTCCGAGAACCTCAGTTTTAATGAATTGGAGTTCTAATCTTTCCAAGTCCATTTGTAACTCCTTTGGTAACTCTCTGTTGCTAGGCTGAATATCTGCACTCTTTCTGCTTAAAGCATCTGCTAAAACATTTGCTTTTCCTGGGGTGTAATTGATTGTTAGATCATAATCCTTGATTAATTCCAACCAACGCTTCTGTCTCATGTTCAATTCCTTTTGAGTGAAGAAATATTTGAGACTTTTATGGTTGGTGTATAACTCACATCTGGCTCCATAAAGAAAATGCCTCCATCCTTTCAGTGCAAAAACTACTGCTGCTAACTCTAAATCATGGGTTTGATAATTAACTTCATGTGGTTTCAATTGGCTTGAACCATAAGCAATTACTTTCCGGTCTTGCATTAATACACACCCCAAACCTTCTTTGGATGCATCACAGTATACGGTGAAATCCTTCCCTGTTTCAGGAACTGCTAAGATTGGAGTTGTGGTTAATCTCGTTTTCAACTCTTGGAAACTTGCTTCACACTTCTCATCCCACTTCCTTAATAATTTAGTCATTGGTCCAGCTATTTTGGAGAAACCTTCAATGAATCTCCGATAATAACCAGCCATTCCTAGGAAACCTTGAATTTGTTTCACATTGGTTGGTGCAGTCCACTCTAGTACTGACTGACCTTTAGATGGATTCACAGCAATCCCATCTTTACTGATCACATGACCGAGGAATTCTACCTCATCTAACCAGAACTCACACTTACTGAACTTAGCATAAATCTTATGTTCTCTTAAAGTCTGCAATGCTATTCTCAAATAGTCAGCATGCTCTTCCTTATCCTTGGAATATATCAGAATATCATCAATAAAGATGATGACAAAATTATCCAAGTATGGCATGAAGATCTTGTTCATCAGATTCATGAATATTGTCGGTGCATTGGTCAAACCAAATGGTACCACCAGATATTCATGGTGTCCATATCTTGAGACAAATGCTGTTTTTGGAACATCTTCCGGCTTGATTTTGATTTGATGGTATCCAGATCTTAAATCGATCTTTGAAAATACTCCATCTCCTTTCACTTGATCAAACAAATCTTGAATTCTTGGTAAAGGATACTTGTTCTTGATCGTCACGTTGTTCAGATTTCTATAATCACCACACATCCGTCTTCCACCATCTCTCTTATCCACAAAAATTACTGGTGTTCCCCATGGAGATACACTTTCCTGAATAAATCCTTTTCTGGCTAACTCATCAATTTGCTCATTGAGTTCTTTCAACTCCTTGGGTCCCATTTTATATGGTGCCTGAGCTATTGGGGCTGTACCAGGTATTAGGTCAATGGTGAACTCTATCTACCGGTCTGGTGGCATTCATGGTAATTCCATTGGGAAAACATCTTGGAATTCATTAACTACAGGAATTTCTTCTAATTCAACTTCCTTCATTGAATTCAACTTCAGATCCACCATGATATGACTGTGTTTATCTGCCTGGTAAACTATCCTTGCTCCATTTGGAGTTTTGATTGAGACAGTTTTCTCCTCACAAGTTATCTGAGCTCCATGTTCCATCATCCAATCCATCCCAAGCACTACTGCAATTCCCTTCAAAGGAATCACATAAAGGTCTGGGAAATAGGTATAACCACAGATCGAGATAACCTGATCTTGTTTTATGTGGCGCACAATCACATTCCCTCCTGCCGTAACTACGGTCATAGGACGTTCTAACGTTGCCCTTCTAATCCCGAACTTATCACAAAAATTTTCAGAAATGAATGAAGTAGTTGCACCAGTATCAAATAGAACTTTGCCGGGATTGGTAAGGATATTGAGCGTACCTATTACTGCATGCTCCGAATTATCCACCTCCTCGATGGTTGCACAGTTCAGTTTTCCAGTAGGTCGGTTTCTCTTGCCATTATTGTTCTTGCCATTGTTTCCTCCTTTATTGGGATGTCCATTTCCTCCACTGGCTTGTCCTCCTCCCTTGGCAGGCCATCCTCCCGTTGGTTTGCTCGGAAAATCCGTCTTGATATGCCCCTTTTGACCACAACCATAACAGATCACTACAGGCTTTTTGCACTCCCAATGGAAATGTCCTGGAATTCCACAGTTGTTACAGATAACATTCCTTCTCGGATTAGCTTGATTTCCACCGCTGCCCTTGTTATTGTTGTTGTTGCCATATGTGGCATCCCGCAAAACCACTACTAGAAAATCGCGTGTTATTTTATTCATGCATCATCACGACATCACCATGCATCTATTTGCCTAAACCAATTTTTGCTAAAAGCCATATTTTTGTTTTCTACAAATACCCCTCTCTATTTTAAAACATAAAATCCTCGGTCCGCCCGGATCTTCTATTGGTCTAAAATATTTTACAAAACAATATTTAAAACTAAATAAAATTAAATGTTTTATAAAACGGGGGAGGTAGCCGGCCAGGCCCAAAGGCCCAACCAGCCACCTACCACCCTAGCTAATCCTAGCCCTTGATTCCTAGATCAAACCCTAGCCTCTCCAAACCCTAACCCTAAATCCCCTCACCAATCCACTCCCTCCTCTCTCCCAGCCGCCACCTCCCCCAGCCGCCACCTGCTGGCCCACCTGGCCCCACCGCCCTCCTCTGCTCTCGCCCATCCCAACCTCCCGCTCGCGATGCCCCAACCCCGGTCGTCGCTCACGACCGCGCGAGGCCCCCGCTCCCTACATTTCCCGAATCCCCTCGTCCCCCTCGATCCCCACCTCGCTTGCCTTCCTTCCTCCTCACCGTCGGCGCGCCACCATCAGCTGCCGCTGCGTCCCCCTCTGACCGGAGTCGTCCTTCCTCCCCGCGTGGTTCCGCCATGTCATCGTCGCCCGTGCGGACCGCCTCCGTCGCCAGGGGCCTGCCGCCCGAGCCGGCCGCCGTCCTCCGCTTCACCTGGGCCTTGCGGTCACGCCAACAAGAGCAGCGGCCGGCCGCCCTCAGCAGTTGCGCCTGGAGCAGAGCCCCGCCGCCAGGAGCTCTGCGAGTCGCCGCCAGGAGCTCTGCGAGTCGCCGCCGCCTCTCCCGGCTTCCTCCTCGCCACCGCGCAGCCGTCTCCCCGCCGCCCGGCCTCTCCCCTCCTCGAGCGCCGCCTGACGCGCGCCTCCCGAGCCTCCCCGCCGGTCGCCTCCGCCCTCGTCGCCGCCGGCGCCCTCCTCAAGCCGGCCCTGCTGCCAGAGCTCCGTCCAGCCACCTCGAGCACCTCCCTCAGGCCGAGCTGAGCTCCCGCCGCCGTCCCGCAGGCCCTGCGCGGCGTCGCCCCTGCGTCTCCATGTTTCTGTTTGCTGTCGTGCTTCTGTTGGACAGCACCCAAGCACATCTGGCTAAACGACGCCTCGATGGCCTCTTATGCAGCCGCAAGCATGCCTCCGACTGGTGCCTTGCATGGTTTGGGTGCCTCGAACATGAACCAAACTGTGTGGTGGCTTAGGTCGTCAACAGGACGGTCACCGATCATGAGTCTGTGTTCAGACTAAACAAGATCTCCATCTCCGCCTGTCGGCAGGACCAAGACCGAGAACCAAACACGAGAATCCGAAGTCTGCCACTCCGTCACGGAGCACCAAGAACTCCTTCCTGGAACCGAAGACCGGTCCCACCGAGACCCTCGGCACGCCAAGATCTCCTTCACAGATCTGATGACCGAGACCCCGAAGCCCGATCCCGGATCCGAAGACCACCAAGATCGTCACCGGAACGACAAGCACTTCATCATGGAACACCATGATCTCCAACTCGGAACACCGAGTGCACCGACATGGATCCGAAGGCCGAGCCCTCGACACGCCAAGGTCTTCTCCCCGGAACGCCGAGTTCTCCATCTTGGACGTCAAGCACGTCGACATGAAACCGAAGGACGCCGAACGCCAAGCTCTTCATCTCGGACCCAGTAGCCCTGATCCGCACCTGATCCCCGTCGAACCCTGAGACCGGACCCCAAACCACATCGAACCCCAAGATCGCCGAACCCTAATGTGTGACCCCTCTTCTCGAGCCCTATTTTATAAATGTAAGATCAAATTGATGCATATTAAATTGTTCATGCATGCATACTTGTCTGTGGTTTGGGGGCATTATGCCAATTCATCTCATAATTAAATATGGAGTCTATATGCGGGATATCTTTTTCTTATTCCGGACTTCATTTAAATTGGCATAGCGAACCGATGCCATGTTCCGCCCTGCTAATCCAACATTTAATTTGCGGGGTAGATAAATAACTTGAACCACTTAATAATTGTCGGGACCCCGGTTCCGCTTAATATGACCTAATTGCATCGCATCTTTGCCATGTCATACATCATACATGCATCATGCCCGATCTTCTGTCATAGTATTAAATAGTGCATCCGGTGTTTGTGCTAGTGTTTTGCTTCTTCACGGACTAGGCCGATGAGTTGATGCGAGTGTCGACCCGACCTTCGGATGAACCTTCGGCAATGTTTTCAGGCGAGCATCTCCCCCTTTCTACCCATCTTACTTTTATAGTATTTATTCCCTCCTGTTGATCTATTGCTATCTGTGTTGCGATGCTCTAGTTTTCGTACCTGTGATATCCCTTGCAGCCTTATATTGCCTTGGACACATCCTATTACCTGTTGTTTGGTAGATAGTTGGACTTGCGCGTCGTAGTCGCTTGCTCAAGTGTTGTTGCGTGTCGTCCAGTACCACAGTTGTTGGAGTATTGCCGTATGTTTAATGTTGAAGATGGTTATAACTTTAATTATTGTTTAACAACTAAAATTGGAGTAGGTAAATGCAGAGGCACCAGTGGGTAATAGACAATATTTCTATCTTAACCGCTCACTGGTGTCCCGTAGGACCCCGAGTTCTTGACACCTGTTCCGAGATCGAGCGCGCTAACCACAGGTGGGGTGTATGGGCACCCCCATCGATTTAGTACCTGATTCCAAGTACTGTACTGGGGGCCACAAGTAGTTTGGGGCTTTATTACTATTCTGTACTTATGCCATGCTTTACTGCTTTATTTAAATTGTGCGAAGTACTGCACCTGTACTGTTTAGGTAAGCAGAGTGTTTTCGCGGTATCACCAAGCCCGAGAGTTTCGGGTTCCCAGTCGTTTACAGCCATTGTCGCAAACCCTGAGTCCATCTTGGAGACCGGCCGACTTCGTTGCGGGTAGCTTAGTGGGGTGGCCCCCCGTGCTTGCTTTGGGTCTGGGAAACGTCGTGTCCGTAACCCCGTCGACATACCGTTGGGTGTATGTTTTGTGATCTTGTACCTACCTGATCCGACAACAAGGGTGTAGGTGCGTGTGGATACTTTGGTGCACCCCTGCAGGGTTAAATCTTTTCGTGAAGCCGTGTCCGCGGTTATGGACGACTTGGAGCACAGTTCTCGATCATATACAACTATAACTAAAGTTTACTGTTATAATTTGACTTGTATCCGATATGACTAGTAATCAGCTCCACTACAACGGAATGGCTAAATAAAAGTACCAACAACTGCTGGGTTTTGGGATATCTCATGCTAATTGTATCTGACTAGTAAGTGTTGCAACTACAATGGAATGGTTAACTAAAAGTGCCCACTGCTTATTATATCAGGATGATTATCTATACCTGACTAGTAATTGCTGCAACGATAACTGAATAAATAAAACTGCCAACTGCGTGAGTGTGGCATCCCGCAAAAACCACTACTAGAAAATCGCGTTGATTTTGTGCATTGCATCATCATGACCGCATGCTCATGTCATCATGCCACATTGCATTTGAGCATCGTCATCATCTTGCATGTGCTTGCATAAAACTATTTTCGGGAAAACCTAATTTGTTTTCTAAACGCCCCGTCTTTATTCAAACGCAAAACCCGGGTCTCCGGATTATTTTGTTTTGTCTGCTATCGGTTTGCAAACGGTCCGTTTAAAACAAATAAAATATTAAATTATTTTAATGGGGGCAGCCAAACCGGGCCGAACCAACCCAGTCGGCCACCCCCAGTGCAAAAACGGTCCACCTATATTCTTTTCCTACCCAGTCCTAGTCTACCCAAACCCCCTCCACCTCACCCTCACCAATGCCCTCTCGCCACCTCATCTCTCCTCTCTCCACCACCCAATTCCCCCTGCCACATCAGCCACCCCACTCCCTCCCTCTTCCACCTCACCCAGACCGACCCACCACCACCCCACCGACCTGGCCCACCTGCCAGGCCGCGCCCACCACTTCCTCACCCACTCACCGCGTCAGCCCCACCCCAACCTCCTGGCTGGTTCCGCCTGGAACCACCTTCCCCGCGTGGACCCCGCTCCCCTAGGCCCCACCACGCGCCCCAGACCGACCCCCACCTCCTCTCTCGCACGCTCCCTCCCCGTGTTCTTCCTCCTCTCCCCCTCTGCCGGCTCGCCCCACCGTCCCCAGGCAACCGGCGCGCCGCCGCCCCGCCTCCTCCTCCCCGGCGCGCCCGAGCTCGCCCCCCCTCTCCGGCCACCGCCTTCCCCTCTCCGGCCACCGCCACCCTCCCCGGCACCTCGCCTCCCTGCGGCCTCCCCTCCGGTCCTCCTCCGCACCGCCAACCTCGTCGGCCCCGGCCTCGCCGCCCTGAGCTCCACCCCGCCGCCTCCGGCCTGCGCCCGGCCCCGCTCGCCCTGCCTCCTCGCCGGCGACCCCGAGCCGCCCGCTCCTCTCTGCGCCCTCCTCCCGCTCGCGAGCCCTGCTCCGCCCGCCTCCGCCGCTCGCTGCGCCGGCCTCCACCTCGCCGGCCAACCGCCTCCGCCCCCTCCGAGCGCCGGCCCGAGCCACCGCCTCTCCCCTCTGCGGCACCCCTCCGCCGAGCTCCGCCTCGCGCTCGCCTCTTCCTCCCCTCCGACCACCGCCCCTCTGCCGACCCCGCATCCCCGACCCGCGGCCCAGAGCGCCTCCGCCGCCAGCCGTCTCCCCGACGCGGTCGCCGCCGAGCTCGTCCACAGCTCCTCCGCCTGGACGCTCCTTTCTCTGCGCCCGCGGCGCCTCGCTCCTCCCTGCTGCCGCGTCGGCCTCGCCGAGCTCCTCCCCTTCCGCCTCTGTTGCCTGGCCCCCGGCGTCTCCGCGGCGGTAGAAGACCCCGGCAGGGCGTACAAGCTCCTCTTGTTCTGCCCCGCAGGCCTTCCTCGATCCCGGGTCTCGGTGAAGTTGATTCGTCGTTCGACCGGATCCCCATCCAGATGCGTCCCTAGAAGCAGCTATAGAAGAGATATGGAACCAGAGGCTCCAGCAGAACCCGTCGCTGTACAGCGGCACTAAGTTCCGGGATCTGGTGCGCCTACTGGTCGGAACTCGAGTGCTCCGTCCCAGAATCCGAAGGTGTCGAGAGTCAAGATCCCCGTCGACTGTAGAACCCGGAACATCAAGATCTCCATCTTGGACTCCAAGGACTTCCTCACGGACATCGAGCGCCAGGCTCGCCTCGCGGATTCCGAAGCTTGTTCCCGGCGTCCGAAGACCCCCGATCATGGATCCACAGACCCGTTCTCGAAGACCGATCCCGAACCCGCACGCCAAGATCTACTTCACGGATCCGAAGACCCCGGTGCGACAAGTACTTCATCCCGAACGCCATGACCGTCGACCTGACCGAAGACCACGGATGCGACAAGACCTACCCCCGTTGTTCGAGAATGTTACGCCAAGATCGAACCCCAGATCCGGACCCTGAGACCGACCCCGAACCCCGTCGAACCCTAACCAAGATCTCCGACCCCGATGTGTGACTCTTTTTCTCGAGCCCTATTTTATAAATGCTAAATATGAAACTTGTTGCATATTAAATCATTCATCTCGCATGCATATTTGTGTGGTTGGGGACCTTATGCCGATTCACCTGATAATTAAATATGGGGCCCATATGCGGGCAAATCTAGTCTCATATCGGCCTCATTTAAATTGGTGTAGCGAACCGGTGATATATTTGGTCATGTTCAAACAACAACTAAATTGCGGGGGTTCTAAATAACTCGAACCGTTTAATTAATTGTCGGGACCCTGGTTCCGCTTAATATTGCCCAATTGCATCGCATCTTTTCCATGTCATACATCATACATGCATCATGCCCGATCTTTTTCCGTAGTATTAAATATTGCATCCGGTGTTTATTCTAGTGTTTTGCTTCTTCGCGGATAAGGCCGTTGAGTTGATGCGAGTGTCGACCCGATCTTCGGTTGAACCTTCGACAATGTTTTCAGGCGAGCATCTCCCCCTTTCTACCTATCTTACTTTTATAGCATTTATTTCCCTCCTGTTGATCTATTGCTATCTGTGTTGCAATACTCTAGTTTTCGTACCCGTGATATCCCTCGCAGCCTTATATTGCCTTGGACACCTCCTATTACCTGTTGTTTGGTAGATAGTTGGACTTGCACGTCATAGTCGCTTGCTCAAGTGCTGTTGCGTGTCGTCCAGTACCACAGTTGTTGGAGCATGGCCGCATGTTTAATGTTGTAGATGATCATGGCTTTATTTATTTCTCACTTTATTTACTGTTTAACAACTAAAATTGAAGTAGGTAAGCAGAGGCACAGTTGGGCAATAGATGTTATTTGGTTGTTAACCGTCCACTTGTGTCCCGTAGGACCCCGAGTGCTTGATACCTGTTCCTTGATTTATCGCGCTATCCACATACGGGGAATTATGGCCCCCCCTTAGCCAGAGCTTGATTCATTCTTATTTCTTGGGGCCACAAACTAGTTTGAGGTTTTATTTACTATCCTGTACTTATGCCATGCTACTGCTTTATTTACGATTGTGCGAGGAGCACACTGTACTGTTTAGGATCGGGACACGTTTTCCCGGTGTCGACAAGCCCAGTTTTGGGTTCCCAGTCGTTCACAGCCGTCCACCCAAACCTCGGGTCCGTCTCGGAGTCAGCTAGCTTCGTTGCGGGTGTACTCCAAGGGGTGGCCCCCTGAAATATTTCTGAATCCTGTGATTGCTTTGTCGTGAAAGCCTCGTTGGGTTTTGATTTGGTTTTTCCAAGGTCGATCGTGTGTGTGTTGCTATTGGTGCACCCCGGCCGGGTAAAACTTTCTGAAAGCCGTGTCCACGGTTATGGACGACTTGGAGCACAGTATCTCGATCATAGACAACTATAACTAAAGTAGTGCTATAAATTTGACTTTATATTGACTAGTAGTCAGCTTCACTATAATGGAATGGCTAAATAAACTGCCCACAATTGCTTGTTTGGTTGTCGCTTGCGACCACTGTAACTGACTAGTAAGTAATGCAACTATAACGGAATGGCTAAATAAAAGTACCAACAACTGCTGGGTTTTGGGAATATCTCACGCTTATTGTATCTGACTAGTAAGTGTTGCAACTACAACAGAATGGTTAACTAAAATGGCCCACTGTTTAATTTATTAGGACGATTATCTACACCTGACTAGTAATTGCTGCAATAATAACTGAATAAATAAAACTGCCAACTGTGTGAGTTCCTCGGTTGACTTCCTCGTTTGGTCTCGAGGGGGAAACACCAGGATGGCTTTGTTTGGTGATAGCTTCAGGTTGGATCCGGATAGGTCATTCTTATCCCTCTCTGATAACCGTCAGTTGTATCGAGTCTCTATAGGTTGTTTAGTGCATGCTGCCGCTGCCGCTCAGTCCACCATACCTATGTAGGCGAGGACCGCCGAATTCTAGTCTCGCCGTGTACTGGCCTCAGTAATGACGCTCCTCTTTTTCCTTTGCCCTTTGTCGGCACCCCTTTTGTTTAAGCAGGTTTTGAGATCGACGCCGTTAGCAGGGTTACCCTTCCGGCTTGGCCTGGGCAGGGTTATGGACGCCATTGGTTATTCTTCAGGGCTCTTAGCCCCATTTGCATCTTGTCCGTAGTCGGACGCTCTATCATTTTCAAGGTGATTTGGATCTTTGTATATTATATCTGTATTCTTGACTCATTGAGTCGCTGCTGTGTATATATCTGTTCTGTGGGTCCCATCGAGGACTGTTGTGTAATGTTATTACTTCATTTTCCACCCGCACGAAAGTGCCTGGTGGGCACCTTTGAATCGTTTCTATGCGGGTTTGGCGGGTTTCGCTAAAACTTGCATAGGTCCGATTCTGAGGGTGTTACAGAGTGGTATCAGAGCCCAGCAGTTGCGATACCCCACAAGTCCAGCATGTAGGATAACCTAGCTAACGGCCGAAGTAGAGTGTCAAAACTATTTTTGCAAAATCGGTTGGATAGTTCTGATTAGGTCTGATTTTACTCCTTACCCCTCTGCTATTCTCCTCTTACCTCCACGCGTTTTGAATCCGCTCTCTTCTCTCTCTTCGAGTCCAGGATTTCTCGTGGTTGGGTTCCGTCGTACCTTCAGGGATTCGCTTCCTCCTTTGATAACGGTGCTCTACCATCCGGTGTTCAAGCTGCCTGAGGAAAACCGTCTACTGTGGTACCATTCTTTGTTCCTTGTTTGTTCCTTCCGGTGTTTTCCGACGCGACGACATCATCCACGCTAGATCCGATGCAGAGTCTGCATCACTCCTTTGTTCCGAACCTCGCTTGTCGAGATCTTCAGTATGGTTCCGAGAGTTGGTTGCATAATCCGCCTATTCGTGTGCAGAGTAATGGTTTGGGTGCGCGATGGACTGATCACCATCCAACTACTCTTATCATTCGCTCTTGTACATCGAATCAGTGGATCCAGCAATTTTACTCCGTCCACGGAAGCTAGAGGTGGCTTTATTTGTGGATACCTCTACCTTCTCTCTTTGTTCCCGGAGTGTTCTCTCGACGATCACGGACAACGACCTCTTGTTAGTGGTGTCGCAAGGATCTACACGAAGCGAGAAGATGCAGATCACCGACCTTCCTTCCGGTACCATGAGGCGGATCTCGAGGGCGAGATCCATTGTTAGTGGTGTCGAATTGTGGCATCCCATAAAAACCACTACTAGAAAATCGCGTTGATTTTGTGCATTGCATCATCATGACCGCATGCTCATGTCATCATGCCACATTGCATTTGAGCATTGTCATCATCTTGCATGTGCTTGCATAAAACTATTTTCGGGAAAACCTAATTTGTTTTCTAAACGCCCCGTCTTTATTCAAACGCAAAACCCGGGTCTCCGGATTATTTTGTTTTGTCTGCTATCGGTTTGCAAACGGTCCGTTTAAAACAAATAAAATATTAAATTATTTTAATGGGGGCAGCCAAACCGGGCCGAACCGACCCAGTCGGCCACCCCCAGTGCAAAAACGGTCCACCTATATTCTTTTCCTACCCAGTCCTAGTCTACCCAAACCCCCTCCACCTCACCCTCACCAATGCCCTCTCGCCACCTCATCTCTCCTCTCTCCACCACCCAATCCCCCCTGCCACATTAGCCACCCCACTCCCTCCCTCTTCCACCTCACCCAGACCGACCCACCACCACCCCACCGACCTGGCCCACCTGCCAGGCCGCGCCCACCACTTGCTCACCCACTCACCGCGTCAGCCCCACCCCACTCTCCTGGCTGGTTCCGCCTGGAACCACCTTCCCCGCGTGGACCCCGCTCCCCTGGGCCCCACCACGCGCCCCAGACCGACCCCCACCTCCTCTCTCGCACGCTCCCTCCCCGTCTTCTTCCTCCTCTCCCCCTCTGCCGGCTCGCCCCACCGTCCCCAGGCAACCGGCGCGCCGCCGCCCCGCCTCCTCCTCCTCGGCGTTCCCGAGCTCGCCCCCCCCCTCTCCGGCCACCGCCTTCCCCTCTCCGGCCACCGCCACCCTCCCCGGCACCTCGCCTCCCCGCGGCCTCCCCTCCGGTCCTCCTCCGCACCGCCAACCTCGTCGGCCCCGGCCTCGCCGCCCTGAGCTCCACCCCGCCGCCTCCGGCCCGCGCCCGACCCCGCTCGCCCCGCCTCCTCGCCGGCGATCCCGAGCCGCCCGCTCCTCTCTGCGCCCTCCTCCCACTCGCGAGCCCTGCTCCGCCCGCCTCCGTCGCTCGCTGCGCCGGCCTCCACCTCGCCGGCCAACCGCCTCCACCCCCTCCGAGCGCCGGCCCGAGCCACCGCCTCTCCCCTCTGCGGCGCCCCTCCGCCGAGCTCCGCCTCGCGCTCGCCTCTTCCTCCCCTCCGACCACCGCCCCTCTGCCGACCCCGCATCCCCGACCCGCGGCCCCGAGCGCCTCCGCCGCCAGCCGTCTCCCCGACGCGGTCGCCGCCGAGCTCGTCCACAGCTCCTCCGCCTGGCCGCCCCTTTCTCTGCGCCCGCGGCACCCCGCTCCTCCCTGCTGCCGCGTCGGCCTCGCCGAGCTCCTCCCCTTCCGCCTCTGTTGCGTGGCCCCCGGCGTCTCCGCGGCGGTAGAAGACCCCGGCAGGGCGTACAAGCTCCTCTTGTTCTGCCCCGCAGGCCTTCCTCGATCCCGGGTCTCGGTGAAGGTTATTCGTCGTTCGACCGGATCCCCATCCAGATGCGTCCCTAGAAGCAGCTATAGAAGAGATATGGAACCAGAGGCTCCAGCAGAACCCGTCGCTGTACAGCGGCACTAAGTTCCGGGATCTGGTGCGCCTACTGGTCGGAACTCGAGTGCTCCGTCCCAGAATCCGAAGGTGTCGAGAGTCAAGATCCCCGTCGACTGTAGAACCCGGAACATCAAGATCTCCATCTTGGACTCCAAGGACTTCCTCACGGACATCGAGCGCCAGGCTCGCCTCGCGGATTCCGAATCTTGTTCCCGGCGTCCGAAGACCCCCGATCATGGATCCACAGACCCGTTCTCGAAGACCGATCCCGAACCCGCACGCCAAGATCTACTTCACGGATCCGAAGACCCCGGTGCGACAAGTACTTCATCCCAAACGCCATGACCGTCGACCTGACCGAAGACCACGGATGCGACAAGACCTACCCCCGTTGTTCGAGAATGTTACGCCAAGATCGAACCCCAGATCCGGACCCTGAGACCGACCCCGAACCCCGTCGAACCCTAACCAAGATCTCCGACCCCGATGTGTGACTCTTTTTCTCGAGCCCTATTTTATAAATGCTAAATATGAAACTTGTTGCATATTAAATCATTCATCTCGCATGCATATTTGTGTGGTTGGGGACCTTATGCCGATTCACCTGATAATTAAATATGGGGCCCATATGCGGGCAAATCTAGTCTCATATCGGCCTCATTTAAATTGGTGTAGCGAACCGGTGATATATTTGGTCATGTTCAAACAACAACTAAATTGCGGGGGTTCTAAATAACTCGAACCGTTTAATTAATTGTCGGGACCCTGGTTCCGCTTAATATTGCCCAATTGCATCGCATCTTTGCCATGTCATACATCATACATGCATCATGCCCGATCTTTTTCCGTAGTATTAAATATTGCATCCGGTGTTTATTCTAGTGTTTTGCTTCTTCGCGGATAAGGCCGTTGAGTTGATGCGAGTGTCGACCCGATCTTCGGTTGAACCTTCGACAATGTTTTCAGGCGAGCATCTCCCCCTTTCTACCTATCTTACTTTTATAGCATTTATTTCCCTCCTGTTGATCTATTGCTATCTGTGTTGCAATACTCTAGTTTTCGTACCCGTGATATCCCTCGCAGCCTTATATTGCCTTGGACACCTCCTATTACCTGTTGTTTGGTAGATAGTTGGACTTGCACGTCATAGTCGCTTGCTCAAGTGCTGTTGCGTGTCGTCCAGTACCACAGTTGTTGGAGCATGGCCGCATGTTTAATGTTGTAGATGATCATGGCTTTATTTATTTCTCACTTTATTTACTGTTTAACAACTAAAATTGAAGTAGGTAAGCAGAGGCACAGGTGGGCAATAGATGTTATTTGGTTGTTAACCGTCCACTTGTGTCCCGTAGGACCCCGAGTGCTTGATACATGTTCCTTGATTTATCGCGCTATCCACATACGGGGAATTATGGGCCCCCCTTAGCCAGAGCTTGATTCATTCTTATTTCTTGGGGCCACAAACTAGTTTGAGGTTTTATTTACTATCCTGTACTTATGCCATGCTACTGCTTTATTTACGATTGTGCGAGGAGCACACTGTACTGTTTAGGATCGGGACACGTTTTCCCGGTGTCGACAAGCCCAGTTTTGGGTTCCCAGTCGTTCACAGCCGTCCACCCAAACCTCGGGTCCGTCTCGGAGTCAGCTAGCTTCGTTGCGGGTGTACTCCAAGGGGTGGCCCCCTGAAATATTTCTGAATCCTGTGATTGCTTTGTCGTGAAAGCCTCGTTGGGTTTTGATTTGGTTTTTCCGAGGTCGATCGTGTGTGTGTTGCTATTGGTGCACCCCGGCCGGGTAAAACTTTCTGAAAGCCGTGTCCGCGGTTATGGACGACTTGGAGCACAGTATCTCGATCATAGACAACTATAACTAAAGTAGTGCTATAAATTTGACTTTATATTGACTAGTAATCAGCTTCACTATAATGGAATGGCTAAATAAACTGCCCACAATTGCTTGTTTGGTTGTCGCTTGCGACCACTGTACCTGACTAGTAAGTAATGCAACTATAACGGAATGGCTAAATAAAAGTACCAACAACTGCTGGGTTTTGGGAATATCTCACGCTTATTGTATCTGACTAGTAAGTGTTGCAACTACAACAGAATGGTTAACTAAAACGGCCCACTGTTTAATTTATCAGGACGATTATCTACACCTGACTAGTAATTGCTGCAATAATAACTGAATAAATAAAACTGCCAACTGTGTGAGTTCCTCGGTTGACTTCCTCGTTTGGTCTCGAGGGGGAAACACCAGGATGGGTTTGTTTGGTGATAGCTTCAGGTTGGATCCGGATAGGTCATTCTTATCCCTCTCTGATAACCGTCAGTTGTATCGAGTCTCTATAGGTTGTTTAGTGCATGCTGCCGCTGCCGCTCAGTCCACCATACCTATGTAGGCGAGGACCGCCGAATTCTAGTCTCGCCGTGTACTGGCCTCAGTAATGACGCTCCTCTTTTTCCTTTGCCCTTTGTCGGCACCCCTTTTGTTTAAGCAGGTTTTGAGATCGACGCCGTTAGCAGGGTTACCCTTCCGGCTTGGCCTGGGCAGGGTTATGGACGCCATTGGTTATTCTTCAGGGCTCTTAGCCCCATTTGCATCTTGTCCGTAGTCGGACGCTCTATCATTTTCAAGGTGATTTGGATCTTTGTATATTATATCTGTATTCTTGACTCATTGAGTCGCTGCTGTGTATATATCTATTCTGTGGGTCCCATCGAGGACTGTTGTGTAATGTTATTACTTCGTTTTCCACCTGCACGAAAGTGCCTGGTGGGCACCTTTGAATCGTTTCTATGCGGGTTTGGCGGGTTTCGCTAAAACTTGCATAGGTCCGATTCTGAGGGTGTTACAGTGAGTTCCTCGGTTGACTTCCTCGTTTGGTCTCGAGGGGGAAACACCAGGATGGGTATGTTTGGTGGTAGTATCAGTTTGGTTCCGAATAGGTCTTTCTTATCCCTCTCTGATAGCCGACAGTTGTATCGAGTCTCTATAGGTTGTTCTAGTGCATGCTACGCTGCCGCTTCAGTCCACCATACCTATGTAGGCGAGGACCGCCGAATTCTAGCCTCGCCGTGTACTGGCCTCAGTACTGACCGCTCTCTCTTTTTCCTTTGCCCTTTGTCGGCACCCCTTTTGTTTAAGCAGGTTTTGAGATCGACGTCCTTAGCAGGGTTACCCTTCCGGCTTGGCCTGGGAAGGGTTATGGACGCCATTGGTTATTCCTCAGGGCTCTTAGCCCCATTTGCATCTTGTCCGTAGTCGGACGCTCTATCGTTTTCAAGGTGATTTGGATCTTTGTACTGTATATCTGTATTCTTGACTCATTGAGTCGCTGTTGTATATATATGTTTTGTGGGTTCCATCGAGGACTATTGTGTAATGATATTACTTCGTTTTCCACCCGCACGAAAGTGCCTGGTGGGCACCTTCGAATCGTTTCTATGCGGGTTTGGCGGGTTTCGCTAAAACTTGCATAGGGCCGATTCTGAGGGTGTTACAGAGTGGTATCAGAGCTCAGCAGTTGCGATACCCCACAAGTCCAGCCTATAGGATAACCTAGCTAACGGCTGAAGTAGAGTGTCAAAACTATTTTTGCAAAATCGGTTGGATAGTTCTGATTAGGTCTGATTTTACTCCTTACCCCTCTGCTGCTCTCCTCTCACCTCTGCGTGTTTTGAATCCGCTCTCTTCTCTCTCTTCGAGTCCAGGATTTCTCGTGGTTGGGTTCCGTCGTACCTTCAGGGTTTCGCTTCCTCCTTTGATAACGGTGTTCTACCATCCGGTGTTCATGCTGTCCGAGGAATCCGTCTACTGTGGTAACATTCTTTGTTCCTTGTTTGTGCCTTCCGGTGTTTTCCGACGCGACGACATCATCTACGCCAGATCCGATGCAGAGTCTGCATCACTCCTTCGTTTCTGAACCTCGATTGTCGAGATCTTCAGTCTGATTCCGAGAATGGTTGCACGCTTTTCCTACTGATTGTGCAGAGTAATAGTTTGGGTGCGTGATGGATTGGCCCCCATGCCGACTACTCACTCTATTCGCTTGTGTACATTGAAGTGGATGAGAATGCATCGGTTCTCTCTTTCTATCGAAGTTAGAGGTGGAATGATTGGTTGATACCTCTACCTTCGCCTTTGTTTCCTGGAGTGTTCTCTCGACGATCACGGACAACGACCTCTTGTTAGTGGTGTCGCGAGGATCTACACGAAGCGAGAAGATTCAGATCGCCGACCTTCTTCCCGGTACCATGAGGCGGATCTCGAGGGCGAGATCCATTGTTAGTGGTGTCGAATTGTGGCATCCCGCAAAACCACTACTAGAAAATTGCGTGTTATTTTATTCATGCATCATCATGACATCACCATGCATCTATTTGCCTAAACCAATTTTTGCTAAAAGCCATATTTTTGTTTTCTACAAATACCCCTCTCTATTTTAAAACATAAAATCCTCGGTCCGCCCGGATCTTCTATTGGTCTAAAATATTTTACAAAACAATATTTAAAACTAAATAAAATTAAATGTTTTATAAAACGGGGGAGGCAGCCGGCCAGGCCCAAAGGCCCAACCAGCCACCTACCACCCCAGCTAATCCTAGCCCTTGATTCCTAGATCAAACCCTAGCCTCTCCAAACCCTAACCCTAAATCCCCTCACCAATCCACTCCCTCCTCTCTCCCAGCCGCCACCTCCCCCCAGCCGCCACCTGCTGGCCCACCTGGCCCCACCGCCCTCCTCTGCTCTCGCCCATCCCCACCTCCCGCTCGCAATGCCCCAACCCCGATCGTCGCTCACGACCGCGCGAGGCCCCCGCTCCCTACATTTCCCGAATCCCCTCGTCCCCCTCGATCCCCACCTCGCTTGCCTTCCTTCCTCCTCACCGTCGGCGCGCCGCCATCAGCTGCCGCTACGTCCCCCTCTGACCGGAGTCGTCCTTCCTCCCCGCATGGTTCCGCCATGTCGTCGTCGCCCGTGCGGACCGCCTCCGTCGCCAGGGGCCTGCCGCCCGAGCCGGCCGCCGTCCTCCGCTTCACCTGGGCCTTGCGGTCACGCCAACAAGAGCAGCGGCCGGCCGCCCTCAGCAGTTGCGCCTGGAGCAGAGCCCCGCCGCCAGGAGCTCTGCGAGTCGCCGCCGCCTCTCCCGGCTTCCTCCTCGCCACCGCGCAGCCGTCTCCCCGCCGCCCGGCCTCTCCCCTCCTCGAGCGCCGCCTGACGCGCGCCTCCCGAGCCTCCCCGCCGGTCGCCTCCGCCCTCGTCGCCGCCGGCGCCCTCCTCGAGCCGGCCCTGCTGCCAGAGCTCCGTCCAGCCACCTCGAGCACCTCCCTCAGGCCGAGCTGAGCTCCCGCCGCCGTCCCGCAGGCCCTGCGCGGCGTCGCCCCTGCGTCTCCATGTTTCTGTTTGCTGTCGTGCTTCTATTGGACAGCGCGCAAGCACGTCTGGCTAAACGACGCCTCGATGGCCTCTTGTGCAGCCGCAAGCATGCCTCCGACTGGTGCCTTGCATGGTTTGGGTGCCTCAAACATGAACCAAACTGTGTGGTGGCTTAGGTCGTCGACAGGACGATCACCGATCATGAGTCTGTGTTCAGACTAAACAAGATCTCCATCTCCGCCTGTCGGCAGGACCAAGACCGAGAACCAAACACGAGAATACAAAGTCTGCCACTCCGTCACGGAGCACCAAGAACTCCTTCCTGGAACCGAAGACCGGTCCCACCGAGACCCTCGGCACGCCAATATCTCCTTCACAGATCTGATGACCGAGACCCCGAAGCCCGATCCCGGATCCGAAGACCGCCAAGATCGTCACCGGAACGACAAGCACTTCATCATGGAACACCATGATCTCCAACCCGGAACACCGAGTGCACCGACATGGATCCGAAGGCCGAGCCCTCGACACGCCAAGGTCTTCACCCCGGAACGCCGAGTTCTCCATCTTGGACGTCAAGCACGTCGACACGAAACCGAAGGACGCCGAACGCCAAGCTCTTCATCTCGGACCCAGTAGCCCATATCCGCACCTGATCCCCGTCGAACCCTGAGACCGGACCCCAAACCACATCGAACCCCAAGATCGCCGAACCCTAATGTGTGACCCCTCTTCTCGAGCCCTATTTTATAAATGTAAGATCAAATTGATGCATATTAAATTGTTCATGCATGCATACTTGTCTGTGGTTTGGGGGCATTATGCCAATTCATCTCATAATTAAATATGGAGTCTATATGCGGGATATCTTTGTCTTATTCCGGACTTCATTTAAATTGGCATAGCGAACCGATGCCATGTTCCGCCCTGCTAATCCAACATTTAATTTGCGGGGTAGATAAATAACTTGAACCACTTAATAATTGTCGGGACCCCGGTTCCGCTTAATATGACCTAATTGCATCGATCTTTGCCATGTCATACATGCATCATGCCCGATCTTCTGTCATAGTATTAAATAGTGCATCCGGTGTTTGTGCTAGTGTTTTGCTTCTTCACGGACTAGGCCGATGAGTTGATGCGAGTGTCGACCCGACCTTCGGATGAACCTTCGGCAATGTTTTCAGGCGAGCATCTCCCCCTTTCTACCCATCTTACTTTTATAGTATTTATTCCCTCCTGTTGATCTATTGCTATCTGTGTTGTGATGCTCTAGTTTTCGTACCCGTGATATCCCTTGCAGCCTTATATTGCCTTGGACACATCCTATTACCTGTTGTTTGGTAGATAGTTGGACTTGCGCGTCGTAGTCGCTTGCTCAAGTGCTGTTGCGTGTCGTCCAGTACCACAGTTGTTGGAGTATTGCCGTATGTTTAATGTTAAAGATGGTTATAACTTTAATTATTGTTTAACAACTAAAATTGGAGTAGGTAAATGCAAAGGCACCGGTGGCTAATAGACAATATTTGGATCTTAACCGCTCACTGGTGTCCCGTAGGACCCCGAGTTCTTGACACCTGTTCCGAGATCGAGCGCGCTAACCACAGGTGGGGTGTATGGGCACCCCCATCGATTTAGTACCTGATTCCAAGTACTGTACTGGGGGCCACAAGTAGTTTGGGGCTTTATTACTATTCTGTACTTATGCCATGCTTTACTGCTTTATTTAAATTGTGCGAAGTACTGCACCTGTACTGTTTAGGTAAGCGGAGTGTTTTCGCGGTATCGACAAGCCCGAGAGTTTCGGGTTCCCAGTTGTTTACAGCCATTGTCGCAAACCCTGAGTCCGTCTCGGAGACCGGCCGACTTTGTTGCGGGTAGCTTAGTGGGGTGGCCCCCCGTGCTTGCTTTGGGTCTGGGAAACGTCGTGTCCAAAACCCCATCGACATATCGTTGGGTGTATGTTTTGTGATCTTGTACCTACCTGATCCGACAACAAGGGTGTAGGTGCGTGTGGATACTTTGGTGCACCCCTGCAGGGTTAAATCTTTTCGAGAAGCCATGTCCGCGGTTATGGACGACTTGGAGCACAGTTCTCGATCATAGACAACTATAACTAAAGTTTACTGTTATAATTTGACTTGTATCCGATATGACTAGTAATCAGCTCCACTACAACGGAATGGCTAAATAAAAGTACCAACAACTGCTGGGTTTTGGGATATCTCATGCTAATTGTATCTGACTAGTAAGTGTTGCAACTACAATGGAATGGTTAACTAAAAGTGCCCACTGCTTATTATATCAGGATGATTATCTATACCTGACTAGTAATTGCTGCAACGATAACTCAATAAATAAAACTGCCAACTGCGTGAGTTCCTCGGTTGACTTCCTCGTTTGGTCTCGAGGGGGAAACACCAGGATGGGTATGTTTGGTGGTAGCATCAGTTTGGTTCCGAATAGGTCTTTCTTATCCCTCTTTGATAGCCGACAGTTGTATCGAGTCTCTATAGGTTGTTCTAGTGCATGCTGCGCTGCCGCTTCAGTCCACCATACCTATGTAGGCGAGGACCGCTGAATTCTAGCCTCGCTGTGTACTGGCCTCAGTACTGATCGCTCTCTCTTTTTCCTTTTCCCTTTGTCGGCACCCCTTTTGTTTAAGCAGGTTTTGAGATCGACGTCATTAGCAGGGTTACCCTTCCGGCTTGGCCTGGGCAGGGTTATGGACGCCATTGGTTATTCCTCAGGGCTCTTAGCCCCATTTGCATCTTGTCCATAGTCGGACGCTCTATCGTTTTCAAGGTGATTTGGATCTTTGTACTGTATATCTGTATTCTTGACTCATTGAGTCGCTGTTGTATATATATGTTTTGTGGGTTCCATCGAGGACTATTGTGTAATGATATTACTTCGTTTTCCACCCGCACGAAAGTGCCTGGTGGGCACCTTCGAATCGTTTCTATGCGGGTTTGGCGGGTTTCGCTAAAACTTGCATAGGGCCGATTCTGAGGGTGTTACACCATAATTCCTATTCCGAGGTTTAAACTCCAGGTTAGGTTTAGGTTTGCTTGCCTGAATTCTCTTGGTTTCCTTCTTGGCTCTCTTCCTCCGGTCCTCTTGGACATTCTTGTAATCATCTTCAAAAGTAATGGCTGCATCCAACAACTGCTGATAAGTTTGCTTATTGGCTAACCTTAGCTGCATCTTCACAAACGGATTCAATCCACGCAAGAAACGTTTCTTCCTCTTCTCTTCGGTGTTAACATCCTCCTCAGCATAACGAGACAGTTGGCTAAACTCCCGGATGTACTTCATGACACTAGTATATCCTTGCTGAAGCTCCTCAAATTCTCTCCTCTTCAACTCCATGACACTTTCCAGAACATGATATTCACGGAATCTCTGCTTGAACTCCTCCCAGGTATATTCCCTTCCTGGTTGTTGCATGGCTAACTGATTTTCCCACCATGATGTTGCAGGTCCGGTCAGCAGATGAGTTGCATACCTCAATTTTTCCTCATCATTGCAACCTACAGTTTTCAGCTTCCGCTCTGTATCTGCTAGCCAGTCTTCTGCATCCATTGGTTCAGGAGCTGATGCAAAAGGTAATGGCCTTGCATTCTGGAAATCAGATAAACTCACTCCTCCTCCTTCAGGTGCCCTCTGATTTGCTCTCCCCAGCAACTCCTCCATAAACTTGTTCTGGTTCTCTTGCATCATTTGCATCTATTGCATAAAGTTCTGCTCCATTAACGGTCTCATTGGTGATGGTGGTAATGCTCCTTGATTTGCTGTATCATCATCGGCCTTTTCCTTGGCCTCACACTCCATCCGCTGCTGCTCAGTTTCCATTTCTACACCCGTATCCATGACCCCCTAGTCCTGCAACATAAAGCGAATACTCATAATTACATCATGCACATGTGTTCTGAGCTCGACTTTACGCACAGAACTAGTCACACAATGAAGATCCAAAGAAAACCCAAATATTCATTTCACTTATTTTACATAATATCATAATGATACAAAGTCATTACACATATACCATATAGGTATAATCACTCAACTACCTTATTACTTGGGGTACAAACACGGTACTTGATACTACTAACTAATTGTCTTCTAGTAGTAACTACGCTCATCGTACATGCCTGATGTCCAACGGTGATGACGTGTTGTTCGCCGCACAGTTTGTGGAACATATGGCCTTCCAGAAGGAACATACTCTGTATCTGAAGTGTCAGGACTTGAGTCATTACTCAACCTGAGCGCATTGACTCCCTCCAGCTCAGCTGAAAAGTCTTCAGAAACATATTCAACATTATCTCCAGCCTGCATCTCCTGAGCTTCAGCTCTAGAGTTGTCACCAGGATACGCAGATCCTGCTGCTCCCCAGGTTCTCTCGTGGACAAGATAATCGAATACTGGATAATGTATATTCCCTGGGCTTTGAGAAGATGTTGATGTTTCAAACACTCTTTCCTCTGGATCTTCTTCTTCATCCAGATCATCTATTGACATGGTATTTCTACTTCTGTTATTAGGATTCATCCTTGCACCCATCCAACTAGATTGTCCAACATTTCTATCAGAACCATCTGTGGACATCTAGTGTTCATGAGATCCATTGTATGATCTGATTCTCCATCCATCCGAGTTCTCAATAGGAAGTTCTGAGTCAGAACCATCCTCTGAGCCCTGTGGTACTGCATACCGCATATCTATAGTAGGATCATATGTAGATTCAGGTCTTGGTGAGTAAGGATATGGTATAAAAGATTCTGGATCTATAGGAATATCCTTAAAGATAGGTGTTGCACTACTACTTGCTTCTTTCTCTAACTGGGATGCTAACTGCTTCCTCCTTTCCGGATCAGTTAGATCCTCTAACATGTCATTTTTGTCTTCGACAATCACTTGATGAGTCTTATAAAAAGACGCAACGAGTGTCTGGTATCTATCCATAAACTTGGAAGCTAACTTAGGATGCTTCTTAACCAAATTAAGATGATCCGGTATAGGCTCCGAGTCTATAGAGTCATGAGGTATCACAGAAAATGTGCTACCTTCCAGCTCCTTGGTTTTCTGCTCCCGGATATTAGCTATTGCCTCCACAACATCAACATGATAGGCCGCTAAATGACTCCTACCTTCTCCTATGGGTAGATCGTGATACAGTCCAAGCTTCTCTGGAAGTTGGATACTCACAGATACTTGGATAACATCCAGCCATCAAGATAAGTGATAGTGTTCACTGGAATTCTAGTTAGGCAATTAAAAAGCTTTAAAAGTTGACGAAGTTGGTCTGTAAATGATCCTTGATAATCATCAAGAGTCTCCTCTTTCCTTACCAAAGTCTGTTTGGGAAACTTTGGTGCCATATCTCTATATATCGGAAAAATAATTTTAATTAGTATCCAATAATATATTGCATCATAACAAAGAATTATCGCACTAAAATATATAATAGAATATTCTCATTTGAACACCCATTATATTACTTTTAGAGAATTCTTTATTGTTGCCAAATCTCCTACAGGTAATACCCTTAACTAGGTTTTCCAACCTAAGGTCAAAGCAATTTGCTCTGATACCAACTGCGGTGACCCAGCATACCACTGCATGTGTAGTACACTATAGTCATTGACATGACATCCACAGAACACTATTCCGTAAATATCACATCCCTCAGAGTGGTACAACAGAAACATTGCGGGTCCATATTACAAAGGTACACACATTATTATTATTACAATACCGGAAGTTCAAGAGTTCCAAAAGATCCAACTTACAAACAAAAATATAAGATGTTCAGCGGAAATTTAAAAGTAACAACTCCGACTAGGAGTGGGGCTCAACAGCGTATTCTATAGAGTTCATGCTGCTCGGCTCCGATGGTTACTACTAACTAGATACTTAGTTGGACTCATTTTCATCGACACCGTAACGGATCTCGTAGTCCACGCCTTCAACTCCTCCGGATAGATCAGGTTCCTCATAGAACACGTCTTCTTGGCATTTAGCTGCATACATTGGCACGTCTTCGGAATCCTCAGAGTCTAAGCAAGGGATCAAAGGAACTAATGAGTAACAGCGTTACCCAACAAGTTCATTATATGCAAGGTGGGAATTTTGATGCTCTATCTACCACCTCGGATTATAAATCCTTGGCACTATGCAGTTTTTGTAAATATTTCTTCAAAGATTGATTTTATTCTTGAAAAAAAACTATGACAATCAGCCTTCACAGGTTGACTAGAACTTTCATGGAGTTCCTTTCCTGCTGCGTTCGTAGCTCCTTCTCGAAACAGGGAGTAACAAGTTACAGTTCTTACACTCTGCAGAGGTGCGTTTACTTTACCCATGAGAGATCAACTCCTTGTTGCACAACCGGGCGTACTTTCCCGTCCACAATTCCATGATGTGGGGCCCAGTAGTTGGTCCAAGCCAATCATTGCCCCCTTCGCGACCCCGCATGCCTCCTTCGTGTACACCATGCCCACATAATGAATTACGGCAATGGTTTGTACAAACCGTTAGATGCCAGAACTATCGTGGGACGTTGAGGGTTCCCACCCATATGCTGCATATCCTCTACGAATTACCAATGAATATGCACGCTACGAGGATAACAGCCATGACCTGCACATCCGGCTTCATGCGAGAGGAAGAAGAGACAGCTGACTTCTCTGTCCCATTCCAAATCTCATGGCTAACTCGTAATATACGGCGCTAGAATCACTGATGTCACGGGTTATTAAGTTCCTACTTGATCATCATTGTTGCATATAGAACTCTAAGTTCTATTGCTCCATCATATCACCACTTAGGATGATATCCATAATTTCTTTATTTGATAAAATAATATTTTCTTTCTTTTATAGCATATATGATAACACACAATTTGCAAATACTTTGATAAAGACTCTTCAAAGGATATGAGCAAGTGATGAACTTGCCTTGTGATGGCAAGGTAGTGAAGTCTGATGCTTGCACTGGACCTTGAGCTTCTAGTTCTACAAAAACATCATTATTGCCCGGTAAGGACAATATTTAAAGAAGCAAAATGATTATGCAAGTAATGTAATGCATTATGCATTTACCTTAAAAAGTTCTCCCCTTTTTTTCTAATAAAGGATTGTATTACTTTTTAATATTTTATAACATATATTGAATTATTTTATTTTATTTCCCTTTATTTGACTTGTATTGATTTAATAATTTATATCTTAATTTTATTACAAAATATTTATTTAGTATTTTTCAAAAATATTATAATATTAATAAATAATGAAGGTGATTTTTATTTATTTTTATCACCTTTCCATAATTTTGTAAAATTCCATAAGGAATATTGAATTACAAAATTCTTATAAAAATTTGAATACCCAAAATTTGATATCTTATTTTATTTGTATAGAATGGATTATTGTGAATCCAAAAATATTTTATTTAAATTTTTTGGATTATTATTTTATTTTCTAGGATTTTATTAAGTCTAGGGGTATTTTGGTCTTTTTCTTTTTATTAAAACAGGCCTGAAATTGTTTCTGGGCTGGTTATTTTTATTGGGCCCTGTTGGCCCACTAGTATTAGACAAAAGAGCCACCCCGAAGGGTCTGGCCCAGCTCGGCCCATTCCTCTCTCTCTCTCTCTCTCTCTCTCTCTCTCTCTCTCTCTCTCTCTCTCTCTCTCTCTCTCTCTCTCTCTCTCTCTCTCTCTCTCTCTCTCTCGCGCGCGCGCGCGCGCGCGCGAGTTCATCTTCTCCTCCTCTGACCCGACCCCGTGGCCGGCGATGCCTCCACCGGCGATTCCTGCCGCCGTCGGCCATTCTGGTCGCCGCCGTGGTGTAGTAGGGGGTTGTCGACGATGCTCGTTCGTTCTATCCAATTGGATTCGAGCCTAGAGCTCTTCTGCGATGGATCGATGTTGTCCCGAACCCTAGGGTTTGGGGATTGGCATGGATTCAAGTGCGGTCGTGGTCGTCGTGCGTTGAGCTGATGCTCTACACCTCCAGGCGTGATCAGGGTCGTTGCCGTGGCGTCGTGCGGGTAGCAGCGCCCCCTCTGGAGTGCTCCCCGTGCTGCCATGGCCTTCGGCCCCTCTGCTTCCTCTTCTATCCTTCAACGAGGACCTATGGTGAGTTGATTCCCTCTCCTGATGCTCTCTGTGCTTGTTGATTCGATGCTAGATGTTAGCATTGTCCTCCCTGACTACTGTCCGATTTAGATTAGGATGATTATCCCTTTAGGGTTTCTGTGATGTGCTTGTTCATGTACTGGAGGAATTGATTCATGTTTAGATGGTCTGTACCCATACTGAATACTTATTGGCCTGAGGCTTGTTGGTTGATCTGATGTATGGTGTTTCTGGTGGCTTACTTGATAATTTGATGCTTGGATTGCATCTGATTCAGATGATGTGGTTGTATGGGAAACATGCTTGTAAAGCTAATAATCTGATAGCTTTCCACAGTTTATTTGATTCATGGTCATGATTAAGATACAGCTACCGTCCTAGTGCTGTTAGCTTGGAAATTAATATGTGGGTTGAGATCATCATGATCTCAAACAGTGAAGTGTATTATAAGAATATTTTAGTTATGATTCCTGTTTGTATCAGGAAAATGATTAGTTAGTTGATTTTCTGAATCTAGGATGATTTACTGCTTTTCCTGATTCATATTGAGTTGTTCTTGTGACACCATCATGTATGGCACATAAGTTTAATTCTAAATCATGGATTTGGTTAGTTGATGCTTGAGACAATCTTGGCTTTGAAAACTAGAGATGCTTATATATGAATTCCCTATGATCAATGATGTTGGTCTGAGGCTTAGGGATTCAATCTTATCTAATTGGTTTATCTAGATAGTCCTGGTAGTAGTACCAGCTATTCTTTATTGAATCATGGCTTGGAAAAAATGAGAGTGAGCTTGATCAATCTATGGATCCCAAAGATTTATTTCTAAGGTGCTACTCTTCCTTTAGAGATGTGCCTAGAAATAGATCATAGGTATATATATATATATATGATTGAATTGTATAATATGGTTTAACAACCAGAGCAAGGATGTTGCTCTGAGCTCTGGTTGGATTCTGGTACCTTGTTGTTTGCTTTCATTTTCAGAAATCCCTATGATGGATTCACCCCACTTGGGTGTCTTCTGAGGGTTTGTTTTGTAAAGCAACACATGCCTTTCTCTAAATAAGATGATTAGATCATGTGAAGGTTTTATGAAACTCACCACAAAAGCTAATATTTGTGGAGTAAGTTGGTGATGATCTTGATCAAGTTTTGCTGGACTTCTGTGCTTGATCTGGAGCTAGCCTGCTCCTCCTAGCTCCTGTGCTTGGCCTTGCTGTCCACCTGATTCATCCCCCTCCTTATGTCACCATTTTGGTGATGTTTGGGTTAATCTGGTGGTTTGGTTTGGCTGCTGTTCTTGGTTTACTTGCTGTTCACCCTGGCTGTGCTGTGGTGTGGTGTGGTAATGCACTGGGGTGCTTCCCCACGGCTGTGCTCTGGTTTTGTTTGATCTGGATGTGCTTGTGCAGTCGACAGCACACCCTTACATGCTTGTGTGTGTGCAGCTTGTGTGCCTGCTATGCACATATGGATAGGTTCAGAAAATTTGATCTTACTGTTACCAATCTACTTTTACCTTGGCTGGTGAACTGATCCCTTTTGGTTGTCCTTTGCATTCTGGCTGTGAATTTGTGGAAGATGAAATCTTTCATATTGGTGAAACTTGTCCCTCTTTAACATTTCTCAATGATGAGATTGTCAAGTGCACCTCACTAACATATCTGAGAGAAATACATACTAACACTAATCCTGTTTTATTTCTATTTAATTCTTGTGTTGCAGGTTCAAAGATAAATATGAAGATTTAGTTTAGGTTTCAGATATAGGATAATTAGTAGATGTAATTTTATTGATCCTTTGTAAAAAAATTATAGTTCATGTAATCTTTATTTTATTCAATTGTAATAAAGATTATGTTATTATTAATAAAGAAGATTCTTATTCTATTGTAACTTGTTTATGTCTTTATAATGTGAAAACAAATTTCATAACTTCTATTGTTTTGAGATTTAAGTTATACTACCTATATCTTAATTAATTTAAGATTCAAATCTTATATCTAAATTATTTAAATTATTATTCAAACACTTAAGTTTTTTAAATTCAAACCCCTTTCAAAACCCACATAATTCTTTTAAGATCACATCAAAGTTTATAACAATCCTACTTTAAGTCTAAACCTAATCTTAAAGTAAGAAAGAAAATTGATCACTTAAGTTGTTATTTGGCGAAAATTTTACCCACTTTTTCACAAATAGATGCATGCAACAATACATAATCCTAAATCTACCCTTCGTTAGGTTCCTAAATGCTGGGATGTTACAGTTTGACCCAGCGGTGTTGGTGGAAACTGTACGGCCGGAACTATACGTCCGGAATTTTATTCACGTCATATAGTTGGTCGTTAAACCTTCTGGATCCTTTCCATAACTCCTTGTTTCTTTGAGTTTTTGGAAATCTCGTATCTTTGACTTTAATGTTGAGATTCCCATCATGAAACATCATTATCTGCACAGGGAAAAATAGACAAACATGATTGCATACCCCTTTGATCATTAGGCATTAGTGCCAGGATTTAGAGAGATATTTCATCAATAGTATGAATAATATCTAGTTTAAATGTGGACGTGGATGGCTATATTTCGCAGCCATCAACCTTCCCAAGCTTAAACTTGATCGTCCTCGAGCAAGAAAACCAAAATCAAAAATGAACTCAACATTTAAACTGAAATAAAGAGATGATGATCTTACTCATGATTGGTAGTCTCATGTTTCCTCCACTTTATTAATCTGAAAAACACAACATAGATAGAGTAATGGAAAGCATATCATACGGGTTTTAATGAACCCTTATAGTACAACAAGATTATTGTTTAGCATTGATGATTCAAATGAGTAAACTCTATTCCATGTCATGTAATCAACTCATAAGCTTGCCTTTGAACAATAAAGTATAAACATGTAAAATTGAGAGTGTGAGAGTTTGTCATGAAAAGCATATACACTAAAGTATCTCAATTCTCCCATATCAATAAGTCAAGACTTTTCAAGTACTACTTTGAAGGGATACGGGTAGGCTACACTAGCGCAAATCAAAAAAATTCTACCTAGTATACCATGATTACTGTTGACATAGATCACGGGATTACCACTAGACGTGCAGTTGCAGAATTGATGAAGCGCGTTGAGGCAATGCAGACGTTCCACGTCTCCTCCTTGTCCTCGTCCCACGAGCAGCTCCCCTTGTGCGGCTCGTCCAAAGCGCTATAGATGCAGCGCCTCCGAGGTATCCACACGTACAGGGTGGAAGCATCAGACGCCGGACTGCTAGGTCCGCGCGCGCGACACAGGCGTGAGGAGTGGCGGCTGGGTGGAATGACTTGAGGTCTAACCCTGGCCAGCTCGCCCCACCCTCTCTTATATAGGCATCCATAGTGGGCTTCTACATGAGCATCCCATTAGTAGCCTAAACCTGGTCTAATTTGGATCCAATCCTCATTAGGCTTCCAGCCCCTTAAGTGTGTAACCCTATAGGTTCATATGCGTATAGACATGACACGAATACACTTATTATTTCAATAGTTAGTAGCGGCCTCTAGCAAGACGTGCCAACTCCTAAACGCATACAAAGATCATATTGGACAAACCATCACAAGGTTTAGTACATGTCTTTCCTTTTACCTCACGATATTTGGTCTAGCTCCAAGCCGACCTCCCTTTCTCGATACCGTGATTCGGAATCCCTTTACTAGGTTAACTCTTAAACATATGTAGCACAGCCATGCATTTCTGGATCCGATCACTCGAGGGGCCCAGAGATATCTCTCTCAAGTAGAGAGGGGCAAATCCCATCTTGATTGACCATGCCTTGCCGCATGCTTCAGGACAAACCCGAAAGCTACCTTTTTAACTACCCTGTTACGGTGCATCGTTTGATAGCCCCAAAGTAAGTCGATTCACATCTCAAGTACATGCGACAATCTCAGGTCTAAGGATAAAACGTACACGATGTGTAGAGAGAGAGCTGCAACTAATTGCCAATCTCAGGTTGGGTCAGTCCAACCTCATGTTCATAACATGTGTCCACATCATTGGTTTGACAGCTCCATGTCTATGACTTGCGAAACATAGTCATCAACCAATCGATGTGCTAGTCTAATATTCACGTGTGTCCTCACATGAACTCCGACTAGGGATAACTCTTAAATAACCATACAAGTAAAGAGTTTCACAAACAATTCACATAATTTCCAATCAGTACAAGTTGCCTGATATGGATATTCAAGGAACATTACAATAACTCATGGATACATATGAAATATAATCATCTCTATGATTGCCTCTAGGGCATATTTCCTTCAGTCTCCCACTTGCACTAGAGTCAATCTAAAATGTATCTAATACCAATTGCTCTTGTGTGCGCTTCATGCACGGGCTGCGGGACAGGCTTAGTCAATGGATCAACAATATTTGAGTTCGTATGTATTTTTCATATCATGACACTACCATCCTCAACGAACTCTCGAATCTGATGGTAACGCATGCGAATATGTTTGTTCTTCTGGTGCTGTCTAGGTTCCTTGGATTGTGCAATAGCACCAGTGTTGTCACAATAAACGTCCAAGGGATTGGACGCGCCCTGAACCACACCGAGAGCGATCAGGAAATTCCTAATCCAAACAGCTTCCTTTATAGCCTCCGAGGCAGCAATATATTCAGCTTCTGTTGAAGAGGAGGTCACCATATCTTTCTTGGAACTTTTCCAGCTCACAGCACCACCATTCATGACAAACACATAACCTGATTGCGATTTTGAATCATCTGAGTCGTTAAGGTAACTCGCATCTGTGTAACCCTTTACACTGAGTTCATCCTCACCTCCATAAACTAGGAACACATCCTTAGTCCTTTTCAAGTACTTAAGGATGTTCTTTACCGCTGTCCAGTGACCTTCACCTGGATCAGCCTGGTATCTGCTCATAACACTTAGAGCATAGGAAGCATCTGGGCGAGTACATATCATTGCATACATGATGGATCCAATAGCCTAAGCATATGGAACCCTACTCATGCGCTCACGCTCATCAGTAGTCGAAGGACATTGAGTCTTGTTGAGTTTTATGCAATGACACATGGGAAAGAACCCTTTATTAGCCTCTTCCATGCCCAGAATATATGCCGCTTATCCTAAGTCTTTCATCGAAAAACTATTTTTCAATGAGGTCTTAACAGACTCGAGCATAGGAATGTCATTTCCAATCAGCAATATGGCATCTACATATAAGATTAGAAATACCAGCGCTCTCCCACTTTCCTTCTTGTAAACACAAGGTTCTTGTTCGTTTTTGATGAAGCCAACCTCCTTTACAACTTCATCAAATCGAATGTTCCAACTCCGAGATGCTTGCTTCAGCCCATAAATGGACTTCAGAAGTTTGCATACCTTTCCAGCATTGTTTGGATCGAAAAAACCTTCGGGCTGCATCATATACACGTCCTCAGTAAGGATTCCATTTAGGAAAGCCGTCTTGACATCCATCTGCCATATTTCATAGTCGAAATGTGCAGCAATGGCTAGAATTATCCGTATAGATTTAAGCATCGCTACGGGCGAGAAAGTCTCGTCGTAGTCAACTCCTTGAACTTGTCGAAAACCTTTTGCAACAAGTCGAGATTTATGGATGTGAACATTTCCATCCATATCAATCTTCTTCTTATAGATCCAGTTGCACTCGATGGCTTTAAAACCATCAGGCAGGTCAACTAAGTTCCAAACTTGATTTTCTCCCATGGACTCTATCTCGGATCTCATGGTGATCAGCCATTTCTCAGAGTCTGGGTCCACCATCGCTTCTGCATAGGTCGCAGGATCATCATTGTCTAACAATAATAATTCCCGCGCTTCACGGAGCCTCGCCGACCTTCGTGGTTGTGGTGCTTCTATTGCCACGGGTTCCTCAACTTGTTCCGCTACAATAGCATCACTCGTAGAAGCATCCCCAACTGGCTCATCTTGAACTTCTTCAAGTCGCACCGACCTTCCACTTGTTCCCTTTGTGAGAAACTCTTTCTCTAGGAAAACACCGCTACGAGCGACAAACACTTTGCCCTCTTCTCGGTTGTAGAAGTAATACCCTAAGGTTTCCCTCGGATATCCCACGAAAATGCACTTATCCGATTTGGGTGTTAGCTTGTCCGACTGAAGTCGCTTGACAAATGCATCACAACCCCAAATCTTTAGAAAAGACAAACTGGGATTCTTTCCAGTCCACATCTCATATGGTGTCTTAACTACGGATTTAGATGGTACCCTATTAAGTGTGAAAGCTGCCGTTTCTAGAGCGTAACCCTAAAATGACAATGGTAAATCCGACTGGCTCATCATAGATCGAACCATGTCCAACAAAGTTCGATTACGCCGTTCGGAGACCCCGTTCCTTTGAGGTAGGACTCAAATCATTAGGCCGTAGCCTTTTAGCACTAACATTGTAAACAGATGCATCATCAAGATTTAAAATAAATAAACCATTCACAATGGGAGCATTAGCCATAAACATATCATTCTTAGAGATTACACAACCATTGTTTGCACTCGCGAATGAATAACCATCCCTCATCAAACATGAAGGTGATAAAATGTTTAGACCCATACTAGGAATGTAATAACAATTATTCAACTCCATAATAAATCCTGACGGAAGGTGAAGTTGCATGACGCCGACGAACGATGCAGCAATCCTTGATTTATTTCCGACGCGAAAATCCACTTCGCCTTTCTGCACTTCTCTAGTCCTTATTAGCCCCTGCATCGAATTGCAAATATGAGCAACCGATCCGGTATCAAATACCCAAGAGTTAACATAGGAATCAGCGAGAAGAATGTCCACAACATTTACAACAAGCGTACCTGAGTGGGAAGTACTCTTACTTCCACTCTTCTTCAAAGAAGCCCGGTACTTGCTGCAGTTTCTCTTCCAGTGGCCATGTTCATGACAAAAGAAGCACTCAGTGTCTTCTACAGGTACAGCCTTTTGCTTGGGTGCAGGCTTAGGGATCGTATCCTTAGCCTTGCCCTTCTTCTTCCAAGAAGTACCCTTTTTCTTGAATCTAGGCTTGTTCTGCACAACCATCACATGGCTATGCCCAGCACACTTCTTCATGTCACTTTCTGCTGTTTTAAGCATCCCACATAATTCATTAAGGCCCTTCTCCACCCCATGCATATGGTAGTTCGAAATGAACTGCCCATAGCTGGATGGAAGAGACGCCAAAATGAAGTCAGTGGCCAACTCTTGGCCTAGTGGAAAACCAAGCTTTTCCAAAGTCTGACTGTAACCAACCATTTTGATCACATGGGGGCCTACAGCTGCTCCCTCTGCTAGCTTGCATTCGACAAAGGACTTGGCAACATTGTACCTCTCAGTCCTTGCCTGATCTTGGAACATGTCCTTAAGCGCAACGATCATATCGTACGCATCCTGATCCTCAAACTTCTTTTGGAGTTCAGGTTCCATGCATGCAAGCATAAGGCAGCTAACCTCAAGAGAATCATCACATGCTCTCTTGTAGGCATTCTTTAGGGCAGCAGATGCATTATCAGCAGGTTCATCGGGGATTGGGTATCCAGAACCGTTTCCTTTTTATCAGACCTGGGAACAATTCTCAGGTTACGGACCCAGTCCGAATAGTTTGTTCCATTAAGTTTATCTTTGTCAAGAATCGAACGCAAAGAAAAAGGTGATGTAGTGTTCGGTGCCATTGATCTACAACAAAAAACATGCAAAATACTAAGTCATGTAACCATGAAAGAGTAAAAAATATTAAACAATTTAATAGCATATACTCCCACTTAAATCAATATCCCTCTATTGATACTAAGTGATTCAAGATCCACAATTAACAAGTCGACTAGTGAGCTTTAGCATCACTACTAGAAGACAAGGTAAATCGGTAAGCAACACTTGCTAATCATATCACATATGACTCTTGTTGTTGGGTGACATCTCTATGTCAAAACTAGGCGCCCAACCTTTATGCCCAAAGGTCCTTAACTGTTAAGATGACCTTGTCAATCTCACCAACCCTTATGCGTGTAGGTATCCGATACAAACCCATCCAGCCAAGGAAAACCGTGGCACCCTAATTTCATAGGCCCACCAACGATTGTACAGGGCATAGGATGGTGCAAGGTTTGGTTGGGAGGGCATGGTTTAACTTAAACTTTGTGAGGGATCATTCTACTTCTATCATCTAAGAATGCATAGTAGTAAAACGCATAAGAATAGTATTCACATAAATGTCCCACAGTATGGCCCATTTTCTCATGGTGATCTCCATCGCCATAGAACCTGTCCACCATGATGGTCTCCATCTTCATGTTCCATGTGAGCCATCCTCCAAGTGATGAGTCCTCCAAGAACTAATACAAGATATTACTCCTAACAGCTAGTAATCAAAATTACACAGAATTTGGATCATCACAAGTTGGCACGCAGGCCATTACAATAATTGAAAACACACATGGCTCCAGCCGTGTTGCCCTACTCACGACACGCAGGTCATGATAAATTTCATACATGCATCACATACACATATGGGCCATACTGATCACATACATCCTGCAAAAACAAGTTATGCATAGAATCACATTCTACCGGATCATGTGACATCGCAGCACCTAGTTACCTTAACGAGATACAAAAGGGGCTACGATTAAGGGGGGTCTCCCCCTGCGGGGTTCGAAGGGGCAAATCAAATTTACCATAAACCATCTGTTGTTCTGATCTAATCAAACTCCTTTGATCACGGTACAACGATTTTAGATCTAGGTTCCGATTCGATCAATCATATTGATCTTCATGTGATTCAACAGGATTTATGCGTCACTGTCTACCCCGATGGAGGAAACCGACCGGTAGGGGTAAGTCGTTCGACAACCTCAGAATCACGATCACGGAAATAAAGATCATAGATCAATCCTGAACCACCACCAAATAAACGATCACATCATTCATATCAATCTGCATATCACCATATGCAAACATCCCAAACCTATAACTGAACAGCTCGGCTCTGATAACACTGAAGGGATACGGGTAGGCTACACTAGCGCAAATCAAAAAAAATCTACCGCGTATACCAGGATTACTGTTGTCATAGATCACGGGATTACCACTAGACGCGCAGTTGCAGAATTGATGAAGCACGTCGAGGCAGTGCAGACGTTCCACGTCTCCTCCTTGTCCTCGTCCCACGAGCACCTCCCCTTGCACGTCTCGTCCAAAGCGCTACAGATGCAGCGCCTCCGAGGTATCCACACGTACAGGGTGGAAGCGTCAGACGCCGGACTGCTAGGTCCACGCGCGCGACACAGGCGTGAGGAGTGGCGACTGGCTAGAATGATCTGAGGTCTAACCCTGGCCAGCTCGCCCCACCCTCTCTTATATAGGCATCCATAGTGGGCTTCTACATGAGCATCCCATTAGTAGCCTAAACCTGGTCTAATTTGGATCCAATCCTCATTAGGCTTCCAGCCCCTTAAGTGTGTGACCCTATAGGTTCATATGCGTATAGACATGACACGAATACACTTATTATTTCAATAGTTAGTAGCGGCCTCTAGCAAGACGTGCCAACTCCTAAACGCATACAAAGATCATATTGGACAAACCATCACAAGGTTTAGTACATGTCTTTCCTTTTACCTCACGATATTTGGTCTAGCTCCAAGCCGACCTCCCTTTCTCGATACCGTGATTCGGAATCCCTTTACTAGGTTAACTCTTAAACATATGTAGCACGGCCATGCATTTCTGGATCCGATCACTCGAGGGGCCCAGAGATATCTCTCTCAAGTAGAGAGGGGCAAATCCCATCTTGATTGACCATGCCTTGCCGCATGCTTCAGGACAAACCCGAAAGCTACCTTTTTAACTACCCTGTTACGGTGCATCGTTTGATAGCCCCAAAGTAAGTCGATTCACATCTCAAGTACATGCGACAATCTCAGGTCTAAGGATAAAACGTACACGATGTGTAGAGAGAGAGCTGCAACTAATTGCCAGTCTCAGGTTGGGTCAGTCCAACCTCATGTTCATAACATGTGTCCACATCATTGGTTTGACATCTCCATGTCTATGACTTGCGAAACATAGTCATCAACCAATCGATGTGCTAGTCTAATATTCACGTGTGTCCTCACATGAACTCCGACTAGGGACAACTCTTAAATAACCATACAAGTAAAGAGTTTCACAAACAATTCACATAATTGCCAATCAATACAAGTTGCCTGATATGGATATTCAAGGAACATTACAATAACTCATGGATACATATGAAATATAATCATCTCTATGATTGCCTCTAGGGCATATTTCCTTCATACTTTTCTATTCATTGTCCTTCAAGAATTTCAGTTCTTAAGTAATTGAGAGCATGCCAAAAAAATTAATTAGTTTATAGGGCTATGATGGACACTCATGCCATTACCAAGGTTTTTGTTCCTTTTGCATAATGATTGCTCATATCAGCTAGAGGAGTGATTCCACCTTGAACACAGCTACATAAGAATGCCAAGAATCTTACCCATTATAGCATTGCTGCTACATATGTTTAATCAACTCATAGCCGAAATCTAGGAGTTCCCCCATGAATATTGTTCGTAGGCTAGCGGAGTTGTTAGCATCCCATGAAGTTTGACACGCATAAATCTATATCATTCTTATGATTCACAAGTCATACTTGGGTATGCTCACAAGAACTGCTAAACATTAATTCAATTGAACAAATCTTTTCAAAGAGAGATATCAAGTCAATCATTATTTTCTGTGGTGTTGAGTGTCTCTAGGAATAAGCTTTCAAGACTAAACACTATAACACCAATTCCTTCAATTGTGAGACTTTTTATTATTACAATTGTTTAGAAAATTTTTAGGCAAGACTTGGTTAACTACAAGAGCTGGAACAAAATGTACTCAACTAAATACCCATGCAAACAAAATTCTACTCCAATATAAAGACTCACTCCACCAATGTAATATCTTAACATTTACTACTAACTAGCATGGGTTTCTCAAACTTCAAAAGTGGGGAGTCACAAGGCATACCTCTCATAATTGGTTCCACTTCTCTCTTCCCGTTTGATTTGTTTCTTGGAAACTCGAAGTAAATCACTCTCCTATAAATATGTGAGAACCACAAGGAGAATATAAAAGAAAAAGGGAAAATAAAGATAAATGGAAAAATCATTTTGTTGTTTTTAAGAGAGGAAAGTAAAGAATAGAAAATTGGCGGCAAAGCTCGGCTAGAAAATCTCGAAAACAAATAAAATAACTAAATATAAAGTGTTGGGAAAACCAACACGAGTGCTTATAAACTCAAATTAAAAGCATAACCTCGAAACAAACGCCAAATAAAGATAACGAGGAAACTTACCCAAGCTTAGGCTTTTGCAAGCCCTTCAAATCATTGTGGTGGCGGGAAAAAGTTGTGGCTCCAGTTCGCAAATTGAGTTGATAAATTACTAGTGGTTTCTCGGAGGTTCAGGGCGATATTATACATCCCCTCCATAGTTCCTCCAAGTTCTTGGAAGTCTTGATATGTAGCGAACCGGATTGGTGGCTGCTCCTCTTGATCAGGAATTTCTTGGTCCTCTTCTTGGTCCTCATCCGGAATCTCCTCCTCGGTTTGGTGTTGTTAAACCTACACATCATATAACAAGCGTCCTTCCTCAATAGATAAAAGACCATTAAGAAAAGGAGCGGGGTAGAGACGCCCAGCTCCTGCAATATGCAAGTAATAACCACCACCTCTCCTAGTGAGCATTCCACAAGATTTTAAAGTAGAGAAAGCAGCACGTCGCTCACCTAGCAATGGTTGCAACTCACCAAGGTCGATGCCTAAGGAAATGGCAAGCACGGTGATGATGCCTCCACATGTGATTGGCCCTTGGCTTTGGGAGCATTGGTGCTCCAAGTAGCGCACAAGAATTGCGCCCAAGTTGAGTGACAAGTTGTTGTTGTTGTTGAAAGAAGATTTTGTGAGGACCAAGATGTCCTACCCATTGAGTCTTGTAAACTCATTTCCTGCCTGCAAGGTGTTAGCAATAACATAGAACAAAAAGCGAATAGCAGGATGTTGAATATTCTTCCTCTTGTTGACTCTAGAAGTGAAACTCATTCTATTATAATAATCATCCAGGGAAGAGCGCATGTCGGCATAAGATGTGCGTAAGGCATTAACATCATTGTTTGGTGAACTAAAATAATTGCACCATTTATCAAGTGATAATGTATAATTTTTGTTCATAAGTCGGAAGGAAATCATGTCCTCTCTGTGTCATGTTTTAACGGTGCTTTTCAAAGAACTTAAAAATTCAAGAGTTAACCGGCGATAAGTAGGCACATCTTGGAATATAAAGGTTTGGAGGCCAACCCTATTGAAAATTAAATTGAAGTCATTAGAAATACCGAGTTGATTATATAACAGGACAAGCCCACTTGGTTGTCTTCACTTCTCAGTTTTTGATCTTGTTGAAGGGATCACGTTGGAGCTCATTCCTAAATCGCATCCCCATGCGGTCCTGAGCTGCAGTGGCAGCCTGAGAAGAACTCGAAGCAGCACAAGCATGCGTTTGGCTCCTTGTGTTCATCTTCTAAAATAATAAGAAAGACAAAAATAAAACTTTTTGATCCAACAGTAATAAGCATAACATATTCCTCATCATAGCACACTAAAGAATCTCCTCAAAATAATAATCTAGGCTAGAGAAACATAGCAATTATTTCATAGTAGGTCTCACCCTAGATTGTAATGGCAACAGATCGGAGATGAATTTGCAAAAAGTACTTGGAGGATTGGAGGAGAAACATACTGTAGATCACTTGTGTGCAAGGAAATTGAACGAAGTTGAGTAGAGATAAAGATCTCTTGAGGTTTTGAGAGATTTTGGAGGTATAAGAGAGAAAAGGATTGAAGTTTTGATGTTGGGGGTACCTTCTCGTGGTGTTTTTGTGGTCATACAAACTATGCGGTCAGAACTATACGGCTGGATCATCTATTCCCTTCGTGTAGTTGATCTAGCGGCAAAATTTTACGGTTTCTTTCTAGCGGCGATATCTATACGGCCGTAACTATACGGTCGGGATTTTTATCCCTACTGTATAGTTGGTCGTTAAACCTTCTGTACCTAGAAAACAAATTTTATGAAGGCATAGATATCTATACGGCCGGAACTATATGGCTGGAATTTTTATTCCCGCTGTATAGTTGGTCATTAAACCTACTAGAGTCATCAAAATTTACATGTTTCTTCGAGAATTGTTTCTTAACCTGAAACTTAGCGAAACACCATGTTTTGACAGAAAAATGACAGTTTAATTTTCAACTAACAACAACATGTATAAAATAGGTATTTTATTACCACCGAACTTCTCCTCCTCAACTGGAGTTTTCTAGCACTCTTTATTCAACATGAAACTTAAACTAAAACTTAAAAACTTTACTCAAACTTTTATTTTACATGGGTTGCCTCCCTTCATGCAGATTAATAAAAACCTTAATAGTTCTTAAGAATGGATGGCCTAATATGATAGGAGCAGTAGGATCTTCAGGCATGTCAAACAAAATCAATAAGAGCAGGACAACCTTTAATGTATACTAAAGTATTCTCTTTAATTACTACTACTTGTTTGTAGGTAAAATCTGCTAGATGTAATTTTAGCTCGGTGATTTCAAAAGAGCTAAGATTTAACTTAGTAAAAAGACTTTTTGGAATTGTTGAAAAACTTGCACCTAAATCACAAAGTGCAGCCATCTCATTAGTCTCAATTTTAATTTTAATAGTAGGCTCAAATATATCATCAAGATTAACAGGTAGTTTTTCAGCAATTTTCTTATATTCTTCCTCAATCTCACGTACCTTTATTGCTACCTGATTAACGAATTGTTAATACATAGCTTCCTCATTTCCTTCACTTAATGGAATCTTGATATTGATCCTTTTCATAAGATCTTCAACTATGTAATTTGGTGAAGGGGCATTGCTATAGTCAAGTTCTTCAGGATCTTCCCTTTGGATTCTCATCATCTTGTGGTCTTCAACTAGATTAGGCTAAGATTTTCCTGCAAATTAGCTAGAATGAGAGTTTGACTTTCTGTTATCTTACCTAGCTGTGCCTCAATAATCCTTATTCTTTCTTGTAGGGCCTGCAAATCATTCCTCAAACTCATAGTTTGGTTAGACAATTTTCCAAGCATATTATCATAGTTCTATGTTATCTTAACAAGGATATTGTTTTGATCATTTTGCGAGTCCATAAATGACTTAATAGTTTCTTGGAGACTACCATTACTTGATCCCATATTATTATTAGAGTTACCTGCAGGACTAGAATAATGTTTCTGGAAATTAGGATTATAGTTCTTCTTTCAAGCAGGGTTGTAATCATTACGAGCTATGAAGTCTATTTATTCAATATTTGATTCTGGGATAGCTTTTACCTGGGTTTCGTTACCTTTGACGGCTAATATGAGCTCATCCAGCTTAGCAGTGAGTTCTTCATTTTCCTACGGTGTGATGGAGTTCACCTTCTTTGTGTTTGATCTTTCCACATGCCATTGGGCATGGTTGTCTTGCATATTGTCTAGCAGCTACTTTGCTTCGGTAATTTGTTTTCCCATGAATGTTCCTCCAGCTGCAGTATCAAGAATAGACTTAGACACATGATTAAGAGCATTATAAAATAAATGGAGAATTAACCAATCTTCCATCTCATAGTTGGGACAATTTCTCATGTATTCTTTCATTCTCTCCCATGCAAGCGCTAGTGGCTCACGCTCTTCCTGTCTAAAACCAGTAATATTAGATCTTAGTTGCATAGTCTTTGCAGGTGGGAAAAATTTAGTCATAAATAAAGAAGTACACTCCACCCATGATGCAATAGTATTTCTAGGCAAACATAGCAACCATTCTTTTGCTCTTCCTCTAAGAGAGAAAGGAAATAAGTGAAACTTGACCACATCGGGGTCAACATCTTTAATGCGCATTATATCACATATTTCAGTGAAAGTATTCAAGTGCATACTTCCGTCCTCAATAGCAGAGCCTCCAAATTGATTTTGTTGAACCAAACTTAAATAGTGAGGCTTAATTTCATAGTCCTCGGCAGTAATTGTTGGCTGATAATAGAAGTACGCAAATGATCATTATTAGGAGTTGCAAACTCCCCAAGTTTCTTTTCAGCCATATTTCCTATGTTTTTGGGTTTTCTTAAACAAAACTTATGATAGTAAAAAAAAATTTAAAGACTAACAATTTTATTGGTTTTTCAAATAAAGACTGAAAGCAAACTAACAAAATTAAAAACAAGAATTAAAACTAGCAAGGTTCCTACTAACCTTACCAGGGTAGCTATTGCTTCCCCGACAACGGCGCTAGAAAAAGGGTTGATACCTTCGATCCGGATTACGGATATAGTATAGCTCTTTTTCCCTAGTAGACCTAGGTTATCGAATCCTCACTAAGCAGAAAGCGTAGTAAAGTTACTTTAACGGACCTTCGGGAGTTTTAGAGTTCTTTTTGTGTTTTACCAGACCAAGAGTTTGCGATCTTTTGTTGTTGTCGATGATGGAGAGAGAGGGCCTGGGGCTTTAGGTTTCACCTATAGCTGTGAAAAACATCTAATGGGAATAAAAGATAATAATAAAATATGCATGCAATTGTTAGAGCAAGATAATTATATATGGACAGTGCATCCATAATTGCTATTGCCTCTGCAACCGCTTATAGCAATAACCTATTAGTCGCATCCATAGAAGAAAGAGAACTAAGGATATGCATAGTGACATCACCGTTAATCCCAAGTAAATCCCTCACATACAGACGTACTACCCTTTCTGTCACTAGGGTTCCCATTCTGCAGATTAGTCATTACTCACACTTCCTATACCTGGATCAATCCTTGGGGTCTTGGGTACCTCACTAGTCCTTAGATTGAGGCAAGAGAGGGCACAATAATGATCATGTCATACAAACTAATACATCATCCCATCTATGATAAAAAAACATTGTAACACCCCAAAAATATTAATGATGGTCATTCCCTAATTAATCAAGATTAGGGTTAACAAAAGCTTTTATTAATTAAATTCAAATCTTAATGCTCGTGTGTATGAATGATTGCAATGCTATGTATGATTGTTGTAAATGATGAGAAATGGTTTAAAGATCAAAACCATATCATCTAGGTCATCAAACCAGATCAAAACAAAAGAAAATGAAAATATGAAGCCTAAGACCTAATGGTCATTTCTACCCAAGTTAACCACTACCTCACTTTGAGCATCTCTAGCAACTAATCTCAAACAGAAACTTTCCCATTTCTTTTCTCCCCTTGATAGACCTAGTGACACTAAACCCAATGGAGCTTTCCAACTTGGCAGAAACATTTTCAAAGTCTTTTGAGAGGCAATTCAAATTTGAATCTATCTTATGTATCAAGATAGCCATTTTTGGAAAAACACTCACACCATCACCACTTAGCAAACCATTGCACCTAGAGACTACCAAGATTAGTATTAGAACACCCACCAAAAATCACTGAATTTGATGATGGTTTAGTTCTTGCGGCCATTTGATCGAACACTTGGTGATCACAGTACAAACTCAACAACTATCTACTGTTTTGATCAATCCTTTGCTCACCATTGTGACCTCACCGAGCTCACACGTCATGCCTTTAACTCACCCAGTACTAGCCTGTGCAATTGAGCTCATCTCACTCGCCGTTTGACCCGTGCAAAGTGGTACCCGATCTCACCTTGCCACCCCGATATGGACACGATGCCACAGACCGCACTGCCCTCTCCCACAATGTCTAGGAGGTAGCCCTAACCTCACAGCCTCTGCCTGTGCATGCCCCGACCAAAGACAGCTTGACGAAACGCCAGCACAGCAGTGCCCATTTAACACCGAACCATGCCGGTCGTCGCGCCAGAGCGCCGAGCAATCCTGCGCACACACGCCGTGCCTCGCCCTCACCTTGCGCCACTATGTCCGCCATGACTCTAGCAAGCTCCCAGACATGATATTTTGACCGCGCGGTCGCCGTGACCACCATACACCGTGACGAATGCCGCCGGTACAGCCGAAGGGCATGGATGATTTAGCACGATTTAGACCACGCCTTGCTGTGCCACTGTGCGTATGACGTTCGACCTGAAGCATCGCGACAACCTATGCCCTTGGCCATGCCTATAGCTCACTGTAACGAGGATCCGAAGCTAGGAGCCACCCCAGGAGCTGTCGCGACCACCGTTCGAACCGCCATCGTTGACTCGTTTGTTCGCCCCCATCGCCGCACCTATATGGAGCCCTGGTAAGCCCCCGATGACCCCCGTCGTAGCGCTAGGGTTCTGAATCGCGCGTGCCCTGCGACGAATACGATGACGCTCAGTCGTTGATCACGCTCTAATCGGAAGGCTTAGATTCACCGACACCGCTTCGCGTTAGATGAGCCACTGATAGGTATAACCAGCCCCGGAGCAGCCCGCTGCTCGCGCATTGCATAGTTTGGACAACCCATTAGCGTTCCCGCGAACAGCCCATCGATTTAAACTTAGTTTTATCTTTCATTTGAAAATCCCATTTTGTAGTGAACTTTAAAAATCAATTCAGAGGGATTCACTACACCAAATTGAATGAATCCAATTTTGTTTGAAAGTAGGTGAAAATCTCTAATCACTCCCGTTGGATTCAAATAGTTTGAAACTATGGATCACTCTTGGTAAAAATAACAAGACAGTAGCTTTTGCAACTTCAAACATTTTTCTAAAATCAACCATAAGTGATTTTGAGTTGATTCCAACTCTCAAAAATCACATTTGACAAGAACTTTCTGAATATGTAAAAATCTACATACTTACATACAGTAGTCCTAAACCAAAACTAAAAGAATGACTTTCTAGTCATTTTTAGCCACTTAAATATTATTAAATAATACCGTTAAACTTTATAAATTAGGCCAACCACTTTAAATCACATTCTCAAGTATTAGAAAATGTGGTGATGACATGTGTCAATATGATCTCATATTTTTAATTTGGAGAATATTAAATCTTAAGTAACTTTTCAATGAGTAGAAATTACTTTTTTAAAAATAAGATAAATAAAATCTTATCACCCTTTCTTGCAATGATAGAGATGATGCTAGATCATCTAGTGCTAGATCAGCCGGAGGAGTTGCTGTTGACCTTGCCAAGATTAAGGATCTTGAGGAATGGAGAGCCCCAACCACTCAAACCGAAGTTCGTGCATTTCTTGGATTAGCGGGATATTACCGCAAGTTTGTTGAAGGATTTTCAAACATCACTAGGACGATGACTCGGTTACTCAAGAAAGATTAGAAGTTTGAATGGACGGACAAATGCAAGGCGAGTTTTCACGAACTTAAGAAGAGGTTGATTTCATCCCCAATTTTGATCATGCCGGATATCACCAAGCCCTTTGATGTGTATTGTGATGCATCCAAGATTGGTCTCGGATGTGTGTTTATGCAAGAAGGAAAAGTGATATCATATCTATCCCGAAAACTGAAGTAGCATGAGCAGAATTACCCCACGCATGACTTAGAGTTAGCCACCATTATTTTAGCCTTGAAGGCATGGCGTCATTATCTTATGGGTAATCGCTGTGAGATTTATTTAGATCACAAGAGCTTGAAGTATATTTTTACTCAGAAGGAGTTGAATATGAGGCAAAGGAGATGGATAGAGTTAATCAAGGATTATGACTTTGACATTCACTACCACCCCGCCAAGGCCAACGTGGTAGAAGATGCTCTTAGTAGACTATCGTGCTGGTTAAACACCATGATTCTGAAAGAGCAACCAAGTTTGCATAAGGAGTTGGAAGATTTCAGAATGGAGCTAGTTAGCGAAGGATTCCTAGATAGTATCGAACTTCAACCCACCTTGATAGATCAGAGAAATGAAGCTCAGAAAGGAAATGCCAGTATTGATGGAATTAAGCGTCGTATCGGTACAGGAAAGGTACCCGGTCACGGAAGATGAAGATGGAGTTCTGTGGTATAAAGGACGAATCTATGTGCCAGCAGATTCAGAGTTGAAACAAGCTATTTTGCAAGAAGCCCATGATACTCTTTACTCCATCCACCCGGGAGGAACCAAGATGCATCAGGATTTGAAGGAGAAATTTTGGTGGCATAAGATGAAGCGATAAGTCGGAAGCTACATAGCCAAATGTGATATCTATCAGAGAGTCAAAGCAGAACACCAATGACCCGCGGGACTTTTGCAACCTTTGTAGATCCCAGAATGGAAATGGGATTCAGTTGGAATGGATTTCATCACCGGTTTGCCTATATCTAGTAGGGGAAATGATTCTATTTGGGTCATAGTGGATAGAATTTCCAAAGTAGCTCATGTCTTACCCGTCAAGACCACTTATTAGAGCTCGAAGCTAGCAGAGTTGTAAATTGCTAGGATAGTCAATTTGCATGGAATCCCCAAGAACATTGTGTCGGATCGAGGAACCCAGTTTACCTCAAGATTTTGGAAGAAAGTCCAAGAAGGATTAGGAACCAAATTGAACTTCAGCACAACCTTTCACCCACAGACCGATGGACAAACGGAGAGAGTAAACCAGATACTCAAATATATGTTGAGATCTTGTGTGTTGGAATATGGATCTAAATGGGAGGACTGCTTGCCTTTCGCAAAATTCTCATACAACAATAGTTACCAAGCCAATTTGCAAATGACCCCATTTGAATTTATGTATGGAAGGAAGTGCCCCCGCTGAATTGGTCGCAAGTACGAGAGAGTCAAATCTTTGGACCAGACATCCTACAATAAGCCGAAGAGAAGGTTCACAAGATCCGTGAGCACCTCAAGACCGCTCAGTCCAGACATATGAGTTATGCTGACAAGATACATCGAGATATAGCCTTCAATGTAGAAGATTTTGTTTATCTCAAAGTATCACCCTTGAAAGGAATGTAGCATTTCCAACTCAAAGGGAAGCTTGCACCCAGATACATTGAACCCTTAAACATTCTAAGTCCCCGAGGAAAGGTATCTTATCAGATAGAACTGCCCGAAGAGATGTCAGCCGTGCATGATGTGTTTCATGTCTCGTTACTTTGGAAGTGTTTAGAAGTTCCAGAAATGACGGAAGTTTCAAAGAACATCGATCACAGAGATGTGGATATTAACCCGGACTTGACCTATCGAGAAGTACCTATCCGTATTTTGGAAGAAGATTTCCGGACCACCCGGACCAAGAGTATCAAGTTTCTCAAGATCCAATGGAGCAACCATACTGAAGAAGAAGCCACTTGGGAGCGCGAGGATTACATGAGGACGGAGTTTCCCAATCTCTTTAGTTCCTAAATTTTCCTGAATCTCGGGAAGAGATTTTGTTTAAGGGGGAAGGTTTGTTACACCCCAAAAATATTGATGAGGATCATTCCCTAATTAATCAAGATTAGGGTTAACAAAAGCTTTTATTAATTAAAATCAAATCTTAATGCTTGTGTGTATGAATGCTTGCAACGCCATGTATGATTGTTGTAAATGATGAGAAATGGTTTAAAGATTAAAACCATATCATCTAGGTCACTATCAAACCAGATCAAAACAAAAGAAAATGAAAATATGAAGCCTAAGACCTAATGGTCATTTCTGCCCAAGTTAACCATTACCCCACTTTGAGCATCTCTAGCAACTAATCTCAAACAGAAACTTTTCCATTTCTTTTCTCCCCTTGCTAGACCTAGTGACACTAAACCCAATGGAGTTGTCCAACTTGGCAGAAACATTTTCAAACTCTTTTGAGAGGCAATTCAAATTTGAATCTAGCTTATGTATCAAGATAGACATTTTTGGAAAACCACTCAAACCATCACTACTTAGCAAACCATTGCACCCATAGACTATCAAGATTAGTATCATAACACCCACCAAAAATCACTGAATTTGATGATGGTTTAGTGCTTGCGGCCATTTGATCGAACACTTGGCGATCACAGTACAAACTCAACAACTATCTATTGTTTTGATCAATCCTTTGCTCACCATTGTGATCTCACTGAGCTCACATGCCGTGCCTTTAACTCACCCAGTACTAGCCTGTGCAATTGAGCTCATTGTAACTGCGTCGCCAGCGAGCCCGGGCCATGCCACCGTGCCCCTTCGCCGCTGTATAAATAGAGCCCTTCCCCGACTCGAAAACGCACACCATTCCACTCCTCTCTCACCCAGGAACCTCTTTGACCCAAACCTGGAGCAAGGCAAGCACCACCACGCCGGAATTTCACCGAAGTTCACCGCTGCAGAGGAAGGAAGGAGCTGAAGCTAGGAGCCACCCTAGGAGCTGCCACGACCACCGTTCGAACCGCCGTCGTCGACTTGTTCGTTCGGCCCCATTGCCGCACCTAGATAGATCCCTGGTAAGCGCCCGCCGACTCCCGCCGTAACGCTACGGTTCTGACTCGCGCGTGCCCTGCGACAGAGACGACGACGCTCAGTCGTTAATCGTTCTCTAATCGTAAGCCTTAGATTCACCGATACGGCTTCGCGTTAGATGAGCCACTGACACGTAGGACCAGTCCCGGAGCATTCCGCTGCGCGCGCGTTGCGTACTTGGGCTAGCCAATTAGCGTTCCCACGCACAGCCCGTCGATTTAAACTTAGTTTTATCTTTTATTTGAAAATCCCATTTTGTAGTAAACTTTAAAAATCAATTCATAGGGATTCACTGCACCAAATTGAATAAATCCAATTTTGTTTGAAAGTAGGTGAAAATCTCTAATCACTCCCATTGGATTCAAATAGTTTGAAACTATAGATCACTCTTGGTAAAAATAACAAGACAGTAGCTTTTGCAACTTCAAACATTTTTCTAAAATCAACCATAAGTGATTTTGAGTTGATTCCAACTCTCAAAAATCACATTTGACAAGACCTTTCTGAATATGTAAAAATCTACATACTTACATACAGTAGTCCTAAACCAAAACTAAAAGAATGACTTTCTAGTCATTTTTAGCCACTTAAATATTATTAAATAATACTGTTAAACTTTATAAATTAGGCCAACCACTTTAAATCACATTCTCAAGTATTATAATATGTGGTGATGTTATGTGTCAATATGATCTCATATTTTTAATTTGGAGAATATTAAATCTTAAGTAACTTTTCAATGAGTAGAAATTACTTTTCTAAAAATAAGATAAATAAAATCTTATCACCCTTTCTTGCAATGATAGAGATGATGCTAGATCATCTAGTGTGCCTCTTGTGTGATAAATAGAAGTAGTTAAATATTGTTTAGTGATTGTGTACCTCGTATTTATTTTTAAACGTTAGTATCAATTCGGGCTACGACGAGGAGGAATTCTACGAAGACGAGGACGAGAACTTCGACCACCTTACCAATCAAGTCAAGCTATACTAAGCATGCTAGACCATGCAAGACTTATTATGCATACCTTTAGGATACTATGTTGAGTATACCATTTTCCCAGTTTTACTTGCAAGCTTTGCCTTTCTTTCTTTTATTAAAGTTGTTCAAGTAGTAATTAATTGGTGTTCCATGGAAGATTAGGAAGGATGCCATAAAGAGCTTGGAACTTGATGTAGGTAGAACTACTAGTTGATACCCCTCAAATAGTGACACCCCCATTTGATAGATGCTAGTGCTAAATTAAACTTGATCACTAGATGGGAACAAATGATTATGAAAACCTTGGAATGATGAGTCATTCTATTGAACTGTTTTGACATGTGTTATGGACATAATGACTTGAATATGATGGTGAAGAAAGTATGTGACTTGACTTTGATAAAAACTGATGGTTGGGTTCGGATGCGATACCATTCCAACGTTTATCGTACAACCACAATACCCGAATTTGGGCAGGGCTTGACTGGAAGTTTATATGTATTAGTATGGGTTCCCTCGCGGAACGAGGTGAGCTAAGGCTACCTTGTGAATGTGATTGTCCACCTATGCAGTGCCCAAGATGACAGATGGTCATGGTTGGGAGGCCAAACTCATAGGGGAGGTGTCTATACTAGGGTGTGTAATTGAAAGGTTGGGATGGATTATCCGCATACCAAGTATGATGATTCAGGATTATTCCTGACGGATGTATCGAATGTTGTGGTGAAAGTGTACCACCTCTGCAGAGTTTCAAACTATTCGAATAGTCGCGTTCGCGGTTATGGACAGTTGGATGGCCATATTGTTCTGTTGTCAGATGTTTTCCAAAATGACCCGCGACTTGAATGATGACTTTGACTTGACCCCACAAGTTGTGGAGATGAAGCTAGGTTCCTACCTAAGTAACTTAGACAACTAAAGTTAGGTTTTATTACAAGATACTGGTTGAAATAAAATTGGCTTGTGGCAAACAAACCTAGAGCTTAAGATTCCTATTAGAATGGCCTTACTGCTTTAGTGAAAGTTTGCGAGTACTTCAAAGTACTCATGGCTTTGTCCCTCTCTATTCTCATGGCCAGACTATGAAGGAGACTACGAGGAGGATGGACAGCAGGACACTTACAATAACTAGGATCATCTCCCATCGTTAGCATTGCCTGTGACCCTGAAGATGGATCCTCGACCATGATACTACTATTATTATTCCACTACTTTGATTGTAATCATACTTGATCATTAGATCAACTATTTGTAAGACTATTATGGTTTGTAATGGATGATGAATTATGATACCAATCTGTTATGTCTCGCAAAAATGGTAATCTTGGGATTGCGATGTAAGACATAACAGGCATCTGGGATTAAAAATCCGGGTGTTGACAAACATGCACAAACTACATGGCTAGGCCGAAGCCCTTAGCCCAAGGAGGATTACTCACACATAGAGATGAAATCAACAATCATAAACATTGTAATGGAAATCATGAGATTGATAGTAATAGTATCACAATGTCGCCAATTGGAGATGAGATCTACTATTACAAGTGGTGGAAAATAGCTATGGTGGAGGAGAAGGGTTGTGAGATTGGATCTAGATCTATCCTTCTGCGGCTCTTTGGTGTTGTGTTCTGTAGGGCGCAGGGGGGGTTTCTCGTTGCCCGAGGCCTCTTTATATAGGGTTCCCTTCATGAAAGTTGTTCTGTTTGACCTAGCGGTGTTGGTGAAAACTATATGGCCGAAATTTTATTCCCACCGTATAGTTGGTCGTTAAACCTTCTGGATCCTTTCCACGACTCCTGGTTTCTTTGAGTTGTTGGAAATCCCGTATCTTTGACTTTAATGTTGTGATTTCCATCATCAAACGTCATTATATGCGTAGGAAAAAATAGAAAGACAAGATTGCATACCCCTTTGATCATTAGACATTAGTGGCAGGATTTAGAGCGATATTTTATCAAAAGTATGAATAATATCTAGTTTAAATATGGACGTGGATGGAAATATTTCACAACCATCACTTGCAAGCCTGTAGTTACTCGATAGATGTGGGTCGCTTGCACGTGGATTTGAAATTTCGAATGAACTTGTCCTCCAAATCTCTCTAACTCCTGATGGATTCTACGAGTAATTGCCTGAGCCACGAGCGCACTGCTCCGCTTAAGTGTAATTGGACGCTTTGCATTGCGGTAATCTTTGATCCACCCTGTAGTTTGATAGTCTGCAAGTAATCATCCAGCCATGCGTCGGGTTCCTAGAGCCTGACGTACTTTTAGAGGTCATGGGGGAGTTTGAAATTCTTGGGTACCGGGGTCTTGCGAACCCAATAGGTAAAGCAGCTGGTGCCACAAGGTTCATGTTCATCATTGCTTTCTCCATTAGAATATCTTTGGCTACTGTGTTCCTCCCTAGACCTGTCAATCCTTTTTTGTGTGATGCCGTTTCTCGTGTCGTCCCCCGCGAAGAGTGTGTGAAGCGTATGTGGTGGGGGGAGCTAGATCATCGGGTAATTCCTGTGTGCTGAGGGCTGCTGCGATAGTGTGGTCATTTATCGGCTCGCTCCACGATTCCTTGTTCTCCTTGTGCGAGAGTTTCACCTACCATACCCAATACCATGAGGGAAGAGCGATGGATAGTTGCCCATGGATCATCGACTGCTCGCTGAGTGGTCAAGAGGTAGGTTTGGGTGGTGACCAGGGTAGCCTGTGCTGTTTTTGCTTTGATGTTACCCACAGAATCAACTGACATGAAAGACAAGTCCAAATCTCTTGTCATCTCCCACCTTTTGGCCTCTAGGATGCGTTGCAGCCGCGAAGTGCTCCTCCTAGGCTGTGGTCCTCCAGTGACACAGCTAGAATTTCGGGTAGAACTGAGTTGTGCCCGGCGCAGGCTGGATTCATCGGCTAACATTTTCCTTTCATCCAGAGACCGATGCAGCCGTAGTAGGGCCTTCCTCTTGTGGTGAAGCAAGAATTGGTAGGCCATTAATTCTTCTCTTGTGGCATCTGTTGTCATGGGCACCGCACCCGATATGGCGTCTCGGGCCTTCTGCCAGACTTCTAGTGGAAAATGGAGTGTTAGGCGCTCACCATTGCGCTCTCCTCCTCTGTTCACGATGCGGCGATCTCCTTCTGGTGGGTCCTGGCTCTCCACACGACCCCCTGCCGCATTATCCGATAAAATGTCATCAGGGTTAATGATCGGGTTACCGTGGGAGTCCGGGGCATTGAGGTTACTTCGTCCTGGATAACACACACTTGGCGGTTCCTCATGCTTGATTGATTATCATTGCCACTGTATCCATAAGAGACATTAATCTGTGATCCATCTAAGTCCTAGGGATCCTGCTCTGGGTAAGATTCCCCCTTCTTGATTCCAGAGTTGATGCTTTCTTCGACTTTGACAGGAATTGTGCTGGATGAGCTTAGGCTGCGCTGCAGAGTTAACTGGGAAACTGAGACGAAAGAGAGTCTGTCATATAGATTAGCCTAATCTTCCAGATCTGCGGAGTTTCCGCGTGTTTCTTCAATGTTTGCTGGATCAGAGACGACCTTTCCTGTTGAGCCGATGGATGATGCTGGTGTCGTTGTAGGCGATGCTGGTATGGATGATGGGTCCGAGCTAAACGAAGCCAAAAGGCAGAGATTTCCGGGTGGTCCCACGCGAAAGTGGAAACTTTCGATCATGAGATCAGTCTCCTAGTCGAAGTCGATGAGAGCCGATAAAGGGGTGGGCGGGCGCGGATTAGCGAGATCGTAGTGGACCTCACCAATCTTGATCATTGGGTTGCTGCTTGATGAAGGAGAACCGTCGAATCCATGGCTCCAACGCTCAAAGTTCACACATATGGCGCCAATTCACGAGGGATAACCTCGGCAATGCCCAGTGTTATGGACTTAGAGTTTCGTGGAAAAGAGAGCATTGAGGATTTCATCGGCTGATCAGACAAACAAGGGAGTCGATGTAGTCTGATTATTGGAAAAGCTTGGTTACAAAGTCGCCGGTTCGCTAGCTACGATATAGCTCACGGCAGATTGCAGGAGAAGTAAGGTGCCCTTCCGCCGGGTCCTCCCAGCCTTTATATGAGAGGCTGGGTCCTGGATCCGTAGCCGGGTAGGTTACAAGTTTTATGTTTACAATGCGAAATGTTTGTAGGTTCCTGATTATTCCTTAGCAGATAAGGAAAGCCTTTATTCATCGGGTGCCTCTTGGACTCCGTTGGGCCTTTTCTGGGTCATAAGCTTTTATGAGCCTAGTGTAACTAATAATAGGGACCCGATAGGTCATACCCATGTCACTCTCCCTCACAAATCTCACCGGAAGTAACACATACTATGGAGAGATGAGTAGAGAAGAGGAACAGTAGAGGAGAACAACAAATATCTCAAAGATCTAGATCCAAAAGCCAAACTTCACTTAGAAGAGAGGTGTAAGGATTTTGGTACATGGAAATGTAGATTTGGATCTCCTCTTTCAACTACCTCAAAGATATATGGATTTGAGTGGGGGAATAAAGAGGAATCAAGCTTTGGAGGTGCAGCAATGGTGGAGCAAAGTCAATGGAAGTGTTGGTTGGTTTGGGGAAGAAGGTGAGCTTATATAGGGGACCAAAATCTAACCGTTATGACTCAGATTCGTGACAGCCCAGACTGGCCGCACAAAGGTCGCGCAAAGACCAGGGCCTATACTGGGAGCACCGGACTTAGCCCGGACTTAGCGTGGCATTGGCAGACAAAAATGGGTTCATTAGAAACGTCATATCTTGAGAAACCAAACTCCGATTTCGATGAACCCATGCTTGTTTTGAAGCTAACAACAAGATCCATCTCTTCATACAGAGAACCACCAAATAAAATCTAAGTAATATAAATACATAAGGTGAAAGGTTTGACCTCTCTAACACAACGAGCCAGTAAAACCTCCAACATAAAAAGCAAACACTTTTTCATATGAAATCTGTTTTTGATGAACTTGAGTTTGGTTTGAAGATAACCATAAATTCTAAAACCTCACAAATAGAAGATCCAAATAACAACCAAGAAATATGATGGCAAGGATGCAAAGGTTTGAGCTCTCTACAAACGATACGATCAAGCTACTCACCCAAAAGCCTCTCTTGATAGTACGGCTATCGAACCTATAACCCGGTCTCCCAACAACCACCTTGAGACTGGTAAAATAGAAAACCTATCAAGGTCATACATTTGCATTACACTTGAGATATAGATGATGGTCATGCTTGCCTCAATATGGAGCACCTTCCTTGATTGCGCTTGCTTGGTAAAGTCTCGCAAATTTCTCTCCCATACTACACTATGGGAAAGCCTCACTTAGGTTTATCTTCACAACTCCATTTTAATGAATGATTGGCAAGCTTTAAGCATGTGATATCTTCTAGACACTCATCTTAAACTTGTACTCTTCGATCTTGATGAATATCTCCACTTGATGTCATCATTTAATGAGCTACATGAAATCTTCCTTTTTGATACAAACCCATGATTTGGAGTTGACTCCCACTTGATCTTATTATGATTTATCACAATCTATAGAGATGCACAATGAGTTATTCTATTTAGTTTATTCTCTTGATATTGTGATCCTCCATGACTTAACTTTGAGTTCTACACAAGAACTCCATGTTCATTTATCTTCATCTTGATCCTTTCGAGGTTATCTTTATTTTCTTCTTGATCATATAAGATTCATATTTAATCCAATGATCTTGATGCCAATACTCAATGTATATCCTTATCTTCATGACATACACCATTTAATCTAACACATTTACTTCAAGGTCACATATGGAACATCCCTTCACAAACAACTCAATGAAATCATTAGTACATAGGGATTATCATTAATTACCAAAACCGCACTTAGGGGCTAGATGTACTTTCAACATCTAGCTTCATAAACAAGAGTCCATCTTGTAAATTCAGCTTCCATGTAAAACTACTATAGAATTATCATTGCATATCTTTTGGCATAATCTCGATTCTTCCCCATATGTTCATTCCCCCCAAGCCACTTCATCAATGTGAATGGTTTTCAACCACCACCGTGTGACAATGGTTTTACCAATGATGCCTCTAGCTTCTTCAGTTCCTTCACCACCATCGTAGTCGGTGCAGTTCCATTCGAACACTATTGATAGTTTAGTGCCATTAAGTCTTACCAAGAACAAGAATTAGGTCTATATATGTGAGGTGATGTGGCTAAAGATTACATTAGCAGAAGCAGGCTTATTTCAGGAAAAATCACTAATGGTGTATTTGATAATAAGGAAGAACTAGATATTGAACATAACCCAGTTTAGCATGGCTGGACAAAGCATATTGAAATTTATTCGACATTTCATTAAAGAAAAACTTGATCAAGGGATAATCTGTATACCTTACATTGGCTCTTCAAAGTAGAAGATATATTGAGTAGAGGCTTATTGGAAAAAGTATTGCCTGGTGTGTGTTGAAAGATGGAGCTATTTGACACATTCTCCCCTTCTTGATGGGAGTGTTGAGTTGGCAATGGATTATCTCCATTTTCTTATCTTTATACTCATATTAAAATATAAATATCAGGAGGACAAGGTGTAAAGAAGAAAAGAGAAGAAAAAGAGGAAATGGAACGGGAGAGGATAATAAGCTCCAGTTCCCCCATCGCTGGTTCTCTCACAACGCACGCCTCCATTGATTCTTGAGTTTTCTGGGTTGACAGCTGACTGATTCAAACAGTAGCTGAATCCCAACGACTTTGCATACGTTAAGCCTTGAAGCAGACTTCGGAAGCTACGACGCTGGTTCTCTCACAACGCACGCCTCCATTGATTCTTGAGTTTTCTGGGTTGATAGCTGACTGATTCGAACAGTAGCTGAATCCCAACGACTTTGCATACGTTAAGCCTTGAAGCAGACTTCGGAAGCTACGACTTGTACGTAATTTGTCTTAACCGAGCTCAATCTCAGGGGCCCACGCAGTGGACTTCGCTAGGGTCCCGAAAAACATAGAGCCAGCCCTGGGTGGACAAGAGGATCGGGCAGTGGTCCGAGAGCGAGGACGTGCGGCGGCATCCGGGAACAGATTGTCCCACTCAAGAGACCCAAGCAACCTGTCAATCTTCTCCATCGTCGGGGACGGGGAAGCCCGCTCGTCTCCACGTAAAGCGACGGCCAACCAGCACGGAGTCCTTCAGCTCGAGATCATTGACTAGACGACGGAAACGAGCCATGATGCAGACTTCGGAAGCTACGACTTCTATCTCGGCCAATTCTTCAGATACCAGAGGACAAGAAGAATGAGGGCTTTGCAGCGTCGTCTTAATCTTCTCCGTTGTTAATTGCCATGAAATCTGCAGCTGTATTGGCATTGGCATTATTGGCGTCCAATCGAGCTGACTTTCAACGCGTTTACGTCCTTCTCAAGGGTCTTCGCCGTGTAAGTTTAGAACAGTGACCGTGTCATTGTCGTAGCTGCCATGGATTTTTCGTATAAATTCAGCTTTCTTGTAAAACTGAAGAACTATCATTGCTTAACTTTTGGCCTAATCCCGTTTCTTCCCTATCTATTCATTCCCCCCAGAAAACATGTCTAGTTTCGGCAATGATTTCCAAACACCACCGTTTGGCGACGATGATTTTAACAAACAAGCCTCCAGCACCTTCAAATCCTTCACCACCATCGTCGCCGGTGCGTTTCCAGTCCAACACTATACTGACAGTTTAAATCTTATCAAGAACAAGAATTAAAGATGATTTATTTGTATTGCTCCAAATTTTGGTCATAAGTATGTTCTCTGACTCGTTATCACTGATGCAGTTGTGTCGGTTCTTAGCATCTTGGGATCCGTCGCCATAGCCTACTTTGTTTACAGATGCGTCAAGGAGAACGGCCTCCCCGCGATCAACATCAACACGACGAGCGCCCCGCCGGCTGCAGCAGCGAGTACAGCGCTGTACGCCGTGGTTGCGGACTCCCAGATAAGAGACGCCACCGTCGAGATGTTCCTCAAGGAGATCGCCGGCGAGAAGCCCATCCGGTTCACCCCGCAGCAGCTCTCCGGCTTCACCAACAACTACTCGGCTCGCCTGGGAGCCGGTGGGTTCGGTGCCGTCTACAAGGGCATGCTCCCCAACGGCCTCATGGTCGCCGTGAAGCGCCTCCATGCCGACCAGGACGACAGGACCTCGCAGGAGCAGTTCATGGCAGAGGTGGGAACCATCGGGAGGACGCACCACATCAACCTCGTCAGGCTCTTCGGCTTCTGCTACGAGGCCGACGTGCGCGCGCTGGTGTACGAGTACATGGAGCACGGCGCGCTCGACTCGTACCTCTTAGACCGGAGCCGCCGCGACGTCGTGGGCTTCACGACGCTGCAAGCCATTGCCGTCGGCGTCGCGAGGGGACTCCGGTACCTCCACGAGGAGTGCCAGCAGAAGATCGTGCACTACGACATCAAGCCAGGCAACGTGCTCCTCGACGGCGGCCTCACCCCCAAGGTGGCCGACTTCGGCCTCGCGCGGCTGCTGAACCGGGCAGACACGCACAGGACCATATCCGGGATGCGCGGCACGCCCGGGTACGCGGCGCCGGAGATGTGGATGCAGGCCGGCGCCACCGAGAAGTGTGACGTCTACAGCTTCGGCATCCTCCTGTTCGAGATCCTCGGCCGGAGGAGGAATTTCGACGAGGCCGCGCCGGAGAGCCAGCAGTGGTTCCCCAAGGTGGCGTGGACAAAGTACGAGAACGGCGTGCTTACTGAGGTCGTGGAGGGCTGTGACGGCGTGGACGATCAAGAAAAATTAGAAAGGATGTGCAAGGTGGCCTTCTGGTGCGTGCAGCAACAGCCGGAGGCGAGGCCGCCGATGGGCCTGGTGGTGAAGATGCTCGAAGGAGAGATGGACATTGCTCCGCCGGCAAACCCGTTCCTGCATCTCATGGCAGCGCCGGTGGCGGCAAACCTGTGGACTTCCGGGACGAGCAGCGCAAACACGGTCTCAACGTCCGCAAATGGTGTTTCCCAAGGTAGCATAGATATCGTATAGCTTTGACTTTGACGCTTGACAACTGGCTCATATATATGAGCTCGCATGTACAATGAACTAGCTTTCAAAAATAGGTACTCTTTCCGATCCCAAATTAATTGTCGTACATTTAGATGAAACATTTCCTAAATCTGTTAAATTCATGAACCTGTGTCAGTTAATCAAAACCCGTGTCAATTAATTTGGATCAGGGAGATGGATCTTTCGTAGTGGGATGCCTTTGCCGATAGGCTTGGCTCGTGATCCCACAGTTTTTAGGAGATCGTTTATGACTGAAGAACGAAAGTAAAGAAAGGAAATAGAAAAAAAGTTGAGTTGAACATTGCACCAAACTATGCCTTTCAGTCAAATTTGTGTGCTTGACACGTTGATTCTTCCTCTTTCTCAACAATAAGTGGTATCAGAGTGTTGATCCATCTCAACAGCCATGGCAGGGGGAAGTGAAGTGATATGGGTATGTTCTACGGGTGCCTAACATTAGCCTATGCGGTTTGGCCCAGTAAAAGCCTATACAACAATATACCCTTGATGACAAAGATATACCCTTGATGACAAAGCCTAGGATAATTCGGGTGGCACATGCCCATGAAGGATGTGACTCCTTGGAAAACACGGCTAGATATAGATAGAAAGTTAAAGGAAAACTCTAATCTATAATCGACTCGACCTATTCCCAGGCCTGGCCTCCTCATATAAAGGCTAGGAGGACATGGCGAGGAGGATATTACGCAAACCTAGCATACACATCCGCCAGATCTCATTTGCGCCCCCCTGTAACTTTCGGTCTCGCCATCAATCAAGAACAGACAAGCATGAGTAAGGTTTTCCTTCAGGGGCCTGAACCTGGGTAAATCTCGTGTCTCGCATTGCTTGTTTGTTAGTTGTTCCGTGATCTCCAATCTCTCTCTTCTCCAATACCCAAGCCCATAACAATGGGCATTGATGAGTTTAACCCTCGTTAATTGGCACCGTCTGTGGGAAACGGGGTGCTGATGTTGCGATCTTCACGGCCCCATCAACCGCGATCTTCGATTCCTCTACAACAGAGAACCATATCCTCTTCGAAACCATCGACTTCACCGTCCACTCACCGGCAACTCGCCCGGACTTCGATTCCGTATGAGACGGAGTCAACATGATGCTTGGTAGCCTATGCTTCCAGGTTGGCCAAATCGGCACGCTCTGCCTTCCTGAGCGGGTGACACCGCCGGCGATCGTGCCTGCCTCATGGATACCGCCAATCGGCGCGCTCAGCGCACCCATGCTAACATACGACTCAGACAGCAATAGCTGCAATTCCGATCTCTGTGACCCGCCAACGGAGGAAGGAACCTACGGCTCTAGATCTGAAAGTTGTGGGGAGCAATGACCTCCCCCATCGCTTCATGTGCGCGGTCGTCGTCAATGGCCACGACACCCAAGACAATGGTGGAACAGAGCTGATCCGCAAGCTCCCAACGGTGGAAACGGGGGGCATACCCCGAACAACAACACCAACAACGTCCCTCCCCCAAATCCCGACGCCAACAATGGTGGCGACACGGGTCGTCCGCAGATCCACCTCTATGACGCCAAGTGGGAGAGAGCCAGAGAGGCTGTGTGGGGCAACCCTCGGTCAATCGACGTCTCCCGTGATATGCTCATGGGATATCACTGGCTCCTCATAAAGGAGCACAATCGGAGAGTTTCACAGCACAATCAGCTGGAGCAGCGTAGGAAGGCAACCAACGAATCAAGCGCCAGCTGTCTCCTCCATCGGCGTATCCTCCTCAAAGGATAATAATAATAGCCACACAGCCCACAAACGTCGCTCTCGTCTAGAGCGCATGGGCCCAGATGCAAGGCGTGAGGCCACCAAGGCCCTCGACATGTCAATCATGTCGGTGGATTCGCACGGCAACTGTAGGGGTTCGTAGCATGGAAAAACAAAATTTTCTACCACATACAAACAAACAAGCCAAGATCTATCTACTAGATTATAGCAACGAGTTGATAGAGGAACTCACCCTCGAAGATTCCAAAGCAGTTAATGAGAGCAGATTCTCGTGGGTGATGTAGTCGTACACTTCCGATCTGTAGACGATCCTTCCGGCGCTGCGTTCCGGCAGCGCTTCCGCAGTCGGTCACACGTTCGATACTCGATGAAGACCTTCCTCTCCCTTGTTCTAGCAGGCAGCGGAGGTTGTAGCACTCTCCTCGCGATTCCGGCAGCACGACGGCGTGGTACCGGAAGTAGAGGGGAGATCTCGCAGGGCTTCGCCTTAAGCCGGAGCGAGTATGGTGGACTATGAGAGAGCCTTGGTGTTCTAGGGTTTAGACACACCAAGGAGGAGGTGCTAGGGCCGGCGGCTAGGGCTTGGGGCAGACCAAGTCGGCGGCTAGGGGAGAAACCCTAGGCGGCGGCTATGGTCTAGGTTTAGAGGGGGCAACTTGTGTGCTAGGAGGGGCAGCCCTGCCCCTCCTTTTATAGGTGGGAGGCGTCGGCCAAGGGGAGCGGAGTCCCTCCCCAACTCGGATCCCAAGTGGGCCGGCGGTGGAGGGAGGGAACTCCTCCCCAAGTAGGTTTCCTACTTCCCCTCCACCTTCCAAAATAGCCGTTTGACTTTTCAAATTGGCGTTTGACTTTTCAAACTAGGATTTGATTAAACCCTTTATTTTGTTCAGAGATGACACCTAGTACATGATGCAATCATTCCAACTTGATATGACACATTCATGTACCCTTCCCCTCCGGAGTGCCGGACATTCCGGAACCTTCTAGAACATTCCCGATGAAAACACCGGAACCATTCTCCAACCCCGAAACAGGACTTTCCTTATATGAATCTTATTCTTCGGACCATTCCGGATCTCCTCGTGATATCCCGGATCCCATCCGAGACTCCGAACAACATTCGGTGTCTTTCTCATCATTCCATAACTACTCAACAACATCGAATCCTTAAGTGTGTCTCTCTACGGTTCGTGAATTATGCGGACATGACCGAGACACTTCTCCGATCAATAACCAATAGAGGAATCTGGAAATTCATATGGTTCCCACATATTTCTACGATTTACTTAGCGATCGAATGAACCACTTAGATACGATACCAATTTCCCTTTGTCTCACGATAGTTTACTTATCCGAGGTTATGATCGTCGGTATCTCTGCATACCTAGTTCAACCTCATTACCGATAAGTACTCTTTTCTCGTTCCCGTGGTATGTGATCCCTTGTGAACCAGTCACATGCTTGCAAGCTAATTGGATGACATTCCACCGAGAGGGCCCAGAGTATATCTATCCGTCATATGGATGGACAAATCCCACTCTTGATCCATGTGTCTCAACCCATACTTTCCGAACACTCAATGCCACCTTTATAGCCACCCAGTTACGGTGTGGTGTTTGATGTCATCAAAGCATCCTTCCGGTGATGGTGATTAACATGATCTCATGGTCGAAGGAATTAGGTTACTATGTATCAGAAAGCTTATAGCAAATGAACTATATTAAATGACTTGATCTTTATGCTACGCTTAACTATAGGAGTATGTCCATCACATCATTCTCCTAATGATATGACCCTGTTGTTAATAACATCTCTATGTTCATGATCAGGAAACCATGAGCATATATTAACCAACAAGCTAGTTTAACAAGAGGCTTTACTAGGGACTCTTTTATGTTTACAAATCACACAAGTATTAATGTTTCCTGTTAATACAATTATAGCATGGTATGTAAACATTTATCATAAGTATGAAGATATGATAATAACCATTTTATTATTGCCTCTTGGGCATATCTCCAACAGTCTCCCACTTGCACTAGAGTCAATAATCTAGTTTCAAACCTTTGTGTATTCAACAATAGGCTTTCTGGTGTTGTATGTACACGATTGCTAGTGGTCAACTGATCTCCGGATCTGACACTTTCAGGTCCGTGTGTAATTGCATGTCTTTGCGTCTCTACGCATCACTCATTCTCTAATGAGATGGCTTCGTACAAATTTGGTCCTTTGGTGTGACCTTTAGTTCTTTGAGATTAAAACATGTTGATAATATTGTCGTACAATATATCTTCATAGTACTATCCCACTGTGAACTACACCTAGTTTGATAACAAACTACTTGACACAAATGCCCTCTTTTGCTGCTATAATAGCAGTCATATACTTAGCCTTTTGTTGTAGTATCTGTCACAGTGTCTTAACTTTGGAATTCATCCAAATTCATTATGGAACTTACTTTCCATCATATTGTGCCACCGTTAGTTTAGATTGAGATAAACTTAATTTGTACTTTGTGACAAAACTAGTATCAATGTAGTACTTTTACAATGAACTAACCATCTATTTGTCACTTCTACAAATAATATACTCTTAGTTCTTCCAAAAGATCATAAGAATATCCTTACTAGTGTCCAATGATCATCTTATGAATCATTCTGGTATATGCTCATAACATTTAGAGCATAGGACATATCTGGATTTGTACATATCACAGTATGATTGATATAAATACTCTTTGTGATTTCATACATCAAGTATCAATCTATACTTGAATCTTTGTTTCACTTACCAAATGTCAATACACTTGAATATATCATCAATATTGAACTCATTCAATCCTTTCTGTGCGACAAGAACCTTTCTTGTAGTTTCTATATTGAACTCATTCAATATATCATCTATGTACTTTAGGCACAACCATATTAGTGTCTCAATCTATCTATATAGATATTGATGCCAAATATTTGGGTTTTGCCTAAATCTTTCATCGGGATGAAATTCTTAACATGTGTTAATAAAAGATACATCATTTCTAATCAACAATATGTCTTCCACATAATGTATAAGAAACATGTCTTAGCGCTCCCACTTAATTTCTTGCAAATGCAAGCATCTTCATCATCTCTGACGAATTTAAACTCCTTTAACAGTTTCATCATGGTGAAGATTCCAACTCCGCGATGCTTATTTCAACCATTGAAGTTTGCATATGCTTTTTAGAATCCTTTGAATTAACAAAACCCTTTGGACTGTGTTATGCACACGTCCTAGGTAACAATTCTATTAGAAGAACTTGTTTTGTTTATTCAACTACCACATAACAAAATTATATGTAGTGGTTGCTACATTAATCCGTCTAGACTAAATATCGCTATGAAAGATCAAATCTTGTCATAGTCAACCTTTGAACATTGTTGTGAACTCTTTCCCAACATGTCGACTATTTCATAGATGCGCAACATCCATGTCTATTTATTTATAGATCCAAACACAACTGTAAGGTCTTACACCTTTCTCGAGGGTCCTTCAAGTTCAAAACTTGATTTCTCGGGTATGGAACTATCACGGATTTTATGGCTTCAAGCCATTTTACAGAGTCAGGGCCCATCATCGCTTCTTTGCATGTAGTACGTTCATTACTCTCAAATAATGATTCAACCCTCAAATCTTGGTATTTGATTGTTTACTCGACCTACTTGGTTCAATAGAAACTTTGACCTTCGTACCTACAACCTTTGAGGCACGTGAGCCATGAGCATTGTTGTTGCCTCCAGAACACTTTTCGGTGCTGCGCAACTCTGCACATATAGCTAAGGTTCTTTTAACCTTATCAAAGTTCTATTGTCCTCCCACTTATCTTTTCACAAAAAATTCCTTCTCAAAGAAACTTGACATTCTAAGTGATAAACACTTTTGTCTCCGATGTTATGGAGGATTACTTATCAGTTATTCGAAATAACATACAAAGGCAGGTTTATCCAACTTTGGTTGCAAACATCTTTCTACAGCATACCAATGTTTAAGAAAGGACAACTTGGGTTTTATCCCAAACCATAACTTTATATGGTGTCATTTCAACGGATTATGATGGAGCTCTTTTCAGTAGAAAAACGGTAGTCTCTAAAGCTTTTAATCTTTAAAATATAATGGCAGTTTTATGAATTACACCTTCGATCTTACCATGTTAAACAAGGTTTAATTACATATCTCGAACGCTCCATACTCTTATGGTGTTTCGGGACATGCAAATTCACGGAACGATTCCTTAAATCTTAGGTATTATGCTAAACTTGTAACTCAAATATCTTCCTTTATGATCTTATCATAAACTATTTATATTCTTGTTACAATGATTTTGCACTTCATCTTGAAAGTCTTTGAACTTTTCGAATGTTTCATACTTCATCCTTATTAAGTAAATATTCATATATTCACTCAAATTTTCGGAGAAAGCATATGAAGTTGAAATCCATCGCTCTTGACTACACATAATGGACTTCGTACAACAATATGTACAAGTTCCAATAACTAGTCATTCGTTCCCTTTTGGCCTATGAACGAAGTTTTAATTATCTCTAGGAAAGTTTCACAAGCGTCATGTGATCAAAAATCAAAAGACTCCAAAATTCCATCCACATGGAGTTTCTTCATGTTTTTTTAATATAATTTAAACGGCGATGTCACTTCCTAAGTGATCTTTCAATCAATTTGTATTTCGACATTTTTAGCACTAGTTTTATGGATGTGATTTCTCCAACGAGATTTGTGAATCATCCATATTTTATGGATTACGGCAATTATTTGAACGACCCTTTTGTTCTCATAATACCTGATAAAACAAATCTTGAAGGCAAGCTTTGATGTTTAACGAGTAACACAATAACCCTTTATTTGTTCTCGATGAACATTATGACATATTCTTTTGCTAGTTACTTAGGCCATTGTAGTTCATGAATTGTGTTGTTTTGTATGACGATTCACACCAACAAATTCAGTATCAAATACTTAAGAACTACATTGTTTAACAAGCAAAGAATACAACCATAACATGTATATCTTCTATATACCTAAGCTGAACAATTCTAGTCTTTTCTTTTCTGCCATATATTTATGAGATTCTCTTTCAGTATTTCTTTTTTTGTTTGAAAGAATCTATCAACATCAATAGTGGAGCCATAGACATGACACATAGTCCAAAGCATGTATAGTTAAATACCAATGTCTTTGGACTTGCACTTTGAAGTATATTACCATCATCAAATGTTTGATGTTCTTTCAAATTCCTTTCTTTAGTAATCTCTTGGTGTAGTAAACATTTTACCTACATCAAATATTCACCCTTATCATGGAATCATCCATGATCAAGCTACTTTTAGCTTATAACGGTGAATCACGAGTATAATGTTGCTCTCCAAAACCTTTTGGAGGTTTAGGACAACTAGTGTCTCCAACCTTTTGCAAATTCTCATCAAATATGAGAACATGACTTTAGCCATATTATACTCTATCATGTTGCAACCAAAACTTCGTTTCAGATATCACAATATCTTCCACACATCATGGTTTCTGAAACAACTCTTTCAGATCCTAGATAACCTTGATATTAAGAAAATTCTTTGAATATCAAGAATCATGGAGACAAACATGATACTCATACACTAACTCTTGGAATTGTCACTCTTGTTTTAATACCAATTATTTAAACTTCATGGAGTAACCGGAACTTACTGAAAGTTTGCAATAGGACTTTTAAACTTTAGATTAACACTTCAAAACAATACGATACCAGTTCGTAAAGTAACTAACCAGAATTAGTTCTATCATCTCAATTAAAACTAAGATCAAGGTGGTAAACGGATGCCAATGACTACAACAACTATGCAAATTCACTTTGATTTAATTTATGATAAATAGTGTTCAACTTTTAATCATATTGCCGTTGAACTCCCACTCAAAACAATATCCCTCACATTGTTTTAGTGATCACACGAACCAAATCCCCCATATCAAAACCGATCATCACGAGAGTTGATGTAGCTTCAATGGAGAACAATCAACATGTTCATCATATCTACTATATGACTCATGCTTTACCTTTCGGTGATCCGTGTTCCGAGACCATGTCTGTACATGCTAGGCTCGTCAAGATCAAACCTTAAATTCCGCATGAGCAAATCTGGCTTGCTCACGTTGTATACACTCGCAGAATCTAACACACCCGATCATCACGTGGTGCTTCGAAACAACGAGCTTTAGCAACGGTGCTTACTAAGGATGAACACTTTAAAACTTGAAATTGTGTGCTTGAGGGATCATCTTATAATGCTATCGTCGTGAACTAAGCAATATAAGATGCATAAAAGGATTAACATCACATGCAATTCAGAATATGTGATATGATATGGCCTTTCTTCTTGTGCTTCCGATCTCCATCTTCAAGCACGAACATGATCTCCATCATCACCGGCATTGCATCAAGGTCAATGACGCCGCTCCATGGTTGTCGTCCTCCAGCTTCAACTATTACAACTACTTTGAATAGACACGCGGGTCTTAACAGGATTTAGAGACAACCATATGGCTCTTGCCGGTTGCCAACTTACAATAAGGAACATTGCATACATCATATATAATCACAATCATGGCCATATCACATCACAGCACACCCCTGCAAAACAAAGTTAGACGCCTCTAATTTTCTTTGCATGTTGTACGTGGTTTGGGGCTTTCAATAAGTGTCGTTCTAACTTACGAACAAGAACCACAATATTGATACTAGTATTGTCAATCACCCGTTGTAAATTGAATCTTAACTATGTTGGGAGAAACAGGCACCCGCAAAGCCACTTATGCAATACAAGTTGCATGTCAAGCGTGGAGCAAGTCTCATGAACGATGTCATGTAAGGTTAGCCCGGGCCGCTTCATCCCACCATCCCGCAAGATGCAAAGTACACAAGAAGCAATCGACAACAAAAGCATCAACGCCCACAATGACCATTGTGTTCTACTCGTGCAACAGATCTACATATAGACACGGCTCTGATACCACTGTAGGGGTTCGTAGCATGGAAAAACAAAATTTTCTACCGCATACAAACAAACAAGCCAAGATCTATCTACTAGATTGTAGCAACGAGTCGATAGAGGAACTCACCCTCGAAGATTCCAAAGCGGTTAACGAGAGCAGATTCTCGTGGGTGATGTAGTCGTACACTTCCGATCTGTAGACGATCCTTCCGGCGCTGCGTTCCGGCAGCGCTTCCACAGTCGGTCACACGTTCAAAACTCGATGAAGACCTTCCTCTCCCTTGTTCCAGCAGGCAGCGGAGGTTGTAGCACTCTCCTCGCGATTCCGGCAGCACGACGGCGTGGTACCGGAAGTAGAGGGGAGATCTCGCAGGGCTTCGCCTTAAGCCGGAGCGAGTATGGTGGACTATGAGAGAGCCTTGGTGTTCTAGGGTTTAGACACACCAAGGAGGAGGTGCTAGGGCCGGCGGCTAGGGCTTGGGGCAGCCCAAGTCGGCGGCTAGGGGAGAAACCCTAGGCGGTGGCTATGGTCTAGGTTTAGAGGGGGGCAACTTGTGTGCTAGGAGGGGCAGCCCTGCCCCTCCTTTTATAGGTGGGAGGCACCGGCCAAGGGGAGGGGAGTCCCTCCCCAACTCGGATCCCAAGTGGGCCGGCGGTGGAGGGAGGGAACTCCTCCCCAAGTAGGTTTCCTACTTCCCCTCCACCTTCCAAAATAGCCGTTTGACTTTTCAAATTGGCGTTTGACTTTTCAAACTAGGATTTGATTAAACCCTTTATTTTGTTCAGCGATGACACCTAGTACATGATGAAATCATTCCAACTTGATATGAAACATTCATGTACCCTTCCCCTCCGGAGTGCCGGACATTCCGGAACCTTCTAGAACATTCCCGATGAAAACACCGGAACCATTCTCCAACCCCGAAACAGGACTTTCCTTATATGAATCTTATTCTTCGTACCATTCCGGATCTCCTCGTGATATCCCGGATCCCATCCGAGACTCCGAACAACATTCAGTCTCTTTCTCATCATTCCATAACTACTCAACAACATTGAATCCTTAAGTGTGTCTCTCTACGGTTCGTGAATTATGCGGACATGACCGAGACACTTCTCCGATCAATAACCAATAGAGGAATCTGGAAATTCATATGGTTCCCACATATTTCTACGATTTACTTAGCAATCGAATGAACCACTTACATACGATACCAATTTCCCTTTGTCTCACGATAGTTTACTTATCCGAGGTTATGATCGTCGGTATCTCTGCATACCTAGTTCAACCTCGTTACCGATAAGTACTCTTTTCTCGTTCCCGTGGTATGTGATCCCTTGTGAACCAGTCACATGCTTGCAAGCTAATTGGATGACATTCCACCGAGAGGGCCCAGAGTATATCTATCCGTCATATGGATGGACAAATCCCACTCTTGATCCATGTGTCTCAACCCATACTTTCCGAACACTCAATGCCACCTTTATAGCCACCCAGTTACGGTGTGGTGTTTGATGTCATCAAAGCATCCTTCCGGTGATGGTGATTAACATGATCTCATGGTCGAAGGAATTAGGTTACTATGTATCAGAAAGCTTATAGCAAATGAACTATATTAAATGACTTGATCTTTATGCTACGCTTAACTATAGGAGTATGTCCATCACATCATTCTCCTAATGATATGAACCTGTTGTTAATAACATCTCTATGTTCATGATCAGGAAACCATGATCATATATTAACCAACAAGCTAGTTTAACAAGAGGCTTTACTAGGGACTCTTTTATGTTTATAAATCACACAAGTATTAATGTTTCCTGTTAATACAATTATAGCATGGTATGTAAACATTTATCATAAGTATGAAGATATGATAATAACCATTTTATTATTGCCTCTTGGGCATATCTCCAACAGCAACATGATGCCCAGGATGCCACAAGTCGTGGTTATAGCAGCTACTACGTACCTGATTACCAACCAACCACCGGTTGGAGATCCACAATTCGCAAGTCCACGGGTTCGCGATTGTAGGCCTCAGGCTCGTCGGAGCTTAGCCAGAGAGGAGGCTCCGGAGCCAAAGAAAACTGCGGTGAAGTTCACAAGGAACCGCATGCCCTCGTCCGACGAGGGCGGCCATGACTTGTCGCGGCGACGCCACAGCCCATGGAGGAGGAGACGCAATTATGACACTCGTGACGAGCTCACGCAGCGAAAAATTGACAAGCTGCATGCCAAACGCGCGTGCTCCACAGAGTCGGAAGACGAAGACATGGAGCTCTGCAGCGCCATATGCTTCAGCCGAGACATACGGCAATCGCGGATGCCCAAGGGCTTCAAACTTGCTTAGGACAATCCAAAGTTCGACGGCCTGCAGGAGCCGAAGATCTGGCTGGACGACCACATCTCATCAGTCAAGTTGCATGGTGGAAGCAAAATTATAGCCTTGCAATGACTTCAGTTGCAGCTGAAGGGTGTGGGCCTGTCTCAACAATCTCCCCTATGGATCCATCTACAGCTGGAAGGAGCTAGTCTATAGCTTCATCCGCAATTTTAAGGGCATTTGCAAGCGACCGGCCTCAATCGAAGAGTTGCGTGACTGCTACCAAAGGTCCAATGAGTCCATCCGCTCATACGTACAATGTTGGTTTGTCATCAAGAACTCAGTAGAGGATATCACTAAGGAAAGGGAATCGACACATTCAACGGCAACACGAGGCATCGCGAGCTCAGGGAAGAACTAGGCCGCATCAATCCCAAAACCATCGACCACCTGATGGACATTGCCAATTGATGGGCCGATGGCGAAGACGCTGTCCACAACAACCAAGCACTCTTGGATGAAGAAGCTGACCTCGGCCACAGACGCGGCCACCGGGGGAAGAAGAGATCGCGCATATACGACAACCGCGAGGAAGTCGACATGGTTGCGACTGGCTTCGCCGATCACCATGATGATGGAAACCGCAACAGCGGCAGCTACCGTGACAATGGAAAAAACACGCAATCGTGGCAACATCGCAGCCACGATGACAAACCATCCACAATGGATAAGCTATCGAGTCCCTGCAGCATCCACTTTTACATGGACAAGCAAGACGGCAAGAATAAGTCCAGCCATCTGCTCAAAGACTGCCGGGAATTTCAAAAGCTCCACGAAGGGTATGCCAGCTGCGGCATGACACAGTAAACCAGAGGTTTGGTTCCGCCCCCAGGCCCATCGCATATGGCTCCCCACCACCATCACCACCAGGAGGACCCGCGCAGCCCGCGGCTGCACCGGCCCAGAACAACGGAGGAGAGTAGTACCCACATGCATTGGGTACCATGATGATACAGAAGGGGCGTCTATCCAACAGGATCTAGAAGACGATGACCCGCCAGATAAACCTGGCCTTCACCTCCCCATCAGTCGTACCTGAGTACCTCAGCGGCTCAGAATCATGCATCACCTTCGACCGATCTGATCATCCTCATCAGATCCCTTGCCCAGGACACTCTGCCCTAGTGCTCGAGGCTTATATCGGCGTGTTTGAGATGAGTCAAGTATTCATGGACATCGGCAGCGGAATATATCTTATGTTCGCTAGCACCCTGGAGGCAATGCGGATCCTGCTCACCAGCCTGGAGGCATTCGATACAACCTTCCATGGCATCGTCCCAGAGAAAGGAGTATACCTCCCAGGAAAGATATGGCTCGACATCATCTTCGACACCCAAGAACTTCAGGCGCGAGTGACTTGAGTTCGAGGTGATCGACTGGCCATCGTAGTACCACGCTATCCTTGGTCTTGTGGCATTCGCACGGTTCCTTGCGGTACCGCACTATGCGTACCTCCTGCTGAAAATGCCAACACCCAAAGGCGTCATCACCATCCCAGGGAGCTTCAGTATATCGGACAGCTACGATAGGGAATTCAACAGAATCTCCCAGTCCTTCGGCATGCAGGAGGAGCTCGCAAGGCTAAATGAGTCAACAGACACCAGCCTCCCTCCTGTGACCAAGCAAAACGCTCCTAAACAGTCCTCCGACTCCACGGTCAACACTAAGGTGATCTAGGTTAACCCAACGGACCTCGCCAAGACGGCTCTCATCTCCAACAACCTGAGTTCCGCATAGGAACTCATGCTCGTCGAATTCCTCCATGAGCGCTGGGATATCTTCGCCTGGTGTCCTGCAGATATGCCAGGAGTTCCTAGGGAATTCGCCGAGCATGCACTCAATGTATATCCGAACGCCCTGCTAGTCAAGTAGTCGATGCGTCGACTATCCAAAGAACGTGACGAAGCGGTTTGCATGGAAGTCAATAGGCTCCTAGATGCCGACTTCATCCGAGAGATCAAGGAGAGCACCTGGTAGCAAACCTCGTGTTGTTCCCAAATAAGGACACGGACATCCTGCGGATGTGCGTGGACTTTACAGCCCTCAACAAGCACTGCTGAAGGATCACTTCCCATTACCGCGGATCGATCAAGTCATTGATTCCACCACGAGATGCGAGCGTCTCTCCTTCCTCGATGCCTACTCAGGCTACCACCATATTCGGATGAAGGTGGACGATCAGGAAAAAACAGAGTTCATCACGCCATTTGGCGTTTTCTGCTACAACATGATGTCCTTCAGGCTGAAGAACGTAGGCACAACCTATCAATGGTGCATGCATGCCTGCCTAAAAAGTCAGATCGGTCAAAACATCCAAGTTTATGCCGACGACATAGTAGTCAAAACCAACGAAAATAGAACGCTAGTCGATGATCTCCGCGAGATGTTCGACAACCTTGATCGATACATGATCAAGCTATACTTGGAAAAGTGCGCATTCGATGTCCCATCTAGACAGTTACTCGGGTACTTCATCTCTGCCAGAGGCATCAAGGCGAACCCGAAGAAGATAAATTCCATACTGGCTATGGATAATACCAAGAACGTAATGGGCGTCCAATAGCTCGCCGAACGAATCACAACACTCGGCAGGTTCATCAGCCGCATGAGCGAAAAGGCTCTCCCCTTTTATCAACTCCTTCGCAAATCAAAGAAATTCGAGTGGACAGCTAAATCTCAGGATGCATTCGAAGACCTCAAGCGTCTACTCTCCACCTCTCTTGTCCTGGTGACGCCTAAGGAGAAGGAGCCTATGTTGTTATACATAGCCGCTACTCATTAGGTGATCGGCACCGCACTCGTCGTCAAACGACCCGAAGAGGGCAAGACTCATGGGGTGCAACGCTCAGTGTACTACCTCAGCGAGGTACTGACACCAACAAAGCAGAGGTACCCTCACTACCAAAAGGCCTACGACGTGTTTATGACCATGCGTTGACCGTGCCATTACTTTCAGGAGCATCAGATAGTGGTCGTCAACGACGCACCATTGTCCCATATCCTCAACAACCCCGAAGCAACGGGGCGAGTGGCCCTCTAATGCATCGAGTTATCCCCACGGGACATCATCTATGAATGGCGCACCGACATCAAGTCGTAGGTGCTCCCCGATTTCCTTGTCCACTAGATGGAGCTCCAACTGCCAGACACCCGAAATATGTCTCATCTCTGGACAATGCATTTTGATGGATCCAAGCATGGAGGAGCTAGAGCCGGAGTAATCTTGACATCTCCACGGGGACACATGATGCGATACGTCCTACAAATGAGATTCCGTGCTTCCAACAACGAAGAAGAATACGAGGCACTGATACATGGTATGTGGATGGCCAAGGTGTGGGGCACCACCCGGTTGGTCATATACGGTGACTCCAACCTTGTCGTACAACATACGGTGAACCAATGCGACGCCGTCAGCGACAACATGATCGCCTACCGCGACCTCTAAAATGCACTCGAAGGAGACTTCGACGGTTGCGAACTCCGACACATTGGCCGAAAAAGCAACGAAGAGGCCGACAATCTCTCCAACGTTGGTTCTACCCGCGCATCGGTCCCGCAAGGTGTGTTCTTGGATCAAATATGCAAACGCTCCATCGAGTGCAAGAAATCCAAGGGCGCACCAGAAACAAAAGCATGATCGGGGGCTATGCCACCCGATGACCCCAAGGTGCTAGGAGAGGAGGAACCCGAAGCCCCATCAAAAATCTCATGGCGGTCATGATGATCGAACAATCCTGGACACAGCCATACATCACATACATGCTGAGCAAAAAGCCGCCAGACGACCCGACCGACGTGCGGCACATCACCTGCCGCTCCAAGACCTTCACCATCATCAACGGCGAGCTTTACAAGTGAAGCATCTCTAGTGATGCGTCACCAACGGTGACGGAAGGAGCATCCTCCTCGACATCCACGAAAGCATCTACAGCCACCATGCTGACAGCCACTTCCTAGTCGCCAAAGCCTTGCGGGCTAGCTTGTACTGACCAACGGCGATGCGTGATGCCTAAAACATAGTCGAAAAGTACAACATCTGCCAACGGTTCACGGATAAGATGCACGCACCAGACTCGGAGCTGCGACCAATAGCGCTGGCCTTCTCATCCACGTCTAGTATGCGCACCAGGTTCCCTAGAATTACCGAAATTATTTTCCAATACAGAAGCCCAACAACAGGCAGCAATCCACGTCTAGTACGCGCATTTTCCTTCTCGTCCACACCGGACGCACGTACTCTTTAGCTAGCCTTTTTATTTGACCGAGAGAAACTAGTCTTTGCGTCGCTTCACTAAAAAGACAGAGCGAAACCTGTTCGTGTTCCCATCGCCGCTCGAGCCCTTACGGAAATCATGTCTGGTGGCCAGTGCCGCCTCGCTCGATCACGCCGCCGCCGTGACGGTCGGCGGAGATGCGCTTGTCTGTATCACGGTCGAAACTCTACCGCTGCCCACGAATCGCTGCACCCAGGCCACCACGGACGGAGCTCCCGTAAAAACGCTGGTGTCAGCTGACACCGATGACTTGCGGCGTTTCAGCTAATGGTCTTGATAATATTTGTGTTTGACCCCAGTGCAAAATATTGACTGACCCCATGACACCGGAACAAAGCACGTCTTCTCGCCTGACTCAGTCTCGTCTGATCGATCTCCAATTCCCTAAATTCCAAACATCCAAAGAAACCTTGGGAAATCTCAATCCCTCTCTTCTTGGTGGTACTACACACCTGATCTCATCAGGTGATGCCAGCCGGCCGGCTGCAGCGGCAAAATCTTTAATCCTCCGTCAGGTTGTCCCAGCGGCAGGTCTTCGCCTCACCTGATGCCCGGATCGCTGTCATACTCTGTATGTACAGATGTACGAGTGCGACCAGGCTCAAATTTTAGTTCTAGATCTTGTTTCCTTGCCGAAATTCAGTTTTTCTTTTAAATCATTTAGGAGACTATTATGGACAAGTTTGGTTGAAACGAACTGCACCACAAGGGTTTGATGCAGCAGAAACTTCAAGGTCTCTTAGACTTAGACAAGATAATCAGGGATCATCACTATCAAGGGCACCAACACCTAATGTATCAAGGCTTCTCCGACAGATATTAATATAGATGAACTTCCATATGATCTAGCCGATCATAAAAGAATATATCACTACACTCAGAATCCTCATAAGCAAAATAGTATAAGGCGGATGTATTTAACTAGGGGACCTTACATACAACAACCGGGCTTTAAGTATCCACAAAAGCTCATCGCAGTATCCTTGCGAAGATTTAATCCAGATTGGTTTACAAAATATCATGATTGGCTAGAGTACAATGAGAAGTTGGATAGAGTATTTTGCTTGTGTTGCTACCTGTTCAGAGATTGTGTTGATGGCCAAGGTGGAAATGATACATTTGTTATTGATGGTTGGTATACTTGGAACAAGAAAAACAGACTAGATACTCGTGTGGGTGAGGCTAATAGCTTTCATAATGTAATCTACACGGTCTCTACTCTCTTCAATGTGGTTGGAGCCTCTTGCAAAAGAAAGTACATGATTAGACAGAGGCACCGAGAGAATGTAAAAAAAAGCCATAAGTGGTGGAAAAATTAGTACCGGCACAGGGCTAAATCAAGAACAATTGCTTCGAGGGCGGGAGAAACTAGTTGGGGTTCTCACTATAGAACTCTCTCAGGCCTTGTTCAATTGTTTCCATCAATTATTAGTGTTCTGAAATATGTAGCAAAAGATGGAAAGCAAAGTTCCAAGAAAAGTGAAGCACATAGCCTCCTATCATATTTTGGAACCTTCGACTTTGTGTTCTATTTGCGTATGATGTTACATGTATTAGGGAGTGCCAACACAAGCTTTGCAACAGAAGGATCAAGACATCTTGAATGCCATGTATTTTGTGAAGTCAAGAAGGAATGATCTGCAAATGCTAAGAGATAATGGATGGGAGTCACTTCTGGAGAAGGTATATTCATAAATTTATAAAGAGCATGACATTCTAAAACTAAACATCCATAACGAATACGTCAATAGGCATAATACACGGAAAAAACCAATATGACAAACCTTCATTATTACCAAATAAACTGTCTTAACTCTGTTATTCATTTGCAACTTCGAGAGTTTGATGTGAGGTTCAACGAAGTAAATTCAGCGTTACTTATTCACATGACATATTTCAGCCCAAAAACTCATCCGCTGCATTTAACTTTGAAAGCTTATTGAAGCTAATTGAGTTTTATCCTGATGATTTCGATTCATCAAAATTGATGGATATTAGTCATGAACTTCACATTTACATTGACAATGAGCGAGCAGACGAGTAGTTTGCATATTTAGATGGTATTGCTGATCTTGCTAAATTGTTGGTGGACACTGAAGCATCTTTGTTTTCCTTTGGTGTATCAACTTCTAAAGTTTGTGTTAATTTTGGGGGTCGCAATGGTATCAGTGGAGAGATGCTTTTCAGCAATGAATATTGTCAAGATTGTTTTGTGGAATAAAATGGGTGAAAAGTTAATGAGTGATTATATGATATGCTATGTGGAGAAAGATATATTTTCTGTTATGTATTGGCTAATATATACTATGCAGTTCAGAAGGTTCAGAGAACAATGAACACCGATGATTTTGCGCTGCGTACTGGCCGATTGCCTTTTTCCTATTTTACTCATTATTTAAACAGTCAAAGCTGATCTGATTACACCTGAATCAAACGAACAAATAGCTAGAGAGAGTTATGTGGCCACGCCATCCCATGACCACCCGCACTAGGCTATGATGCTGCTGCATGAATGAGTCTCGCGTCATCCCATGATGTTCATGTATCGACCACTAACTGCCTATGTCTATCTGAAATAAAACATTGTCGAGACATGCACAAAACACACGATACACGACTAAAATTATTTCTCTGAAACTAACCAAACTGTAATAGAAGCTCAGGGTTATTAGCTAACACTCACCCCCTTAATCCTGTTGTGCAGATTTTACCTTCACGACGCCCAATCTCTGCCTCATCTCGATGAGTTTGACTTGACCAAGTGCCTTTGTCAGGAGATCTGCTAGTTGATCATTAGTTCCAATGTTCTCAACATCATCCTTTCCATCCTCAACACAAGACTTGATGAAGTGATACTTGGTATCAATATGTTTGCTTATGTCATGGTGAATAGGGTTCTTTGATAGAGTAATGGATGATTTATTATCCACTTTCAGAGTGAACTTTGCCGGTGCTTGAAATCTGCTGAGCCAAACACCTTGGCAGGCTGCACTTGCAACTGCCACATACTCTGCTTCACATGAAAATTGCAATTATTTTCTGCTTCTTTGAGCTTCAAGTAACAACATTATCATTGAGTAGGAACATGACCCCAGATATGCTTTTCCTGTCATCCACATCACCTGGTAATTCGTTGTCACTATACCCTGTCAACACAGCGGTCCCTGAGCCTGACTTGTAGCAGCATCTATACCAATGGTACCCTGAACATACCTTAAGGTCTGCTTGATTATTTCCCAGTACTACTTGGTTGGAGCTTCCTTGTATCAGCTAGCAATTCCCACCGCATACAAATTATTTGGCCGTGTGTTAACAAGGTAACGAAGACTTCCAATCACACTTCTGAAAAGTGTAGCATCAACCTCTCCACTGCCATCTTTCTTGCAAAATTTCAGACGACATTCATTAGAGTAGTGCAGGGGTTACATGAGTTCATCCCTGCATTATCCAGAATCTTCCATGCATAGCTGCTCTCACAGATGCGGATCTCACCATTTTTCTGCTCCACCTCGATGCCCAGATAGTAGGATAACAGGCCCAAGTCGCTCATCTTGAACAACCGTTGCATCTCAAGCTTGAAGTTGTCGATGTCATGAGTGCTTGTGCCGGTGATAATTAAATCATCAACATATACACCTACCAACGGAAAATAAGTGGCATCTCCTCTTCTATATAAGGCAAACTCGAGATCACTTCTACTAAATCCAAGCGAGTGCAGAGAAGCGTCAAGCTTTGCGTTCCAAGCGCGCAAAGCTTGTCACGGCCCATACAGAGCTTTCTTCAGGTGAAGGATCTTGTTTCCATCTCCTCCTTGAACAAAAACCGGCAGCTGTTGCACGAATACAGTTTCTGCAAGATAGTCGTTTAGGAAAGCAGACTTAACATCCATGTGGTATACCTGCCATCCGTTGTGTGTTGGAAGAGCTAGAAGTAGACGCATTGATTCCATGCGAGCTACTGGAGCGAACATCTCCTAAAAATCCTCCCCCTGACGCTAAGCATATCCTTTCGCCACTAGGCGTGCTTTGTGCTTCAAGATCTTGCCAGTTGCATCCTTTTTGATTTTGTAAACCCACTTTAGACCTATGGCATGGTGACCGGCAGGGAGATCTGTAGGTTCCTAGGTGTCGTTGTCGACAATTGCAGCGAGCTCCTCCTTGATACGTCCAAAACGTATCTACTTTTCCGAACACTTTTGCTATTGTTTCTCTTCTAAACTTGTGTGATTTGGATACCAACTAACATAGACTGACGCTGTTTTCAGCAGAATTACCTACGTGTCTAGTTTTTGTGCAGAAAATCAACTATTAGGAAAAATCCGGAAAATATGCCAAAAATCCATTTCACCAGAAGATTCACGGAGCCAGAATACGAGACAGAATGGGGCACTGGGGGGCCCACAGCCCCTAGCCGCGCGGGCCAGGCCTGGCCGCGCCTGGAGGGGCTGTGGCCGCCTCAGGCACCCCCTCGGCCTCCCTCTTCGCCTATCAGTTGCCTTCTGATCTAAAAACTCAGGGGGGTTTGACATTTTTCCAGAAAGAGTTCCGCTGCGCCGCCACCACAGAAAACCGCGATTCGGAACCAGAAACTCCGTTCTGGCACCCTACCGAGACGGGAAATTTGGAGAGGATCATCGCCATCATCATCACCAATGCCTCTCCATCAGCCATCCATATTTCCCTCATCCATGAGTGAGTAATCCCCCGTTTTAGGCTATGGGGATGGTAGGGATTGGATGAGTTCTATCTTGTAATCGAATAAGATTATTAGGGTATGATGCCTAGTATCTCTATTAGTGCTTTTTGACTTTGTTACAACTTGTTGTGCTTAATGCTTGTCACTAGGGCCCGAGTGCCATGATCTCAGATCTGAACCTATTATTGATTCATTATGATAGTAATGTTTGTGATCTTATCTGCAAGTTGTGTACACATATCATCGTCCGGATCCAAAGGCCCCAAAGTGATAGAAATTGGGACAACTGGAGGGGATGGTTGTGATGTGAGGATCACATGTGTTCATGGAGTGTTAATGCTTTGCTCCGGTGCTATATTAAAAGCAGCACCTTAATTGCCAGTAGTTCCCTTGAGGCCCCGCTGCAACGGGCTGTCAGGACAAAAGATGTTGTGCGAGTTCTCATTGTGAGCACGCATGACTATATATATGGATCACATGCCTATGATTGTTTAGTACTTGGATGATTTATCTTATTTATCTGTAATTGTCCTAGATCTGGAAGTTACTTGTTTAGACTTGTCCATGCAACGTCCGTCCATCCATCCCTATGCCTACCGAACTCATATCATATTGTTTGCTACTACTGTTACCATTGCTCTTGTTATACTGCTGCTGTTACTTTGCTATTGCTACTAAAAAATTGTTGCTACTGATAAACTACTATGAGCAAGAACTATTTTCAGGTGTAGCTGAATTTACAACTCAGTTGTTAAGGCTTGCAAGTATTCTTTTGGCTCCCCTTGTGTCGAATCAATAAATTGGGTAATACTATCCTGGAAGATTGTTGCGATCCCCTATACTTGTGGGTCATCGATACTATTTTTTAGCGCCATTGCCGGGGAGCATAGATTTTGCGGTGACCCAGTGTAACATCCCAAAAATACTAAACTTGGATCATCAAACTCTAAACATCAAAATTAGGGTTAACAAAAACTTTTCTAAATAAAATTATGAAAGCATGCATATGTGTATGCATTTCATTTGAAATTCTTTTGAACCAACTTGTTTGTGTGTTCCTTTTCTTGTAAATGGATGGTTAGGTGAAATAAACATCATCTAAACATTTCCCACACTTTTCCCAAAGACAAGTAAATCAAAACAAATAAAATAAAGGAATGGTCATTTTGACCAATTTAACTCCCATGCCTACTTTGGCTGTCTCAAACTTTCAGAACCTAACAGAAACTTTTCTGGATATTTGCACCCCTTGATTGTACTCATAACAAAGTATCAAGGACCACTTTGTGATCATCCAAAAACATTTAAATTCCTAGTTTAAATGACAATTCAAAATTGAATCTTTATCATATGGGAAGATCCCACTTTTTCAAAAACCACTCAAACAAGCTCAACATTCAAAACCCAAGCATCTGCAGACTCACCAGCACCAACCTAGCACACCCACCAAAAATCTTTTCAAAATTCAAAACTTGAATTCTTGCGGCCATTTCATCAAACACTTGGCAGACACAAATCATCAAAATCCTAAACACTATTGTGAGCAGTGATTGAAGCCTAACTTGTTCCCTCTCTAGCTCACAACCATCTTAGTAGATCATCTAGCAAGTTAAACCAAGCACTAGCCTCACTATAAGCTGGGCAATGACATCAATGGTGAACAGCCGAAGCTCACCATGCCACCCCAGTGGAGACAGCGAGCTAGGAGAAGATTTAGCCGTGCCAACCTTGTCTAGGAGGCAGTCCACCGTCCACCGCCACTCCCTGACCAACGCTCGAACCTTGCCAACCCATGGACCACACGCACGGACCGCGCCCAGCTCGCCAGCAACCGTGCCGAGCATGCGCCAGAGTGCCATGCTCGACCAACGCCCACAGACCGCGCGCCTCCCTCGCCATGTGCATACGTGATCACCACCATCCCAGCAACCCCGCAGACACGCTCGTTCGCCGCCGCGTGGACCATGCGCGCTGTGCGCCATTAAATTCTCCGTCGGGCACGCGCAGAGCACCGTCGCGTTCCGACCAAACCGCACCGCCCCACGTCTCGCCACCGTGTCGTTGAGCATCACCAGGGAGCACCGCACCGCCCCCTACCGTCGCCCACGCCGATAGCCGTCTGTACCGTCGACCACGACGAGCTCACCTTGCGCCCCGTCGGTCCCCTCGCTCCACTATAAATAGAGGCCACCCCCAGCCGAATTGAGCACACCATCTCACTCCCCTCTCCTCACTGATCGTGCCACACCGTTCTCGGAGCAAGGCGAGCAGCACTTCGCCGGAATTTCACCGGAGTCTGCCGCTGGTGGAGAAGAAGGGAGCCAGCGATTCGAGTCGCCCTAGGAGAAGCTGCCGGTACCAAGAGGTTCGCCGTCGTCGACTTTGTCGTTCGCCCGCCTCGCCGACCCTCGGCTGAACCCCGGTGAGCCCCCAACGACCCCCACTGGCCGCGCTAGGTTTCTGTCTCGCCGGCGTTGCCCAACATCGACGATGACCCTCAGCCGTTGGATTAGAACCAGATCGAACGCACCACATCGCCCCATACCGCTTCGCACCCCCTCGTCTCACTGACGCGTGGGGACAGCCACTTAACCAGCCCGCGTAAGAGCTGTGCTTAGCAGGCCGGCCCGTTAACCTTTCCCGTGCAGCCCAGTTATTTGAATTAAACCTTTTCCATTTTATTTCAAGCACACTTATGTACCCAGTTTCAAAAATCAACCCAGGTCGATTCAGTTAACCAAATTGAATGAAACCAATTTTGTTAAAAAGGTCTGGGAATGCTGAATCCAAGCCCGTTGAATTCAAGTCATTTGGATCTGTAGATCATCCATGGTAAAAATAACAAGGCAGAAGCTTTTCTGCATTCAAACATTTTTCAAATTTAAACCATAATAGCTTTTGAGTTGATTCCAACTCTCAAAAATCACATTTAACCATACCTTTCAGAATATATAAAAATATATAGGTTTACTTACAGAAATAATATCCAAGTAATAAAAGAATGCCCCATAGGCATTCCTAACCACTTTAATTAATTAAAATAAAAGGGTAAAACCTTATTAAATTGTGACACCACTTTAAATCACATTCCCTTGGACTAAAATATGTGGTGATGACATGTGTCAGCATGATCCCATGTTTGGTTTGGAGAATATTAAATCTTAAGAAGTTTTTCAATGAGTAGAAATTACTTTTCTAAAAATAAAAGGAATTAAACCAAACTTTAATCTTGTAATGTTAGTGATGATGTTAGATCATCTATAGGACTCTTTTGTGTGATGATTGCAAGTAGTTAAGTATTGTTTGGTGATTGTATACATCGTATTTATTTATAGACGCTAGTACCGACCAAGGATACGAGGAGGAAGGAGGATACAACGAAGAAGAAGCCGAGGAGAACTTCAACCACTGCTCTGCACAAGGCAAGCCTAATACTACTAGTTGAATGTGCAAGCTAACACTTGCAAGATACTCTACTTTAGCAAGCTTTACTAACCAAGTGGACTAATGCAAGCTAACACTTGCAATTTAGCAAGCTTATACTGATATTGTGCAAGCCAATACTTGCAAGCCTTACTAATCAAGTTGACCTATGCAAGCTACTACTTTCTTGCTACCATGCCACTATATGCCTTAAAGCATATAGGATCATAACCACTTGATAAACCAATCCTAGTTTTACTTGCAAGCTTATTGCTTTATTTCTTTATCAAAGCTCTTACTTAGAGTTTACTGGAATAAATGGTAGATACTAGAAGGATAATTGAAGGTTGCATAAAGAGCATAAAATTTGGCCTAAGCTAGATAATCTTGATGTCCTCCTAAGGCATGAGATTAAACTTAGTCAAACCCCACTAGTGTACCACCCCTCATTAGTACTCACCCCCACTTGTAGATGCTAGTGCTAAGAATAAAACTTGACCAACTTTAGATGGGAATACTTGGTGAAAATGGTTATGAAAACCTTGGAATGATGGATCATTCTATTGAAATGTGTTGGACATGTGTTTGCGAACACCTGATGATTTTGGTGATGAAAATGCTGAGGCATGAGCCTTAGCCCTTTATAAAAACTGATGGTTGTCTGGATGCGATACCATTCCAATTTTATCGTACAACCACAATACCCGAAGATTGGGTAGGGCTTGACAGGAAACTTATGTACCTTAGTATTAGTTCCCTCACGGCCAAGGTCTGAGCTGAGGCTACCTTGTGAAGATCGTCCACCTGTGCAGTACCCAAGATGACAGTTGGTCATGGTTGGGATGCCAAACTCACAGGAGAGGTGCTTATACTAGGGCGTGTAATTAAAATGTTAGGATTGATTATCCGCATACTGAGTATGGTGAATTAAGGATTTGTTCCTGACGGATGTATTGAATGTTGTGGTGAAAGTGTACAATCTCTGCAGAGTGTCAAACTATTCGAATAGCCGCGTCCGTGGTTATGGACAGTTGGAGTGGCCATACTGTTCCCCGTCAGACTTCTCCAAAATGACTTGTGAAATGAATTGAGACTTTGACTTGACCACAACAGGGTTGTGGCATGAGAAACAAGTTCCCACTTAGGTGTTATAAAACCTTAACTAGCATTCGTTGCTTCAAAACTTAGTAGAGATAAATCTGGCTTTTGCAGAACCACCCTAGAGCCTAGTGTCCTATTATCCAAAAACCCTTTTACTTGTTAGTATTAGTTTGCGAGTACTTAAAGAGTACTCATGGCTTTGTCCCTGGCTATTCCCGTGGCCAGACTATGAAGAGGAGTACCTGGAGGATGGACCCCAGGAAGGTTACGACAACTAGGATCATCTCCCATCGTCACCATTGCCTGTGACCCCGAAGATGGAGCTTCACCTACGCTACCGTTATTATTACGTATTCCTCTGCTTGAAGTTGTATTAAGAACTGGATCATGAGATCCCTATTTGTGTAAGAACTTATGTACGGTTTGTAATGGATGATGTACTATGGTATCCAATTCTGTTATGTCTCGCAAAAATGGTAATCCTGGGATTGCGATGTATGGCATAACAGGCATCTAGGACTAAAAATCCGGGTGTTGACACCCAGCATACCACTGCATGATGTAGTATACTATAGTCGTTGACATAACACCAATGAAACACCATTAACTAGTATTACATCCCTCAGAGTGGTACAACAGAAACACGGCAGGTCCAAGACATGACTATAGGGCACAACGCGACTCTTTACATAAGATCCAGAGAACACTCTAGGTTAAAGAGAGAGGAAGAAACTTCTTACAAAGAAGAATCAGAAATAATCAACTCATAACTATTATGCTAATTAGATTAGCATCTAACTATTTGGCGTGTATTGCTGCTATTGCAATACTGTACAGAAGTAGGTTTTATGGCTAGAGATTATACTTCTATCTGGTCAGCAGCTTCGTCTTCTCTTCAGTTGTTGAATATGTTGACTTTCTTGACGTTTATTGAAAAACTTTTATCTTTTAATGTTGTTTCCTAGAGCATAACTTGATGTAGACGTCGTCTTAATGGCTCCAGAATATAGCAAGGGTTAAGAAGATACGTTGACTATGAGCGTACTCAGCAAATTCACTAGAAAAGGAGTGTTTGATGCACTATAACTACAGCCACAACTGTAGGTCGTAGGAAATGCAAGTTTTCGTAAACATTTCTTCAAAAGTTGCTTTTATTCTGAAAAGGTATGTCCGTTAGCCTTCACGGGTTTACCAGAACTTTCAAGGAGTTCCTTTCCCACCGCGTTCGCAGCTCCTTCCCGGAATAGGGAGTAACAAGTTACAGTTCTTACACTCTGCAGGGGGCGTTACTTTTCCTATGAGAGATCAACTGCTTGTTGCACAACCGGGCATCTTACCCGTTCACAATTCCATGTTGTGGGGCCCAGTAGATGATCCAAGCCAATCACTATCCTCTCCGCGACCCCATATGTCTGCACGATCCTTTGGGTCTGGCTCACCTCCGTTAAGCCCCCTTTTGGGCAGGCTAAAACCCTGATGAGTTCCCTAAGACTCTATGAGTTGGTGATGCCCCTGGTAAGTACCACAAAGGTCCGGCCAAACCTCTGGCAGCCACTCATAGATAATCTAGACACCAAAAACATGGGTCCTAAGTGTGCCCACACATATGTTGAATCCGCACAAGGAATCAGAACGTCACGTTAAGGCCGTCTTGCTTCCATACGAAAGGAAAAGGGTACAGATGACTTCTCCGTCCCATTCCAAATCTCATGGTTAACGTGTAATATACGGTGCAAGAATCACTGGCGTCATTGGTTGTTAAATCCTAGATAATATGTTCCTTTACCACCGGAACTTTCATAGTAGGTTATTACTTCATGGTAAATAACCTATAAACATATTATTATGAAAATAGTGTTTTCTGACCTTTTTGAAATGCAGGTGATGACAACACTGGATTTGCAAAATACTTTATAGAAAATAATCAAAGGACATGAGAAAGTGTGAACTTGCCTTTTGTGATTGCAAGATTATGCACTCACGGTCTTCAAGATAATATAAGATCCAATATCTGAAATCAGTATCATTGGTCCGGTAAGTACTAATGTTTAAAGAAGCAGGATGCTATTATGCATAAGTAATGCAATGCAATTTGATAAACTTGAATCCCTGGAATAAGCGTTGATCTAGGGTTTGGAAATTGGAAATGATTCCTTTAGAATGTGTTGTATTTTTCAATAAGCTTCACACTTGTGCTTCTTATTAAGGCTTGTGAATACGTGTGAAACAACATGTAATTATAATATCATACAATAATAAGATACACGAATGTGGATTGTTACTCAAAGATTACTTATATAAGAATTGCCTTATCTTCAAATCTTACTTTATGAGTATTGGCATTTTTAAGTAACTTAAGTGTTAACAATCTTAGGTATAACACAATGTGATTATGATAATTGTCATCTGTTGACTATGATGAAAGGCATTGAGTTTAGTTGTTAAGTGTTGGAGATATTATCTTAAGATTTGTTGTTTGAAGTGACAAAAAAATAACATTTGAAGAAAAGTTTTACTTGTTAAGGTTTAAGCAACCTTGATGGTTTTTGGAATATAATTGATAGAATGTGATTGACGTTGTCTACTCTGGCTTGAATAGTTTGTATTTGAGATTCTTTAAGACTTAATTATAACGGACCAAAGTTAACTATAAAACACATAACAAGGTTTTAGCATTATATTTAAAGGCCTGTAGACTTAAAGTTAACTTTAAGAACATAGATAGACTTAAAGTGTAATGATTATGGTATTTGTACTGGTGCTCCTCATAATGTTTCTATAAATATATGTAAGAGTGGTAGTACTTCTATTAGAGTAGTGATTTCTTATCATTATACTGGAGTGGAATCATTTATCTCCTTATAAAGATGTGGTTATGGTTTGTGGATAGGTAAACAATATTAGTGACTACTTGTGAAGTCACTATAGTGTTTTGGTATGTTTATAATCTTGTGGTTGAAGTAAGGGAAAAGGTTTTATATTTGATAAAGATCCTTTTAGAAAATAATCTACACTTATAATTGAATGATAATTCCATAAGATTATAATTAAACTATGTTGAACCGTTTTGACTTCATAATATTAATATTTAAGACTAATATTATTTATTAGACCTCAATTGACTAATTTAAGAAATATTAGCAATTTTTATTTACCCTTATATGAATTATTAAGTAGGGAAATTAGATTTAAACTCAAGTTATTAGGGTATTAAGTCTTTTTTATTAACTTCAAAAGTGGAATGTTATATTTTTAACATGTAAATATAATTTTTGTGATCATTTTGGTATATTATATGTATTTTTATGAATTTTAAATAATAAGATATGATTTTTATAAGATTTATTACTTTATAAATAATTAATAAATAAAATATTTATTTAGGTAAAATAATAATACATGATTATAGTTTTAAATTATAGTTACTATTTTTCTAAGAAGTTTGGTATATTATTTCTATTTTTAGCATTTACCACTATTAAATTATGATTTAACAAAGTTTTATTACTTATAAACCTTTATTAAATAATATTTATTTAAATAATTAATATAATAATAGTTGGTAATACAATTAAGTTATAGATTTTATTTTTCTAAACATTTTCATATATTACACATATTTTTCTGAATTATAAAATAAAAGATATTGATTTTATAAACTTTATACATTTCCTAATTATATTGTAAATAGGGAATTACTTTTTATACCCTGATTAAACCTACCGTTAGTCACAGATAGGTGGAGTTAGGCCACGTCGGCATGCCACCTAGGCATGGACCAGTCAACTGGGTGGACCATGTCGAGGTTGTCGTCGACATGACGTCAGCACGGCCACCACCGCCAGTTGGTGGTCGCTGGCGACGATCTGCGGTGCCCCAGCAAGCGAAACTAGTCTAGTTAGAATCAGTGCATTGTGCTGAACTATATAGTGGCGGCGACGCTCAGAAATGGTCATTAGAGCCTCGGCTCTAACGAGCTCCGACGGTGTCTTAAGATGCGATGGCGATTTACAACGAGATGATGCGATTTAGGGGTACTGGAGGGTTCAGGAACTCACTGTCAACACCCGGATTTTTCAATCCTAGATGCCTGTTATGCCATACATCGCAATCCCAGGATTACTATTTTTGCGAGACATAACAGAATTGGATACCATAGTACATCATCCATTACAAACGATACATAAGTTCTTACACAAATAGGTATCTCATGATCCAGTTCTTAATACAACATCAGGCAGCGGAATACGTAATAATAACGGTAGCGTAGGCGAAGCTCCATCTTCGGGGTCACAGGCAATGCTGACGATGCGAGATGATCCTAGTTGTCGTAACCTTCATGGGGTCCATCCTCCAGGTACTCCTCTTCATAGTCTGGCCATGGGAATAGCCAGGGACAAAGCCATGAGTACTCTTTAAGTACTCGCAAACTAATACTAACAGGTAAAGGGGTTTTTGAATAATAGGACACTAGGCTCTAGGGTTGTTTTGCAAAAGCCAGATTTATCTCTAATAAGTTCTAAAGCTAGTCAAAATTTTATAACTCCTAAGTGGGATCTTGTAACTCATGTCACAACTCTGTTGTGGTCAGTTCAAAGTCTTAATCCATTTCACAAGTCATTTTGAAAAGTCTGACGGGGAAACAGTATGGCCACTCCAACTATCCATAACCGCGGACGCGGCTATTCGAATAGTTTGACACTCTGCAGAGATTGTACACTTTCACCACAACATTCGATACATCCATCAGGAACAAATCCTGAATTCACCATACTCAGTACGCGGATAATCAATCCTAACCTTTCAATTACACGCCCTAGTATAAGCACCTCTCCTGTGAGTTTGGCCTCCCAACCATGACCAACTGTCATCTTGGGTACTGCACAGGTGGACAATTTTCACAAGGTAGCCTCAGCTCAGACCTTGGCCGTGAGGGAACTAATACTAAGGAATATAAGTTTCCAGTCAAGCCCTACCCAATATTCGGGTATTGTGGTTGTACGATAAAATTGGAATGGTATCGCATCCAGAAAACCATCAGTTTTAATAAGGTCTATAAGGCTCATGCCTCAACATTTTTATCACCCAAAATCCTCAAGTGTTTGGAAACACATGTCCAAAACATTTCAATAGAATGATCCATCATTCCAAGGTTTTCATAACCATTTTTCCACCAAGTATTCCCATCTAAAATTGATCAAGTTTTATGCTTAGCACTAGCATCTACAGGTGGGGGTAGTACTAATGAGGGGTGGTAACTAGTGGAGTTTCAACTAAGTCCAACCTTACATCTTAAGCTGATATCAAGGTTTCTAACTTAGGCCAAATTTTATGCTCTTTATGCAACCTTCAGAATCTTTCTAGTATCTACCAGTCACTTAAGTCAACTCTAAGTTAAAGCTTTGATAAAGAAATAAAGTAAGAAGCTTGCAAATAAAACTAGGATTGGTTTATCAAGTGGGTATGATCACATATGCTTAAGGAATATAGTAGTCATAGAACAAGTATGGGTTTGTTGCATCAGTAGGGTATCTTGCAAGTGTTAGCTTGCATAGGTCAACTTGATTAGGAAGGCTTGCTAAGTAGAATGTCTTGCAAGTTTTAGCTTGTATTAGTATAGTATCAGCTTGCATCAATATCAGTATAAGCTTGCTAAATTGCAAGTGTTAGCTTGCCTGGTGCAGAGCAGTGGTTGAAGTTCTCCTCGGCTTCTTCTTCGTAGTATCCTCCTTCCTCCTCGTATCCTTGGTCGGTACTAGCATCTATGAATAAATACGAGGTACACAATCACCAAACAATACTTAACTACTTGCAATCATCACACACAAGGGTCCTATGGATGATCTAGCATCATCTCTAACATTACAAGGTTAAGGCTTGGTTTAATTTCTTTTATTTTTAGAAAAGTAATTTCTACTCATTGAAAAACTACTTAAGATTTAATATTCTCCAAACCAAACATGGGATCATGTTAACACATGTCATCACCACATATTTTAGTCCATGGGAATGTGATTTAAAGTGGTGTCACAATTTAATAAGGTTTTACCCTTTTATTTTAATTAAATAAAGTGACTAGAAATGCTTATGTAGCATTCTTTTATTACTTGAACATTATTTCTGCAAGTAAACCTACATATTTTTATATATTCTGAAAGGTATGGTTAAATGTGATTTTTGAGAGTTGGAATCAACTCAAAAGCTATTATGGTTTAAATTTGAAAAATGTTTGAATGCAGAAAAGCTTCTGCCTTGTTATTTTTACTATGGGTGATCTATAGATCCAAATGACTTGAATCCAACGGGCTTGGATTCAGCATTCACAGACCTTTCCAACAAAATTGGTTTCATTCAATTTGGTGTACTGAATCGATCTGGGTGGATTTTTGAAGTTGGGTATAGAAGTGTGTTTGAATTGAAATAGAAAAAGTTTAATTTGAATAACTGGGCTTGCGCGGGAAAAGTTAACGGGACGGCCTGCTAAGCGCAGTGCTCCCGCGGGCTGCTTAAGTGGGTGTCCCTACTCGTCAGTGACACGGGGCTGGGCGAAGCGGTATGGGGCAACGTGGATCGTTCGATCTAGTTCTAATCCAACGGCTGGGAGTCATCGTCGACGCGTGACAACGCCGACGAGAACGAAACCTAGCGCGGCCAGTGAGGGGTGCCGGGGGATCACCGGGGTACTGGCGAGGGTCGGCGAGGCGGGCGAACGGCGAAGTCGACGACGGCGAACTCAGGGGTGGTCGCGGCAGCTCCTGGGGTGGTCGAAATCGATGGCTCCCTTCTTCTCCAGAGGCGGCGGGCTCCGGTGAAATTCCGGCGGGGTGGTGCTCGCCTTGCTCTGAGAACGGTGTGGCACGATCAGTGAGGAGAGCGGAGTGAGATGGTCGTGCGGGGGTGGCCTCTATTTATAGTCGAGCGAGGGGACCGTCGGGGCGCACGGTGAGCTCGTCGGGGGTGAGGTTACAGGCGGCTAATGGCATGGTCAAGGGTAGGGGACGGTGCGGTGTCTCCTGGCGATGCTCAACGACATGGTTTCGAGGCATGGGGCGGTACGGTTTGGTCTGGAACGGGCGGTGATCTACGTGGCAGAGGCGGCGTCTTCGACGGCGGGCGGTGGCTGTGCGGCACGGGGCGGCAAACGGGGATGTCTGGCGGTCTCCTGGGTCGATGGCGATCGTGTGTGCACGCGGTCTGTGGGCGCTGGTCGAGGGTGGTGATGTGGCGCACGCTCGGCATGGTCTCTAGCGGTCTGGGCGCGGCTTGTGCGCGTGGTCCGGGGCTTGGCAACGCTCGCGGCTGGGACAGGGAGTGGCGGTGGACGGTGGGATGCCTCCCAGACAAGGTTGGCACGGCTAGTTCTGCTTCTAGCTTGTTGTCGACTATGGGGTGGCAAGGGGGTGCTCGGCTATTCAACATTGATGGCAATGGCAAGCTCACAGGGGTGATAGTCCTTAGTTAATCTTCCTAGATGATCTACTGAGCTGGGTGTGAGCTAACTAGGGAACAAGTTAGGCCAATTTTACTGCACACTATAGTGTTTGATGTTTGTTTGATTTGTGTCTGCAACCTGTTTGATGAAATGGCCGCATGAAATCAAGTTTTGAATTTTGATAAGATTTTTGGTGGGTTTGCTAGATTGATGCTGGTGAGTCTGCAGATGCTTGGGTTTTGAAAGTTGAGCTTGTGTGAGTGGTTTTTGAAAAAGTGGTATCTTCCCATATGATAAAGATTCAATTTTGAATTGTCATTTAAACTATGCATTTGAAAGTTTTTGGATGATCACAAAGTGGGACTTGATACCTTGTTATGAGTACATTCAAGGGGTGCAAAGATCCAGAAAAGTTTCTGTTAGGTTTTGAAAGTTTGAGACAGCCAAAGTAGGCATGGGAGTTAAATTGTCCAAAATGACCATTCATTTCATATATGTGTTTTGATTTACTTGTATTTAGGAAAAGTGTGGGAAATGTTTTAGATGATGTTTATTTCACCTAAGAAACATTTTACAAGCAATGAAACAAACAAACAAGGTGGTTTTAAAGGAATTCAAAATCCATGCATACACATATGCATGCATTCATAATTTTATTTAGAAAAGTTTTTGTTAACCCTAATTTTGATGATTAGAGTTTGATGATCCAAGCTTAGTATTTTTGGGATGTTATAAACCTTCCCCCCCTTAAACAAAATCTCGTCCCGAGATTTGAAAAAGGACGAAAAGATTACCTAGGATTTGAAGAGATCGGGAAACTCCGTCCTGATGTGATCTTCGCGCTCCCAGGTAGCTTCCTCTTCTGTGTGGTTGCTCCACTGAATCTTGAGAAACTTGATGCTTCGGGTTCGGGTAGTTCGAAAAGCTTCTTCCAAAATGTGGATGGGTACTTCGGGATAGGTCAGGTCATCGTTGATCTCTATGGTCCGATGATCGATATTCTTGAATACTTCGGTCTTCTCGGGGACTTCGAGACACTTGCGAAGTAACGAGATATGGAACACATTGTGCACAGCTGACATCTCTTCAGGTAGATCCAATTGGTACGATACTTCTCCTCGACGGTTCAAAATTTTGAAAGGTCCGATATATCTGGGGGCTAACTTTCCTTTGAGTTGGAAACGCTGCATTCCCTTCAATGGCGACACTTTCAAATAAACAAAATCTCCTATATTGAAGGTGAGGTCTCTACGTCTCTTGTCGGCGTAACTCTTTTGTCGGGATTGGGCGGTCTTGAGGTGCTCACGAATCTTGTGAACCTTCTCTTCTGCTTCTCGTAGGATGTCGGGTCTGAAAATCTGACTCTCTCCTACTTCCGATTAGTTCAAAGGGGTGCGACACTTCCTTCCATACATAAATTCAAATGGGGCCATTTGCAAACTGGCTTGGTAACTGTTGTTGTACGAAAATTCTGCAAACGGCAGACAGTCTTCCCACTTGGATCCATACTCTAACACGCGTGCTCTAAGCATATCTTCGAGTATTTGATTTACTCGCTCCGTTTGTCCATCGGTCTGAGGGTGATACGCGGTACTGAAATCTAGGCGGGTTCCTAAACCTTCTTGAACTTTCTTCCAGAATCTCGAGGTAAATTGAGTTCCTCGATCCGATACTATGTTCTTGGGGACTCCATGCAAACTGATGATTCTAGCGATGTACAACTCCGCTAGTTTCGAACTCTGATAGGTGGTTTTGACGGGCAAGAAATGGGCGACTTTGGACAACCTATCCACTATGACCCAGATAGAGTCATTTCCCCTACTAGAAGTAGGTAGTCCAGTGATAAAGTCCATTCCTACAGAATCCCATTTCCATTCCGGAATCGGCTAAGGTTGCAACAATCCAGCGGGTCTTTGATGTCCTGCCTTGACTCGCTGACATATATCACACTTGGCGATATAGCTTCCGATTTCTCTCTTCATCTTATGCCACCAAAATTGCTCCTTCAAATCTTGATACATCTTAGTTCCTCCGGGATGGATAGAATAAAGAGTATCATGAGCCTCCTTCAAGATAACTTCTTTCAACTCCGAATCTGCTGGTACACAAAGGCGTCCTTTGTACCATAGAACTCCTTCTTCGTCCTCGGTGAATCCGGGTACTTTGCCTGTACCGATACGACGCTTGATTCCGTCGATACTGGCATTTCCCTCCCGCGCCTCTTTAATCTGACTGATCAAAGTGGGCTGAAGTTCTATGCTAGCCAAAAATCCTTCACTTACTAATTCCATTCGAAAATCTTCCATCTCCTTGTGCAAACTTGGTTGCTCCTTCAAAATCATGGAGTTCAAGCGGCACGGCAATCTGCTAAGGGCATCGGCTACCACGTTGGCTTTACCGGGGTGATAGTGAATGTCCAGGTCATAATCCTTGATTAGCTCAATCCATCTTCTCTGCCTCATATTCAGCTCCTTCTGAGTGAATATGTACTTTAGGCTCTTGTGATCCGAATAAATCTCACAACGATTTCCCATCAGGTAATGTCTCCATGTCTTCAGGGCTAGAACTACGGCTGCGAGTTCGAGGTCATGGGTTGGGTAGTTTTGCTCATGTTGCTTCAATTGTCGCGATAGATAAGATATAACTTTGCCTTCTTGCATTAGCACACATCCGAGACCAATCTTGGATGCGTCACAATACACATCGAAGGGCTTCGTGATATCCGGCATGATCAAGATTGGGGCTGAAATCAATCTCCTCTTGAGTTCTTCAAAACTCGCTTCACATTTGTCGGTCCATTCAAACTTCTTGTCCTTCTTTAGCAATTGGGTCATGGGTCTGGCGATACTCGAGAATCCTTCTACGAATTTGCGGTAATATCCCGCCAATCCGAGAAAAGCACGAACTTGGGTTTGAGTGGTTGGGGCTTGCCAATCTTCTACATCTTTCACTTTGGCAGGGTCAACGGCAATTCCTCTGGCTGATACAATGTGACCGAGGAATCCTACCTCCTGTAACCAGAATTCACATTTGCTGAACTTGGCATACAACTGATGCTCTCTAATGGTTCCAAGAATGGTCCTTAGGTGTAGCTCATGTTCTTCTTCTGATTTGGAATAAATCAGAATGTCATCGATGAAAACAACGACAAACTTATCCAGGAAGTCCATAAAAATCTTATTCATGAGGTTCATGAAATAAGCAGGGGCATTGGTTAATCCGAAAGACATGACCGTATACTCATACAATCCATATCTGGTGGTAAACGCAGTCTTTGGAATATCCTCTGCACGAATTTTGAGTTGATGATAGCCAGTTCTAAGATCAATCTTAGAAAACACCTGGGCACCGGTCAACTGATCAAACAAATCTTCTATCTTGGGCAAGGGGTACTTGTTCTTGATGGTGACATCATTCAACTTCCGATAATCCGTACACAAACGGTTACCTCCATCCTTATTATCCACAAATAAGACAGGTGATCTCCATGGTGACGCACTTGGTTGAATTAAACCTATTTCCAACATGGAATCCAGTTGCTTCTTCAGTTCTGCGAGCTCTGACGGGTTCATACTATAGGGTCTCTGGGCTATGGGTCCAGTTCCGGGGATTAGTTCGATGATAAACTCGATATCCCGATCTGGGGGCATATCGGGCAAAACATCTGGAAATACATTGGGGTATTCACAGACTATCCGGACTTGGTCAATGGTAGGTTGGGCTAGACTCTTGTTGCATTTGAATTGGCGAGGTACGGTTTCAGATATACGCTCGACTGATATTCCGGCGGTACTGGTCATGGTGATGGCTTTCTTAGCACAGTCAATCAATCCCTTATGTTTGGACATCCAATCCATTCCTAGTACTACTTCCAAACCTTTAGTTCCGAGTACTATTAGATTAGCATAAAAATCTATGCCATGGATTCGGATAGGGACGGCTTTGCAAATTTGCCTAGCCTTGGTGGTTGATCCGGGAATTTGCACAATCATGACATGCTTCAATTTGGTTGGTTGAATTTTACTAGTGCAGGCAAATTCTTCGGTGACAAATGAATGCAATGCACCAGAATCAAACAACACTCTTGCAAGTACTGAATTAACAGAAAACATACCCAGCACGACGTCTGGCGCTTCCTGAGCTTCTTCAGCATGCATGAGAAAAAGACGGCCATTGCGGTTGAGTGAATTCCCTGGGGCATATCTTCTCCCTGGCTGGACACGACGCTGTTGCTGAGCTGGGGCATTGGAATTAGGGGCTGTAGCATTCTTCTTGTTGGGGCACTCGTCGGAATAGTGGCCTTTATTTCCACAGTCATAACAGGTCACTTGTGACTTGTCCTTGGCTGCGACAGGCACAGCATTGCTTCCAGTCCTCGGGGCAGTGTTGGTGTTGGCGGTAGCATTGTTGGTGTTGAATTTGGGTGGGGCACGGGTGAAATTGCTAGAGTTGCCGGGGTTGTTGTGATTTCCTCCGGGTCTAGGGTTTCCACGGTTGGGATAGGTCGGACGGGTCATAGGGGGTCTGTTGGTTCTTGGGGCAAATCCTGGAGATGGGTTGGGGTGATACTTTGGGGTCTGATGGGTTCCTGGTTGATGCATCATATGACGCTTGCGGTTCTCATTGGCTTGGTTGATCTTTCCTTCCATCTGGATGGCAGAGTCAACAAGGGCTTCAATATCTGCAAAGGGGATATTGACTAACACTGTCTGCATCTCGTCATGCAGACCATTCAGGAATCTTTCTTTCTTCTTGGCTTCAGTGTCTATCTCGTCCGGGGCATACCTAGCTAATGACAAAAAATTGTCACGGTATTCCACTACGGTCATCCTTCCTTTCTTCAGCTCTCTGAACTCGTCTCTCATTCTCTTGATCAAACCTGGTGGCACATGGGTTCTGATAAACTTGACCTTGCATTCCTCCCAGGTCATCATCTGGCCTCCGGTCATTGCACGAACACTGTTCCACCATGCCCTGGTATCTCCGGCTAGGTAATGGGTGGCGAACAGGACTTTCTCATTGGCTTCCACTCCGGCGACTTCTAAGTTATTTTCCATGGTTTGCAGCCAATCATCGGCATCTAGGGGTTCTTCTGACTTGGCGAAAACGGGTGGGTTGGTATTCTGGAAATTTTTGAGCTTAGATCCATGGTTGTCCTGATTTCTGTGGCCTTGGTTGTTGTGGGCTAGCTGGGCTATCTGTTGCAGAGTGGCTAGGTTGGCTTGACGTTCCGCTCTTTCAGCTTCGCGGTCAGAAGTCAACAGTTGCAGAATCTGCAACATCGGGTCCGGGGCCGAACCACTTCCTCCACATGGCATCTGAAGATTTAGATAGATCATGAGAAAAGAGGGAATTTCTAAGGTTCTGGGACTTTGAAAAGTTTTAAAGGTTTGAATCAGATTTGTCTAGCAACTTGCTTTTTCATTCATTCATTCATAGCACACAGTACAACACACACCACAACAAAGAAAAACAGATGGTTTTAAGAACCATTCTGAGAACTACGATACAGTGGGACCGAATACTACTCACTACGCTAGTGCTCAGTGCTACTACTCCTCGGAGTCTGTGGCTTCATCATCTTCATCATCATCGATGAAGGCGAAATCATCCTCATCGGTGAAGAAGTCCATGGCCTGATCCTCCAGAAAATCATCGTCATCGCTGAGGTAGGAGTAAGGGTCTCCACGAATATCCTCTCCGGCATTCTCCCTTTCCTCCAACTGCATGTCTCTCTCGTGGATGGTCTCCTCCAAAGATGAGATGCGGTGGCGAAGACGGGCAATAATGCGCTCCTTCTTGTCGAGCTGACGGCGGCGAGACTTGTGATCATTTGCTAGCATGGCTATGGTCCGATCCTTCGTCTTGATGATGGCATACTTGTGGTTGCAGTAGTCACGGCAGTTGTCCAACTCCTGCTGATGATCGTACATCATGAAGCTAAGGTGGTCCAGTTGAGTCTTCAGCTCGGGGTGGTATGGGGCTTCCAGTGGTTGTCCATTTGCATCACGCCTTGGGCAAAACTCAAAGCGAGTACCCTTGATATGATTGATGCTCTTCCCACACAGACGGGAAAGAGCTTCCTGCATTGCTCTGGCAAGTCCATCGAGCCAGTTGTTTTCCCTCAAGGTAAGCTGAATTCCCTCTGCAGTGGGAGGTTCAATCTTTCCTCGGAGACTTGCAACAATTAGCCACTGCAGATCTTCTCCTCCTTGATCATTGAGCTGAGCTCCGCAGAACTCGGGGTGCGGACGCTCTAGAAGTTCCGAAAGCTGATCCAGATCCCTCTCAAAGATAAGGTCTCCTCCATTCCCAAGTTGGTAAAACTTGTTGTACTTCACGTCCATCTATAAAAATAGAGGATGAGTAGATTAGCAGAGTGATCAAGTGTGTCAAAATTTTATGTATTTTGCAAGAGTTTTTGAGGAACATGAATTTTTATGAAAGAATCAAAGAGATAAGAATGAGAATAAGTTTTTGTAAATATTTGTTTTATTTGGTGTTGAAATTAAGTTTTTGGTTCAAACGTCTAGTCTAACTAGGGTCTCCTATGGTCAGGATGGCTCTGATACCAACTTGTCAACACCCGGATTTTTCAACCCTAGATGCCTGTTATGCCATACATCGCAATCCCAGGATTACCATTTTTGCGAGACATAACAGAATTGGATACCATAGTGCATCATCCATTACAAATGATACATAAGTTCTTACACAAATAGGGATCTCATGATCCAGTTCTTAATACAACATCAGACAGCGATACGTAATAATAACGGTAGCGTAGGCGAAGCTCCATCTTCGGGGTCAAAGGCAATGCTGATGATGGGAGATGATCCTAGTTGTCGTAACCTTCCTGGGGTCCATCCTCCAGGTACTCCTCTTCATAGTCTGGCCATGGGAATAGCCAGGGACAAAGCCATGAGTACTCTTTAAGTACTCGCAAACTAATACTAACAGGTAAAGGGGTTTTTGGATAATAGGACACTAGGCTCTAGGGTTGTTTTGCAAAAGCCAGATTTATCTCTAATAAGTTCTAAAGCTAGTCAAAATTTTATAATTCCTAAGTGGGATCTTGTAACTCATGTCACAACTCTGTTGTGGTCAGGTCAAAGTCTTAATCCATTTCACAAGTCATTTTGAAAAGTCTGACGGGGGAACAGTATGGCCACTCCAACTGTCCATAACCGCGGACGCGGCTATTCGAATAGTTTGACACTCTGCAGAGATTGTACACTTTCACCACAACATTCGATACATCCGTCAGGAACAAATCCTGAATTCACCATACTCAGTATGCGGATAATCAATCCTAACCTTTCAATTACACGCCCTAGTATAAGTACCTCTCCTGTGAGTTTGGCCTCCCAACCATGACCAACTGTCATCTTGGGTACTGCACAGGTGGACAATCTTCACAAGGTAGCCTCAGCTCAGACCTTGGCCGTGAGGGAACTAATACTAAGGAATATAAGTTTCCAGTCAAGCCCTACCCAATATTCAGGTATTGTGGTTGTACGATAAAATTGGAATGGTATCGCATCCAGACAACCATCCGTTTTAATAAGGGCTATAAGGCTCATGCCTCAACATTTTTATCACCCAAAATCCTCAAGTGTTTGGAAACACATGTCCAAAACATTTCAAAAGAATGATCCATTATTCCAAGGTTTTCATAACCATTTTTCCACCAAGTATTCCCATCTAAAGTTGATCAAGTTTTATGCTTAGCACTAGCATCTACAGGTGGGGGTAGTACTAATGAGGGGTGGTGACTAGTGGAGTTTCAACTAAGTCCAACCTTACATCTTAGGCTGATATCAAGGTTTCTAACTTAGGCCAAATTTTATGCTCTTTATGCAACCTTCAGAATCTTTCTAGTATCTACCAGTCACTTAAGTCAACTCTAAGTTGAAGCTTTGATAAAGAAATAAAGTAAGAAGCTTGCAAATAAAACTAGGATTGGTTTATCAAGTGGCTATGATCACATATGCTTAAGGAATATAGTAGTCATAGAACAAGTATGGGTTTGTTGCATCAGTAGGGTATCTTGCAAGTGTTAGATTGCATAGGTCAACTTGATTAGGAAGGCTTGCTAAGTAGAATGTCTTGCAAGTTTTAGCTTGCATTAGTATAGTATCAGCTTGCATCAATATCAGTATATGCTTGCTAAATTGCAAGTGTTAGCTTGCCTGGTGCAGAGCAGTGGTTGAAGTTCTCCTCGGCTTCTTCTTCGTAGTATCCTCCTTCCTCCTCGTATCCTTGGTCGGTACTAGCGTCTATGAATAAATACGAGGTACACAATCACCAAACAATACTTAACTACTTGCAATCATCACACACAAGGGTCCTATGGATGATCTAGCATCATCTCTAACATTACAAGGTTAAGGCTTGGTTTAATTTCTTTTATTTTTAGAAAAGTAATTTCTACTCATTGAAAAACTACTTAAGATTTAATATTCTCCAAACCAAACATGGGATCATGTTGACACATGTCATCACCACATATTTTAGTCCATGGGAATGTGATTTAAAGTGGTGTCACAATTTAATAAGGTTTTACCCTTTTATTTTAATTAAATAAAGTGACAAGAAATGCTTATGTAGCATTCTTTTATTACTTGAACATTATTTCTGCAAGTAAACCTATATATTTTTATATATTCTGAAAGGTATGGTTAAATGTGATTTTTGAGAGTTGGAATCAACTCAAAATCTATTATGGTTTAAATTTGAAAAATGTTTGAATGCAGAAAAGCTTCTGCCTTGTTATTTTTACCATGGGTGATCTATAGATCCAAATGACTTGAATCCAACGGGCTTGGATTCAGCATTCACAGACCTTTCCAACAAAATTGGTTTCATTCAGTTTGGTGTACTGAATCGATCTGGGTGGATTTTTGAAGTTGGGTACAAAAGTGTGTTTGAATTGAAATAGAAAAAGTTTAATTTGAATAACTGGGCTTGCACGGGAAAAGTTAACGGGCCGGCCTGCTAAGCGCAGTGCTCCCGCGGGCTGCTTAAGTGGGTGTCCCCACTCGTCAGTGACACGGGGCTGGGCGAAGCGGTATGGGGCAACGTGGATCGTTCGATCTAGTTCTAATCCAACGGCTGGGAGTCATCGTCGACGCGTGACGACGCCGGCGAGAACGAAACCTAGCGCGGCCAGTGAGGGGTGCTGGGGGCTCACCGGGGTACTGGCGAGGGTCGGCGAGGTGGGCGAACAACGAAGTCGACGACGGCGAACTCAGGGGTGGTCGCGACAGCTCCTGGCGTTGACGAAATCGATGGCTCCCTTCTTCTCCAGAGGCGGCAGGCTCCGGTGAAATTCCGGCGGGGTGGTGCTCGCCTTGCTCTGAGAAGGTGTGGCACGATCAGTGAGGAGAGGGGAGTGAGATGGTGTGAAGAAATCATGCGGGGTGGCCTCTATTTATAGTCGAGCGAGGGGACCGTCGGGGCGCACGGTGAGCTCGTCGGGGGCGAGGTTACAGGCGGCTAATGGCATGGTCAAGGGTAGGGGACGGTGCGGTGTCTCCTAGCGATGCTCAACGACATGGTTTCGAGGCATGGGGCGGTACGGTTTGGTCTGGAACGGGCGGTGCTCTGCGTGGCAGAGGCAGCGTCTTCGACGGCGGGTGGTGGCTGTGCGGCACGGGGCGCAAACGGGGATGTCTGGCGGTCTCCTGGGTCGATGGCGATCGTGTGTGCACGCGATGAGGGCGGCGCGCGGTCTGTGGGTGCTGGTCGAGGGTGGTGATGTGGCGCACGCTCGGCATGGTCTCTAGCGGTCTGGGCGCGGCTTGTGCGCGTGGTCCGGGGCTTGGAAACGCTCGCGGCTGGGACAGGGAGTGGCGGTGGACGGTGGGATGCCTCCCAGACAAGGTTGGCACGGCTAGTTCTGCTTCTAGCTTGCTGTCGACTATGGGGTGGCAAGGGGGTGCTCGGGTGTTCAACATTGATGGCAATGGCAAGCTCACAGGGGTGATAGTCCTTAGTTAATCTTCCTAGATGATCTACTGAGCTGGGTGTGAGCTAACTAGGGAACAAGTTAGGCCAATTTTACTGCACACTATAGTGTTTGATGTTTGTTTGATTTGTGTCTGCAACCTGTTTGATGAAATGGCCGCATGAAATCAAGTTTTGAATTTTGATAAGATTTTTGGTAGGTTTGCTAGATTGATGCTGGTGAGTCTGCAGATTCTTGGGTTTTGAAAGTTGAGCTTGTTTGAGTGGTTTTTGAAAAAGTGGTATCTTCCCATATGATAAAGATTCAATTTTGAATTGTCATTTAAACTATGCATTTGAAAGTTTCTGGATGATCACAAAGTGGGACTTGATACCTCGTTATGAGTACATTCAAGGGGTGCAAAGATCCAGAAAAGTTTCTGTTAGGTTTTGAAAGTTTGAGACAGCCAAAGTAGGCATGGGTGTTAAATTGGCCAAAATGACCATTCATTTCATATATGTGTTTTGATTTACTTGTCTTTAGGAAAAGTGTGGGAAATGTTTTAGATGATGTTTATTTCACCTAAGAAACATTTTACAAGCAATGAAACAAACAAACAAGGTGGTTTTATAGGAATTCAAAATCCATGCATACACATATGCATGCATTCATAATTTTATTTAGAAAAGTTTTTGTTAACCCTAATTTTGATGATTAGAGTTTGATGATCCAAGCTTAGTATTTTTGGGATGTTACACTCACCCTGATGACGATAGAGAGGTTGATGAGGACCAGTGCGGTCGGAGACGAGCACACTGTTAACTTTTTCGACGAACCCAGAAGGAAAGGAATGATAAAATTCGCACTCACCCGATCTCCCCTTGATCTATTTATTCTACTAGGACGAAGAGAATGACTCTGCGGTTCTCCTCGACCAAGCCATAGGCTCAGGGGTGGACTCTCTCGACGGTGATGTGTGGCTCCGACGAGCTAGGGTTTCGGCTAGAGGAGGAGTCCTAGAGGAAGGGAGGAAGGGAGGAAAGGGGATGAGGACAAGAGTAGTGAGCTCCGTGGCGTTCTTATCCTTCCATGGTGTCGGCAACGCTAATCTTGGCGCATATGCGGTGGCGGACGACATCACCGGCGTCCAGCGAGCTGCTTCCAGCTGGAGGAGGAAGACGACAATGTCGCTTTTGCGGAAAACCCCCTCGCGATTCTTTCAACTCAACCCACAGTCCCTCCTCGGTCCCACCCGTCAGCCAGAGAGAAAAGTAAGGGCTGACCTAGCTGGGCCTTTGATGGGCCTTGGTGTACTGCACGTGAGCAGTAGATAAGGAGAGAGAGGATCTGGGCCTCGGCCAGAAACTATTCTCTTTTTCTTATTCTTTATTCTTTTCTATTTCTGTTTTGTTTCTAATTTTATATTTACACATTTGTTTGCAATTTTTTTATAGAAATTAGTTGCTAAATACTTGCATCAATACTAAAGTGTACTTAGGATCATTTTGTGCACTTTTATTATATAGTGTTATATTACTTTATTTTCTTTATATAGATCCCTTTAATATTTTGTAAGGGCCTTGGTTATGAATTTTATTTATATAATAAACCATAAACTTACTAAAGGATATTCTGCTACTGATTTGTGAGATGTAGGTGGGAAAAATAATTAATAACCTTAAGGTTTAAGATTTTGTTTCTTATTTATAAACTTTCTTTAAGCTATGCTTTTATTTATTTATGGTTAGATGTAGTTTTATGATATCTATAAAATCATTGAAAATGCCTCACATAATAACTATTGTATATAGTAAATGCCTTAATATGGTGGTGAATAATGTTTAAATAATATTGGTTATTACATTATATATACATTGATAATTATGATTGAAATTAAAGTTAGGATTTTAGAATTATAACTTTTTGCCATCTGTTTGAGGAGACCTAAATTTATTCATGATCTTATAGATAGGAATAACATTTTAAGGTTTAAGAAATATTGTCTCTATGCTTATGATTGGAAATGATATCATTATTTAAGGTAAAGTAATAGAGTTGTTCTTTTAGAATGACTTAAGAATAAGTTGATAATTATAGTTCCTAGGCACTTATAACTTTCATGTTTTGAAATGACAAGATTTGCTTAAGTGATTTGCTATAGGAAAATATTCCTATATAGCATTGTGGAAATAGGATGATAAATCAATCAGATAAGATGGATATTATGTTTGGTTATGGATTTAAAGCTAAGTGTTTACTAAGAATTCCTAGCTTCCATATTTCATAAGTTTGGACTCCTAATTAAGGAATTACTTTCCTAGATATATTACTTCTTCATATTCATCATCATGGGTTAACATGATGAGCTCTACTTCACAAGAACATTATTACCAACACTTCCACCTTCTAAATCCATTTGTAATTCAATGATCTTGACACAAAGCTCAACATGATCTCCTCATAAAGATCATCCTCTTCTCTAAAGTGTTTCTTATGAATCTAATTCCACTTGAATGATCATCCTATAATTCATTTAGTAGTTGCTTCTAATTCCCTTTACATACTTCCTTTATCCTTCATTACTAACATTACTCCATTAGGTATATCTACCAAGACCTACTTTCCTCAGGTGTCTAATATCCTGTAAGAAGCTTAACACTACTTCAATAACTCCATGCTACTCTAGCTTCAGCTTAGTCATACTATCTTATGTCTACTTAACTCCAGTATCTTATATTCAAACTTCACATCATATTATGGTGACTTGTCATGACTACTTAGGATAATATATTCACACTAGAGTGTAGTTATGTTCTAACCACCAATGTCACTTATACATGATATAATCATTCCCTCTTAATGTATTAAGCATGATCATTATAGTCCTTGTATAATTTATGGCTTTAGATTTTCAGTTGGCTAATTAAGGCTTTATCAATACAATATTACAGTTGTATATAATTATCTTATGAGTATCCCTATTGGATTAAGAGATATTATTCATTGACTATACCTACTTGGTCTAACAGGATTTCTCCTTGGCAACTATCTTTAGAATTCAACCTTGTGATCTTCCTTGTTACCATTTAAATATATAATCAAGATAACTCTTCTTTCCATTTAGGAGTGAGTTAACTCCACCAATTATAATATTGATTTTATTCTCTTCAAACTCTCCCATCCTATAGATGATATCTAAGACTAGCATTGCCACTTACCTCTTCTTACTTCCTTGTCTAAAGGCTTTAGAGTGAATGCTATGATAAGGACAAGAATTGACAGATCAAGAGTTAATAAGCTAAGAATTGATGAATCAATAGTTGATCTCGCAACATGGATTAATGATACGTCGGAAACATATCTATAATATTTGAAGCTCCATGCTTGTTTAGTATCTACTTTGCTTTACTTGTCTACACTTTGAGGTGTTTTTTACATGTTTTCTGGTACTAACCTATTAACAAGTTGCAACAGTGCCAGATGCCTGTTTTCTGTTGTTTTTGGTTTCAGAAAAGTTAGTAAAGAAATATTCTCGGAATTGGACGGGACAAACGTCAAAGTCAATTACTTTCCGTGGGGAACAATAAGTCCAAAGGGGAGCCAGAGAGGCAAGCCAGGGCAGCCAGACCCACCCTAGGCGTGGGTGGGCCCTGCCCCACGCCTGGGAGGGGTGTGGGGCCCCTGGCTACCGCCTCGGCCTCCCCCTTCGCCTATAAGAAGCCCCCGATGCAGAAACCCTAAGCACCCGATCAAATATCCACAAAACCGTCTGTAGCCGCCGCCACCATCGTCCCTAGATCGGGGGATCTGAAGTTCTTCCCGGCACCCTGCCGAAGGGGAGATCATCCCGGAGACCTTCTCTCCGGTATGATGCGTGAGTAGTTCCACCTTGGACTATGGGTCCATGTAGTAGCTAGATGGTTGTATCTCCTCCTTTGTGCTTTCATGTATAGATATTGTGAGCTCCGTTCATGATCAAGATCTAATCTATTTGTAATCATGCATGTTGTGTTTGCGGGGATCCGATGGATATTGAGATTATTATGTTGGTTTGATTAATGGTTTTGTCTTTATGATTCTATCATGTCTGTGTTGTTTGTGATCTTGCATGCTCTCCGTTGTTAGTAGCTATCTTGGCCAAGTAGTTGCTAGTGACTCCAAGAGGGGGTATTTATGCTCGATAGTGGGTTCATGCCTATAGTTTCCAAGGGAAGTGACAATAATCTCTTCGGTTGTAGATGTGTTGTTGCTACTAGGGAGAAAACAACGGTCTCTTGTTCATGGAACATGTGGACTGTTTATCTTACACACTTTGCTTAAATCAGTTATCTGTTGCTTGCAACTTAATACTGGAGGGGGTTCAAATGATAACCTGAAGGTGGACTTCTAGTCATAGATGCAGTTGGATGGTGGTCTATGTATCTTGTTGTATTGCCCAGTCGAATCTCATAGGATCTTTCTGACTAGTAATTGCATTGTTATGCCTTGCTCAGTTCCTGTCAATTGCCCTGCTGTAATTTGTTTACCCTTCATGCCATGTTGTTTATCTAAGGAGAGCACCTCTAGTGAACTATGGACCCCAGTCCAATATTTAACATTTATACATCTTCCACTATTACTTGTTTACTTGCTGCAAACCATTACCTTCCACACCATACGTTTAATCCTTTGTTACAGCAAACCAGTGAGCTTGACAACCTCACTGATTTGTTGGGGCAAAGTCTTGAGTTTGTGTTGTGCAGGTATCCGTGTTGATAGCAACACCTGTGTGACGTTTCCTTCCTCCTACTATTCGATAACCTCGGTTTCTTACTAAGGGAAACTTGGTGCTGTGCTGCTTCATACCTTGCTCTTGGGGTTTCCAACGAAGCGTCCCACGACAAGTGTTGGGCGCCATCAAGCTATTTTCTGGCGCCGTTGCCGGGAAGGCCAAGGACGTCTTCACAAGGGGAATCCTTCACTTCCTCCCTCTTTACTTTGTATTTTGTTTGTTTTTTTTATTTTGCTTGGTTTTGTTTGCCTCTTTCCAAAAAACTCAAAAAAATTAGTCTAGTTTGGTTTGCTTGCTTTATTCAAAAACACAAAAAAATTAGTCCCTACTCTAGTTGCTACCATGTCTGGTTTTGGAGCAGCCTTTATTTCTCCTATGGTAGAAATCTCCACTTTAAAGAAAAAAAGTGAAGAAAGTTTTAAAGAAGCTTGGTCCAGAATCTCTGCTTTTCAGAGGGAAACTGAGCCTAAGGTGAGCCTTAGCTTGGTTATCGATAGTTTCTACTGTGGTATTGCTCTTCTTTATAGATATGCTTTGGATGTTGTGGCTGAGAAAGATTTTTTGCTATGTACTGAGGATGAAGCTTTTGCTGCCATAAAGAAATTGATCATGATTTATGGTACACCTGGCAAGTCTGATTCTGCTTTCATAAATATTTTTGCTGGGTTGAACACTCTTGAGACCGGTATTGCTGCTATTAATAGTTGCTATCACACGCTTAAGGCTTACCATGATTATGTTCCCATAAATTCTGAGCTTTCAAAGTGGTTTCCCACAATCAAAATCTCAATAAACACTACACTTTTTGATGCTCGATGTGATATCATGTCTGAATTTTGCCTCATGCCTAAAGATATTTATGATTCCTTGAGTCTTTGGGGGCTTACTGAAGGAGGAGAGGAAATATCTCAACAATGCCACTATATTACCCATTGGAATAGCTGAAGATGACTACTGATTATCTTGTTATTGAATGTGTAGGCAAGGGATAGATCACACTTGGAAGATCTCTACTGAAACACCTTAGGGCAGTGACAGATGTGGGAAAATGCATCATGCATTTTGCTCCTCCTGTAAGCAATCATATCTTCCCTAAGTAAAAGAATAAAGGTAAGAAAGGAAAGAACAAGAAGGTTGCTTCTTCATTTGAAAATACTTCATTCTTCTTGCTTCTTGTGCCTAACTTAAAGGCGTTAAAGAAAAGTACTTGTTGGGAGATAACCCAAGAGTTTCCTTGAGTCTTGGAAGTTATTACTTCAGTAATGACCTCTCCTTATCCTTATTGTTTGCTTTTTGTGCCAAGAATGACCTCTAATGAAAGGGAAGTAAGATTTGGGGAGTTGCTGTCCTGAAACAGATTTCTGTCATCCACCATAAAAATTCGTTAGGAGTCTCTGTAACTCGGATTGAGCTCAAAATTTACGAATAAATCCCCCAGTATGTTAGATAACTTACGTTATTTCAACACTTTTTGATTTGAGCAACAGCAAATGTTCGAAAAATCTGCCTGCTGGTCTGTTTTGACAGATTTCTGCCATTATTTGCATTTGATTCTTATTGATTCCTTTTTTAGTTCTTTTTGGGAAATTGAGCTTTTTGAAGGAGTTACTACAGTAGCTTGTGTTTTTATTGAAAATTATTGCTGTTCCAAAGCTTTGCCAGAGGTCTAATATCTTTTGAATACACTAATGTTGCTAATGAAGATTGTGTGGAGTTTTGTATGAAGGAAAATTTTCAGGTGTAGAGAGGGAATGATGCAATGAGATGAAGAATGGACAAAAGCTCAAGCTTGGGGATGCCACCATGGTGTCACCCCAGGAAATATTTAAGAGGTACAATCATCAAATCTTGGGGGTGCCCAAGGCATCCCCTTCTTCATCAATAAAAACGCTCAGGTCTGTCTAGACACTTCGTTTTTATTGTTTCATGCACAGTTGTATTGTTCTTGGAGCGTCTTAGTTTTTGTTTGCTTTTCTTAGGTAGTTTAGTTTGCTTGAATAAAGTAGTTTGGACCCCTGTTCTTGTTGTGTTGTTTTGCAAATAAGTTTGCCTGGTGTTGGAAATGAGTAGTAAGTTCTTCCTTGAAGTGCAAGAGGAGCTTGCATTGACTGTGACTTAGACTTTAGCATGACATGCTAGGTGTTGTTTTAGCATTATGCTTAGTAATTATTACTGTAGCATATCTTGTTCCAAACAATTGGGATTGCTTAGTGTGCCTTGAAGAAATTATGCGTTGTTTTAGCATGCAAAAGCATAGTATTGTGGTATTTTACTTTGATGCTTTGCTTGGGTTGACTTGGCACATGATCACACCATGTTATGACTCTCACAAGTCACCATTAGCCTCTATGATCATTTAGTCCTTAACTTGTACTACCACTCTATGCTTTGATTAGTAATGCTTTGTTGCTCTTCATGATTATGGCCATTATGCTCTCTTAGTTGGTTGCTCCCAGTATTTTGCTAGCCTCCACTTGTATGAGTAAGTTCTACCCATGCTTCCAACTCCCAAGAAACCAAGTTTTTCCAAAGTGTCCACTATAAACTCCTATGCATGGTGTGTTACACCATTCCAAGTATATTCTTGTTTTCAGCTATCTTCCAATTAAAAACTATTTTGTTATGTGAAAACTTAGTGATTAAAGCCCTCACAAACTTGATGGCACACTTTATATTCTTTGGCCCTAATAAACTTGAACCATTGTGACATCTTTGTTGTATATGCTTGCACTTATACGTTGGAATTAGCAGAACCATGCTGTCACGGGGAACACTTTCAACATTGCACTTGTAATTTCTACTCAGTTGATATCATGCTCTTTTGTCTATGGATGTCACCAGTGTGAAATAAAGAGGGAACTTGTAAGTCCATGGAGTAAGTATTCTGTGTTAGAGAAACGCCTGGGCCGCTAGCCTAAGCCATGCCTAATCATGGTGGAAACTTGCAGCATCACCATAGTGAGCTATCTATGAAGCATCCTCAATAAAAAGCTATGCATATAGTAAATAAAAAGATTGCTGAGATGCTCATTGTCTGCTTGCCTTGTCATTTTGGTTATGGGAAAGCTCCTGTAGCATGTGCAAGGGGTACCCCGTTGGCGGTTCTCAATGATATGCAAATACTTATAATGACAAGAACTTACCTGTGACTGAAGTTGAGTATGCATGAGGTGTGGCCCTCGTACTCAAGGGACTTGAGATTGCCAACTTATACTTCGTCAAGCATATACTCCATCTTTGACACTTTAACCTTAATCACTTCAAGATGCTTATGATAGGGGCAATGAAGGCTAAAAGCTAACAAGTACCATAATTTTTGGAAGCTCTTTTTGAAACTTGTAATCCATGCTTCCTTTACAAAAAGGCCTTTCTTCCACCATTATTGAGTCTCCACCTTTTACCTTTAGGCACCATTAAGAGAGCATAGTTGTCATTCTGTGTGTAGTGTTCCAAAGCTTATTGATTGATGCATATTGTGATATTACTTGTTCTTGTGCTATTTGTTTCTAGTCACCCTTGTGAACTATGAAGGTGTCCTATGGATCTATAAGCTACTCTATGAGGGACAAAATGTTTGCCACTATGCTATGTTTTCTGTATGTGAAACAAACAAACCTTTTTCAATGCATCTTATTCATGATCTTTGTTTGTAGCCTTTCATGTTGCATGCATAGTTACTATGTCCTACTATTAGAACTCCATCTTTCATGCACATGTTTAGAGTTCTTTGATCTCAGCTTTCAATGCTTGCAAATGGTTGGATCTTTTTTGTGAGGGTGCATGTCACCTCAAAAATTATTCTTTTATCACTTACCTACTCGAGGACGAGCAGGAGTTAAGCATGGGGATGTTGATACATCAGAAACGTATCTATAATTTTTGATGCTCCATGCTTGTTTAGTATCTACTTTGCTTTACTTGTCTACACTTTGAGGTGCTTTTTACATGTTTTCTGGTACTAACCTATTAACAAGTTGCAACAGTGCCAGATGCCTGTTTTCTGTTGTTTTTGGTTTCAGAAAAGTTAGTAAAAAAATATTCTCGGAATTGGACGGGACAAACGTCAAAGTCAATTACTTTCGTGGGGAACAAGAAATCCAGAGGGGAGCCGGAGAGGCAAGCCAGGGCGGTCAGACCCACCCTAGGCTCAGGTGGGCCCTGCCCCGTGCCTGGGAGGGGTGTGGGGCCCCTGGCCACCGCCTCGGCCTCCCCCTTCGCCTATAAGAAGCCCCCGATGCAGAAACCCTAAGCACCCGATCAAATATCCACGAAACCGTCTATAGCCGCCACCACCATCGTCCCTAGATCGGGGGGTCTGAAGTTCTTCCTGGCACCCTGCCGGAGGGGAGATCATCCTGGAGGCCTTCTCTCCGGTATGATGCATGAGTAGTTCCACCTTGGACTATGGGTCCATTAGTAGCTAGATGGTTGTATCTCCTCCTTTGTGCTTTCATGTATAGATCTTGTGAGCTCCGTTCATGATCAAGATCTAATCTATTTGTAATCATGCATGTTGTGTTTGTGGGGATCCGATGGATATTGAGATTATTATGTTGGTTTGATTAATGGTTTTGTCTTTATGATAATATCATGTCTGTGTTGTTTGTGATCTTGCATGATCTCCGTTGTTAGTAGCTATCTTAGCCAAGTAGCTGCTAGTGACTCCAAGAGGGGGTATTTATGCTCGATAGTGGGTTCATGCATATAGTTTCCAAGGGAAGTGACAAAAATCACTTTGGTTGTAGATGTGTTGTTGCTACTAGGGAGAAAACAACGGTCTCTTGTTCATGGAATATGTGGACTGTTTACCTTACACACTTTGCTTAAAGCAGCTCTGTTGCTTGCAACTTAATATTGGAGGGGGTTCGGATGATAACCTGAAGGTGGACTTCTAGTCATAGATGCAGTCGGATGGCGGTCTATGTATCTTGTTGTATTGCCCAATCGAATCTCATAGGATCTTTCTGACTAGTAATTGCATTGTTATGCCTTGCTCAGGTCCTGTCAATTGCCCTGCTGTAATTCGTTTACCCTTCATGCCATGTTGTTTACCTAAGGAGAGCACCTCTAGTGAACTATGGATCCCGGTCCAATCTTTACCATTGATACATCTTCCACTTTTACTTGTTTACTTGCTGCAAACCATTACCTTCCACACCATACATTTAATCCTTTGTTACAGCAAACCGGTGAGCTTGACAACCTCACTGATTCGTTGGGGCAAAGTCTTGAGTTTATGTTGTGCAGGTCTTCGCGTTGCTAGCAACACCTGTGTGACATTTCCTTCCTCCTACTGGTTCGATAACCTCGGTTTCTTATTGAGGAAAACATGCTGTTGTGTTGCTTCATACCTTGCTCTTGGGGTTTACAACGAAGCGTCACACGACAAGTGTTGGGCGCCATCAGTTAACAACAGGTATAAGGATGTGGTTCAATAGAGAGGATAAAGATTGTTATGGAAAGAGATATATATATAGTGAATGATCTTGTCTTGGTTTCTTTCCTGCCCAACCTCACTTAAGAGTTAAGGTTAAGTATTACCATTATCCTCATGGTAGAAACATATAAGAATAAGATAGGTCAAGATGTAATTATTAAATTCTTGTTACTTCAGTTATCTTCATAACTTGGTATTTATAGGTTGTTGTGATGAATCCTAAGATTTGGTCTCCTAAAGATCTGATATTAATCATTAAACAATGTATTGTGGTTTAATTTTATTATATTTGATCTACCCTTAGATCAAATCATTGTTACCCAAAATAAGGTTTTAGCAAGGGTCATATTGAAACTTATAGCAGTCAACTTGATGATCTACTTCAATTCCTTCAAGTTGAGAGAAGCTTCAATCACTTTGACAAGTTTTGTTCAAAAGCGTGAAAATTATTTGAATTTTCTATACATGAATGCAATGCACACATCTGTGTCCAGGGTATTTCTAAGCTCTAATGCTAGGATGTTATAGCTTTATTTGTAAGTTCACTTGGATCTATTATTGTTCACTCCTACTCCTTTCATCATTGGTCAGTCTCGTGATGGAAAGTTTCCTTTTTTACCATCCACTATAAGAAGAGGTACAGTCCTAAACACCTCTGCTGCTCTTGATTCACCGTTTGTTATAAGTAAGCTTATTACACCACCACCACATACACATGCTACACACACTGCTACTACTGTTGAATCTGAAATTGCTTCTGATATTCATGATGTTACTTCTACTGTGCTTGATGCAAGTGGTTCATTAGGTCCTTTCCTAGATGCTACTATTGCTAGAACTATTTTGGGAAACACTGAAACTCCTAGTGAAGACACTATTACACCTCTAAGCTCACCTGGGTCTAAAGAGAGATATGATATTAGTGATGGTTACATTGAAATGACTGATGAATTTATTGAAGAGTACCAAAACACACATGGTGCTAGTGCTATTAGGAGTCTCCTTGAGAGACGTACCATTATTCCTAAACTGTCTTCTGATCCTAAGTTTGCCACTTCTCCCATAGATATTAAAGATGAAGATTATGATTTCTCACTTGATTTATCCTATTTAGACATTGTTGATAAAGAACCTTTTTGTGGGACTGAGAGTGAGAATGTTGTGGTACATATGAATGAGCTTTCCACTATGAGTGCTTTATTCTCTAATGATTTTAAGATGTGCAAATACTTTGTTACAAAGATCTTCCCTTTTTCACTAAAAGGGGAAGCTAAGGCTTGGTTTAATAAATTACCTCCTGGATCCATTGATAGCTCTGATTGTTTGATTGCTTCTTTCTTCCAGAAATATTTTCCTCCTATAGCTAGACATGCTGCTTTGCAAAAAAAACTTTTTTATTTTAAATAGGGAGAAGAAGATAAATTGCCTGAGTCATGGACAAGGTGTTGTGCCTTGATTCATGCACATCCTGGATGTCCATTACCTAAAAATGAGCTTCTTGATATTTATTATAATGGACTAACTGATGATTCTAGGACATACCTAGATAGTTTTGCTCATTGTGTTTTCAGGAAAAGAACTCATATAGATGCTGAAGAATTAATGTCTAAAATAAGCAAGAATTATGATGATTGGACTTCAACTGAGCTAAATACACCTGAGGCCATTACTCCTGAACCAGTTGTGCTTGAACCAGCTCCAACACCAACACCAAAGAAGAGGGGAGTGATTGCATTAAATGATGAAGTGGTGAAGGAAGCTAAGAAATGTCTTAAGGAGAAAGGTATTAGAGATGAAGATGTGAAGAACCTACCTCCTATAGAAGAATTATGTAAGCTAATTCCCCACTCATCTACAATTGAGGTATACTCTCTCCACTTTAATGAAGGTGATATTCCCTATGGTAAGCCTACTGATCAATGCTTAGATAAACTTGACACTTTTATTGTTAAACAAGGTAATTTTAATAAACAGGTTCAGAGTGATTTATTGGAAAACTGTAGAGCTATTAATGAGTTGAAAGATATTTTGGAAAGAACCGCTAATGATGTTAAAATGCTTTGTAAACACTTTCAAATGGTTCAAACAAGTTGATCAACTTGCTAAGGTACAAAAATATATGCTACTTAATGCCTCAGGAGATAAACATGCTTATGGAATTAGAACTAGGAGTGGTATATCTACTCAAGATCCTTTATATCCTGAAGGACACCCTAAAAGAATTGAGCAGGATTCTCAACAAGCTGAAAGTAGTGGTAGTCCTCATAAGAGAAAGAAAAAGACACACAAAATAGTCGAGGCACCACCTGAACCTGCTGTAGATCCTAATAGTATATCTGTCTCTGATGCTGAAACTAAGAGTGGTAATGATAAAAATTATGCTCCTGATAAGGAGGAAGTTGAGGAAGAACCTGAGAAGCATACTAAGAACACTAGGTACACTAAGCATGATTTTATTTCTAATAAACATGGTATTGAGAGAGAAACTTAGGTGCAGAAACCCATGCCTTTTCCCAATAAGAAACACAAGTCAAAGGAGGAAGAAAACTATAACAATTTTTGTGAGTGGATGAAGCCTTTATTTTTGCAAATTCCTTTGACTGATGCTATTAAGTTGCCTCCTTATTCAAAGTATATGAAGGATATTGTCTCTAATAAAAGGAAGATTCCTAATGAGGAAATTTTTAATTTACTTGCTAATTATTCCTTCAATGGTAAGTTCCAAAGAAACTTGGTGATCCAGGTATACCAACTATTCCTTGCTCTATTAAGAATAATTATGTTAGAACTGGTTTATGTGATTTTGGAGTTGTAGTTAGTGTTATGCATTTTTATCTCTACAAGAGGCTCCAGCTAGAAACGTTGATACCAACTGATATATCTTTTCAAATGGCTGATAAGTAAACTAATATTCCCGTTGGTTTATTTGAGGATGTCCATGCTCAAGTGGCTCATAATTGCTTGGTTTTAACTAATTTTGTTGTGCTTGAGATGCCAGAAGATGATAATATGTCTATTATTCTTGGGAGACCTTTTCTTAATACAGCAGGTGTTGTCATCAATTGTAATCAAGGAAGAGTAACTTTTAATATTAATGACAAAGAGCATTCTGTCTATTTCCCCAAGAAGATTGATAAGAGCTATTGCCTGAATTCCATTGAAAATATTGAGAGCATCAAAGTTGGAGACATATATTTTCCCATTCCACAAGAAAGATTTAAAACTATTATGATTGGGACCATTGCTATCAAGTTTGAGGTAACATAATAACTTTGTGGAATGCAAAGTTTTGTTTCATATAAGATTGTTTTGGTAACAAGACCTGATCAACCTTGTTAACAAAGGGATTTTAATGAACAAAACAATGCTTTCACAGTGGTTATATTTGCTCACTTTTATTTTTCTCCTTCCTAGTCTTTGCTCTTTCTCTTGTTAGCTTTAGTTTTGCTAGTTGTTTGCTTGTTAGAGTGTCTTAGAATTTCTGTAGTTTTGGTTTTGGTTTGCTTTTTCTTCTTCTAAAAAATCTTTTTCTGCGAGAAAATCAATTTTCATACCCTGAAAATTGGCCAAAAATAAAGTTTCCCGAAAAATTCCAGAAAATTCATATTAAATTTTTCCTCGAAAAAAGGGGCAGATGGACACTTGGAGTGGCCCAAGGGGACCCACCAGGCAAGCACACCCCCTGGTGGCGCGGCCAGCCCCAAGGCGCGCCTGACCTGGGTGGGGACCACTTGTGGCCCTCCAAGTTGTCTACTTCTAGCCACTTCTTTCTCTCTCCCGAAAAACACCGGAAAAATTTCTCAAGCTCGATTTCCTGCCGTTCTTGCTCCCGATTTTCGATATCCTTGCTCAGTCCATCTTTGCTGCTGATTTTTGGAGGGATTTCTCCTTGGTATGTGCCTCCTCCGCTTCTCGAATTAGATTTGTGATTGGTAGATTGTATCTTGAGTATTTTGCTACTATAGGTGTCAGGTTTTGTGAGCTTGCATACTTGTTCTATGCTTAGAGATTTCATTTTGATGCATGTTTAGCCCTCTAGCAAGTTCCTATAGTAGTTCCTCATCATTTATCAACTTGGAAATTACTTGGTTTGATGTTTGTCTGAAAATTTCAGAAAAGAAGATGAGTGCATACCAACTGAATCAACGTCATTTGATGGTACCTGAGCCAATGAAATTCCATCGTGAGGAACAAGTCTTCCCTTCCATTTATCCAAGCCTTGAATTTATGAGAGCCGCAGGAATCTTCCAGGATTTCCAAACTATGATTACTAATGCAGGGTTGGAACACTTTGTTGAAGAGGAACTATATCAATATGTTAAGCTAACCATGGCTATGGTGCAGGACTTCCGGTTTATTTGGTCCTCGTCTAACCCCGTGGTCCATTGTAAAATCTACAATATAGCTGTGGACCTGCCTTTTGCTGATTTTTGTGCAGCTATTAGAGTGCTGTATTGGGGATCTTGTGAGAAGATCAGGGAGAGGCCTAAGACACTTATGGATTTATATGCTGAAATTTGCCAAGGTTGCGACTTGTCAAAGGAAAGTGGTAAAATTCAGAACATTCAGTTCCCATCCATTAGATACTTTGTTGTCAACACCCGGATTTTTAATCACAGATGCCTGTTATGCCATACATCGCAATCCCAGGATTACCATTTTTGTGAGACATAACAGATTGGATATCACAGTACATCATCCATTACAAACCATACATAAGGTCTTACACAAATAAGGATCTCATGATCCAGTTCTTAATACAATTCAAGCAGCGGAATAATGTAATTGTAACGATAGCGTAGGCGAAGCTCCATCTTCATGGTCACAGGCAATGCTGACGATGGGAGATGATCCTAGTTGTCATAACCTTCCCGTTGTCCGTCCTCCTAATAGTCCTCTTTATAGTCTGGCCACGGGAATAGCCAGGGACAAAGCCATGAGTACTCTTTAAGTATTCGCAAACTAATACTAACAAGTGAAGTGGGTTTGAATAGGATATACTAAGCTCTAGGGTTGTTTTGAAAAAAGCCAGATTTACCTCTACTAAGTTCAGAAGCAAAGAAAGTTGGTTGAAAGTTTTATAACACCTAAGTGGGAACTTGAATTTCATGTCACAACACTGTTGTGGTCAAGTCAAAGTCACAAATCATTTCACAAGTCCTTTTGAAAACATCTGATGACGGAACAGTATGGCCACTCCAACTGTCCATAATCGCGGACGCGGCTATTTGAATAGTTTGACACTCTGCAGAGATTGTACACTTTCACCACAACATTTGATACATCCGTCAGGAACAACCCTGAATTCACCATACTCAGTATGCGGATAACCAATCCTAACCTTTCAATTACACGCCCTAGTATAGGCACCTCTCCTATGAGTTTGGCCTCCCAACCATGACCAACTGTCATCTTGGGTACTACACAGGTGGACAATCTTCACAAGGTAGCCTCAGCTCAGACCTTGGCCACAAGGGAACCCATACTAAGGTATATAAATTTCCAGTCAAGCCCTACCCAAATTTCGGGTATTGTGATTGTACGGTAAAATAGGAATGGTATCGCATCCAGACAACCATCAGTTTTGTAAAGGGCTAAGGCTCATGCCTTAACATTTTCATCATCAAAATCATCTGGTATTCAAGAACACATGTCAAAACATTTCAGTAGAATGACTCATCATTCTAAGGTTTCATAATCATTTTCATCAAGTATTCCCATCTAAAGTTATCAAGTTTTATTCTTAGCACTAGCATCTATAACTAGGGGATGAACACTAATGAGGGGAGATAAGCAAGTGTATCTTATCTAAGTTCAATCTCATGCCTCAGGATGACATCAAGATTATCTAAACTAGTCCATTTTTATGCTCTTTATGCTACCTTTAAATATCTTTCTGAAATCTACAAGCCACTAAGTAAACTTTTGATAGAAAGCTTTAATAAAGAAAATAAAATACTAAGCTTGCAAGTAAAACTAGGATGGTGTGTCAAGTGGGTATAAACACATATGCTTAAGGCATATAGTTGGCATAGTAACAAGCAAGTAGTAGCTTGCTAAGCTATAAGTGTTAGCTTGCCCAGTTAATAGCTTGTTAATTCAACTAGTAGTATTAGGCTTGCCTTGTGCAAAGCAGTGGTTGAAGTTCTCCTCGGCTTCTTCCTCGTAGTATCCTCCTTCCTCCTCGTATCCTTGGTCGGTACTAGCGTCTATAAATAAATACGAGGTACACAATCACCACACAAGTCTTAACTACTCTATTTAGCACACAAAGGTTAACACTAGATGATCTAGCATCATCACTAACATTACAAGATTAAAGCACTTGTCTCATTTATTTTATTTTAGAAAATTAATTTCTACTCATTGAAAAACTACTTAAGATTTAATATTCTCCAACTCAAACATGGGATCATGTTGATGTTGGAGATATGCCCTAGAGGCAATAATAAATGTAGTTATTATTATATCTTTGTGTTTATGATAAATGTTTACATTCATGCTATAATAGTATTAACAAGGAAACATTAATACTTGTGTGATTTGTAAACTTAATTTGAAGTCCCTAGTATAGCCTCTATACTTCACTAGCTTGTTGGTTGATAAATGATTGTGGTTTCCCTATCATGAACATTGAGATGTTATCAACAACAAGATCATATCATTAGGAGAATGATATGGTGGACATACTCCTAAAGATAAGCGTAGCATAAAGATCAAGTCATTTCAATAGTTCAATTGCTATATGCTTTCTGATACATAGTAACCTAATTCCTTCGACCATGAGATCATGCATATCACCTTTACCGGATGGATGCTTTGATGACATCAAACACCACACCGTAACTGGGTGGCTATAAAGGTGGCATTGAGTGTTCGGAAAGTATTGGTTGAGACACATGGATCAAGAGTGGGATTTGTCCATCCATATGACGGATAGATATACTATGGGCCCTCTCGGTGGAATGTCATACAATTAGCTTGCAAGCATGTGACTGGCTCACAAGGGATCACATATCACGGGAACGAGAAAAGAGTACTTATCAGTAACGAGGTTGAACTAGGTATGCAGAGATACCGACGATCATAACCTCGGATAAGTAACATATCGTGAGACAAAGGGAAATTGGTATCGTATGTAAGTGGTTCATTCGATCGCAAAGTAATCGTAGAAGTATGTGGGAGCCATATGAATTTCCAGATTCCTCTATTGGTTATTGTTCGGAGAAGTGTCTCGATCATGTCCGCATAATTCACGAACCGTAGGGAGACACACTTAAGGATTCGACGTTGTTTGAGTAGTTATGGTATTATGAGAAAGAGACCGAATGTTGTTCGGAGTCTCGGATGGGATCCGGGATATCACGAGGTGATCCGGAATGGTCCGGAGAATAAGATTCATATAAGGAAAGTCCCGTTTCGGAGTTCGGAAATGATTCCGGTGAATGTTCTAGAAGGTTCCGGAATGTCCGGCACTCCGGGAGGGGGGAGGGGTACATGAATGTGTCATTACATATTGGAATGATTGCATCATGTACTAAGTGTTCTTGATGTTCCAAATAAAGGATTAAATTGAATCCTAAAACAGAAAAGTCAAATGTCCAGTTTGAAAGTCAAACGGCTAAAACAAGAAACTGTGGGAAACAAGCAAGAGGAGTTGGGAACCGACTTGGGGGAGGAGTCTCCTCCCCAAGCCGGCGCGCCAACCAAGGCCGACTTGGGGAGGGACTCCCCTCCCCTTGGCCGCACCCTCCACCCATAAAAGGAGGGGCAGGGCCTCCTCCTCTAGACACACAAGTTCCTATCCTCTAATCTCCGGTTTAGAGCCGTTTTGGTTTAGAGCTTCTAATTGCCCTAGCCTTCGGTTTAGAGCCTTCTAATTGGTGTGTCTAATCCCTAGACCACTAATAGCCCTATCTCATACTCCACCATACTCGCTCCGGCTTAAGGCAAAGCCCTGCGGGATCTCCCCTCTACTTTCGGCACCACGCCGTTGTGCTGCCGGAATCGCGAGGAGAGTGCTACAACCTCCGCTGCCTGCTGGAACAAGGGAGAGGAAGGTCTTCGTCGAGTACCGAACGTGTGACCGACTGAGGGAGCACTGCCGGAACGCAGCGCCAGAAGGATCGTCTACACGATCTTGAGATCGGGAAGAGTACGACTACATCACCCACGAGAATCCGCTCTCGTTAAACACTTTGGAATCTTCGAGGGTAAGTTATTCCATCGACTCGTTGCTACAATCTAGTAGATAGATCTTGGCTTGTTTGTTTGTATGCGATAGAAAATTTTTGTTTTCCATGCTACGAACCCCTACAGTGGTATCAGAGCTGTGTCTATATGTAGATCTGTTGCACGAGTAGAACACAATGGTCATTGTGGGCGTTGATGCTTTTATTGTCGATTGCTTCTTGTGTACTTTGCATCTTGCGGTATGTTGGGATGAAGCGGCCCGGGCTAACCTTACATGACATCGTTCATGAGACTTGCTCCACGCTTGACATGCAACTTGTATTGCATAAGTGGCTTTGCGGGTGCCTGTTTCTCCTAGCATAGTTAAGATCCAATTTACAACGGGTGATTAACAATACTAGTATCAATGTTGTGGTTCATGTTTGTAAGTTAGAACGACACTTATTGAAAGCCCCAAACCACGTAAAATATGCAAAGAAAGTAGAGGCGTCTAACTTTGTTTTGCAGGGGTGTGCAGTGATGTGATATGGCCATGATTGTGATTATATTTGATGTATGCAATGTTCCTTATTGTAAGTTGGCAACCGGCAGGAGCCATATGGTTGTCTTTAATTTATGTTAAGACCCGCGTGTCTATTCAAAGTAGTTGTAATAGTTGTGTAACATCCCAGATTCTGTGTTTGGATGTTATTAGTGTCATGCATCATCCTTGCATCATTTGCATCCTATAATGGAAACATTGCAACTACAAAAATCATAACACATAAACCCTATTCAATATTCTCATAAGTAAGCACCCTTGGTGTATTAGTTTGAACCTTCAAAAAAAACTTGGTGTGTAATATCCAAGTGACGCTTGGTGCGTAATATCCAAGTGTTTGGTAGTTTGGACACTTGGTGCGTAATATCCTCGTGTGCCACTCGACCTTATTTTATCCAAACGAATGTTTACAAAGTAGGGCAATCTTCTATCCTTCTCTCTACTTAAGAAAATTAGCTTTGTGCAAATGAACTCTACAGCCTATACCAGCCTTGCATGTAGAGATAGTCTTTTCTCTCCTTGGTGTAATTTGCCAATACATTCAAAGTATTGACCCAACTTGTTGGCTGCACGTCTTATGTGCAGAATCCGAAGATTGAAAGGTGCGTAGGGGTCGCGGGTCTACACTCGACAAGCCTGGGCGTTGATGGACTCATGCTGCTTTTATGTTTCCGCTGTTATTTGAGCTAGCGTAATGCTAAGCAATTTCAGTAATAATTTCATACTCTGGATTCTTCGTGTAATAAAGACTTTGTGTTTTACATGGTATTTCATCGACTGTGAGTGCTAGCTAACGATCCAGGGACTAGCATGTTAACCACAGGGACTTAGGATCCTTACCGATCCGAGGTCGCTACAGATGGTATCAGAGCACATCGTTGCCTGTAGGACGTGACCCTAGGATTGGAACCACCTCTAACCTTAGTACCTTACTTGTTTCCTACTAAGTTATTTTCCGCACATCTAGTATCTGCTTTCCTCTACTTGTTTAAGTATCTAACCCTCATTCCTCTAACTCAAAGATGACAAACTTCCTCTACGACACTGTCGCGTACATCGAGCCCCTTCGCTTTGGAGGATGCCTCATGGATCTACTCACGCGTTTGGATCTTCCTCTCCCAACAATCCAAGGGAGCACAATGAAGAAACTCCACAAGGACGGCTGTTGGGGAGTCAAGGTCATCCAACCAGGAAAAGAGCGAGGCAAGAACCCGGAGGAAGACATAGCAATCCACATTGTTAGCGATTCCAAGGAGAAGGCCCTTAGCATTTGCTTGCAGCAACTCATTGGTCGCCTATGTGGACGTCATCATGAAGCTCTCCAAGGACACTGCGGTGGCCTCTTTGGAAGAAGAGATGAGGAAGGAATTCCCATGGAGTTAACCTTTGAGGAAAGAACTTCTACCAAACGCCGAAGAACACAATATCAAGACTTGGAGTGCCACATCCATGACCTTGAAAAGGGTACCTTCCTCGAGATGTTGAAGAACGACGAGCTATGCGCCCTCATCAAGGAGAAGGAAGAAATGATCAAGCAGCAGGAGGAGGCAATGAAGCTCCAAGAGATAAAATTCCAGGACCAAGAGAAGAAGTTCGCTAACCAAGAGAAGAGGGTGATAAATAAAAACAAGAGAATTAGGGAACTCAAACAGCAGATCGATGGAGATGAAGTGCAAACAGAAGGCCTTTGCAAGATAATCAATGATGTACGTGCTTCCAAAAGGGACTTGGCAAAGCAACTCGAAGCCGCAATGAAGTCAAGTTTAGTGGAGGAACTACAAAGCGAGAAGGCGGGACTGCAGGAGCAGCTGGAAGCCACTACCCGGAAGCTACAGGATAAGGTAAAGGACCTCCAAGAGAAGCTTGAAGCCACCACAAAGGAGATGGAGTTGTACAAAACAACTCTAGAGCAAGAAGGCTACTCATTCGAGGACGAGGAAGAGGAAGGCGTGGAAGATGTGTAGTAGTTGGACCACCTTTAATTCCATAGTAGAACGTTATTCGCAAATGTAATAAATACCAAGACAAGTCTGGTTTAGTTATACTTGGTTGTTCCCTTTGTTAAATTTGTGATTGTTATGCCTTGTGTGCTTGGTGTGTTTTCATAAGGGTAGGAGTTTACTACTTAGTCTTTCTGTCTATTTCTTAACTATTCTCTTAAAACCCCACAGATGCCGCCAAGACGTGCGAACCCCGAAATTCCGCCAGAAATAGCAGAACTTTTGGCCACACAGAACCAGCTGATCCAACTACTCACTCAGAACATGCAGAACAACAACAACCCGCCACCACCACCTCCGCCACCTCCTCAACAGGATCGCTTGACTCGGTTTTTGAGGCTGAACCCACCTACCTTCACTAGCAGCACTGAACCAATCATCGCTGATGACTGGCTGCGTACGATCAACAAGAAGCTAGACACCGTGCAAGCTGTCGGAGCCGACAGGGTGCGTTACGCTGCACACCAGCTTGAGGGACCTGCTGCAGAATGGTGGGATAACTACCAAGTCACCCACCCGGACATTGATGCTATCACTTGGGAACAGTTTGAGTTAGCTTTTCGCACTCATCATGTGGCTGCTGGTGTCATGACTCTAAAGAGGCGCGAGTTTCGCGACCTACACCAGCTGCACCGTTTTGTCACCGAGTATGGAGAGCTTTTCAATAAGCTAGCCCGTTATGCACCGGATGATGTTTCCACTGATGCCAAGAGACAAGAGGAGTTCTTAAGAGGGCTCAATGATGAGATATCCATCCAGCTTGTGGCTCAGAAATTTGACAACTTTCAGGAACTCTTGGACAGAGCCATTGTGGTTGAATCAAAGAGGAAGAGCATAGAAAATCGCAAGAGGAAATCCAACCCTCACAAACACTCTGTTCCGTACCAGAAGCAGCGCAATTCCTCACCCCCACCTTATAACAATAATGGCCACAACCATAACGGTCATAACCATGGTGGCCACAAACACAATGGGCACAAAAACCGCAATGGCAATGGTGGCAATGGAAAGGATCTCAGTGAGGTGACATGCTTTAAGTGCAACAAGACAGGGCACTATGCAACCTCTTGCCCTGAGAGGAAGAATGGCAATGGCAATGGCAATGGGAATAGTAATGGACACAACCATGGCAATGGGAATGGGAAGAAGCCAAATCCGTTTGTCAAAGCCACGGTGAATCATGTTTCTATGGAGGATGCTTGTGAGGCGCCAGACTCTGTGATTGGTAAGTTCAAACTCAATTCTATTCCCGCAGTTGTTCTTTTTGATACTGGTGCATCGCATTCATTCATATCAAGGGTATTTGTGGATAGAGGCAAGATACCAACGGAGACTATAACCTTTCCTCTAAGGGCAAGTTCTCCTGGGGGAGAAATAGTGGCAAACTCCGGTTGCCGGGATTTAGAACTAAGGATTGGCACAAACATTTTTCCCACCAGTCTAGTAGTTCTAGAATCACAAGGTTTAGACATAATCTTGGGCATGAATTGGATGACCGAATATGAAGGAGTCATAGATTGTGCCAAGAGAACTGTCATGCTCACAACGCCGGAAGGGAAAAGGATTCGTATCAAGTCGAACTTCGCACTGAAAGAAGTCATGGTGAACTCGCTTAAGGGGGTTAGCTTGGAGGAGGTACCTATTGTAAAGGAATACCCAGATGTCTTCCCAGAAGAGCTACCCGGAATGCCACCCGACCGTGATATCGAGTTTCTCATTGACTTAATGCCAGGCACGGGGCCGATAGCTAAGAGACCATACAAGATGGATGTGGACGAGTTAAAGGAACTCAAGAAACAGCTTAGGGAACAATTGGACAAGGGGTTCATTCAACCCAGTGCGTCATCTTGGGGAGCACCCGTCCTATTTGTGGAAAAGAAGGATAAGACCAAGAGGCTGGTTGTGGACTACCGCTCGTTGAACGAAGTGACGATTAAGAATAAGTATCCTCTTCCCAACATCAACGACTTGTTTGACCAGCTAAAAGGAGCCAGTGTGTTCTCAAAGATCGATCTACGATCGGGCTATTTTCAGCTAAAGATTAGAGAACAGGATGTGCCCAAGACAGCTTTCACCACAAGATACGGATTGTACGAGTACACCGTGATGTCTTTTGGTCTAACCAATGCCCCAGCATACTTCATGACCATGATGAACAAGGTGTTCATGGAATATTTGGACAAGTTTATCGTAGTATTCATAGATGATATACTCATATACTCAAAGGATGAGAAGGAACATGGGAAACATCTGCGCCTTATTATGGAAAAACTAAGAGAACACAAATTGTATGCCAAGTTCAGCAAGTGCGAGTTCTGGTTAAAGGAAGTGGGATTCCTTGGTCATGTTGTGTCAGCTAAAGGAGTTGCCGTAGATCCTAGCAAGGTAGCTTCCGTGACGGAATGGGAGTCACCCAAGAATGTGGGAGATATTAGAAGTTTCCTGGGCCTCGCAGGATATTACCGGAGGTTCATCGAAAACTTTTCCAAGATAGCAAAACCCATGACAGAACTATTAAAGAAGGAAAAGAAATTCCTATGGACCAAGTCATGTGAAGCAAGTTTTCAAGAGTTGAAGAAACGCCTTGTAATGGCACCAGTTCTGTGTCTGCCCGATATACAGAAGGACTTTCAGGTCTATTGCGACGCTTCTCGACAAGGACTTGGAAGTGTATTAATGCAGGATGGGAAAGTAGTATCCTATGCCTCCCGACAACTTAAGAACCATGAGCACAATTATCCCACGCATGACTTGGGACTTGCATCTGTGGTTCATGCACTTAAGGTATGGAGACACTACCTCATGGGCAAACATTGTGATGTGTTCACAGACCATAAGAGTTTGAAGTACATCTTCACCCAAAAGGAGTTGAATATGAGACAAAGAAGATGGCTTGAGCTGATTAAGGATTATGACTTGGATTTACAGTACCACCCCGGAAAGGCAAACGTGGTGGCTGATGCCTTAAGTCGTAAGGTATATGTAAATGGACTTACCGCAGGGGAACTTCCAGAGGATTTATGCAAGCAATTCAGGGATCTCAGGTTGGAGATAGTCCCGAAAGGACACGTAGCGACTATGGAAATAGTGTCCACCTTCCAAGAAAGGATCCAAGAAGCACAAAAGGGGGATAAAGAGTTGGAAGAAATAAGAGTCAGGATAAATGAAGGAAAGACTAAAGAATTTCGTCTGGACGAACAAGGAACCCTCTGGTATGGGAAGCGTTTGTGCGTTCCCAATGACCCCGATATCAGAAAGATGATTTTACAAGAAGCTCATGATTCGCCATACTCAATTCATCCTGGTAACACAAAGATGTACATGGATGTGAAGGATAGATTCTGGTGGAATAACCTAAAGAGAGACATTGCAGAGTATATTTCTCTGTGTGATGTGTGCAACAGAGTTAAAGCCGAGCATCAGAAACCGGCAGGATTACTACAACCACTACCTATACCCGACTGGAAGTGGGACAAGGTAGGCATGGATTTCATCACGGGATTACCCCGGACTCGTTCCGGATTTGATTCTATCTGGGTAGTGGTGGACCACTTCACCAAGGTGGCTCACTTCATCCCCGTAAAGACCACTTATACAAGTGCTAAACTTGCTAAGATATACATGTCAAGAATTGTAAGCCTGCATGGTGTCCCCAAGGGAATTGTGTCAGATAGAGGCACCCAGTTTACATCAAAATTTTGGCGACAACTACATGAGTCTCTGGGAACCCGACTGGAATTCAGTACTGCTTTCCACCCTCAAACGGGCGGCCAAACAGAAAGGGTGAATCAAATTTTGGAAGATATGTAGAGAGCTTGCGCACTAGACTATGGGTCTAGTTGGGACGATAACCTGCCATATGCGGAATTCTCATACAATAACAGCTATCAGACAAGTATCAAGATGGCTCCGTTTGAAGTTCTATATGGCAGGAAGTGTAGGACTCCATTGCTATGGAATGGAGTTGGAGAACGCAGTCTTTTTGGACCAGACTTGATAAAGGATGCCGAAGAAAAGGTGCGACAGATTCAGGATAGGCTAAAGGTAGCCCAATCCCGACAGAAGAGCTACGCTGATTCCAAACGCAGAGATGTGACCTATGAAATAGGGGACCGTGCGTATCTCCGAGTTTCACCCCTACGTGGAGTTAAGAGGTTCGGAATCAAGGGCAAATTAGCCCCACGATTCATAGGACCATACAAGGTTCTGGCCCGTAGAGGAGAAGTTGCTTATCAGTTGGAGTTACCGGAAGGACTGACTGTTCATGATGTGTTCCATGTGTCACAACTAAAGAAGTGTCACCCGAAGATGGCTGAAACACCGCTAAGAGACACCGTTTCCCTAGATGAGGTTCAATTGGATAATGACCTTACCTATGAGGAAAAACCCATCAGAATACTAGAAACAGCCGAAAGGGTTACCCGCACTAAGACTATAAGATTCTGCAAGGTACAGTGGAACCACCACTCCGAAGAAGAAGCTACGTGGGAACGTGAAGACGACATGAGAACGGAGCACCCACACCTATTTGCTAGCCAACCCGAATCTCGAGGACGAGATTCTTCTTAAGGGGGGTAGGTTTGTAACATCCCAGATTCTGTGTTTGGATGTTATTAGTGTCATGCATCATCCTTGCATCATTTGCATCCTATAATGGAAACATTGCAACTACAAAAATCATAACACATAAACCCTATTCAATATTCTCATAAGTAAGCACCCTTGGTGTATTAGTTTGACCCTTCAAAAAAAACTTGGTGTGTAATATCCAAGTGACGCTTGGTGCGTAATATCCAAGTGTTTGGTAGTTTGGACACTTGGTGCGTAATATCCTCGTGTGCCACTCGACCTTATTTTATCCAAACGAATGTTTACAAAGTAGGGCAATCTTCTATCCTTCTCTCTACTTAAGAAAATTAGCTTTGTGCAAATGAACTCTACAGCCTATACCAGCCTTGCATGTAGAGATAGTCTTTTCTCTCCTTGGTGTAATTTGCCAATACATTCAAAGTATTGACCCAACTTGTTGGCTGCACGTCTTATATGCAGAATCCGAAGATTGAAAGGTGCGTAGGGGTCGCGGGTCTACACTCGACAAGCCTGGGCGTTGATGGACTCATGCTGCTTTTATGTTTCCGCTGTTATTTGAGCTAGCGTAATGCTAAGCAATTTCAGTAATAATTTCATACTCTGGATTCTTCGTGTAATAAAGACTTTGTATTTTACATGGTATTTCATCGACTGTGAGTGCTAGCTAACGATCCAAGGACTAGCATGTTAATCACAGGGACTTAGGATCCTTACCGATCCGAGGTCGCTACAAGTTGAAGCCGGTGGACGACAACCATGGAGAAGCGTCATTGATCTTGATGCAATGCCGGTGATGATGGGGATCATGTTCGTGCTTGAAGATGGAGATCGGAAGCACAAAGAAGAAAGGCCATATCATATCACATATATATTGAATTGCATGTGATGTTAATCCTTTATGCATCTTGTATTGCTTAGTAGACGACGGTAGCATTATAAGATGATCCCTCATGCACATCAATTTCAAGTCATAAAGTGTTCACCCTTAGTTAGCACCGTTGCTAAAGCTTGTTGTTTCGAAGCACCACGTGATGATCGGGTGTGTTAGATTCTGCAAGTGTATACAACATGAGCAAGCCAGATTTGCTCATGCGGAAACTAAGGTTTGATCTTGACGAGCCTAGCATGTACAGACATGGTCTCGGAACACGGATCACCGAAAGGTAAAGCATGAATCATATAGTAGATATGATGAACATGTCGATTGTTCGCCATTGAAACTATGTCAACTCTCGTGATGATCGGTGTTGATATGGTGGATTTGGTTCGTGTGATCACTAAAACAATGTGAGGGATATTGTTTTGAGTGGGAGTTCACCTAGTTTAATTTCATTATTAATTTGAACTCAATTTGTCATAAACTTAGTCTAAACTATTGCAAATATGTTGTAGATCAATGGCAGCCCCTACCATCAATTTTAATGCGTTCCTAGAGAAAGAAAAGTTGAAAAACAATGGAAGCAACTTCGCGGATTGGTTCCGCAATTTGAGGATTGTCCTCACAGCTGGTAATTTGACCTATGTGCTGGATGCACCGCTGGGTGACCCACCTGCAGATGATGCTCCCGATGAAGTAAAGAATGTTCACCTCGCTCGGAAGAATCAGTACTCCATAGTTCAGTGTGCTATCTTGTATGGTTTGGAATCGGAGCTTCAGAAAAGGTTTGAGGATTCAGACCCATATGATATTGTCGAGGATCTCAAATTGATTTTTGAGACTCATGCGGCAATTGAAAGCTATGAGGCTTCTGAAAAGTTCTTTAACTGCAAGATGGAAGAGGGCAGCTCCGTCAATGAGCATGTGCTTAAGATGTCTAGGCACGCAAACAAACTTCAAAGCTTGGGTATAGTGATTCCTAATGCTTTGGGGATTTACCGTGTCCTCCAATCACTACCACCAAGTTACAAGAACTTTGTGATGAACTACAACATGCAGAACATGAACAAGACATTGCCAGAACTCTTTGCCATGTTGAAATCTGCAGAAGTGGAGATCAAGAAAGAGCACCAAGTGTTGTTGGTCAATAAGACCACCAAATTCAAGAAAGGCATGTCTAAGCAAAAGGGACACTTCAAGAAGGGTGGTAAGAAAGTTACCACGCCGGCGAAGAAGACCAAGGCTGGACCTAAGCCTGATACTGAGTGCTTTTACTGCAAGTGAGAAGGTCACTGGAAGCGGAATTGCCCAAAGTACTTGGCGGATTTGAAGAACGGCAACATCAAGAAGAAAGGTATATCTGATATACATGTTATTGATGTGTATCTCACTAGTACTCGTAGTAGTGCATGGGTATTTGATACTGGTTCGGTTGCTCATATTTGTAACTCGAAACAGGTGCTGCAGAATAAACGGAAGCTAGCGAAGAACGAGGTGACGATGCTCGTGGGAAACGGATCAAAGGTTGATGTGATCGCGGTCGGCACGCTACCCCTTCATCTACCATCGGGATTAGTTTTATACTTAAATAATTGTTATTTGGTGCCTGCGTTGAGCATGAACATTATATCGGGATCTTGTTTATTGCGAGACAGTTACTTGTTTAAGTCAGAGAATAATGGTTGTTCGATTTATATGAGTAATATGTTTTATGCACATGCACCTTTGATAGATGGTCTATTCTTATTGAATCTCGATAGTGGAAATACACATATCAACAACATTGAGGCTAAACGTTTGAAATCAAGCGATAATTCGACCTATATGTGGCACTGTCATCTTGGTCACATTGGAGTGAAGCGTATGAAGAAACTCCATTCCGATGGACTTCTTGAATCACTTGATTTTGAATCACTTGAAAGATGCGAAGCATGTCTGATGGGAAAAATGACTAAGACTCCATTTTCTGGTATGATGGAGCGAGCTACGGACTTATTGGAAATCATACATACCGATGTGTGTGGTCCAATGAGTGTAGCATCGCGCGGTGGTTATCGTTATGTTCTTACCTTCACGGATGACTTGAGTAGATATGGGTATATCTATTTCATGAAACATAAGTCCGAAACTTTCGAGAAGTTTAAGGAGTTTCAAAGTGAGGTAGAGAATCAACGTAACAAGAAGATTAAATTTGTACGTTCTGATTGTGGAGGTGAATATATAAGTTACGAGTTTGGCGAGCATTTGAAGAAATGCGGAATACTTTCACAATTGACCCCGCCGGGAACACCACAGCGTAATGGTGTGTCCGAACGTCGTAATCGAACTCTCTTAGATATGGTTCGTTCTATGATGTCACTTACAGATTTACCGCTATCATTTTGGGGTTATGCATTAGAAACAGCCGCATTCACTTTAAATAGGGCACAGTCTAAATCCGTTGAAACGACACCGTATGAATTATGGTTTGGGAAGAAACCTAAATTGTCGTTCCTTAAAGTTTGGGGATGCGAAGCCTATGTAAAGAAGTTACAGCCGGACAAGCTTGAACCCAAAGCGGAAAAATGCGTCTTCATAGGATACCCAAAGGAAACTATTGGGTATACCTTCTATCATAGATCCGCAGGCAAAATCTTCGTTGCCAAGAATGGATCCTTTCTAGAGAAGGAATTTCTCTCGAAAGAACTGACTGGAAGGAAAGTAGAACTCGACGAGGTTGTCGAACCTTCTCTCGAAATTGCGAGTAGCGCAGCACCGGAAGTAATTCCTGTGGTGCCTGCACCAATAAGAGAGGAAGCTAATGATGGTGATCATGAAACTTCGGTTGAAGTTGCTACAGAGCCTCGGAGGTCAACGAGAACTCGTACCACTCCAGATTGGTATGATCCCGTTATGAGTGTCATGTTGGTGGACAACACCGATGACCCCGAGACATATGAGGAAGCGATGATGAGCCCAGATTCCAATAAATGGCAAGAAGCCATGAAATCCGAGATTGGATCCATGTACGAAAACCAAGTATGGACTTTGGTGGATTTACCGGATGGCCGAAAGGCTGTCGAGAACAAATGGATTTTCAAGAAGAAAACAGATGCTGATGGTAATGTTACTGTCTATAAAGCTCGACTTGTCACAAAAGGGTTTCGACAAATTCAAGGAGTTGACTACGATGAGACTTTCTCACCGGTAGCGAAGCTAAAGTCTGTGAGGATTATGTTAGCAATCGCTGCATATTATGATTATGAGATATGGCAGATGGATGTCAAAACAGCATTCCTCAATGGAGATATTGATGAAGAGTTGTATATGATGCAACCCAAAGGTTTTGTCGATCCTAAAGATGCTAACAAGGTATGCAAACTTCAACGGTCCATCTATGGATTGAAGCAAGCATCCCGAAGTTGGAATCAACGTTTTGATAAGGTAATCAAAAGTTTTGGTTTTATACAAACTTATGGAGAAGCTTGTATTTACAAGAAAGTGAGTGGGATCTCTGTAGCATTCTTAATACTATATGTGGATGACATATTGTTGATTGGGAATGATGTAGACCTTCTTAATAGTGTTAAAGAATATTTGAATAATAGTTTTTCAATGAAGGATCTTGGCGAAGCAGCTTACATATTAGGCATAAAGATTTACAGAGATAGATCGAAACGCCAAATATCATTGTCACAGAGTACATATTTGGACAAAGTTCTAAAGAGGTTTGGAATGGAAGAAAGCAAGAAAGGGTTCTTGCCCATGTTGCCCAATACGATCTTGAGTAAAACTCAAAGTCCGACATCGGCAGAAGATAGAGAAAGGATGAGTAAGACTCCCTATGCATCAGCCATAGGATCTCTAATGTATGCCATGCTATGTACTAGACCTGACATCGCATATGCTGTTAGTTTAACTAGCAGATATCAAAGTGATCCAGGAGTGGATCATTGGACAGCGGTCAAAAACATCCTTAAGTACTTGAGAAGAACTAAGGATATGGTTCTTTCTTATGGAGGTGATGAACAGCTCGTTGTTAATGGTTACACCGATGCTAGTTGGAACACCGATCCGGATGATTCTAAATCACAATCTGGATACGTATTTATTTTGAATGGTGCAGTAGTTAGCTGGAGGAGTGCAAAGCAAAGCGTTGTGGCGAGATCTTCAACTGAATCGGAATACATGGCTGCTTCGGAGGCTTCACAAGAAGCGATATGGATGAAAGAGTTCATTACAGAGCTGGGTGTGGTTCCTAGTGCGCTGGACCCAATGTCTATCTACTGTGATAACATGGGCGCCATAGCCAATGCGCAAGAACCAAGGTCACACAAGAAGCTGAAGCACATCAAGCTACGTTTTCACGCTATTCGAGAACATATCCAGGATGGGGATATAAAGATTTGCAAAGTACACACATATCTGAATGTTGCGGATCCGTTGACTAAACCTCTCCCGAGGGCAAAACATGACCAACACCAAACTGCCATGGGTGTTCGGTATATTACCATGTAATCTAGATTAGATGACTCTAGTGCAAGTGGGAGACTGTTGGAGATATGCCCTAGAGGCAATAATAAATGTAGTTATTATTATATCTTTGTGTTTATGATAAATGTTTACATTCATGCTATAATAGTATTAACAAGGAAACATTAATACTTGTGTGATTTGTAAACTTAATTTGAAGTCCCTAGTATAGCCTCTATACTTCACTAGCTTGTTGGTTGATAAATGATTGTGGTTTCCCTATCATGAACATTGAGATCTTATCAACAACAAGATCATATCATTAGGAGAATGATATGGTGGACATACTCCTAAAGATAAGCGTAGCATAAAGATCAAGTCATTTCAATAGTTCAATTGCTATATGCTTTCTGATACATAGTAACCTAATTCCTTCGACCATGAGATCATGCATATCACCTTTACCGGATGGATGCTTTGATGACATCAAACACCACACCATAACTGGGTGGCTATAAAGGTGTCATTGAGTGTTCGGAAAGTATTGGTTGAGACACATGGATCAAGAGTGGGATTTGTCCATCCATATGACGGATAGATATACTCTGGGCCCTCTCGGTGGAATGTCATCCAATTAGCTTGCAAGCATGTGACTCGCTCACAAGGGATCACATATCACGGGAACGAGAAAAGAGTACTTATCAGTAACGAGGTTGAACTAGGTATGCAGAGATACCGACGATCATAACCTCGGATAAGTAACATATCGTGAGACAAAGGGAAATTGGTATCGTATGTAAGTGGTTCATTCAATCGCAAAGTAATCGTAGAAGTATGTGGGAGCCATATGAATTTCCAGATTCCTCTATTGGTTATTGTTCGGAGAAGTGTCTCGATCATGTCCGCATAATTCACGAACCGTAGGGAGACACACTTAAGGATTCGACGTTGTTTGAGTAGTTATGGTATTATGAGAAAGAGACTGAATGTTGTTCGGAGTCTCGGATGGGATCCGGGATATCACGAGGTGATCCGGAATGGCCCGGAGAATAAGATTCATATAAGGAAAGTCCCGTTTCGGAGTTCGGAAATGATTCCGGTGAATGTTCTAGAAGGTTCCGGAATGTCCGGCACTCCAGGAGGGGGGAGGGGTACATGAATGTGTCATTACATATTGGAATGATTGCATCATGTACTAAGTGTTCTTGCTGTTCCAAATAAAGGATTAAATTGAATCCTAAAACAGAAAAGTCAAATGTCCAGTTTGAAAGTCAAACGGCTAAAACAAGAAACTGTGGAAAACAAGCAAGAGGAGTTGGGAACCGACTTGGGGTGGAGTCTCCTCCCCAAGCCGGCGCGCCAACCAAGGCCGACTTGGGGAGGGACTCCCCTCCCCTTGGCCGCACCCTCCACCCATAAAAGGAGGGGCAGGGCCTCCTCCTCTAGACACACAAGTTCCTATCCTCTAATCTCCGGTTTAGAGCCGTTTTGGTTTAGAGCTTCTAATTGCCCTAGCCTTCGGTTTAGAGCCTTCTAATTGGTGTGTCTAATCCCTAGACCACTAATAGCCCTCTCTCATACTCCACCATACTCGCTCCGGCTTAAGGCGAAGCCCTGCGGGATCTCCCCTCTACTTCCGGCACCACGCCGTTGTGCTGCCGGAATCGCGAGGAGAGTGCTACAACCTCCGCTGCCTGCTGGAACAAGGGAGAGGAAGGTCTTCGTCGAGTACCGAACGTGTGACCGACTGCGGGAGCACTGCCGGAACGCAGCGCCGGAAGGATCGTCTACACGATCTTGAGATCAGGAAGAGTACGACTACATCACCCACGAGAATCCGCTCTCGTTAAACACTTTGGAATCTTCGAGGGTAAGTTATTCCATCGACTCGTTGCTACAATCTAGTAGATAGATCTTGGCTTGTTTGTTTGTATGCGATAGAAAATTTTTGTTTTCCATGCTACGAACCCCTACAGTTGACACATGTCATCACCACATATTTCAGTACATGGGAATGTGATTTAAAGTAGTGTCACAATTTAATAAGGTTTAACCTTTTTATTTTAATTAATTAAAGTGACTAGAAATGCCTATGTGGCATTCTTTTATTACTTGATCATTATTTCTGTAAGTAAACCTATATATTTTTATATATTCTGAAAGCTATGGTTAAATGTGATTTTTGAGAGTTGGAATCAACTCAAAAGCTCTTATGGTTGAATTTTGAAAAATGTTTGAATGCAGGAAAGCTTCTGCCTTGTTATTTTTACCATGGGTGATCTACAAATCTAAATGGTTTGAATCCAATGGGCTTGGATTAAGCATTACAGTACCTTTCTAAAAAAAATTGTTTCATCCATTTTGGTTTAGTGAATCGAGCTGGGTTGATCTTTGAATCTAGGTACAGAATTGGGTTTGAAATTAAATGAATAAATCTAAATTTGAATTAGTGGGCCGCGCGGGATGTTTAACTGGGCCGGCCCACTACGCACAGCGCGCGTGGGCTGTTTAAGTGAGCGACCCCACTCGTCAGTGAGACAATGAGGGGCGAAACGGTATGGGGCGATTAGGATCATAGGATCTAACTCTAATCGAACGGCCCTGGTTCACCGTCCACATCGGGCAACGACGGCAAGACAGAACCCTAGCATGGCCAGTGGGGGTCATGGGAGGCTCACCGGGGCTCAGGTGATGGTCGGCGACGGGGGCGAACGACGCAGTCGACGACGGCGATCCTCCTAGTACCGGCAGCTTCTCCTGGGGCGACTCCAATCGACGGCACCTCTCCTCCTCTGCAGCGGCGAACTCCGGTGAAATTCTGGCCACCTGGTGCTCGCCTTTCTCTAGGAGCGAGTGGGTGTAATCAGTAAGAGGTGGGGGAGTGAACTGGTGTGAAGAAAACGAGCGGGGGAGGCCTCCTTTTATAGTGGCTGAAGGGGACTAAATGTCGCGGGTGGAGCTCGTCGGTTTCGACGGAACAGAGTGCTACTGGCATGGGCGATGATAGGTGGCAGTGTTGTGCTCCCTGGCGAAGCTCAACGGCGTGGTCTTGCGGCGTGGGGCGGTGCTGAATGGTCGGAACGTCGTGGCGCTCTGGGCGGGTCCGACAACAATTTTAATGGCGCACAGCATGCATGGTCCGCGCGGCGACGAACGGGATTGTGTGGCGGGGTGTTGGGATGCTGGCGAGCAAGTCTGCAAGTGGCGAGGGAGGCGCGCGGTCTGTTGGCTGATGTCGCTGACGGCGCACTGGCGCGCTCTCGGCTCGCACGCAGAGAGACTGGGCGCGTGCTTGGAAGGTGGTCCAGGGGCTGGCTGCGCTCGGGGCTTGGACAAGGAGTGGCGATGGACGGTGCTGCGTGTCCCAGACAAGGTTGGCGAGGCTAGTGCTGCCTCTAGCTCGCTGGCGACATGGGGGTGACAATGGTGCTCTCAGCATGGTCACCATTAATGGATAGGCTTGCTCACAGTGGTGCTAAAGCTAGTTAGATTACTTTGATCATCTACTGAGAGTGTAGAGTGAGCTATAGAGGGAGCAAGTTAGGCACTGCTCACTGCTCACTATAGTGTTTTGTGTTTGTTTGTTTGCTGATTACAAGGTGTTTGATGAAATGGCCAAAAGAAATTCAAATTTGAATTTGGATTCAAACTTGGTGGGTTTGCTAGGCACATACTAGGGAGTATCTGGTTAGTTGGATTGGTCAAGGGGCACTGGTTTGGTTGGGTTTTGAAAAGGTGTGATCTTCACATATGTTAAAGATTCAATTTTGAATTGTCCTTTGAATGGGGTTGTCAAATGTTTCAGCAAGTTTGAAAGGTGGGCTTTGATTCATTTTTACTTGGTATATCCAGGGGTGAAAAGAATTGGAAAAGTTTCTTTTTGAAATCTTGGACTAGAAACACCCAAAGTGTCCTAGTGAACGAGATTGGCAAAAATGACCATTTGCCTTATTTGATTTGTTTTTTTTTCTTGATTTGTTTCTGCTTGGAAATGTTTTAGATGATGTTATATTCATCTTTGAACCTTTCCTTACTATTTAGTTGAATCACACAAGTCCATTCATGCATTCATCAAATCATCACATACACACGTGCATTCATTTGGTTTTTATTTAATCAAAGTTTTTGTTAACCCTAATTTTAGTAATTAGAGTTTGATGATCATTGTTTCATTTTTTTGGGATGTTACATTTGCCTATTTCATTACCAAGTGTGTTCTTGCTAGAAAGACTGCTAGAAAGTTATCTTCATTCGATCTAGCTTTTATCCCAGATGCTTTGAATAGGGATATATCTTATAACCTGGGTGCTTTGATAGCTTACCGTCTTACCACTAACCGCGAGAAGGGTGGAATTTTTGGAGGTCTCATTGCCTCTAGGTTGCTAGCTTTACATGGTTTAGAGCCTCACCATTCAGATTATCGATTACCCATAGAGAGACTTGATCTCAATTCCATGGTTCATCATAATTTTGTTTCTTCTTGGGCTTCTGTGAGAGATTTACCGTATGAGATTTCCTTTGCCAAGCATGGTTGGAGAGGGGGTAGGACTAAGAAAGTAGTCTACTTGCCGGCACCTGCTTTGTTTAATTTTGATAACAGGCAAGGATGGTCGCTCATGGAGGAAGAATTTGCCACATATGTGTCGGAGCTCTCCCAACAAGAGGAGAATGTTGGAGATGATGACGAAGATGATTCAGTTCAGCCGTCCAACATGGGAGAGTCTTCATACCAGCAGCCCTCCTATGATTGGAGCGCGTCTTCTTCTTCATCGCGAGGACATGATTATGATCATTCCTATGATGACCCACCAGCCTAGGGTTACTACCCGCGCTATTGAGCTCCACTTAGGCCAAAAGCCTAAGCTTGGGGGGAGGTATACCGACATCACACTCATCTATATATCATGTCTTGTCGGTTCTTTGTATATCCATGTTTCGATTTCTTTTTGGTTTTTGTTTCTTCTTTCTCAAAACACAAAAGACCAAAAATATTTTCGTTGTTTCTCTTGGTTTGTTTCTTTGCTTTTTAGCTTTCCTTTGCCTTAAGAAAAATCCAAAAGTATTTTGCTTTGTTTGTTTTTGCTTTGTGTGCTTGATTTAAAAAATCGAAAACACCAAAAATATTTGTTCTTCTTCTTTGGTTTTGTGAAGTTATTTGTAGGGTTCATCAGTCCTTAGTGGAGTTTGGTTTCATGTTATTATTCAAGCCACACAAGTGAAGGGCAATAATGAAGATTAAGACAACTTGAGGTGTGGTAAGAGGCTTGTAACAAACTCTATTTGTTTTCATTTTTGTACATATAATCATCATTGTGGGCATGCTTAGTCTGTTCATGTAAGGTGTATGTTATTTATGGATGCTTAGTAGTTCTTGCTCTCTTATGATTAGCTCCAACTTGCTAATAGTTTGTAGCATGTCATATGAGTGTTTGCTTGCATTGTTCTATTCATAACTTGGTATGATATTGTGGTATCCTCCTCTGAATGTTTCATGTGAATTGACTTGGCACATGCTCAAGCATGCATATGACTGAACAATAGTCAGTAAGCCTCAATGATTTATTTTGCCTCGGAGTTCATGTATCACTTTCATGCCATAATTAGTCCTGTTTTATTGCAAACATGTTTATGACAGTTATTGCTCTCTCGTTTGTCGATCCCTCTCTATTGCTAGCCTTCACTTGCACTGAGTAAGATCTCTACTCGTGCTTCCAACTCCCCAAAACCAATATTGTCAACAGTGTCCACCATACTAGCATTATTTGTTATTTCCGTGCATAATCATTATGCCTTGTTTTCTTCCAAATAAAATGTTTGACTGTTATGAGAAAGTTAGTTAGAAAAGCTCTCACGAACTTGATGGCACACTTTATGCTTGCAAATTATAGGCTGGGAGTTAGCAGAACCGTGTTGTCATGGGGAACGCTTTCAACACCTGTAAATATATACCCAGTTGATATCATGCTCTTTTGTTTACGGATGTCGTTGGTGTGAAATAAAAGGGGAGCATGTAAGTCCATGGAGTTATGTATATGTGTTAGAGAAATGCCTAGGCCGCTAGCCTAAGCCATGTCTAATCATGGTGAAAACCTGCAGCATAACCATAATGAGCAATCTATGAAGCTTTCTTCTTATAAAAAAAAGATACATAAATTGAAAAGAGGAAATAGAGAAAAAAAAAGCGCCATTTTCCCATGGCAAATAAGAAGATTGCTAAGATGTTCATTGTCTGCTTGCCTTGTCATTTTGATTATGGGATAGCTCCTGTATCATGTGCAAGGGGTACCCCATTGGCGATTCTCTATGATACGCATGTATTTACTATGACAAGAACTTGCAAGTAACTAAAGTTGAGTAGCATGAGGAGCAGCCCTCGTACTCAAGGGACATGAGATTTCCATTTTATGGTCTGTCAAGCATATAACTCATATTGGACCTCACTATCACCTTAACCATCTAAAGATGCATATGATAGGGGCAATGAGAGCTCAAAGCTAATGAGTACCATACTTTCAGCATTTGGAAGCCTTTCAAAACCTTTTCACTTCCTTGTTGAGTCACCACTTATTCTATGAGCACCTTCTTGAGAGCATAGTTGTCATTCTTAGTTTAATGTGCTTGTCTCAAAACTTGGTTAATTATGTCATGACTTTCATTCTTGTATATCTGATATCTTTACTTCTAGTCTTCACTTGAACTTTAGAGGTGCCTTGGCATTTATGTTGTGCTCTACAAACAAAGGCAAGCGAGACACCACTCTATCATACCTTTTTATGAGCATTGCAATGTTGCTTATGTTTATATTTCATGCTACTCATTATTATTGAGTTGGAATCTCTTCATAGCTTGCAATGACTATTGAGTATACTTAGTTGCATACTCTTTATTATGAATTGTCTAAGTATCTACTCCTGTGCTGAGAATATTTACATCATATGAAGCAAATGTGTTTGTGAAAGTTCTTTTATCGCACTCAGTTTTCAACTGAATTGCTTGAGGACAAGCAATAAGCTAAGCTTCGGGGGAGTTGATACGTACAAAACGTATCTACTTTCCCAAACACTTTTGCTATTGTTTCTCCTCTAAACTTGTATGATTTGGATACAACTAACACAGACTGACGCTGTTTTCAGCAGAATTACCTTGGTGTCTAGTTTTTGTGCAGAAAATCAACTATCAGGAAAAATCCCGGAAAATATGCCAAAAATCCTATTTCACCAGAAGATTCACGGAGCCAGAATACGAGACGGAGTGGGGCACTAGGGGGCCCACAACCCCAGCCGTGCGGGCTAGGCCTGGTCGCGCCTGGAGGGGGTGTGGCCGCCTTAGGCACCCCTAGACCTCCCTCTTCGCCTATAAGTTGCCTTCTGACCTATAAATTCTGGGGGGCGATGTTTTTCTAGAAAGAGTTCCGCTACGCCGCCACCACCAGAAACCGTGATTCGGAACCAGAAACTCCGTTCTGGCACCCTGCCAGGATGGGGAATTTGGAGAGGATCATTGTCATCATCATCACCAACACCTCTCCATCAACCATCCATGTTTCCCTCATCCATGAGTGAGTAATCCCCCGCTGTAGACTATGGGGATGGTAGGTATTGGATGAGTTCTATCTTGTAATCGAATAAGATTGTTAGGGCATGGTGCCTAGTATCTCTATTAGTGCTTTTTGACTTTGTTGCAACTTGTGCTTAATGCTTGTCACTAGGGCCCGAGTGCCATGATCTCAGATCTGAACTTATTATTGATTCATTGTGATAGTATTGTTTGTGATCTTATCTACAAGTTGTGTACACATATCATTGTCTGGATCCAAAGGCCCTGAAGTGACAGAAATTGGGATAACCGGAGGGGATGGCTATGATGTGAGGATCACATGTGTTCACGGAGTGTTAATGCTTTGCTATGGTGCTCTATTAAAAGGAGCACCTTAATTGCCAGTAGTTCCCTTGAGGCCTCATTGCAACGGGCTGGTAGGACAAAAGATGTTGTGCAAGTTCTCATTACGAGCACGCATGACTATATATGGAGCACATGCCTATGATTGTTTAGTACTTGGATGATTTATCTTATTTATCTGTAATTGTCCTAGATCTGGAAGTTACTTGTTTAGACTTGTCCATGCAACGTCCTTCCATCCATCCCTATGCCTACCGCACTCATATCATATTGTTTGCTACTACTGTTACCATTGCTCTTGTTATACTGCTGCTGTTACTTTGCTATTGCTACTAAAAAATTGTTGCTACTGATAAACTACTATGAGCAAGAACTATTTTCAGGTGTAGCTGAATTTACAACTCAGTTGTTAAGGCTTGCAAGTATTCTTTGGCTCCCCTTGTGTCGAATCAATAAATTGGGTAATACTACCCTCGAAGACTGTTGTGATCCCCTATTTGTGGGTCATCACTCCTCCATCGCCTTGCGCAAGGCAGGATCGTCGAGTGTTGCTTCCAGATTGTTCGACTCCTCTGCTGATAGAAGACACAAGCCTGAATCCTCTGTTTCTTCACCATTACTAGCGGCATCGATATCAACTGGGACAGTGGTGTCCAGGAGATTCTCTACGTGGCGGTATCGGTGTGGCCCATTTGAATCCATGTCGAGGTTGAAGTCGTGTGTTGGTGGCATGGCGAATTCGATAGGCAAAGGTGAAGGGGTATGTGCATCCATGGCATTATCCCCTGGCAACACCGCGGCAGCAAGCTCTGCCACGACGGAGGTTTTAGTAGGATCTCCTGCCTCGGCAGAAGAGAGCTATCCAACTGCGACTGTCGAGTATGTCACTATGAACGAAGCTGGTTCTACAGACCGTCTGCCGTCTCCTTGAGCTCCCTAGTCCCACGCACGATGTTCTTCAACAATCACATCACGAGTGACATGGAGATGCTTGGTGATCGGATCATAACCCGATACGCCTTTGATCCCTCTTCATATCCAACGAACATTCCTGGAAAGGAGTGGTCCGCTAGTTTGTTGATGCCAGGGCCTAGTTTCTTCACATGTGCCACGCATCCAAGAATCCTGAAGTAATATACACTAGGCGTCTTACCATGCCACGCCTTGTATGGTGTTATTCCATTGAGACTGCACGATGGAGATCTGTTTAAGATGTAGATAGCTGTACTCACTGCTTTTCCCCGATACGAGCCTGAAACACTCATGGCCTTCATCAGGCATCTCGCCATCTCCATCATGGTTTTATTGAGCCTTTCTACCACGCCATTTTGTTGCGGTGTGTACGGTGCGGTGGTCATATGGTTGACGTCGTTGGAATCACAAAACTCCACCCCGCCACGATCTGAGCAGAAAGCAATCAGTTTGCAGTTGTGTTCTGTCTCTGATGCCATCTTTACATTCCTGAAGAAGGCCAGAGCTTCATCCTTCGAACAGAGAACCTCTAGCCATATGTAGCGTGTGAGGTTGTCCATGATGAGAATAAAGTATTTGCGGCCGCCAACACTGGGTGGCGTGATCAGCCCGCAGAGGTTCATGTGAACCAGCTCCAGTGCATGTTTGGCCCTGTACGAGTTGGACTGAGGGAATGGATGCCAATGTTGCTTCCCCAGAGCGCAACCGTCACAGAACTCCTCCACGTGCTCAATCTTCTGGATGTCGGGTGCCATTCCCTTTTGGGATAGAGTACGCAGTGCGTGAAAGTGGAGGTGGCCGTATCACCCATACCACAGCCAAACATTGTCATCCTTCTATGCCAGTAGCAACACCGGAGTGGAAAGCTGCAGGCGAACAGTGTAGAGCCGGTTCCAAGTACGGTTCACGCGAGCGAGAACCTTGTGCGGACTATCCAAGATGCTCATCACTCCATCCTCAATGGTGATTTTGCATCCATTTTCATCGAGCTGAGCCAGCGACATAATGTTTCTCCTGAGGCTTGGTATGTAGTAGATGTGAGACAGGACCGATGATCACCGGTGAGGCACTGAAACATCACTATGCCCCGGCCCTTGATGCTCACCACGGATCCATCACCGAAGTGGACGATATCGTTCACCGACTCGTCGAGGGAGGCGAACATTCCGCGCACCCCCGTCATGTGGATGCTCGTGCCGCTGTCCAGATACTAGAGGCCATCCTTCGACAGCATGGGTATGACCCGCTCATCATTGAGAAACACTGCCTCTTGCATGTCGTGGCCGGTGTGAACCAGAGAGCACACCTGCGTCATGAGAAGACCAGGCGCCTCCTCTTCCTCGGCATGAGTGAGGTTTGCGGCCTCGATGTTGATGCCATGCTCATAGTCCCTCTTTGCCTTACAACATTCTTTGGCCCAGTGGCCAGCTTTTCCACAGCTGTGGAAGTTGCCCTTGCGACGCTAGCCGCTGCTGCCATCGTTGTCGTTCCCAGCCTTGTCGGTGTTTTGTAGCTGGTTTGCCGCCTCCGCCCTTGTCGCCACCGGACAAAGATCCCTGCTCGCGTTGGCCTACCGCGCGGCCCACTCCTCCTCGGTAGCAACAGCTTCCCGGCACCATCAATGGTGTCGTCGAGGTCATATCCCTCTTCGGCCGTGATGAGACGGCCTGTCAGATCCTCGATCGAGAGATCTTGAAGCCTCACCATTTGCTCGATCGCCATCACTACCAGACAGTACTTTTTGGGCACCACTCGGGGATACTTGAGGACTGCCTTGTACTCGTCGACGGGATTGCCGAGAAGCTCAAGGTCACAGACGATGGCGGTTAGCCAGATCACGAAATCCTCGATAGATTCACCTGCGTGGAATCAGAGCTCCTCGAATTCCCACCACCGGGTCTGCGCCTTCGCCTCTTGGATGTGTTTGCACCCAAGCCTCATAGTTCTGAGGTTTTCCCATGCCGGTTTGGCGCAATCTTTGGCCGCCAACGTGCGCACTAGCTCGGGCGGCAGGCCGCAAGCGCCGCGCGGTCATCTTCATCGTCCTTAGTGCCATACTGGATCACGTCCCATAGGTGTTGTGCCCTCATCACCATAGCCTACTCCGCATAATTGGTGCGGGTGAGAGTGGGATATCGCGCGGAGCCGGCGATCTCCCGCACGACGCGCTCACGCACCACCAACTCGCCACCACCACACTGCAACAGACTCCGCCCTTCGTCGCGCAGCTATGGATGGGGAGGAACAACGACACTCGGTCACCGGCGGCAGCGTCTTGCCGCTCCCCTCGATGTCAGCCCCCTTCTTCGCTGCCGTCGGCGGTGGAGTCTTGGACGACATGGCTCTAATACCACGTGTTGTTGTATTCGCTAATCTGTACAATACAGTTCAGAAGGTTTAGAGCAATGAACACCGATGATTTTGCATAGCATACTGGCTTACTGCCTTTTCTGTTTTACTCGTTATATAAACGGTCAAAGCTGATCTAATTACAATTGAATCAAACGAAAAAATAGCTACATCGAGCTATGCGGCTGCACCATCCCATGACCACCCGTACTAGGCTATCATGCCGGCACATGAACGTGTCTCGCGCCATGCCATGACGTTCATGTCTATCTGAAATAAAACATTGTTGAGACGTGCACAAAACAGACGATACACGACTAAATTATTTCTCTGAAACTAACCAAACTGTAACTGAAGCTCAACAGGGTTAGAAGCTAACATTTTCTACCATCACAAATGATAATGTGATTGACCTATTTAAGTAGATTAAAGATCGAGAAGGGAAGCTCTAAAATGTGAGCCACGTTTCACTTCTAATGTTTTGTTGAATGATATTTCTTTTCTATATATTTGTTCTTGTATAGCTCTTGCGAGTATAATATGCTTTTCTGCTATATTTTGTAGGAAGTTACAGCAGGAGTTTTGAAGTCATCGCTTTTGCTTATTGCTCAGATGTTTAAACAATAGTTTTATTACTTCGCTAAATTCGTACTCGGTATGACAATCTACTAAATATGTGAACAATTATCATTGGTTTTGTGAAATTTCATTTTATATATTGCAGCTTTAATTTACATATATTCTTGTGTGCCATCGTGGAATTATTTGCATTGACCTTTCATAGTTGTACAAAGGCATTGGCGGCCTGACACCGGTGCCCATTTTTCTAGCTTTGAGGCCGCACCTGGGATCGGCGCTTGGTCACTTGCATAACATCGGCTAATTGGCTAGGTAATTTCGCGTTTGATCATTCTAGTGCAAAGTTTGACCGTTAAAGAGTCAATTCCAATCTAGAAGTGCTACAATTAGTTTAAGCTAATTGTGAACTTTATCTGATATTGATTATATAAAAGATGAAGGGACACAGAGATCAAAGAATTTCATCCGAGTCACAACTTGCCAGTTTGAGGTTGTTGGAATTTGGTTAGTTTTGAATTGTTGGCCCATTAGAAAAATTCTAAAATTCTTTTTGGCTCACTTGTGTATGGCAGCATATGGTTGTGCTAGTGATGCTAAAGTTTAGTCACACATTGCTAGTGAAAGGGGAACTGAACCACCTTATATAGTAGAGTGTTGTACCACTTACTAAAGTGTGAGTAGAAGAGAAGCCCTCGCGTACTCCTCCTTCGATGTCGTCCGCCTCGTCACGACGCGCGCGGGTTGCGCGCCTGCGCTAAACCTAATCGGTGATCCACACACGCGCCTACCTCCAGAACCTTGCACTGATGTCTTCGTCTTCCTCATCCCGTCTTGCGGCGTGCACCGCAGATCGGGACAGTAGGCCTCCGGAACTTCGCCTCTCGTGAACCTGAACCTGTATGGGTGAGGGGTGATCAAGTTTTTGGGGAGCGCTCAAGCGCGACTACTGGCAACCACAACGTCGTCCGACAACGAGTTCCGAACGACGACTTCTCCCCGGATGTCAACGACCTCTTTGGCAACCTCAACATGAGCGACAGCTTTGCTACTGCTACTGCCGCCGCTGCACCCTCTGCTGCGGCTACTGCCGCAACTGCATCGTATGTGATCTTAATCTCTCTCTTTCAGATTTTGCTAGAGTTTCTAGTTTTAGCATTTGGTGTAGATGTGATAGTTTTATCTTGTATAGATGTAATATGTTCATCTACTTTGTTGATCTGCATAATTGGTTTTAGTACTATTTGTATGATCATGCTTTATCAGTTTATTATTCGAATTAAATCATATGGATTATTCACCCAAGAAACAAATATCATGTACAACTAGTGGTAAATTATATTCTTACCCGTATAACTTGTGTATCATGTATCCATCTATACTGTTTTAGGATTATTTTTCTGGTATTTATAGGTTCTTGTTCTGCACCAATGATTGATGTGGAAATGGTAGGCTAGGATTATTGCAAAGCATCATTGCTTTAGCACTTAAAATGTGACTTGGTTATGTGATTATGCGATGGGAATGTTTTGTGTCTTTTCTCATTTGGTTAAACATTAAATTTTTCAAGTGAAAACACCATTTATGTAATTTTATTGTAATTCAGCTGATATAGTATATTATTTGGAGGGGATTGGGAGATAATAATTTTTCATAGTTTCTAGGCATTAAAAGTATAGCCCTGGGTTTTCCCAAATCCTAGGTCCACCGCTGAACACACATATGAATAGTTCATCATATAACTGATTACTAAATTAAAAAATGTTCTAGCTTAGACAAGTATCTATGACACATATTCCACAAATGTTCTACTATATACATATTTCATTATATTTCCTAGTATGAACAAAATCAACTACTATATAACTTTTTGTTCTAAGGAAATATGAGCAAAATCAACAACCATATACTTCCTAACGATTACAATACAAATGCAATGCTACAGATCCAACAATCATCCCAATGTTTCATACTTTTTTTTGATTTCCTAATATGACCTAGGGTTTGCCAAACCTTGCAAAACTAGAGAAATTGTGAGCACCTTTGGTGATGGAATTGAGGGAACTGGAGGAGAATACCATGGGGAAAGAATGGGGCCAAAATCCACAGACAATTCTTTCAAATTTGGGTGATTTTTTAGATGGATTAGAGGTCGGGAGAGAGAAATCGCCGCCACTATGAGACACTATCCTCACAATTCCCCTCATGTGCCTCCTAGTCGAGCGGGTGGGCCCGCTACGGCCTTAAGTGCATAAGATGAAAGCGTCCTTTACAAAGGCGCTATGCTACGTAGTGTAGTGCCCTAAAGAAAGGCGCTACATAACCGTGAGTGAGGCCCGTCTGAGACCTGCCTCGCCGTTCTCGCGGGAGGGTACCACCTGTCAGAAAGGCGGTACCCTTCGGAGCATAACGCCCTTGAGACATGCGCTGTTTAAAAGGGCTAGTTCTATAATTTTCTTTTGCGAGAGATTTCTTATTTAAATTTATTTTGCTCTGAGGTTATCTTTTCGTCTTCTTTGATGGTGCTCGGGGAGGAAGGGGCTCAGGGACTAGGGCTTTCCTCTTTTGGAAAGCACGGGCCAGGAAGGTGATTATTTACCACTTAGGGGAGGGGTACCGTGGAAGAAAATCCATTATTGCGCGTACACGGTATAGCAAGGCCCAAAAAATAACTCATAGACTATGAGTCATAGTCCTCCAGGACTGCCTCAATGTGCTTCAACAAAGAAGAACCCATCCTAAACCAACGCCTATAGTAGTTCAGTGGTTGTACATGATTAGGTTGAAGTAGTTGGTCATGAGATTTTGATGACCAGCTAGTCGGTTGATAATTTGACGACCCATTTTTGAGTTGCGGTGTTTCTTCTTGGTGGCCTCCACTTGGATGAATCATCTATGATGTTACCGGAATCTCCTCGTCCTCATAAAACTCTTCATCAAAAAATTATTGCCATATCAAATTCATTTATTCATAAATGGAACAAAGATGTGTTAATGCTAACACACACGAACTTAGATAAATTGATAAGATACATAAAATTAGAAGTTACCTTGTGAGCAACTGGTTGAACTCCTTGGAGGCAGAAAAGTCGTCGACGGCCATCTACGGTCCAGGGAGCAGCACGGGGCTCATCTGACCCACGGAAGTCGGAGAACGATGTAGAAATCTAAAGTAGGTGATGAGGGAGAGCACTAGGAGCACCGTTCAATTACGAGGCGTATGAACATGGTAGCGGCTGACAAAACAAAGGCAACGGAGGTCGTGCGCGGGTTCCGCGAGCATGACAGACATATCGCAATGACATGACACATGCAGAAAGTGAGCTCGCGACAACCACTAGATCTGGTGGATTGGGACGAGCAACGTGAGGGTAGCCGTCTTGAGTTGGTTGAGAGCACGGACGATAAAGATGATAGATGATGGCAGTAGGGTGGTAGGACGATGGATGTGGCGTGAGAGGGGCGGGTCTGTGGGCTGGAAATATTTAGCTGATCTAGATTTATTTTCAGAGTTTTCTAAACTCAGAAATATAATTTTTTATTTTATTTTAAAACAACAGGATAGCCCGGGGAGCCGGGGAATCTCCCCTCCCATACTAGGCCCATTAATATCACAACTTGCTTACGATTCACAACAGCTTTCTTCCGGATGTTGGGCCGGTTTGCTCCGGTACGTCCTCGCAACACCTTGGAAGTCGTGCCTTTCTCGCTTTGCTTAGCTTGTTTCCATGGGCGATCGAACTGCTTGCTCGGCCGTGTTCGATTACATCTTGTTCTAAACACAATGCACCGCGTGTTGTGCCGCTGTGTGTGTGTGTTAGCTTTGAGCATGGTGTCGTCAGCCTATACTGCAAGGGGATTTTGTCTTAAGCCTGGACACATAAGGTAAACCAAAAGCTTAAGGCTCCGCTTAGGCAGAAACAGACTTAAGTCGGTCCGGCTAAAATACTTCGCACCCTCCGTAATATTCAGATTTTTCGTAACTAAAACGGTAAAACAAGCGGAGCCTAGTCTGCCGCGGAAAAATGGTCAGTATATTCCAGCGCGGCTGCCGACCTCCGGATGCTTTTTTTTTTTAATCTAGCTCGTCATTTCCACATACGTGAACTATTTTGGTCAAACGAATGCAGTGACACGCCGGTGCAACCGAACGCAAGAGACAAAGCTCACAAGCCGAAACAAGTCGCCAAATATAAGGTCCTGAGAGGGAGAGCGAGTCAGATTCGCTAGCCGGCCGCTTCATGCATGCGATGCCAATTTGGCCTTTTTGCGGTTTGTCTTCGGCGCTAAATTAATTAGACGCTTGATTTGGCGCTAGCTTATTAGTAGCTTCTGCTGAGAATCTGAGATCGATAACGGCCTGAAGAGCACACGGAGCAGCTCGGGCGCATGCATCGGCATGCTTGCACCTTCTTGGCATCTTGTTTGCCAACCCTAGCTCTCGATCGGCTCTTGCTATTAATTACGTGTCTCGCTGTCCGATCGATGTCCGTATCTGCCTATAGCCCAGACGCCTCAGGATCGAGGGCAGCTTCAGGCTGCGGTACTGCCAAGTGACGAGCATATATGCATATCTATGCGTGCGGTACGTACGCGGTAGTACTAGCGCATATCTGCATATATCTTCTCCCCGTCCATACATTATTTGATTCGGCGCTCCTGTTCTTGTCTCGATCCGGCCTGGCAAACATGGTCAAGTTTGGAATCAATACTAATCCAACACATAACACAGGTCGATCGGTGTGCCACTCTCGCCCAGCTGGGTCAAACGGTGGTTTAAGCACATGCTGACACTAATAATCTGCACTAATATGAAAAGTGAGTAGTGACAGTGAGATATATGAGACACCTCCATTATCTCAGCCATCCAAAAATATTATATGTAGCGCCGCTTTGATTTGGTGGATTCTAATAGAACGTGAATAGAAACACCAATGGTTGAGTGTCATGTCACGTTAAATCCTATATTAGGTTATCGATCAAACTTTTTGTAGGAAACATGCATTAAGACATGCATCAAAATGTGTTTGGAGTTTTGGGAAAATTAAAGTAACTGCAATAAGGTATTTGAGTGGATGGAAACTTTCCTCCAAAACATAGTGTGATGAGCAGATCATTACAGAAAACACAAGGATTCCAATCATACGGCGGCATACATATAGGAACAAAATTTATGAATCAATTTTTTTTATAGAATTCCTTTGAATTAAGGGTTTTCTTATTGCAATTTCACAATTTAATCCAAAGCTATACCCTTCGATATAACCACTCTCACATCAATGACACGCCTAATCATTTTAAGAGTTTTCGCTATTCCTTCGCATTGGATTGTTTTAAATATTAATTCTAAATCGAAGCTAAGTGCCATCCAACATGATCATTATGATTCTTGTACGTAAAAAATGGCTAGGAGATCATCATCAGATGACTAATGTTAACTTATATTAATATTTACTAAAAATAAATAATTACTCTCTCTTATTTTTATAACTCATCAACCACCTTTGAATTTCATTGACCGCTAGCCCGGCCTGCTTCATTTTTTCAAAAAGAGGGAAACCTGGCATATGCATCAATTGATGCACACAACTATTCTAATTAGTAGGTTTTATGAATAGTTTTCCAATTAAAGTCTCAAATACAAGCTCAACCAAATGCAACGGAGATTACATGACACAAATCTCTAAGTGGCTACACGTAGAGTCAAAATACATCAGCGTCTCCACATGATGGAGGAAAGACCATATACGGATTCAATGTGTGAGACTCTTTTCATGTCACCTACCGCTTCTCCTCCATGCTCTGCCGATGAGACCGATCCCATTTCTTCGACTCCCCCCTTTTTTTTTCCATTGGTCTCATCGACTCCCTCCTTCCTCCTTGCCTCACACGGTTATTTTGTTTTGTAAGATTAACCGACAACCATTTGCAAGAGTTGGACTTCCCGTGACATGTACTCAACCCAATCAACCAACCAACAAAAAGAAGGAAGGCATGATTAGCAAAGATCGCGGTAAAATCCTGGCAAAACGTACGAATCCAGTAAATCTTGATCCGGCCGGCCACCTTACTCGCTCACGCATTTTACCCACCTCCTTTTACCGCTCGCCTTAGACAGGTTGCATCTCGCACGCACGTGGACACAACGATAGGCCATCTGGTTAGTTAGTTAGCTAGCTTCCCTTTCACTCCTCGATCTGATATTATCACATAGTACTGTACTACATATAGGTACTTAACTTTTGCGTGCTGCCACAGTGTCACAGCACCGACCGGCCGTCTGGAGAGATGAGGAAATTTTGATTCAATTTTAGCAATTTTTGGGTATATCTCTGTGTATATAGGTCGTCGGTGAGTAGCTAGTGACAACAACTAATCATAGTTATTGATCCCATATTATATAAAAGCAGTTAAAATTATAGAGAAAAATATAGGAACAGTATATCCTTTCGGCCGTGGCCAAATGTCTAGTTTGTGGTGGAAAATGGCAATGGAGGTCATCGCCTGTCAATCCATTCAACATCTGATTTCAGGACATGCATCATGTAATGCATGTGTGGTCGTACTGGGTCTTCTTTTTCTTTTGTTCCAGCTTGCTTCCATTCCAAGCACCATAAAAGAATCGACGGAGAGAAAAGGCGTTCCGACCGGCCGATTTGCATAGCGTTCCGACCGGCCGGTCGGCCGGCCTCTTTTCAGAAAAGGAAGTGCACACTGCTGCTACGCGCTAGCTCTCTTTATCTCTCAACCATCTTGGGCCGGCCAGGGGGTTCTCACTGGGATCGGTGATCCCTTTTGCCTTTTTTAGCCTGCTCTAGCTAAGCTCGATGACAGGTTCATTTTACACTTGTACGAGCTAGCTTTATGTTGGACTGGAATGGTACGTTAATAACCGACAGGTCCAAACTCACCAGCACCTACATGTTTTTTCTTTACCAAAGGAGATCTCCTCGTCGATTTCATATTAAAGAAATCGCCAGCGTCATACAAACATAAAGTAAAAAAACAAATCAAGAAAAGAATTTCTCTAGTTACCGCTAGAACAACTACTAACAAGTCTAAAAACCCTAGACGGTAAATAGCCAAATCTGGGTAACATCGTAACCACAAGAAAAAACACCGACGACCTGCAAACTAGATGAGCACAACATGAAGGACTCTAGCAAACATAGATCAATGAGATCTCTAGATCAATAGTCAATCTTGCTGACGAAGTAGCCCAACCATGAGTCCTTGAGTAAGCTTCACGCATCAACATTTTTAGCTTCTCCACACCATATTCAAGGCTTCTTCTTTCTTGGCTTGTCTGCAATATTTCGCATGAGTTAATCATGTTGCACATTATATATATCACATTAGCAGGATCATCAGAGAATTTATTTTTAAAGCATGCGACATTTCTAATTTTCCAAAGCGTCAAGTAAGCTCCCACTCAACCACAAAGAACAAGCTTTCGTTGGCAACTAGGGAAATAGAGGATCCAATTCTAGCAAGGTCTGGAGCACTGTTAGGCAGCATAACAAAGCCGAAGGAACATATCACCACTTGACAAACTAATTTACAGAACCACAATTTCTCTGTGACCACAAAATTGGCATTGATCATTATTGCCGGTCCCGCCTCTTTTCAGCAGATTATTCCTTGTTAGAATGATATTATTAAGCATATACCACAAAAATACTCTTGACTTTCAAGTTGATTTTAACTTTCCGAAGATGTTTATAGGGTAACACTCCTTCTGATCTCAACTGCTAAACAAATCTTTGACTTTGAAGTTCCAAGTCTTGCCAATCCTACACATGCCCCACTGACTTTATCTTCATTAACTTGAACACCGTTCACTAAGTTTTTTAGATTTTACGATTGTGCAGTGGTTTCCCCAAATTACATTCTTCTGAATTTGTACAACCCCAACATCAAATTTTACTTTCCTCATTGTAATACCTTTGTTAACGATCAAATTGTACAATCTTGGAGAATGATTTGCCAAAGGAGAATTGCTTATCCAGAATCTTCTCAAAATAGTGTATACATCTTCCATCAATAAGAATTCTCTTAGCAAATTGTTTGAAGGTATGGCTAACCCACATCAAAATTTGCAAGAAATGTGAATTTTCTTCCTAGGCCTAGCGGTGGCATGAGAAAGTGCTTGATTATTCAGATATTTCTTTATCATCATTGCATGCCATGTACCTTCAGTATTTTCTAGCTTCCAAAGCCATTTGCATATCAAACATCTAATCATTGTAGATCTAGAACACCAATACCGCCACAATCCTTAGGCAAACACACTATCCGCCAATTAACTAGATGGTACCTCTTTTTTTCATCTACTTCATGCAGAATCATCATTTTATCATGAATATCCAACTTCTTTAAACCCCTTTGGGTGCTCCCCAATAAAGACAACATGTACAAGGAAATACTACTCAGGCAAGCATTAACAAGAATAATTGTCTCTCCATAACATAACAAGTTGCCCTTCCATCCAACTAATTTTTCTGCCAACTTCTTACCAATTAGATCCCATTGGGATTTGCTAATATCTCATCAATTGGCATGCCTAGATATATTGTAGGGATCTTCACAACAGGATAGGTGAACATCTCATTGTGCTACAGCTCCCTATCAACTATATTTCCAAATATAAACAATATATTTCACTCTTGTGAAAATTAATTTTCAGTCCAAAAATCTTTAAAAATGCATAGAATAAACTTGAAATTTCTAGCATTGTCTAGACTATCTTCTAGTAGTATGGTATCATATGCATATTACGGAATTGAAAAACCACCATCTACTAAATAAGGCAACAATCCACTTGCTTCACATCCTTTTTGACCACCATAGAAAATCCATCTCCCACAATGTCAAAAAGAATGAGAGATAAAGGATATCATTGCCTTACCCTAAAATATGTAGGGAATTATGGACCAATTTGATCATTCATCTTTATTGTCACTCTTTCTCCTCTGATAGTATTCATCACCTAGGCACACCAGGCATCACCCAAACCTTTCGTTTGCATCATCATATACATAAAAGCTCAATTGACTTTGTCATATGATTTTATAAAGTCAATTTTGGAAGCACTTGACATCATGATGGATTTCATGGACAGTTTCGTGTAGAACAACAATCCTCTCCATGATATATCTGTCTCTGATGAATGCGTTCTGAGTATCAAAAATAATTTTTAGGATTAGTTCTCCCAATTTACCAGCAAAAAACTTTGTAGGTATTTTGTAACTAATATTAAGTAGACAAATAGGCATGAATTGAATGACATGAGCATCAGGAACTTTTCTGGATGAGAGTAATCACTGCATTAGTCTCCCAGTATCCAAATTACCTTGTTGTAAAGCATCCAACATCTCCTTCAAATTGTCTTTACTTACATCCCATAATTTTCTTATAAAACTCTACTGGTAATCCATCTGGCCTAGTAGCTTTATTATGCTTAATATCAAACACCACTCCTTTGCTTTTGCTCCATTGAAAAAGATTTGGTAAGACAAATTTGTCCTCTTTAGTCAACTGATTACACAGAATGTCATCTATTCTCAAGTCACTCATTACACACTTCCTGATAAACTGTTTGTATAAATATGTGGCATTCTTGTTGATATACTCATCTCCAATCACCTCTTTCACATTATACTGTAAGTAACACAAAATATTATGTTTTCTTTTTCTCCCACTTGCTTTCATATGAAAATATTTAGTGTTGTCATTCCATTCTTTCAGATCCTTTTTGTTTCTCCCTTTGTTTCCATTTTAGTTCCTCCTATCTCAAAAGCTTATTTATTTGCAAATTCCAGCTGATTTGTTCCTTCAGATTAGAAACCACTGCTTTTATCCATCATGTCTAGCTTGGAAAGTAGTTCCTTATCTCATCTTATATATGATCCTTCTATATTAATATACAATCATTTTAAATATCTTATCACCCTTTTTGATTTTCCTACCACTTATCAGTATCATGCTTACAAAAGGTAACAGCTGACCAACTATCTTTAACCGCCTCCTGATAACCTTCCCTCTCCACCCAACAAGTCTCATATATAAATAAGTGATACGTCCAAAACGTATCTACTTTTCCGAACACTTTTGCTATTGTTTCTCCTCTAAACTTGTGTGATTTGGATACAACTAACACGGACTGACACTATTTTCAGCAGAATTACCTTGGCGTCTAGTTTTTGTGCAGAACATCAACTATCAGGAAAAATCCCGGAAAATATGCCAAGAATCCTATTTCACCAGAAGATCCATGGAGCCAGAGTACGAGACAGAGTGGAGGCCTGGGGGGACACACTCCTACCAGGCGCGGGTGGGCCCAGCCCGCGCCTAGGGGGTGCGGACACCCAGGCACCCCCTCGGGCTCCCTCTTCGCCTATAAGTTACCCCTTGACCTAAAAACCGAGGGGGTTGACGTTTTTCTAGAAAGAGTTCCGCTGCGCCGCCACCACCAGAAGTTGCGTTTCGGAACCAGAAACTCCGTTCTGACACCCTGCCGAGACGGGGAATTTGGGGAGGATCGTCGCCATCGTCATCACCAACGCCTCTCCATCAACCATCAATGTTTACCTTATCCATGAGTGAGTAATCCCCCGATGTAGGTTATGGGGATGGTAGGGATTGGATGAGTTCTATGATGTAATCGAATAAGATTGTTAGGGCATAGTGCCTAGTATCTCTATTAGTGTTATTTGACTTTGTTGCAACTTGTTGTGCTTAATGCTTGTCACTAGGGCCCGAGTGCCATGATCTCAGATCTGAACTTATTATTAAATTATTATGATAGTATTGTTTGTGATCTTATCTGCAAGTTGTGTACACATATCATTGTCCAGATCCAAAGGCCCTGAAGTGACAGAAATTAATACAACCGTAGGGGATGGCTGTGGTGTGAGGATCACATGTGTTCACGGAGTGTTAATGCTTTGCTCCGGTGCTCTATTAAAAGGAAAACCTTAATTGCCAGTAGTTCCCTAGAGGCCCCGCTGCCACGTGCTGGCTGGACAGAAGATGTTGTGCAAGTTCTCATTGCGAGCACGCATGACTATATATGGAGCACATGCATATGATTGTTTAGTACTTGGATGCTTATTCTTATTTATCTGCAATGCCCTAGATTTTGAAGTTATATGTTTAGACTCGTCCATGCAATGCCCGTCCATTCATCCCTAATCCTAGCGCACTCGAATCCCACAGTTTACTGCTACTGTTACTGTTGCTCCTGTTTCACTGTTGTTGTTGCTTTGCTATTGCTACTACAAACTGTTGCTACTGATAAAATTCTGTGAGCAAGAACTATTTCAAGGTGCAGCTGAATTAACAACTTAGTTGTTAAGGCTTTCAAGTATTCTTTGACTCCCCTTGTGTCGAATCAATAAATTGGATAATACTAGTCGCGAAGACTGTTGCGATCCCCTATACTTGTGGGTCATCAAGACTATTTTCTAGCGCCATTACCGGGGAGCATAGCTTTATTTGTAAGTTCACTTGGATCTATTATTATTCACTGCTACTCCTTTCATCATGGGGAATTCTCGTGATGGAAAGTTTCCTATTTTACCATACACTACAAGAAGAGGTATAGTCCTAAATACCTCTATTGCTCTTTATTCACCGTCTGTTATAAGTAAGCTTGTTACACCACCACCACATACTCATGCTACACACACTGCTACTACTGCTGAGTCTGAAACTTCTTTTGATGCTCATTATGTTACTTCTACTGTGCTTGATGCGAGTGGTTCATTAGGTCCTTTCCTAGATGCTATGATGGCTAGTGTAGGAAATACTGAAACTCCTAGTGAAGACACTGTTACACCTGTTAGCTCACCTGAGTCTAGAGAGAGTTATGATATTAATTATGGTTACATTGAGTTCACTGATGAATTTGTTGAAGAGTGCCGAAACACACATGGTACTAGTGCTATTAAGAGTCTCCTTGCAAGACATACCATTATTCCTAAATTTTCCTCTGATCATAAGTTTGCCACCTCTCCCATAGATATTAAAGATAAAGATTATGATTTTTCTCTTGATTTATCCTATTTGGACATTGTTGAGAAAGAATCTTTCTGTGGGACTGAAAATAAGAGTGTTGTGGCTCATATGAAGGAGCTTTATACTATGAGTGCTTTATCCTCTGATGATTTTAAGATACGCAAGTAGTTTGTTACTTAGATCTTCCCTTTTTCACTAAAAGGAGAATCTAGGGCTTGGTTTAATAGATTACCTCCTGGTTCCATTGATAGCCCTGATTACTTGATTGCTTCTTTCTTCCAGAAATATTTTCCTCCCAGTGCTAGACATGCTGCTTTGTAGAGACTTCTTTATTTTAAACAGGGAGAAGAAGAGAAATTGCCTAAGTCATGGACAAGGTTCTGTGCCTTGATTCATGCATATCCTGGATGTCCATTACCTAAAAATGAGCTTTTTGATATTTATTATAATGGACTAACTGATGATTCTAGGACATACCTAGATAGCTTTGATGATTGTGTTTTCAGGAAAAGAACTCCTATAGATGCTAAAGAATTAATGGCTAAAATAAGTAAGAATTATGATGATTGGACTTAAACTGAGCTAAATACACCCGAGCCTATTACTCCTGAACCAGTTGTGCCTGAACCAGATCCAATACCAACACCAAAGAAGAGGGGAGTTATTGTATTAAATGATGAAGTGATGAAGGAAGCTAAGAAGTGTCTTAAGGAGAAAGGTATTAGAGCTGAAGATGTGAAGAATCTGCCACCTATAGAAGAACTATGTAAGCCAATTCCCCACTCATCTACTATTGAGGTACACTCTCTCCAACACTTTGATGAAGGTGATATTCCTTATGGTAAGCCTCCTGATCAATGCTTAGAGAAACTTGACATTTTTATTGTTAAACAAGGTAATTTTAATAAGCAAGTTCAGAATCATTTATTGGAAAACTCTAGAGCTATTAATGAGTTGAAAGATATTGGGGAAAGGACTTCTAATGATATTAAAATGCTTTGTAAACACTTTCAAATGGTTCAAACCCAACTTGATCAACTTGCTAAGGTACAAAAGGATATGCTAGTTAATGCCTCAGGAGATAAACATGCTTATGGAATTAGAACTATGAGTGGTATATCTACTCAAGATCCTTTATATCCTGAAGGACACCCTAAAAGAATTGAGCAGGATTCTCAACAAGGTGAAAGTAGTGGTAGTCCTCGTAAGATAAAGAGAAAGAAAAAGAAACACAAAATAGTTGAGGAACCACTTGAACCTGTTGTAGATCCTAATAGTATATCTGTCTCTGATGCTGAAACTGAGAGTGGTAATGATAAAAATGATGCTCCTGATAAGGAGGAAGTTGAGGAAGAACCTGAGAAGCACACTAAGAATACTAGGTACACTAAGGAAGATTTTATTGCTAAGAAACTTGGTAGTGAGAGAGAACCTTGGGTGCAGAAACCTATGCCTTTTTCAGGTAAGAAACACAATTCAAAGGAGGAAGAACACTACAATAAGTTTTGTTAGTGGATGAAGCCTTTATTTTTGCAAATTCCTTTGACTGATGCTATTAAGTTGCCTTCTTATTCAAAGTATATGAAGGATATTGTCTCTAATAAAAGGAAGATTCCTAATGAGGAGATTTCTACTTTGCTTGCTAGTTATTCCTTCAATGGTAAGGTTCCAAATAAACTTGGTGATCCAGGTATACCAACTATTCCTTGCTCTATTAATAATAATTATGTTAGAACTGCTTTATGTGATTTGGGAGCTCGAGTTAGTGTTATGTCTTTTTCTCTCTACAAGAGACTCCAGCTAGAAAAGTTGATACCAACTGATATATCTTTGCAAATGGATGATAAGTCAACTACTATTCCTGTTGGTATATGTGAGGATGTTCCTATTCAAGTGGATCACAATTGCTTGGTTTTAACTGATTTTGTGGTGTTTGAAATGCCTGAAGATGATAATATGTCTATTATTCTTGGGAGACCTTTTCTTAATACTGCAGGTGTTCTCATCAATTGCAATCAAGGAAAAGTAACATTCAATATTAATGGAAAAGAGCATACTATTTATTTCCCCAAGATGGTTGCTAAGAGCTATTGCCTGAATTCCATTGAAAATATTGAGAGCATCAAGGTTGGAGAAATATATTGTCCTATTTCATAAGAAAATTTTAAAACTATTATGATTGGGACCATTACTATCAAGTATGAGGTAACATAATCACCTTGTGGAATACAAAGTTTTGTTTCATATAAGATTGTTTTGGTAACAAGACTTGATCAACCTTGTTAACAAAAGGATTTTAATGAACAAAATAATGTTTTCACAGTGGTTATACTTGCTTTCTTTTACCTTTCTCCTTCCTAGTCTTTGCCTTTTCTCTTGCTTGATTTGGTTTTGTTAGTTGTTTGCTTGTTAGAGTGTCTTGGAACTTCTATATTTTGGTTTTTGTTTGCTTTTGCTTCTTCTGAAAAAAGCTGTTTCTGCGAGAAAATCAATTTTCATACCCTGAAAATTGGCCAAAAATAAAGTTTCCCGAAAAATTCCAGAAAATTCAAAATAAATTTTTCCTCGAAAAAAGTGGCAGAGGAACACATGGAGTGACCCAGGGGGCCACCCCAGGCACCCACACCCCTGGTAGGCGCGGCCTCCTTACAGGTGGCGCCTGGGTGGGGTGTGGCCATCGCTCTAGTTTGGAGTAGCCCCTGAGTGTCTGGCGGAGTCGTAGACTCGGGCAGAGACTTGAGTCTTGTATCTTGTAGACGCAGTCGACAATCTCGCGGGCATAGCGCTGACCCGGAAGTACATGGGTGCGCGACCAGCGCTCCTAATAGGAGTAGCCCCCGAGTGTCTAGTCGAGTCGCAGACTCGAGTGGAGACTCATGTGAGGAGAAACCACTGACCCGGAAGTGCATCGAGTCAGCGTCGCGCCTGTGTAGCATCAAGTGATGCAACCATCCGAGGAGGGTTTTGACTCGGGCCTTGAGTTTATGGCGTAGCCAGTTGCTTTGTCGACTCCTGTTGGAGGACCCGATACAATAGCGAGATGTAATTCGACGTTCCTGTAGGCTGCAGAAAACATAAAAAATTGTGAAGTACTTGTATCTTGTAAAGAATATTTGCCTTCCGGCTTGTATAGCAAGATTCTGGTGCCGATCGAGTCGACACTTTTGCACTGTATGCTAGGCCTTTTCGTTAGCCTGATTACCCTTAGTCTCAGTACCTTGCCGAGGCACTCGGAGTTCAAGGATTCGACGATCAGGCAGAATCAGCTACTCGGGCTGTCGTGTATGAGGTGCTCGAGTGCGTGGAGCCGATGGAACATTAGGTTACTCGAAGAGGGCGCAGCCCCCGAGTGTTTCGAGTGCGATTAAAGTAAGAAATAAAATCTACTCTGAGTAGAGAACTTAGCTTTAGTTGTAGTTGTCGTGGACGGAGTCGACACGGTAGTGGGTCGCGCGCGGACGTGGTCGACGCGGCGAACCACAGTCATAGCGGCAATAGGTTTCCGAAGTAGATGGTGGTAGCGAGCTCCGCATCCGAAGATTACCGGCATCCGAAGGATGTATCGGGTCATCGCAGCCGAAAGCCGCATCGGGTTACTGATGTCGAGGGAGCCCCCGAGTCAAAGACCACACCGGGTCACCGCAGCCGAAAGCCGCGGCTAGTCGTCGAAGCGGAGGGAGCCCCCAAGTCGTCCGAGCCGAAGAACGTAGAGGATGACCGGAGTCGAAGGAGCCCACGATTTGCGGTTGCTGAAGCCGATGCGACCGATCGCCGCAATCGAAGATCGCATCAGGTCGTCGCAGTCAAATACCGCAACAGATCAATGGCCACGAGTCCTGTGGACAAGTGGGCGCAGCCCCCGAGCGTGGAGTTGATGTGGTCACGGGGTCACCGAAGTGGCATCTACCGATGGACAAGAGTTGACGCAGCAGCGGGTTGGAATAGCCACCGAGCGTAGAGCTGACGGTGAAGGAATTGGAAAAACATCGGACAAAGCCACAGAGCGAAATCGCCGCATTTTTTATCATCCAGAGTCTTTTTTTTCTTTCGACAGATCTGATGTAGCTAGCTTTGATTGATCTTCTTTTTTTTCCTTTTTGCTTGGCACCCGTCGGATTTAATTTGCTGAGTCCATGTTCGTGTATGCAATTAGTGCTTCTGCACCGTATGTGCTTTTTTTTTAACCTTGCTCACGCTAGAACGTGATATTCCTTGTGTGGGACCTCTTCTTTTTTCACCGATTCGACGCATGCATGATCCTTGCGCCCATAGCTTCTTTGATTCAATACTTTTCAACGCCTCGAAACTTGATGCAGTAACCTGTCAGGTTTGGCTCTTCTAGTTTACGGTGTAAATTTTCTCTGCCTATATGTCTTGTCCAGCACCGGCAGCGTGCGCGCGTGCGTGTCCGGAGAGGATACCAGATAGGATTCTGAGGCCAATCGACGACCTCGCGACTCTTGTTCTTATCCAGTCTGGCGTACGTAGGATGCCTTCCAAAAGAAATTTTGATCCAACAAGTCCTGGTCTGCAGTGGTAAATCCGATCAGCCGAGCGAGAGGGCAGAGCTGACATAGAGCCCCAAGCCCATGTGTAGTCGATGATGAAGGATCTGACGTAGATCTGTTTCTCCGATGCCGACGAATCGTGGATCGCAGGTGATGGAAATGTCACGACCGCACAATCAGCGTCCCCAGTTCCCACAGACGACGCCAATTGACGAGGTTTGATCTCACCAGTGCCCATTGTTATGGACTTGGGTTTTGGATAAGATGGGGATGCTGGAGATCGTGGAACGGTTAGCAAACAAGCAACACGGGGACACAAGGTTTACCCAGGTTCAGGCCCCCGGAGGGAAAACCCTACTCCTGCTTGTCTGCTCTTGATTATGGCGGAACCGAAGGTTACAGGGGTGCGCACATGCAATCTGGCGTGGAGGTGTGTATGCGAAAGTATGAGGAGGATCTAGATCTGTAGATCTATTGTGGAGGTGGAGATCGTAGATCTGTTTATTGGGGGGTTTATGGCCTAGCGTGTCCTCCTCGTTGGACCCTCCTAGCCTTTATATATGGGGAGGCTAGGTCTCAGGTACCGATACGAGTAGGTTACAAGTTGTATTCAAACTCTAGTCTTGAGCTTTCCTTGTCTAGTGCGCTTGGGAGTCCGTGTCCATATGGGCTTCATAGTAGCCGAACCGTCATAGGCGTCATGGACCCTGGCAGGTCATCGAGTGGGCCTTCCGTCGGGCTAGACCAGGTATGCTAATGTCGTGTACCCGTTGGGCATATCCATGTCATAGGCCCCTCCAAAGTGTCTCCTCCCATCCATCTTCTTTCTCTCTCCCGAAAAACACCGGAAAAATTGCTCAAGATCGAGTTCCTGCTGTTCTTGCTCGTGATTTTCGATCTCCTTGCTCAGTCCCTCTTTGATGTTGATTTTTGGAGGGATTGCTCCTTGGTATGTGCCTCCTCCACTTGTCCAATTAGATTTGTGATTGATAGATTGTATCTTGAGTATTTTGTTGCTATAGGTGACAGGTTGTGTGAGCTTGCATGCTTGTTCTATGCTTAGAGATTTCATTTGATGCATGTGTAGCCCTCTAGCAAGTTCCTATAGTAGTTTTTCATCATTTATCAACTTGGAAATCACTTGGTTTGATGTTTGTCTAAAAATTTCAGAAAAGAGTGGTCATGGACAACCACACATTTGGAGAAATATTTGAGGGTGATGCACCTAGGAGGGCGAGGCCTTCAAGATCACCCTCCTGAGCCAGGCCCTCATACAATGAGGATCTCATTACTCCGCGATTCCGCGATGAGGGAGATGAGGGGTATTCTCACCCTTCCACCTTTCCTTACCCAACCTTTTTGCGGGCTGCTGGGATTCTTGATGATTTTACAACCTTGGTTCGGAGGGCTAGACTAATAAGCTTTATGCAGGATGATAGCGTGCAATATGCTATGCTCACTAAAACATTTGTGGAGAGATTTTCTTTTACTAACAGCATGTTTAAGCCAGATGTGTCTTTCAAAATTTATGGCAGGTCTTATAATATGATATTGAAGAAATTTTGTGAGGCCCTGGGACTTGGTATAGCTGGGTCAGCAAAGAAGATTCCAGCTCAACCCGCTGATTTGTTGGAGCTCTACCGCAAGATAACCAATGCTGATGACCGTAGAGCTTAACGGGGAAAGATAAAAAAAATATTCAACTCCCAGCCATCAGGTACTTTGCTTACTATCTTGCCACTAGTGTTCTTGGTAGGGAGAACACTAGTAATATTTCCAACTATCATTTGGCCTTCTTAGCTGCTGAGCTCAACAATGAAACTAAGTACAATCTTGGTTCTCTCATTTGCTCGTCGCTTAGCTGCTAAGGGACCAATTTATGGGGGATTTATTGATGCACGTGTTGTTGTTGCCTTGTGTAGGGGTTCGTAGCATGGAAAACAAAAATTTTCTATCGCATACAAACAAACAAGCCAAGATCTATCTACTAGATTGTAGCAACGAGTCGATGGAATAACTTACCCTCGAAGATTCCAAAGTGTTTAACGAGAGCGGATTCTCGTGGGTGATGTAGTCGTACTCTTCCCGATCTCAAGATCGTGTAGACGATCCTTCTGGCGCTGCGTTCCGGCAGCGCTCCCGCAGTCGGTCACACGTTCGGTACTCGACGAAGACCTTCCTCTCCCTTGTTCCAGCAGGCAGCGGAGGTTGTAGCACTCTCCTCGTGATTCTGGCAGCACAACGGCGTGGTACCGGAAGTAGAGGGGAGATCCCGCAGGGCTTCGCCTTAAGCCGGAGCGAGTATGGTGGAGTATGAGAGAGGGCTATTAGTGGTCTAGGGATTAGACACACCAATTAGAAGGCTCTAAACCGAAGGCTAGGGCAATTAGAAGCTCTAAACCAAAACGGCTCTAAACCGGAGATTAGAGGATAGGAACTTGTGTGTCTAGAGGAGGAGGCCCTGCCCCTCCTCTTATAGGTGGGAGGCGCGGCCAAGGGGAGGGGAGTCCCTCCCCAAGTCGGCCTTGGGTGGCGCGCCGGATTGGAGAGGAGGGACTCCTCCCCCAAGTCGGTTTTGCCTCCTCTTGCTTGTTTCCCACAGTTTCCTGTTTTAGCCGTTTGACTTTCAAACTGGACATTTGACTTTTCTGTTTTAGGATTCAATTTAATCCTTTATTTGGAACAGCAAGAACACTTAGTACATGATGCAATCATTCCAATATGTAATGACACATTCATGTACCCCTCCCCCCTCCCGGAGTGCCGGACATTCCGGAACCTTCTAGAACATTCACCGGAATCATTTCCGAACTCCGAAACGGGACTTTCCTTATATGAATCTTATTCTCCGGACTATTCCGGATCACCTCGTGATATCCCGGATCCCATCCGAGACTCCGAACAACATTCGGTCTCTTTCTCATAATACCATAACTACTCAAACAACGTCGAATCCTTAAGTGTGTCTCCCTACGGTTCGTGAATTATGCGGACATGATCGAGACACTTCTAACCAATAGAGGAATCTGGAAATTCATATGGCTCCCACATATTTCTACGATTTCTTTGCGATCGAATGAACCACTTACATACGATACCAATTTCCCTTTGTCTCACGATATGTTACTTATCCGAGGTTATGATCGTCGGTATCTCTGCATACCTAGTTCAACCTCGTTACTGATAAGTACTCTTTTCTCGTTCCCGTGATATGTGATCCCTTGTGAGCCAGTCACATGCTTGCAAGCTAATTGGATGACATTCCACCGAGAGGGCCCAGAGTATATATATCCGTCATATGGATGGACAAATCCCACTCTTGATCCATGTGTCTCAACCAATACTTTCCGAACACTCAATGCCACCTTTATAGCCACCCAGTTACGGTGTGGTGTTTGATGTCATCAAAGCATCCATCCGGTAAAGGTGATATGCATGATCTCATGGTCGAAGGAATTAGGTTACTATGTATCAGAAAGCATATAGCAATTGAACTATTGAAATGACTTGATCTTTATGATACGCTTATCTATAGGAGTATGTCCACCATATCATTCTCCTAATGATATGATCTTGTTGTTGATAACATCTCAATGTTCATGATAGGGAAACCACAATCATTTATCAACCAACAAGATAGTGAAGTATAGAGGCTATACTAGGGACTTCAAATTAAGTTTACAAATCACACAAGTATTAATGTTTCCTTGTTAATACTATTATAGCATGAATGTAAACATTTATCATAAACACAAAGATATAATAATAACTACATTTATTATTGCCTCTAGGGCATATCTCCAAGAGTCTCCCACTTGCACTAGAGTCATCTAATCTAGATTACATGGTAATATACCGAACACCCATGGCAGTTTGGTGTTGGTCATGTTTTGCCCTCGGGAGAGGTTTAGTCAACGGATCCGCCACATTCAGATCTGTGTGTACTTTGCAAATCTTTATATCCCCATCCTGGATATGTTATCGAATAGCGTGAAAACGTAGCTTGATATGCTTCAGCTTCTTGTGTGACCTTGGTTCTTGCGCATTGGCTATGGCACCCATGTTATCACAGTAGATAGACATTGGGTCCAGCGCACTAGGAACCACACCCAGCTCTGTAATGAACTCTTTCATCCATATCGCTTCTTGTGAAGCCTCCGAAGCAGCCATGTATTCCGATTCAGTTGAAGATCTCGCCACAACGCTTTGCTTTGCACTCCTCCAGCTAACTGCTGCACCATTCAATAAATACGTATCCAGATTGTGATTTAGAATCATCCGGATCGGTGTTCCAACTAGCATCGGTGTAACCATTAACAACGAGCTGTTCATCACCTCCATAAGAAAGAACCATATCCTTAGTTCTTCTCAAGTACTTAAGGATGTTTTTGACCGCTGTCCAATGATCCACTCCTGGATCACTTTGATATCTGCTAGTTAAACTAACAGCATATGCAATGTCGGGTCTAGTACATAGCATGGCATACATTAGAGATCCTATGGCTGATGCATAGAGAGTCTTACTCATCCTTTCTCTATCTTCTGCCGATGTCGGACTTTGAGTTTTACTCAAGATCGTATTGGGCAACATGGGCAAGAACCCTTTCTTGCTTTCTTCCATCCCAAACCTCTTTAGAACTTTGTCCAAATATGTACTCTGTGACAATGATATTTGGCGTTTCGATCTATCTCTGTAAATCTTTATGCCTAATATGTAAGCTGCTTCGCCAAGATCCTTCATTGAAAAACTATTATTCAAATATTCTTTGACACTATTAAGAAGGTCTACATCATTCCCAATCAACAATATGTCATCCACATATAGTATTAAGAATGCTACAGAGCTCCCACTCACTTTCTTGTAAATACAAGCTTCTCCATAAGTTTGTATAAAACCAAAACTTTTGATTACCTTATCAAAACGTTGATCCCAACTTCGGGATGCTTGCTTCAATCCATAAATGGACCGTTGAAGTTTGCATACCTTGTTAGCATCTTTAGGATCGACAAAACCTTTGGGTTGCATCATATACAACTCTTCATCAATATCTCCATTGAGGAATGCTGTTTTGACATCCATCTGCCATATCTCATAATCATAATATGCAGCGATTGCTAACATAATCCTCACAGACTTTAGCTTCGCTACCGGTGAGAAAGTCTCATCGTAGTCAACTCCTTGAATTTGTCGAAACCCTTTTGAGACAAGTCGAGCTTTATAGACAGTAACATTACCATCAGCATCTGTTTTCTTCTTGAAAATCCATTTGTTCTCGACAGCCTTTCGGCCATCCGGTAAGTCCACCAAAGTCCACACTTGGTTTTCGTACATGGATCCAATTTCGGATTTCATGGCTTCTTGCCATTTATTGGAATCTGGGCTCATCATCGCTTCCTCATATGTCTCGGGGTCATCGGTGTTGTCCACCAACATGACACTCATAACGGGATCATACCAATCTGGAGTGGTACGAGTTCTCGTTGACCTCCGAGGCTCTGTAGCAACTTCAACCGAAGTTTCATGATCACCATCATTAGCTCCCTCTCTTATTGGTGCAGGCACCACAGGAACTTCTTCCGGTGCTGTGCTACTCGCAATTTCGAGAGAAGGTTTGACAACCTCGTCGAGTTCTACTTTCCTTCCAGTCACTTCTTTCGAGAGAAATTCCTTCTCTAGAAAGGATCCATTCTTGGCAACGAAGACTTTGCCTTCGGATCTATGATAGAAGGTATACCCAATAGTTTCCTTCGGGTATCCTATGAAGACGCATTTTTCCGCTTTGGGTTCAAGCTTGTCCGGCTGTAACTTCTTTACATAGGCTTCGCATCCCCAAACTTTAAGGAACGGCAATTTAGGTTTCTTCCCAAACCATAATTCATACGGTGTCGTTTCAACGGATTTAGACGGTGCCCTATTTAAAGTGAATGCGGCTGTTTCTAATGCATAACCCCAAAATGATAGCGGTAAATCTGTAAGTGACATCATAGAACGAACCATATCTAAGAGAGTTCGATTACGACGTTCGGACACACCATTACGCTGTGGTGTTCCCGGCGGTGTCAATTGTGAAAGTATTCCGCATTTCTTCAAATGCTCGCCAAACTCGTAACTTAGATATTCACCTCCACGATCAGAACGTAGAAATTTAATCTTCTTGTTACGTTGATTCTCTACCTCACTTTGAAACTCCTTAAACTTCTCGAAAGTTTCGGACTTATGTTTCATGAAATAGATATACCCATATCTACTCAAATCATCCGTGAAGGTAAGAACATAACGATAACCACCGCGCGATGCTACACTCATTGGACCACACACATCGGTATGTATGATTTCCAATAAGTCCGTAGCTCGCTCCATCATACCAGAAAATGGAGTCTTAGTCATTTTTCCCATCAGACATGCTTCGCATCTTTCAAGTGATTCAAAATCAAGTGATTCAAGAAGTCCATCGGAATGGAGTTTCTTCATACGCTTCACTCCAGTGTGACCAAGACGACAGTGCCACATATAGGTCGAATTATCGCTTGATTTCAAACGTTTAGCTTCAATGTTGTTGATATGTGTATTTCCACTATCGAGATTCAATAAGAATAGACCATCTATCAAAGGTGCATGTGCGTAAAACATATTACTCATATAAATCGAACAACCATTATTCTCGGACTTAAATAAGTAACCGTCTCGCAATAAACAAGATCCCGATATAATGTTCATGCTCAACGCAGGCACCAAATAACAATTATTTAAGTATAAAACTAATCCCGATGGTAGATGAAGGGGTAGCGTGCCGACCGCGATCACATCAACCTTTGATCCGTTTCCCACACGCATCGTCACCTCGTTCTTCGCTAGCTTCCGTTTATTCTGCAGCACCTGTTTCGAGTTACAAATATGAGCAACCGAACCAGTATCAATTACCCAGGCACTACTACGAGTACTAGTGAGATCCACATCAATAACATGTATATCAGATATACCTTTCTTCTTGATGTTGCCGTTCTTCAAATCCGCCAAGTACTTTGGGCAATTCCGCTTCCAGTGACCTTCTCCCTTGCAGTAAAAGCACTCAGTATCAGGCTTAGGTCCAGCCTTGGTCTTCTTTGCCGGCGTGGTAACTTTCTTACCACCCTTCTTGAAGTGTCCCTTTTGCTTAGACTTGCCTTTCTTGAATTTGGTGGTCTTATTGACCAACAACACTTGGTGCTCTTTCTTGATGTCCACTTCTGCAGATTTCAACATGGCAAAGAGTTCTGGCAACGTCTTGTTCATGTTCTGCATGTTGTAGTTCATCACAAAGTTCTTGTAACTTGGTGGTAGTGATTGGAGGACACGGTAAATCCCCAAAGCATTAGGAATCACTATACCCAAGCTTTGAAGTTTGTTTGTGTGCCCAGACATCTTAAGCACATGCTCACTGACGGAGCTGCCCTCTTCCATCTTGCAGTTAAAGAACTTTTCAGAAGCCTCATAGCTTTCAATTGCCGCATGAGTCTCAAAAATTAATTTGAGATCCTCAACAATATCATATGGGTCTGAATCCTCAAACCTTTTCTGAAGCTCCGATTCCAAACCATACAAGATAGCACACTGAACTATGGAGTACTGATTCTTCCGAGCGAGGTAAACATTCTTTACTTCATCGGGAGCATCATCTGCAGGTGGGTCACCCAGCGGTGCATCCAGCACATAGGTCAAATTACCAGTTGTGAGGACAATCCTCAAATTGCGGAACCAATCCGCGAAGTTGCTTCCATTGTTTTTCAACTTTTCTTTCTCTAGGAACGCATTAAAATTGATTGTAGGGGCTGCCATTGATCTACAACATATTTGCAATAGTTTAAATAAAGTTTATGACAAATTGAGTTCAAATTAATTAATGTAATTAAACTAGGTGAACTCCCACTCAAAACAACATCCCTCCCATTGTTTTAGTGATCACACGAACCAAATCCACCATATCAACACCGATCATCACGAGAGTTGACATAGTTTCAATGGCGAACAATCGACATGTTCATCATATCTACTATATGATTCATGCTTTACCTTTCGGTGATCCGTGTTCCGAGACCATGTTTGTACATGCTAGGCTCGTCAAGATCAAACCTTAGTTTCCGCATGAGAAAATCTGGCTTGCTCACGTTGTATACACTTGCAGAATCTAACACACCCGATCATCACGTGGTGCTTCAAAACAACAAGCTTTAGCAACGGTGCTAACTAAGGGTGAACACTTTATGACTTGAAATTCATGTGCATGAGGGATCATCTTATAATGCTACCGTCGTCTACTAAGCAATACAAGATGCATAAAGGATTAACATCACATGCAATTCATAATATGTGATATGATATGGCCTTTCTTCTTTGTGCTTCCGATCTCCATCTTCAAGCACGAACATGATCTCCATCATCACCGGCATCGCATCAAGGTCAATGACGCTTCACCATGGTTGTCGTCCACCGGCTTCAACTATTACAACTACTTTGAATAGACACGCGGGTCTTAACATAAATTAAAGACAACCATATGGCTCCTGCCGGTTGCCAACTTACAATAAGGAACATTGCATACATCAAATATAATCACAATCATGGCCATATCACATCACTGCACACCCCTGCAAAACAAAGTTAGACGCCTCTACTTTCTTTGCATATTTTACGTGGTTTGGGGCTTTCAATAAGTGTCGTTCTAACTTACGAACAAGAACCACAACATTGATACTAGCATTGTTGATCACCCGTTGTAAATTGGATCTTAACTATGCTAGGAGAAACAGGCACCCGCAAAGCCACTTATGCAATACAAGTTGCATGTCAATCGTGGAGCAAGTCTCATGAACGATGTCATGTAAGGTTAGCCCGGGCCGCTTCATCCCAACATACCGCAAGATGCAAAGTACACAAGAAGCAATCGACAATAAAAGCATCAACGCCCACAATGACCATTGTGTTCTACTCGTGCAACAGATCTACATATAGACACGGCTCTGATACCACTGTAGGGGTTCGTAGCTGTAGGGGTTCGTAGCATGGAAAACAAAAAATTTCTATCGCATACAAACAAACAAGCCAAGATCTATCTACTAGATTGTAGCAACGAGTCGATGGAATAACTTACCCTCGAAGATTCCAAAGCGGTTAACGAGAGCAGATTCTCGTGGGTGATGTAGTCGTACACTTCCGATCTCAAGATCGCGTAGACGATCCTTCCGGCTCTGCGTTCCGGCAGCGCTCCCGCAGTCGGTCACACGTTCGGTACTCGACGAAGACCTTCCTCTCCCTTGTTCCAGCAGGCAGCGGAGGTTGTAGCACTCTCCTCGCGATTCCGGCAGCACAACGGCGTGGTACCGGAAGTAGAGGGGAGATCCCGCAGGGCTTCGCCTTAAGCCGGAGCGAGTATGGTGGATTATGAGAGAGGGCTATTAGTGGTCTAGAGATTTAGACACACCAATTAGAAGGCTCTAAACCGCAGGCTAAAGCAATTAGAAGCTCTAAACCAAAACGGCTCTAAACCGGAGATTTAGAGGATAGGAACTTGTGTGTCTAGAGGAGGAGGCCCTGCCCCTCCTTTTATAGGTGGGAGGGGCGGCCAAGGGGAGGGGAGTCCCTCCCCAAGTCGGCCTTGGTTGGCGCGCCGGCTTGGAGGGACTCCTCCCCCAAGTCGGTTCCAACCACCTCTTGCTTGTTTCCCACAGTTTCCTGTTTTAGCCGTTTGACTTTCAAACTGGCCGTTTGACTTTTCTGTTTGGGATTCAATTTAATCCTTTATTTGGAACAGCAAGAACACTTAGTACATGATGCAATCATTCCAATATGTAATGACACATTCATGTACCCTTCCCCCCCGGAGTGCCGGACAATCCGGAACCTTCTAGAACATTCCCGATGAAAACACCAGAATCATTCCCGAACTCCGAAACGGGACTTTCCTTATATGAATCTTATTCTCCGGACCATTCCGGATCACCTCGTGATATCCTGGATCCCATCCGAGACTCCGAACAACATTCGGTATCTTTCTCATAATACAATAACTACTCAAACAACGTTGAATCCTTAAGTGTGTCTCCCTACGGTTCGTGAATTATGCGGACATGATCGAGACACTTCTCCGAACAATAACCAATAGAGGAATCTGGAAATTCATATGGCTCCCACATACTTCTACGATTACTTTGCGATCGAATGAACCACTTACATACGATACCAATTTCCCTTTGTCTCACGATAGTTTACTTATCCGAGGTTTTGATCGTCGGTATCTTTGCATACCTAGTTCAACCTCGTTACTGATAAGTACTCTTTTCTCGTTCCCGTGATATGTGATCCCTTGTGAGCCAGTCACATGCTTGCAAGCTAATTGGATGACATTCCACCGAGAGGGCCCAGAGTATATCTATCCGTCATATGGATGGACAAATCCCACTCTTGATCCATGTGTTTCAACCAATACTTTCCGAACACTCAATGCCACCTTTATAGCCACCCAGTTACGGTGTGGTGTTTGATGTCATCAAAGCATCCATCCGGCAAAGGTGATATGCATGATCTCATGGTCGAAGGAATTAGGTTACTATGTATCAGAAAGCATATAGCAATTGAACTATTGAAATGACTTGATCTTTATGCTACGCTTATCTATAGGAGTATGTCCACCATATCATTCTCCTAACGATATGATCCTGTTGTTAATAACATCTCTATGTTCATGATCAGGAAACCATGTTCATATATTAACCAACAAGCTAGTTTAACAAGAGGCTTTACTAGGGACTCTTATTTTAGTTTACAAATCACACAAGTATTAATGTTTCCGGTTAATACAATTTTAGCATGGTATGTAAACATTTATCATAAATGTGAAGATATGATAATAACCACTTTATTATTGCCTCTTGGGCATATCTCCAACAGTCTCCCACTTGCACTAGAGTCAATAATCTAGTTTCAAACCTTTGTGTATTCAACACCTCTGGCTTTCCGGTGTTGTATGTACACGATCGCTAGTGGTCAACTAATCTCCGGATCTGACACTTCCAGGTCCGTGTGTAATTGCATGTCTTTGCGTCTCTACGCATCACTCATTCTCTAATGAGATGGCTTCGTACAAATTTGGTCCTTTGGTGTGACCTTTAGTTCTTTGGGGTTAAAAACATGTTGATAATATTGTCGTACAATATATCTTCATAGTATTATCCCACTGTGAACTACACCTAGTTTGATAACAAACTACTTGACACAAATGCCCTCTTTTGCTGCTAAAATAGCAGTCATACACTTAGCCTTTTGTTGTAGTATCTGTCACAATGTCTTAACTTTGGAACTCATCCAAATCCATTATGGAACTTTCTTTCCATTATATTGTGCCACCCTTAGTTTAGATTGAGATAAACTTAATTTGTACTTTGTGACAAAACTAGTATCAATGTAGTACTTTTACAATGAACTAATCATCTATTTGTCACTTCTACAAATAATATACTCTTAGTTCTTACAAAAGATCATAAGAATATCCTTACTATTGTCCAATGATCATCTTACGAATCATTCTGGTATATGCTCACAACATTTAGAGCATAGGACATATCTGGATTTGTACATATCACAATTTGATTGATATAAATACTCTCTGTGATTTCATACATCAAGTATCAATCTATACTTGATTATTTGTTTCACTTTACCAAATGTCAATACACTTGAATATATCATCAACATTGAACTCATTCAATCCTTTCTGTGCGACAAGAACCTCTCTTGTAGTTTCTATATTGAACTCATTCAATATCTTGTCTATGTACTTCTGACACAACCATATTAGCGTCTATTGATGCCAAATATTTGGGTTTTGCCTAAGTCTTTCATCGGGATGAAATTCTTAATATGTGTTAATAAAAGATACATTATTTCCAATCAACAATATGTCTTCCACATAATGTATTAGAAACATGTCTTAGCGCTCCCACTTAATTTCTTGCAAATGCAAGCATCTTCATCGTCTCTAATGAACTTTTAAACTCCTTTAACAGTTTCATCACAGTGAAGATTCCAACTCCGCGATGCTCACTTTAACCATTGAAGCTTGCATATGCTTTTAGCATCCTTTGAATTAACAAAACCCTATGGACCGTGTTATGCACATGTCCTAGGTAACGATTCTATTAGAAGAACTTGTTTTGTTTATTCAACTACCATATAACAAATTATATGTAGTGGTTACTACATTAATCCGTCTAGACTAAATATCACTATGAAAGATCAAATCTTGTCATAGTCAACCTTTGAACATTTTGTGAACTCTTTCCCAACATGTCGACTATTTCATAGATGTAAAACATCCATGTCTATTTCTTTTATAGATCCAAATACGACTGTAAGGTCTTGTACCTTTTCAGAGGGTCTTTCAAGTTCAAAGCTTGATCTCTCTCGCATATGAAACTATCACGGATTTTATGGCTTCAAGCCATTTGACGGAGTCAGGGCCCATCATCGCTTCTTTGCATGTAGTCGGTTCATTATTCTCAAATAATGATTCAACCCTCAAATCTTGGTATTTGATTGTTTACCCGACCTACTTGTTTCAATAGGAACTTAGATCTCCGTGACCACAACCTTTGAGGCACGTGAGCCATGAGCATTGTTGCTGCCTCCGGAACACTTTTCGGCGCTGCGCAACTTTGCACATATAGCTAAGGTTCTTTTAACCTTATCAAAGTTCTATTGTCCTCCCACTTTACTTTTCACAAAAAATTCCTTCTAAAAGAAACTTGACGTTCTAAGTGACAAACACTTTTGTCTCCGGTGTTATGGAGGAATACTTAACAAAGACAGGTCCATCCGACTTTGGTTGCAAACATCTTTCTTATGCATAGCATACCAATGTTTAAGAAAGGACAACTTGGGTTTTATCCCAAACCATAACATATGGTGTCATTTCAACGGATTATGATGGAGCTCTTTTCAGTGGAAAAACGGTAATCTCTAAAGCTTTTAATCTTTAAAATACAATGGCAGTTTTATGAATTATACCTTCGATCTTACCATGTCAAACAAGGTTTAATTACATATCTCGAACGCTCCATACCCTTATGGTGTTTCGGGAAAATGCAAATCCACGGAACGATTCCTTAAATCTTAGGTATTATGCTAAACTTGTAACTCAAATATCTTCCTTTATGATCTTATCATAAACTATTCATATTCTTGTTACAATGATTTTGCACTTCATTTTGAAAGTCTTTGAACTTTTCAAGTGTTTCATACTTTATCCTTATTAAGTAAATATTCATATATTCACTCAAATTTTCGGAGAAAGCATATGAAGTTGAAATCCATCGCTCTTGACTACACATAATGGATTTCGTACAACAATATGTACAAGTTCCAATAAGCTAGTCATTCGTTCCCTTTTTGGCCTATGAACGAAGTTTTAATTATCTCTAGGAAAGTTTCACAAGCGTTATTTGATCAAAATCAAAAGACTCCAAAATTCCATCCACATGGAGTTTCTTCATGTTTTCTTTCCAATATAATTTAAACGGCGATGTCACTTCCTAAGTGATCTTTTAATCAATTTGTCTTTCGACATTTTTAGCACTAGTTTTATGGATGTGATTTCTCCAACGAGATTTGTGAATCATCCATCTTTTATGAATTACGGAAATTATTTGAACAACCCTTTTGTTCTCATAATACCTGATAAAACAAATCTTGAAGGCAAGCTTTGATGTTTAACGAGCAACACAATAACCCTTTATTTGTTCTCGATGAACATCATTACATATTCTTTTGCTAGTTATTTAGGCCATTGTAGTTCATGAATTGTGTTGTTTCGTATGACGATTCACACCAACAAATTCAGTATCAAATACTTGAGAACCACATTGTTTAATAAGCAAAGAATATAGCCATAACATGTATATCATCTATATACTTAAGCTGAACAATTCTAGTCTTTTCCTTTCTGCCATATACTTATGAGATTTTCTTTCAATATTTCCTTTTCTGTTTGAAAGAATCTATCAACAGCAATAGTGGAGTCATACATATGACATATAGTCCAAAGCGTGTATAGTTAAATACCAATGTCTTTGGACTTGCACTTTGAAGTAGATCACCATTATCAAATGTTTGGTGTTCTTTCAAATTCCTTTCTTTAGTAATCTCTTGGTGTAGTAAACATTTTACCTACATCAAATATTCACCTTATCATGGAATCGTCCATGATCAAGCTACTTTTAGCTTATAACGATGAATTATGAGTATAATGTTGCTTTCCAAATCCTTTTGGACGATTAGGACAACTAGTGTCTCCAACATTTTGCAAATTCTCATCAAATATGAGAACATGACTTTAGACATATTATACTCTATCATGTTGCAACCAAAACTTCGTTTCAGATATCACAATATCTTCCACACATCATGGTTTCTGAAACAACTCTTTCAGATCCTAGATAACCTTGATATTAAGACAATCCTTTGAATATCAAGAATCATGGATACAAACATGATACTAACACTTGGAATTGTTACTCTTGATTTAATACTAATTATTAAACTTCATGGAGTAACCGGAACTTACTGAAAGTTTGCAATAGGACTTTTAAACTTTAGATTAACACTTAAAAACAATACGATACCAGTTCGTAAAGTAACTAACCAGAATTCTATAGTTCTATCATCTCAATTATAACTAAGCGCAAGGTGGTAAACGGATGCCAATGACTACAACAACTATGCAAATTCACTTTGATTTAGTTTATGATAAATTGAGTTCTAATTAATAATTAAATTAATCTAGGTGAACTCCCACTCAAAACAATATCCCTCACATTGTTTTAGTGATCACACGAACCAAATCCACCACATCAAAACCGATCATCACGAGAGTTGATGCAACTTCAATGGCGAACAATCAACATGTTCATCATATCTACTATATGACTCATGCTTTACCTTTCGGTGATCCGTGTTCCGAGACCATGTCTGTACATGCTAGGCTCGTCAAGATCAACCTTAGCTTCCGCATAAGCAAATCTAGCTTGCTTACGTTGTATACACTTGCAGAATCTAACACACCCGATCTTCACGTGGTGCTTCGAAACAACAAGATTTAGCAACGGTGCTAACTAAGGGTGAACACATTATGACTTGAAATTCATGTGCATGAGGGATCATCTTATAATGCTACCGTCGTCTACTAAGCAATACAAGACGCATAAAGGATTAACATCACATGCAATTCAATAATATGTGATATGATATGGCCTTTCTTCTTTGGGCTTCCGATCTCCATCTTCTAGCACGAACATGATCTCCATCATCACCGGCATTGCATCAAGGTCAATGATGCTTCTCCATGGTTGTCGTCCACCGGCTTCAACTATTACAACTACTTTGAATAGACACGCGGGTCTTAACAGAAATTAAAGACAACCATATGGCTCCTGCCGGTTGCCGACTTACAATAAGGAACATTGCATACATCATATATAATCACAATCATGGCCATATCACATCACTGCACACCCCTGCAAAACAAAGTTAGACACCTCTACTTTCTTTGCATATTTTACGTGGTTTGGGGCTTTCAATAAGTGTCGTTCTAACTTACGAACAAGAACCACAACATTGATACTAGTATTGTTAATCACCCGTTGTAAATTGGATCTTAACTATGCTAGGAGAAACAGGCACCCGCAAAGCCACTTATGCAATACAAGTTGCATGTCAAGCGTGGAGCAAGTCTCATGAACGATGTCATGTAAGGTTAGCCCGGGCCGCTTCATCCCAACATACCGCAAGATACAAAGTACACAAGAAGCAATCGACAATAAAAGCATCAACGCCCACAATGACCATTGTGTTCTACTCGTGCAACAGATCTACATATAGACACGGCTCTGATACCACTGTAGGGGTTCGTAGCATGGAAAACAAAAAATTTCTATCGCATACAAACAAACAAGCCAAGATCTATCTACTAGATTGTAGCAACGAGTCGATGGAATAACTTACCCTCGAAGATTCCAAAGCGGTTAACGAGAGCAGATTCTCGTGGGTGATGTAGTCGTACACTTCCGATCTCAAGATCGCGTAGACGATCCTTCCGGCGCTGCGTTCCGACAGCGCTCCCGCAGTCGGTCACACGTTCGGTACTCGACGAAGACCTTCCTCTCCCTTGTTCCAGCAGGCAGCGGAGGTTGTAGCACTCTCCTCGCGATTCCGGCAGCACAACGGCGTGGTACCGGAAGTAGAGGGGAGATCCCGCAGGGCTTCGCCTTAAGCCGGAGCGAGTATGGTGGATTATGAGAGAGGGCTATTAGTGGTCTAGAGATTTAGACACACCAATTAGAAGGCTCTAAACCGCAGGCTAAAGCAATTAGAAGCTCTAAACCAAAACGGCTCTAAACCGGAGATTTAGAGGATAGGAACTTGTGTGTCTAGAGGAGGAGGCCCTGCCCCTCCTTTTATAGGTGGGAGGGGCGGCCAAGGGGAGGGGAGTCCCTCCCCAAGTCGGCCTTGGTTGGCGCGCCGGCTTGGAGGGACTCCTCCCCCAAGTCGGTTCCAACCACCTCTTGCTTGTTTCCCACAGTTTCCTGTTTTAGCCGTTTGACTTTCAAACTGGCCGTTTGACTTTTCTGTTTGGGATTCAATTTAATCCTTTATTTGGAACAGCAAGAACACTTAGTACATGATGCAATCATTCCAATATGTAATGACACATTCATGTACCCTTCCCCCCGGAGTGCCGGACAATCCGGAACCTTCTAGAACATTCCCGATGAAAACACCGGAATCATTCCCGAACTCCGAAACGGGACTTTCCTTATATGAATCTTATTCTCCGGACCATTCCGGATCACCTCGTGATATCCTGGATCCCATCCGAGACTCCGAACAACATTCGGTCTCTTTCTCATAATAAAATAACTACTCAAACAACGTCGAATCCTTAAGTGTGTCTCCCTACGGTTCGTGAATTATGCGGACATGATCGAGACACTTCTCCGAACAATAACCAATAGAGGAATCTGGAAATTCATATGGCTCCCACATACTTCTACGATTACTTTGCGATCGAATGAACCACTTACATACGATACCAATTTCCCTTTGTCTCACGATAGTTTACTTATCCGAGGTTTTGATCGTCGGTATCTCTGCATACCTAGTTCAACCTCGTTACTGATAAGTACTCTTTTCTCGTTCCCGTGATATGTGATCCCTTGTGAGCCAGTCACATGCTTGCAAGCTAATTGGATGACATTCCACCGAGAGGGCCCAGAGTATATCTATCTGTCATATGGATGGACAAATCCCACTCTTGATCCATGTGTTTCAACCAATACTTTCCGAACACTCAATGCCACCTTTATAGCCACCCAGTTACGGTGTGGTGTTTGATGTCATCAAAGCATCCATCCGGCAAAGGTGATATGCATGATCACATGGTCGAAGGAATTAGGTTACTATGTATTAGAAAGCATATAGCAATTGAACTATTGAAATGACTTGATCTTTATGCTACGCTTATCTATAGGAGTATGTCCACCATATCATTCTCCTAACGATATGATCCTGTTGTTAATAACATCTCTATGTTCATGATCAGGAAACCATGATCATATATTAACCAACAAGCTAGTTTAACAAGAGGCTTTACTAGGGACTCTTATTTTAGTTTACAAATCACACAAGTATTAATGTTTCCGGTTAATACAATTTTAGCATGGTATGTAAACATTTATCATAAATGTGAAGATATGATAATAACCACTTTATTATTGCCTCTTGGGCATATCTCCAACAGTAGCATGGAAAACAAAAAATTTCTATCGCATACAAACAAACAAGCCAAGATCTATCTACTAGATTGTAGCAACGAGTCGATGGAATAACTTACCCTCGAAGATTCCAAAGTGTTTAACGAGAGCGGATTCTCGTGGGTGATGTAGTCGTACTCTTCCCGATCTCAAGATCGTGTAGACGATCCTTCCGGCGCTGCGTTCCGGTAGCGCTCCCGCAGTCGGTCACACGTTCGGTACTCGACGAAGACCTTCCTCTCCCTTGTTCCAGCAGGCAGCGGAGGTTGTAGCACTCTCCTCGCGATTCCGGCAGCACAACGGCGTGGTACCGGAAGTAGAGGGGAGATCCCGCAGGGCTTCGCCTTAAGCCGGAGCGAGTATGGTGGATTATGAGAGAGGGCTATTAGTGGTCTAGAGATTTAGACACACCAATTAGAAGGCTCTAAACCGCAGGCTAAAGCAATTAGAAGCTCTAAACCAAAACGGCTCTAAACCGGAGATTTAGAGGATAGGAACTTGTGTGTCTAGAGGAGGAGGCCCTGCCCCTCCTTTTATAGGTGGGAGGGGCGGCCAAGGGGAGGGGAGTCCCTCCCCAAGTCGGCCTTGGTTGGCGCGCCGGCTTGGAGGGACTCCTCCCCCAAGTCGGTTCCAACCACCTCTTGCTTGTTTCCCACAGTTTCCTGTTTTAGCCGTTTGACTTTCAAACTGGCCGTTTGACTTTTCTGTTTGGGATTCAATTTAATCCTTTATTTGGAACAGCAAGAACACTTAGTACATGATGCAATCATTCCAATATGTAATGACACATTCATGTACCCTTCCCCCCGGAGTGCCGGACAATCCGGAACCTTCTAGAACATTCCCGATGAAAACACCGGAATCATTCCCGAACTCCGAAACGGGACTTTCCTTATATGAATCTTATTCTCCGGACCATTCCGGATCACCTCGTGATATCCTGGATCCCATCCGAGACTCCGAACAACATTCGGTCTCTTTCTCATAATAAAATAACTACTCAAACAACGTCGAATCCTTAAGTGTGTCTCCCTACGGTTCGTGAATTATGCGGACATGATCGAGACACTTCTCCGAACAATAACCAATAGAGGAATCTGGAAATTCATATGGCTCCCACATACTTCTACGATTACTTTGCGATCGAATGAACCACTTACATACGATACCAATTTCCCTTTGTCTCACGATAGTTTACTTATCCGAGGTTTTGATCGTCGGTATCTCTGCATACCTAGTTCAACCTCGTTACTGATAAGTACTCTTTTCTCGTTCCCGTGATATGTGATCCCTTGTGAGCCAGTCACATGCTTGCAAGCTAATTGGATGACATTCCACCGAGAGGGCCCAGAGTATATCTATCTGTCATATGGATGGACAAATCCCACTCTTGATCCATGTGTTTCAACCAATACTTTCCGAACACTCAATGCCACCTTTATAGCCACCCAGTTACGGTGTGGTGTTTGATGTCATCAAAGCATCCATCCGGCAAAGGTGATATGCATGATCACATGGTCGAAGGAATTAGGTTACTATGTATTAGAAAGCATATAGCAATTGAACTATTGAAATGACTTGATCTTTATGCTACGCTTATCTATAGGAGTATGTCCACCATATCATTCTCCTAACGATATGATCCTGTTGTTAATAACATCTCTATGTTCATGATCAGGAAACCATGATCATATATTAACCAACAAGCTAGTTTAACAAGAGGCTTTACTAGGGACTCTTATTTTAGTTTACAAATCACACAAGTATTAATGTTTCCGGTTAATACAATTTTAGCATGGTATGTAAACATTTATCATAAATGTGAAGATATGATAATAACCACTTTATTATTGCCTCTTGGGCATATCTCCAACAGTAGCATGGAAAACAAAAAATTTCTATCGCATACAAACAAACAAGCCAAGATCTATCTACTAGATTGTAGCAACGAGTCGATGGAATAACTTACCCTCGAAGATTCCAAAGTGTTTAACGAGAGCGGATTCTCGTGGGTGATGTAGTCGTACTCTTCCCGATCTCAAGATCGTGTAGACGATCCTTCCGGCGCTGCGTTCCGGTAGCGCTCCCGCAGTCGGTCACACGTTCGGTACTCGACGAAGACCTTCCTCTCCCTTGTTCCAGCAGGCAGCGGAGGTTGTAGCACTCTCCTCGTGATTCTGGCAGCACAACGGCGTGGTACCGGAAGTAGAGGGGAGATCCTGCAGGGCTTCGCCTTAAGCCGGAGCGAGTATGGTGGAGTATGAGAGAGGGCTATTAGTGGTCTAGGGATTAGACACACCAATTAGAAGGCTCTAAACCGAAGGCTAGGGCAATTAGAAGCTCTAAACCAAAACGGCTCTAAACCGGAGATTAGAGGATAGGAACTTGTGTGTCTAGAGGAGGAGGCCCTGCCCCTCCTCTTATAGGTGGGAGGCGCGGCCAAGGGGAGGGGAGTCCCTCCCCAAGTCGGCCTTGGGTGGCGCGCCGGCTTGGAGAGGAGGGACTCCTCCCCCAAGTCGGTTTTGCCTCCTCTTGCTTGTTTCCCACAGTTTCCTGTTTTAGCCGTTTGACTTTCAAACTGGACATTTGACTTTTCTGTTTTAGGATTCAATTTAATCCTTTATCTGGAACAGCAAGAACACTTAGTACATGATGCAATCATTCCAATATGTAATGACACATTCATGTACCCCTCCCCCCTCCCGGAGTGCCGGACATTCCGGAACCTTCTAGAACATTCACCGGAATCATTTCCGAACTCCGAAACGGGACTTTCCTTATATGAATCTTATTCTCCGGACCATTCCGGATCACCTCATGATATTCCAGATCCCATCCGAGACTCCAAACAACATTTGGTCTCTTTCTCATAATACCATAACTACTCAAACAACGTCGAATCCTTAAGTGTGTCTCCCTACGGTTCGTGAATTATGCGGACATGATCGAGACACTTCTCCGAACAATAACCAATAGAGGAATCTGGAAATTCATACGGCTCCCACATATTTCTACGATTTCTTTGCGATCGAATGAACCACTTACATACGATACCAATTTCCCTTTGTCTCACGATATGTTACTTATCCGAGGTTATGATCGTCGGTATCTCTGCATACCTAGTTCAACCTCGTTACTGATAAGTACTCTTTTCTCGTTCCCGTGATATGTGATCCCTTGTGAGCCAGTCACATGCTTGCAAGCTAATTGGATGACATTCCACCGAGAGAGCCCAGAGTATATCTATCCGTCATATGGATGGATAAATCCCACTCTTGATCCATGTGTCTCAACCAATACTTTCCGAACACTCAATGCCACCTTTATAGCCACCCAGTTACGGTGTGGTGTTTGATGTCATCAAAGCATCCATCCGGTAAAGGTGATATGCATGATCTCATGGTCGAAGGAATTAGGTTACTATGTATCAGAAAGCATATAGCAATTGAACTATTGAAATGACTTGATCTTTATGCTACGCTTATCTATAGGAGTATGTCCACCATATCATTCTCCTAATGATATGATCTTGTTGTTGATAACATATCAATGTTCATGATAGGGAAACCACAATCATTTATCAACCAACAAGCTAGTGAAGTATAGAGGCTATACTAGGGACTTCAAATTAAGTTTACAAATCACACAAGTATTAATGTTTCCTTGTTAATACTATTATAGCATGAATGTAAACATTTATCATAAACACAAAGATATAATAATAAATACATTTATTATTGCCTCTAGGGCATATCTCCAACACCTTGGACCTTGCTGTTGATCCAAATGATACAGTTTTGGCTCCTCAGGGGCTTGATCTTGCTGCCATGAAGGTGCACCACTTTATCACTACTGGCTCTACCCTTGAGAGTTTGGTTTATCAAATATTGTTTATTGACGGGGAAGAGAGAGAGAGATCCCTCTCCCCCAAACCACTTTGTTCGGTATTTCTCAGGGACCTTTGTCGTGCTCCAAGGAGGAGATGGATGACAAGCTGCGCATTCTTGGCTTCCATGGACACTATCAGGGGGACGCGCCCTCATACGACCCCTCTGTATACTACACAGGGGAGTCCTCGAGCTCATACCAGGACGAGGGAGCCACCTCATCGTACTACGGAGGTGCACCTACTTGGTCACCATGGAGTTGAGCCCCACTTAGGCCAAAATCCTAAGCTTGGGGGGAGGTATACCGACATCACACTCATATATATATATATCATGTTCGTCGGTTCTTTGTATATCCATTGTTTCGCTTTCTTTTTGGTTTTTGTTTCTGCTTTCTCAAAACACAAAAATACCAAAAATATTTTCGTTGTTTCTCTTGGTTTGTTTCTTTGCTTTGGTTTGCCTTAAAAGAAAAATCGAAAAAGATTTTGATCTGTTTGCTTTGCTTGGTTTGTTTTTGCTTTGTTTGTTTTTGCTTTGTTTGCTTATTTTAAAAAATCGAAAACACCAAAAATATTTGTTGTTCTTCTTTGGTTTTGTGAGTTCTTTGCAGGGTTTAGCCGTCCTCAGTGGATTTTGGTTTCATGTTATCTAAAAATTCAAGTCACACAAGTGAAGAGCAATAATGAAGATTAAGACAACTTGAGATGTGGCAAGAGGCTGGTAACGAACTCTATTTGTTTTCATTTTTGTACATATACTCATCATTGTGAGCATGCTTAGTCTGTTCATTGTAAGGAGTATGTTGCTGATGGATGCTTAGTAGTTCATGCTTGTCTACGATTAGCTCCAGCTTGCTAATAGTTTGTAGCATGTCATATGAATCTTTGCTTGCATTGTTTTATTCATATTTTGGTATGATATTGTGGTATGCTCCTCTGAATGTTTCATGTGAATCCACTTGGCACATGCTCACGCATGCATATGACTAAACAATAGTCAGTAAGCCTCGATGATTTATTTTGCCATAGAGTTCTTGTATCACTTTCGTGACATAGTTAGTTCTGTTTTGTTGCAAGCATGATTATGACAGTTATTGCTCTCTCGTTTGTCGCTCCCTCTCTATTGCTAGCCTTCACTTGCACTGAGTATGAGCTCTACTTGTGCTTCCAACTCTCCAAAACCAATATTGCCAACCGTGTCCACCATACCTACCTATTAGCATCATTTGCTATTTCAGTGCATATTCTATATGCCTCATTTTCTTCCAAATAAAATGTTTGACTGTTTTGAGAAAGTTAGTTAGTAAAGCTCTCACGAACTTGATGGCACACTTTATTTCTTACACTTAATAATCCTGAACCTTGTGACCTGTCCATGAAAGTTATATGCTGGGAGTTAGCAGAACCGTGCTGTCATGGGGAACGCTTTGAACACTTATGGATACCTATCCAGTTGATACCTTGCTCTTTTGTTTGCGGATGTCGTCAGTGTGAAATAAAAGGGGAGCTTGTGAGTTCATGGAGTATATATATATATATATATGTGTGTGTGTGTGTGTGTGTGTGTGTGTGTGTGTTATAGAAACGCCTAGGCCGCTAGCCTAAGCCATGCCTAATCATGGTGGAAACTTGCAGCATACCATAATGAGCGTCTATGAAGCATCCTCAATAAAAAGCTATGCACATAGTAAATAAAAAGATTGCTCAGATGTTCATTGTCTTCTTGCCTTGTCATTTTGATCACGGGATAGCTCCTGTATCATGTGCAAGGGGTACCCCATTGGCGGCTCTCTATGATATGCATGTATGAACAATGACAAGAACTTGCAGGTAACCAAAGTTGAGTAGCATGCGGAGCGGCCCTCGTACTCAAGGGACTTGGAATTTCTAGTTTATGGTCTATCAAGCATATAACTCAGATTGGACCTCACTTTCACCTTAACCATATAAAGATGCCTATGATAGGGGCAATGAGAGCTCAAAGCTAGTGAGTACCTTACTTTCAACATTTGGGAGCTTTTCAAACTTTTCAAAACCTTTTTCACTCCCTTGTTGAGTCACCACTTATTCTATGAGCACCTTCTTGAGAGCATAGTTTTCATTCTTGTGTTTGTTCTAAAACTTGGTTAATTATGTCATGACTTTGATGCTTGTATCTCTGATATCTTTACTTCTAGTATTCATGTGAACTTCAGAGGTGCCTTGGCATTTATATTGTGCTCTACAAACAAAGGTAAGCGAGATGCCACTCTAACATACCTTACTATGAGCATTGCAATGTTGCTTATGCTTATGTTCCATGCTACTTGTTATTATTGAGTTGGTTTCTCTTCATAGCTTGCAATGACTATTGAGTAGACTTGGTTGCATACTTCTTATTATGAATATTTTAAGTATCTACTCATGTGCTGAGAATATATACATCATATGAAGCAAATGTATTCGTGAAAGTTCTTTTATCGAACTCAGTTTTCAACTGAATTGCTTGAGGACAAGCAATAAGATAAGCTTGGGGGGAGTTGATACGTCCAAAATGTGTCTACTTTTCAGAACACTTTTGCTATTGTTTCTCCTCTAAACTTGTGTGATTTGGATACAATTAACACGGACTGACGTTGTTTTCAGCAGAATTACTTTGGTGTCTAGTTTTTGTGAGAAAATCAACTATCAGGAAAAATCCCGAAAAATATGCCAAAAATCCTATTTCACCAGAAGATCCACGGAGTCAGAGTACAAGACGGAGTGGAGGCCTGGGAGGCCACACCCCTGCCATGCGCGGGTGGACCCAGCCCGCGCCTAGGGGTGTGCGGCCACCCCAGGAACCCCCTCGGGCTCCCTCTTTGTCTATAAGTTACCCATTGACCTAAAAACCGAGGGGGGTTCGACGTTTTTCCAGAAAGAGTTCCGCTGCGCCACCACCACCAGAAGCCGCTATTCGGAACCAGAAACTCCGTTCTGGCACCCTGTAGAGACGGGAAATTTGGGGAGGAACATCGCCATCGTCATCACCAACGCCTTCCATCAACCATCAATGTTTTCCTCATCCATGAGTGAGTAATCCCCCGCTATAGGTTATGAGGATGGTAGGGATTGGATGAGTTCTATGATGTAATCGAATAAGATTGTTGGGGCATAGTGCCTAGTATCTCTATTAGTGCTATTTGATTTGGTTGCAACTTGTTGTGCTTAATGCTTGTCACTAGGATCCGAGTGCCATGATCTCAGATCTAAACTTATTATTGAATCATTATGATAGTATTGTTTGTGATCTTATCTGCAAGTTGTGTACACATATCATTGTCCGGATCCAAAGGCCCCGAAGTGACAGAAATTGGGACAACCGTATGGGATGACTGTGGTGTGAGGATCACATGTGTTCACGGAGTGTTAATGCTTTTCTCCGGTGCTCTAATAAAAGGAGCACCTTAATTGCCAGTAGTTCCCTAGAGGCCCCGCTGCCACGGGCTGGCTGGACAGAAGATGTTGTGCAAGTTCTCATTGCGAGCACGCATGATTATATATGGAGCACATGCCTATGATTGTTTAGTACTTGGATGCTTATTCTTATTTATCTGTAATGCCCTAGATTTTGAAGTTACATGTTTAGACTCGTCCATGCAACGCCCTTCCTTCCATCCCTATGCCTACCGCACTCGAATCCCACTGTTTACTGCTATTTTTATTGTTGTTGTTGCTTTGCTGTTGCTACTATAAACTATTGCTACTGATAAACTTCTGTGAGCAAGAACTATTTCCAGGTACAGCTGAATTGACAACTCAGTTGTTAAGGCTTGCAAGTATTTTTTGGCTCCCCTTGTGTTGAATTAATAAATTGGATAATACTAACCGCGAAAACTGTTTCGATCCCCTATACTTGTGGGTCATCAATAAGTTGCAGAGTGGAGGGGGTTTACCACAATACGTGACTAAGGGAATCAGTCCTCTGAAATGCAATATTAAGCATCATGTTTATCTTTTCCCACGTACCACAAATAAAAATCTTCCATGAAAGCAAGTACACATATAAAATGGACATGTACATTTATTAAATTAAATGGTCATGAAAATGTCTATGCTTCCATGCTCATAACAGAATTTATGGTTCCAATGTGAGTTCTTAAACTTCTTTCAGAAAAAACTATTCTAGAATTTTTTTGAAAATTCATGTCAAGTTTCTTTAAGTAAATATGACTTGCTAGATACAAAGACAAACATATACAACCAAATATCAGGTAGGGGGATCACATAGGCGAAAACTTCCATACGGACAACAACATGAAAATTACAAACATTATACTCATTAGTCTTCAAAATTAAGCCGCGGGATCCGTCGTTCGTGTGCCACCGTACCTCTCAGGCTCTCACTAGGGATGGACACAATACCAAAAAAAATCCAGTTCAAGAAAAAGGCTATTCCGATGTATTATTCTTCTTGTTTAGGAAATAAAAATAATTTAGATGAAAATTACAAAGGCATGCCAACTTTGAGAGAAGCAGCTCTCACAATAAGGTTCTAGTTAAAGTGCAAGGTTTTTTCAAGTTTCTTGCAAATGTCCAGAACTAAGTATTTTTCTATTTACATCTCAAAGAGTTACAAAAAATATTGAAAGTTTGTCGGCGGTACATCTCAAACTTCACAAATGTTGGCCGAGGCCAATGGTACGGGCAGCTAAACTGGGCTTAGTGAAGAATAGGCCTGACTGGGCCGCTTTGGTTATTTCCTTTATTCTCCTTCCCGGAGCCGAAGTGCAATCCGTTTCCCTTCAAAGAACGCGCACCGCTGCCTCGGCTTTCGTGCTCCCGAATCAACGATGGCCGAATCTGCTGGCGGCGAGCCCTGACTCCCCGAGGATCTCGTTCTCTGGGAGATCCTGATACGCCTTCCATCCAAGCCCCTTCTGCGGCGCCGCGCTGTCTGCCGCTCCTGGCGCCGCATCCTCACCTCCGACGCGACCTTCCTCCTCGCCCACCATCGCCGGCAGCCTGCGCACCAGCTCGTCACCATCGGGGATGCTCGGGAGTGCAGGCTAGACGCCCTCGACCACCGCGCCGGCGAGCGGCGCCCCGTCGCCCGGATGGACCAGGCCCCGTATCGCGACAACTTCCGTCCGCTGGCCGCCTGCGACGGCCTCCTCATCGTCTCCGCCTACGGGAGCCGCCACATCTGCAACCCGGCCACCCGCCAGCGCGCTTCCCTTCCGCGCCTCAGTGGCGTCTACGTGTCCGGCCTTTACCCTCACCGTCCGTCCGGGTCGTACCGAGTGCTGTGCTGGAAGGCACCCAACGACGCCGACCATGGCTCCGCCGTCTACTACGTGTACACCGTGGGATTCGACGAGCTCAGGTGCGTCGGCGAGTCCCCCGGGGAATGGGCCACCAGGGATATCTCGCCCATGTTCGAGTACTGCTACCCGCCTGTCCTGGTACAGGGCAGGTTCCACTGGCGTCCCGTGGGCGGCTCGCCTGGCAACAACATGCTGGCTTTCGACACCGTGGCCGAGTCCTTCAGGCGTGTCCGGACCCCCGTCGAGGGCCCCCACGCAGACCCCTTTGAGATGAAGGGTAAGCTCGGATTGTACAGCTACAATATTAATGGCGGGACGGCTGATCTCTGGGTGCTGGAGGACTACGATGCCAACTTCTGGTCGTTCAAGTATAGCATCAAGTTGGAGAGGCCGATCATTTTCCCGGTGCCGGATGGATGAACAAGGAGATGTGTTTATAGTTTCACACCAGTGCCTGGAGCACTTGTCGGGTGGCAGCAGCGTGGCGACACGAAATGAATGGAACATTCTTCACAACCTTATGAGGCATAGGTTAAAAGAAAGCCTTGTCCGGCATGACTTCTTCCCAGCAGAAGGTAATGGTGGTGCGGATGAAACTATGTTGTTCCGTAGGTTGTCAACTGCCGTGGTGCTTCCTTAGGATAATTCTAAGCAAGATTGAGGGAAATCTAGTTCTCCATGCCGCACGAAGTTTATTGCATTATTATAACAAGAGTGGTGGTTCTAGGCTCTTAGTTGATGGTTCTTATGTTTGGTCATGTCCCTCAAGTTTTAGTTCAGGTGCATTATTTTCCCGTAAGAAATATGATTGGTGGTTGTAGGCTCTTAGTTGATGGTTCTTATTTTTGGTATGTCCCAGATCTACATTTGGTGTCCCTCAGGTTTCATTTCAGGTGCATTATTTTGCTATATGATATATGATGGGCATGTGGAATTGTTTTTATTTCGCGTGTGGAATTGTCTTGCATGTATCTACGTATTAAAACATGTCTAGATACATGCGAATCTAAATAAATACAAGTCACTTATTATGTGTAGTTATATACGAATATAGTCAATCCAAGTCACTTTTTTACGGAGGAAGTATTATGCTTGTTCTCTAGAGCATTTTTATCTTGTTATATTATAATGTTTACCCTTCCGCTCACTCTTTGTAGTTAGTCCTTATTTTCATCATGTTACTGTTTATCACGTATAACTCAATTTTTTTAAATATCATCAGATTGTTGTATGAGAAATTACTGATCTATTGGGAATTCTATGACCTGTATAAAAACAGCATGATAGAACAATAGAATGTTGAATGCCCATAACTTCATCTCACTTTAAGCCTACTAACGAGGAGCATTCCATGTCGACTGATCATAGAAAATGACGATAAACCTTTTTGAGAACTATAAACCTTTTTTTCATTGAACATTGTTGTCTAGATGGATAGTAGACTGTATGTGCCCCAAGAAGATCTTGACATATGTATTAGGATTATAAATTATTTTTCAATAGTCCATGCAAACTAAAAAAAATTGAGTCTAAATATTTTTCTGATATAAACATTAGTGGTGAGGTGGGTCATGCAGATTGTTATGAGTGGGAACACGACCATAAACATTACTGGTGAGGTGGGTCCCTACTTTAAACCCTCGTGTGGGGTTAGACAAGGGGGACCGATCTCTCTAATTTTGTTTAATGCCGCGATGGATGCCCTTGCGAAAATCTTGGAGAAGGCCAAGATTTCTGGCCATATTTCGGATGTGGTGGGGCACCTTATCCCTGGAGGTGGTGTAACCCACCTCCAATATGTGGATGACGCCATGATTATGGTGGAGGGGTCGGATCAGGATATCATCAGCCCGAAATTCCTTATCATCTGCTTTGAGGCCATGCCGGGCCTCAAGATCAACTTCGACAAGAGCAAAGTGATGGTGCTTGGTTATTCATTGGAAGAGCAGCATAGGATTGCTAATAACTTGAATTGCCGACTGGAAACCTTCCCTCTGAATTACCTAGGGATGCCAGTCAGGGACACCAGGATCTTGACCAAGGACTAGCCCCTTATGGGTCGGGTTAAGGCGAACCCGAGCCCTGGTAAGGCAGGTTCACCTCCAAAGGCCGCAAGACCATCCTCTGTAGGGTTTGCAGCATAGAAAACAAAAAAATTCCTACGATGGGAACAACTATGTACCAAGATCTATCTACTAGATACAATCAACGGGCGGATGTACATCCGTAGAGAACATACCCTTGAAGACCGACAAAGCTTAACGAGGTTGAACTCATGGTTGATGTAGACGATCTCTTGCCGATCTCAAGATTGAGAGGAAGTCCTAGCACCGGAAATCAGTGGCGCATCCGTGATCGCACACACGTCCGAGGCACCGAGCAACCTCCGCCTCCTTGCTCCAGCGATGCAGCGGAAGCACAACTCTTTCTTGCCGAATAGCCACCGAGAACATGTATCTCGCTAGTCCAAGACCATGTGGGATAAATACTAGAGGGGGAGAGAGATCCTTCACGAGGAGGTGTGAGTGAGAAGTGAGGAGGGGGGCTCCTTTTATAGGAGGAGGGGGCACCCAAGGGGGTGGCCGCCGGCCATGGGGGCTGCCCCCTCCCCTCCTTCATTCATGTGGGTCGACACTCCACTCACAAAAACCCCTTCAATTTTCTCCACTCAAAATCCCACTCAAATTCCCATTAAATTTCCACCAAATTTAATGCAAACTCTCATTAAATAAAATTCCTTTTATTTATGCAGATTTTTGTCAATTACTTTAATGACAAACATTCACATATAACCCATTGCTAGTATTTCATTTCACATGCAAAAACACTTTCTGCAATTTCACCCGAAAACCCATTTCGGTATTTAGTGAAATAAATTCATGCGCTTGTTATTCTTTCTGGCATGAAACATTTGCTCCAAATGGTGTTGGTGTATCTTAAGTGTGTCACCCTACGGTTCGCGAATAATACGGACATGATCGAGACCCCTCTCGGATCAATAATTAGAAGCGGGACCTCGAGATCCATACTGACTCCCACACATTCAATGATGACTTTCTTGTGATCGCGAGAACCTTTTACGCTAGTATATTAATCCCTTTGTTTCGCGATATATTACATGTCTGAGATTCGATCATCGGTATCTCCATACCTAGTTTTCTCTCGTTACTAACATGCATTATTTTCTCGTTCCCGTGATATAACATTCTAGTGATCAAATCACTTGCTTGCAAGCTAATCAATGTGATATCACCGAGAGGGCCCAGAGTATATCTATCCATCATCGGGATGAACAAATTCCACTCTCGATCCATGGGCCTCAATATAACACTTTAGTAGTACTGAACCCATCTTTATAATCACCCTGTTATGGTATGACGTTTGATGTTATCAAGATACTCTTCCAGTGTTAGTGATTGACATGATCTCATGGTCTAAGGATTAGGATCACTTCGTATGATGTTATAGCAATATAAACTCAATGACTTTGATCGTAATGCTATACTTCAGATGAATGTTCATCACACCATTATACTAATGTTGTGACCACGTTATTAACAACATCCAATGTCCATGATCAGGAAACCTTGATCATCTTGTTAATCAACAAGCTAGTTTATGAGAGAGGGGCATAACTAGGATCTTTTTGTTTGTTTATTAAACACACATGTATTAACGTTTCTGTATTAATACAATTATAGCATGCAAAATAAACATCCATCATATACTTGGAACATACATAATAACCACTTTATTATTGCCTCTCAGGACATATTCCCTTCAGTCTCCCACTTGCACTAGAGATAATAATCTAGTTACATAGTGATAAATCTAACACCCATGGAGTTTAGGTGTTGATCATGTTTTGCTCTAGGGAGAGTTTTAGTCAACGGATCTGCTACATTGAGATCCGTGTGTACTTTACAAATCTTTATATCTCTATCCTTGACATGCTCGCGGATGGAGTGAAACCGACGCTTAATATGCTTGGAATTCTTGTGAGACCTTGGTTCTTTGGCATTGGCAATGGCACCACTGTTGTCACAATTAATCACCATTGGGTCCAACGCGCTCGCAACCACACCTTGTTTGGATATGAACTCCTTCATCCAAACTGCTTCCTGAGCCGCTTCCGAAGCAGCAACATATTCGGCCTCCGTTGTTGATCCCACCACCACAGGTTGTTTGGAACTCCTCCAACTAACCTCTCCACCATTCATGAGAAATACGTATCCGGATTGAGACTTAGATTCATCCGGATCGGTGTCAAAGCTAGCGTCGACATAAAACTTAGCGACGAGCTCTTCTTCACCTCCGTACACAAAAAACATATCCTTAGTTCTTCGGAAGTACTTAAGGATATTCTTGACCGCTATCTAGTGTTCCGAACCTAGATCCGATTGGTACCTACTAGTCAAACTAATAGCATGTGCCACATCCGGTCTTGTACATAGCATGGCGTACATTATAGAGCCTATGGCTGAAGCATATGGGACTTTGTCCATTATCTCTCTTTCTTCCGTAGTAGCCGGACTTTGAGTCTTACTCAATGTCTTGCCTTGCAACATAGGTAAGAACCCCTTCTTACTTCCATCTATTTTAAACTTATTTAAAATCTTATCAAGGTATGTACTTTGCGATAGCCCTATTAGGCGCCTAGATCTATCTCTATAGATCTTTATGCCTAATATGTATGACGCTTCACCTAGGTCCTTCATTGAAAATTTGCTGTTTACATAACTTTTAACACTGTTTAAAAGATCTATATCATTTCCGATCAATAATATGTCATCCACATATAATATCAGAAATTCCACATTGCTCCCACTCACTTTCTTGTAAATACAAACCTCTCCATAAGTTTGGACAAATCCAAACTCTTTGATCACCTCATCAAAGCGGAGATTCCAACTCCGAGATGCTTGCTTCAGTCCATAGATGGATCGTTGAAGCTTGCATACCTTGTTAGCATCCTTAGGATCGACAAAACCCTTTGGTTATATCATATACAACTCTTCTTCAATATTTCCATTGAGGAACGCTGTTTTGACATCCATCTGCCATATCTCATAGTTGAAATATTCAGCAATTGCTAACATAATCCTAACTTATTTTAGCATCACTACAAGAGAGAATGTTTCATCATAGTTAACTCCTTGAATTTGTTGAAACCCGTTTGCGACAAGTCGAGCTTTATAGATGGTTACATTACCATCAGCATTAGTTTTCCTTTTGAAAATCCATTTATTCTCCACGGCCTTTCGGTCGTGAGATAAGTCCACCAAGTTCCAAACTTGGTTTTCGTACATGGATTCCATCTTGTATTTCATGGCTTCTAACCATTTGTTGGAATCCGGGCTCATCATCGCTTCTTCATACGTCGTAGGGTCATCAATTTCATCAACCATGAAATTCATGACAGGGTTTTCATACAGCTCGGGAGCTGCACGCGACCTGCTAGACCTGCGAGGTTCGGCAATATTCTCTTTTGGAGCTTCATGATCATTATCATTAGTTCCCTCTTCATTTGGTGAAGCCAACTCCGGAACGACTTCCAGCGCCACGCTACTCGCCATACTATGAAGAGAAGGTTCAACAACCTCTTCGAGTTCTACCTTCCGACTACTCGCGCCTTTCGTGAGAAACTCTTTCTCCAGAAAGGATTCATTCTTGGCAACAAAAACCTTACCCTCGGATCTTTGATAGAAGGAATACCCAATAGTTTCCTTAGGGTATCCTATGAAGACACATTTTTCTGCTTTGGGTTCGAGTTTATCCGATTGAAGTTTCTTCACATAAACATCGCATCCCCAAACTTTAAGAAATGACAGCTTAGGTTTGTTTTCAAACCACAATTCATACAATGTCTTTTCAACGGATTTAGATGGTGCCCGATTTAAAGTGAATGCAGCAGTTTCTAGTGCATAACCCCAAAATGATAGTGGAAAGTCCGTCATAGACATCATAGATCGGACCATATCCAATAAAGTACGATTACGACGTTCTGACACACAATTTAACTGTGGTGTTTAGGCAGGTGTGAGTTTTGAAACAATTCCACACTCTTTCATATGAGTGCTAAACTCGTAACTTAGATACTCTCCTCCACGGTCGGACCGTAGAAATTTGATCTTTCTATTATGATGATTTTCCACTTCACTCTGAAATTCCTTGTAACATCCCTAAAATCATGTTTTCAAAGATTGCATATCATCCATGCATGCATAATCATTTAGGGATCAACTTCAAAGTCATTTCAAAGAAAACAGAAGCATTGAGTGCTTATTATTTTATGTAGACAAGCATTGATCCAATGCTACTATCTAGTGAGAGAGTATTTGTTTCAAACCAAGATTTGTTTGTTCATAAGTTGGTTTGGTTGAGTTCCAAAGCTTGGACAAAATTTCCAAAAACAAAATATGGTTTTAAAACCATTTTCATATCTTTATCAAATCTTGTGCTAAGGCACTGTTTATTTTAAAATTTCAAAGGAACCAAGCAAGTCTACTGAGACAGCATGGTTTTATACTAAAAAATATGCAGGTTTCACTTTATAAAAATCAAGAAAGATTTGGAATTCAAACACATTTGAATTTATTTGAAAAGGTTTCCTGAAAAATTGAATTAGAAAAAGAAAAAGGTTAAGAAAACAAAACTGGGCCAGGCGCTACGCATTCGGCCCAGCAACCAAAGCAGCCCACCCGGGGTTCCCCCTTACTCTCTGTTTCTCACCGCAGCAACGCGCACCCACCCACTGACAGCCCGACCCTACCTTGCCCCGTCAGCGTCGTCCCCAATCAACGCGCGCCCGAGCCGCACCGCTATTACCTCGCCGCAGTCACTGCCCCGCTTAAATCCCATTGATATAGGGAGTAATCCTCGCCCCCACCCCGGCTATTTAATCCCCTCCTCTCTCCGCATCTTTCCCCTCGCTCAACTCACTCGCTCCGCCACCAGGCTGCCCCTAATTATTCTCACACCGCCGCTGTACCGACGAGCTCCGGCGACGAAATTCCGGTGAGCCAGACCACCCCTGCCCTTCTAATTCAAATGAGCGCGTTCCTTACAACCTTGTGCACCTCCTGACCCCTTTCGTTTGGCTGCGCTTGACCCAGGCAGCCGTTCCCGTCCACCTCCGCAAGTGACAGAGCCGCTGCTCGACTCCGGCGACACCTCCTGGTAGTTCCCGACCACCCCTTCCTCTCTTTTGGTTCCTCGCATGTTCGCCAGGCTTGTGCGCATCTAACGGCATCATTATTTTGGCTAGGCGCGGTCTGTAACCTCGCCAACAACGACGGACAGCCGTACCTGGCGACCGACGCTTCTCCGGCGAGCAATAGACGTCGAGTCTGTGCGCCCCTGTCTCTCCCTCGACCACCTTGAGCTCCACTACAGTCCCGCGAACACGGTAAGCACCTCCACTCCTCCCCGCGCGACCTAAATCGCCGGCAACCTCTCTGACAGAGCCGCAACGCCGTATCGCCGCCGCTGGCATCGCCCATCTATGGTCGTTTGATCTGTAGCCGTAGGATCTAGATCCAGCGATTAGAATTAGATCTGTAGCGAAGCGGTACGGGCAGATCTGAGCCGTGAGTGTTAAGTTAGATCTAACGGTCCGCGAGTGTGATCCGGTGCAAAACGGTATCAGCCAATCAGACGCTGCCGCTTGGCTAGTTCTTTGTTTTAAAAATCTGAATTAGATCTATTAGTGATTCAAACTTGTAAAATTCATAACTTTTTATCCACACGTTCAAATTTTGTAAATTTTATATCATTGGAATCAGGAGAAAGAATCCTATCTGTTTATACAATGTGTTTAATGTTTTGCCTCTGTAAAAATGGTTATTTTTGCAGAGATATTTGTAGGCTTAATTTGAGTATGGAAATTATTTGAAAATGTTTTAAAGATCAAATAAAGTTTATTTTGAGTATCTTGGTCTTTTTTATGTTTCAGTACTGTATACTTGTCTTGTTTGGTGTAGAAAAAAATCATCACATGGCATTTTCATACATTCATATAGTTTTGTTTGTATAATTTGTTATGTGATTTTGGTGCCATTATTTTATGTGTAGATTTTGGTGCAAATAGTGATTGAGGTTGTGAAGATTGTTGCTACTCGCCAAACTACCAAGGCAAGTGGTGCTTCATGTTTTTATCCCTATATTTTTCACCTATGCATTAGAAATATTTTGTTTAGGACTTGCATGAATATTTTGCTAAGTATCTATATGCTATGCTTGGGAAATCCTAGTAGTTGTAGAATTGTTAGAATTTCCTCTAAGTTAAGATGCTTATTCTTACCATGCTTAGCCTAGCTAATAGCAACCAAGGGCGGATTATATATTCATGCTATGTGACATATTTCTAAGTCATTGACTTGTGTTTTTGCTTAATAAAACAACTAAGTGAATGAAACACCTGGGTGGAATGGAAAGAATGGTTTGTGTTGAGTGGTTACACAAGGCCCATTTCTATGGTTTACCTTGTGTACCTCACTTGTGGAAAGCCACCCAGGAACAAAGGGATTTGAGATGCCAAATGTTAAGAAGCTTCTAGTGCAGCCACATGGCAATATGGTCTCTGCCTGGATCATATAGGTTGCAATAACTTAGCCATTTGGACAGTTGGTGGTAGTGGGATGATAGGTTGGAACGCGTCCATTTGGTCTAAGGGAAGGCTTCTAAAAGGTCCTGTCTTGGTGAAAATCAAGTCTTATGGGGAAAGTGCCAACCTCTGCAGATGGAAGAATCTAAGTACTTAGCCATGTCCCTGGTATTGGACAACTTAAGCATCAAGACATTGAAGCTATCAAGAATCTCCTCATCCCAATTTTCCAAGTTAAAACTTGTGGTTGAACAAGGGTGAAGGTTCACCAATTTCTATTGGTGATTACTTGGGAAAGTTTTGTCAAAGAAAAACTTAGTGTTTTCAACTGATAGGTAAAACTTATTTTGAGAAAAGCAATCCTAAGCTACACTTAGCCAAATTCATGTAGTATCTAGATGCTAATATTATACTAAGGTATCACTTGCCAATACTATTCCAATGTATTGACCCACTGTGGCTGTAACTTGTGATGTTGCAGGTTATTCTGATGATGATTAGGGGTTATGAGTCTACACTCAACATGATTTCCTGTGGCACATGAAGATGAAGACTTATTTATATTGTTATGGTTAAACTCTTGTATTAGGCCTATGGCCATGGAGTTGTAAAAGACTATGTTTATCTCTGGAATGATATGTAATAATGACATTTGTTTCTGTGTACTTCATCTTAAACTGTGGATGCTAGCATTGATCCAGGGACTAGCATTGCAATCACAGGGATCCTTACCTTTATAAGGGAGGGATCTTACAGATGGTATCAGAGCACTGTGCTGCATGTAGGATTATGACCCTAGGAATGGATTAGAAACCACTAAGGAAAAAATTTCAACAACTTCCACACTTGTCTTTTTCTTCTCGTAAGCTTTTCTAATATTCTTTCTCATCTCTATTTGTAGATGAACTCCATCAACGAAGCCGTGAGGAAGGGACCACTCATGATTATGACCTTGGAGTGTGAGACAGAATTACCCAAGGCTCTCAAGGACCTCATGGTTGCCATGGGAATACATGGTGCAGCTGTGTACAAAGGTTTCCCCGTGATGGATGAAGGAGTGGAGTACTGGTGGGTGCAACTTCACTTGTATAAAAACAAGGAAGACAACCACAATGAATCAGGATTCTGCATGGTCACCAACTCAGTGATGCACACCACATTCTTTGACTCTGCAAGAGATGCAGCTTGGAAGGCCATCAAGGAGCTTGGTGATAGACTCAAGTGCATAATGCTTAACACCCAAAATGACCTTAGGGAAGAAAAGAAGCATACCCAAGAGTTAGAGGCTACCAACCAACATTTAAGAGAGGACATCATAGACTTAGCAATGGAGTCATGTGATCAGGATCGACAGATTTCCTCTAGGGATGCCCTGTTAGCTAACTTGGCAAGTGAGATGGGATTGTAACGTACTTCGTTAGTTGGACCACCACACTTATCATTTCCTTTCCAAAAAATTTGTCTAAGTTATGTTGAACCTTGGATACTTGTAATGGATTTATGTATACCATGACTTGTGTGTTTGTTTGCAAATGATATGCTTGTGCTACCTTGTCTTGTGTATTTCTGTTGATGTTGTTTCTAACTTTTCTCTATCTTATAAAATAGATGCCTAACGTTACTACCAGCACGGCTGAAGAGTTCAAGGGAACTCGTTTTGGAACTCGTCTCATTGAGCTCACTAGTGTGCTCAATCTTCCTCTTCCTAGCATCATGATGCTTCCCCTCACCAAGTTTGAGAGGAAAGACCTTTGGGGCTTCAAGGTTACTTAGCCAGGACGCCAGACTGAGCCAGCCACGGAGGCTATCACCTTCAAGCTCATGCATGACGACAAGGAGAGAGTCCTAGAGGTAGTCATGCAGGATTTACTTGGGCGTTTGTTAGGGAGACACTCTTGGGAGATTAGAGGTACTCACTTCCACGCTTTCGGAAGACGCGACGAGGATGGTGAGGCTATTGAGTTCGAGGATACTGCTAGAGACGGCAGAGCCGATTCGTCTATACCTTCAGGACCTAGAGGTTCTACTTAGGCACCTAGATACTGATAGGACCAACGTCATGCTTAGCAATGACGAGCTCTAGGTGCAGCTTCGTGAGAAGGACAAGCTCTTCGCGGAGCAAGACGAGATAGTCAAGGAAATGGAGGCCAAGTCTGAGAGTCAGGATAGGAAGTTCAAAAGCCAAGAGAAGAGAGTCCAAGATAGGAACAAGAGGATTCGAGAGATGACTGCAGAACTAGAGGCAAAGGACTTCGAGATCGAGCACCAGCAGGTTGTGATTGAGAGACTTTGTTCACAGAAGAGGGCTCTCAAAGCCAAGGTAGAGGCCTTGACTACCAATGTCAAGGAGTACAATACTGCTATGGAGAATGCAGGTCTTAGACTTGTCGATGAGGAGGTTGATGCAGAGGAGTAGTGATGACTACTTGTTTATTTATCATTTACCATACTTATGATTTTGAGTCGCCATGACCATCCAGCATGTGGATGGCTTGCTATTGGTGTGTTTACTTTTCAAACTTGTTGTTTACATTGTTGAACTTTTGTTATTTGATGCTTGTTTGGTGATTGTTTATGTGATGTATTGTGCATGTTAAGCATCTATGGGTATCTCATTCTTATCCTTATGAAAACCACAGATGCCTCCTCGACGTGCCAACCCCAACCCGAACAACAACAATGTCACCCCCGAGATGCAGCAGCTGATGACAGCACAGACACAGCTGATGCATATGATGACTACTTTCATACGGAATCAGAATAACAACAACAACAATAATAATAATAATAATAATAATAATAATAACAACAATCACAACAATCCACCTGGTTTTGACATGCTCACCAGATTCCTAAGACTGAGGCCAGCAAAGTTCTCAGGAACTATTGATCCCATGGTGGCCAATGATTGGCTACGTTCAGTGAACAAGGATTTGGTAACTGTCGGCTGTACCGACGAGGAGAAAGTCAGGTTTGCAGCACACTTGTTGGAAGCACCAGCAGCTACTGTTGGAGATATGCCCTAGAGGCAATAATAAATGTAGTTATTATTATATCTTTGTGTTTATGATAAATGTTTACATTCATGCTATAATAGTATTAACAAGGAAACATTAATACTTGTGTGATTTGTAAACTTAAATTGAAGTCCCTAGTATAGCCTCTATACATCACTAGCTTGTTGGTTGATAAATGATTGTGGTTTCCCTATCATGAACATTGAGATGTTATCAACAACAAGATCATATCATTAGGAGAATGATATGGTGGACATACTCCTATAGATAAGCATAGCATAAAGATCAAGTCATTTTAATAGTTCAATTGCTATATGCTTTCTGATACATAGTAATCTAATTCCTTCGACCATGAGATCATGCATATCACCTTTACCGGATGGATGCTTTGATGACATCAAACACCACACCGTAACTGGGTGGCTATAAAGGTGGCATTGAGTGTTCGGAAAGTATTGGTTGAAACACATGGATCAAGAATGGGATTTGTCCATCCATATGACGGATAGATATACTCTGGGCCCTCTCGGTGAAATGTCATCCAATTAGCTTGCAAGCATGTGACTGGCTCACAAGGGATCACATATCACGGGAACGAGAAAAGAGTACTTATCGGTAACGAGGTTGAACTAGGTATGCAGAGATACCGACGATCATAACCTCGGATAAGTAAACTATCATGAGAGAAAGGGAAATTGATATCGTATGTAAGTGGTTCATTCGATCGCAAAGTAATCGTAGAAATATGTGGGAGCCATATGAATTTCCAGATTCCTCTATTGGTTATTGTTCGGAGAAGTGTCCCGATCATGTCCGCATAATTCACGAACCGTAGGGAGACACACTTAAGGATTCGGCGTTGTTTGAGTAGTTATGGAATGATGAGAAAGAGACCGAATGTTGTTCGGAGTCTCGAATGGGATTCGGGATATCACGAGGAGATCCGGAATGGTCCGGAGAATAAGATTCATATAAGGAAAGTCCCGTTTCAGAGTTGGAGAATGATTCCGGTGTTTTCATCGGGAATGTTCTAGAAGGTTCCGGAATGTCCGGCACTCCGGGGGGGGGGAAGGGTACATGAATGTGTTATATCAAGTTGGTATGATTGCATCATGTACTCGGTGTCATCGCTGATCAAAATAGAGGGTTTATTCAAATCCTAGTTTGAAAAGTCAAACGGCTAGTTTGAAAGTCAAACGGCAGTTTTTGGAAAGAGGAGGAGGAGTGGGAAACCGAGTTGGGGAGGAGTCTAAACCCTAGCCGCCGGCCAAGCTTCCTCCTCGGCGTGTCTAAACCCTAGATCGTCGAGGAACTCTCTCATACACCACCATACTCGCTCCAGATTAAGGCGAAGCCCTGCGAGATCTCCCCTCTACTTCCGGTACCACGCCGTTGTGCTGCCGGAATCGCGAGGAGAGTGCTACAACCTCCGCTGCCTGCTGGAACAAGGGAGAGGAAGGTCTTCGTCGAGTACCGAACGTGTGACCGACTGCGGGAGCGCTGCCGGAACGCAGCGCCGGAAGGATCGTCCACGCGATCTTGCGATCGGAAAGAGTACGACTACATCACCCACGAGAATCCGCTCTCGTTAAACACTTTGGAATCTTCAAGGGTGAGTTATTCTATCGACTCGTTGCTACAATCTAGTAGATAGATCTTGGCTTGTTTGTTTGTATGCGGTAGAAAATTTTTGTTTTCCATGCTACGAAACCCTACAGTGGTATCAGAGCCGTGTCTATATGTATATATGTTGCACGAGTAGAACACAATGGTCATTGTGGGCGTTGATGCTTTTATTGTCGATTGCTTCTTGTGTACTTTGCATCTTGCGGTATGTTGGGATGAAGCGGCCCGGGCTAACCTTACATGACATCGTTCATGAGACTTGCTCCACGCTTGACATGCAACTTGTATTGCATAAGTGGCTTTGCGGGTGCCTGTTTCTCCTAGCATAGTTAAGATCCAATTTACAACGGGTGATTAACAATACTAGTATCAATGTTGTGGTTCTTGTTCGTAAGTTATAACGACACTTATTGAAAGCCCCAAACCACATAAAACATGCAAAGAAAGTAGAGGCGTCTAACTTTGTTTTGCAGGGGTGTGCTGTGATGTGATATGGCCATGATTGTGATTATATTTGATGTATGCAATGTTCCTTATTGTAAGTTGGCAACCGGAAGGAGCCATATGGTTGTCTTTAATTTATGTTAAGACCCGCGTGTCTATTCAAATTAGTTGTAATAGGTTGAAGCCGGTGGACGACAACCATGGAGAAGCGTCATTGACCTTGATGCAATGCCGGTGATGATGGAGATCATGTTCGTGCTAGAAGATGGAGATCGAAAGCACAAAGAAGAAAGGCCATATCATATCACATATTATGAATTGCATGTGATGTTAATCCTTTATGCATCTTGTATTGCTTAGTAGACGACGGTAGAATTATAAGATGATCCCTCATGCACATGAATTTCAAGTCATAAAGTGTTCACCCTTAGTTAGCACCGTTGCTAAAGCTTGTTGTTTCGAAGCACCATGTGATGATCGGGTGTGTTAGATTCCGCAAGTGTATACAACGTGAGCAAGCCAGATTTGCTCATGCGGAAACTAAGGTTTGATCTTGACGAGCCTAGCATGTACAGACATGGTCTCGGAACACGGATCACCGAAAGGTAAAGCATGAATCATATAGTAGATATGATGAACATGTCGATTGTTCGCCATTGAAACTATATCAGCTCACGTGATGATCGGTGTTGATGTGGTGGATTTGGTTCGTGTGATCACTAAAACAATGTGAGGGATATTGTTTTGAGTGGGAGTTCACCTAGATTAATTTTATTATTAATTTGAACTCAATTTATCATAAACTTAGTCTAAACTATTGCAAATATGTTGTAGATCAATGGAAGCCCCTACCATCAATTTTCATGCGTTCCTAGAGAAAGAAAAGTTGAAAAACAATGGAAGCAACTTCGCGGATTGGTTCCGCAATTTGAGGATTGTCCTCACAGCTGGTAATTTGACCTATGTGCTGGATGCACCGCTGGGTGACCCACCTGCAGCTCATGCTGCCGATGAAGTAAAGAACGTTTACCTCACTCGGAAGACTCAATACTCCACAGTTCAGTGTGTTATCTTGTATGGTTTAGAATCAGAGCTTCAGAAAAGGTTTGAGAATTCAGACCCATATGATATTGTCGAGGATCTCAAATTGATCTTTGAGACTCATGCGGAAATTGAAAGCTATGAGGCTTCTGAAAAGTTCTTTAACTGCAAGATGGAAGAGGGCAGCTCCGTCAGTGAGCATGTGCTTAAGATGTCTGGGCACGCAAACAAACTTCAAAGCTTGGGTATAGTGATTCCTAATGCTTTGGGGATTTACCATGTCCTCCAATCACTACCACCAAGTTACAAGAACTTTGTGATGAACTACAACATGCAGAACATGAACAAGACGTTGCCAGAACTCTTTACCATGTTGAAATCTGCAGAAGTGGAGATCAAGAAAGAGCACCAAGTGTTGTTGGTCAATAAGACCACCAAATTCAAGAAAGACAAGTCTAAGCAGAAGGGACACTTCAAGAAGGGTGGTAAGAAAGTTACCACGCCGACGAAGAAGACCAAGGTTGGACCTAAGCCTGATACTGAGTGCTTTTACTACAAGGGAGAAGGTCACTGGAAGCGGAATTGCCCAAAGTACTTGGCGGATTTGAAGAACGGCAACATCAAGAAGAAAGGTATATCTGATATACATGTTATTGATGTGTATCTCACTAGTACTCGTAGTAGTGCCTGGGTATTTGATACTGGTTCGGTTGCTCATATTTGTAACTCGAAACAGGTGCTGCAGAATAAACGGAAGCTAGCGAAGAACGAGGTGATGATGCGCGTGGGAAACGGATCAAAGGTTGATGTGATCGCGGTCGGCACGCTACCCCTTCATCTACCATCGGGATTAGTTTTATACTTAAATAATTGTTATTTGGTGCCTGCATTGAGCATGAACATTACATCGGGATCTTCTTTATTGCGAGACGGTTACTTGTTTAAGTCCGAGAATAATGGTTGTTCGATTTATATGAGTAATATGTTTTATGCACATGCACCTTTGATAGATGGTCTATTCTTGTTGAATCTCGATAGTGGAAATACACATATTAATAACATTGAGGCTAAACGTTTGAAATCGAGCGATAACTCGACCTATATGTGGCACTGTCGTCTTGGTCACATTGGAGTGAAGCGTATGAAGAAACTCCATTCCGATGGACTTCTTGAATCACTTGATTTTGAATCACTTGAAAGATGCGAAGCATGTCTGATGGGTAAAATGACTAAGACTCCATTCTCTGGTATGATGGAGCGAGCTACGGACTTGTTGGAAATCATACATACCGATGTGTGTGGTCCAATGAGTGTAGCATCGCGCGGTGGTTATCGTTATGTTCTTGCCTTCACGGATGACTTGAGTAGATATGGGTATATCTATTTCATGAAACATAAGTCCAAAACTTTCGAGAAGTTTAAGGAATTTCAAAGTGAGGTAGAGAATCAACGTAACAAGAAGATTAAATTTCTATGTTCTGATCGTGGAGGTGAATATCTAAGTTACGAGTTTGGCGAGCATTTGAAGAAATGAGGAATACTTTCACAATTGACACCGCCGGGAACACCACAGCGTAATGGTGTGTCCGAACATCGTAATCGAACTCTCTTAGATATGGTTCGTTCTATGATGTCACTTACAGATTTACCGCTATCATTTTGGGGTTATGCATTAGAAACAGCCGCATTCACTTTAAATAGGGCACCATCTAAATCCGTTGAAACGACACCGTATGAATTATGGTTTGGGAAGAAACCTAGATTGTCGTTCCTTAAAGTTTGGGGATGCGAAGACTATGTAAAGAAGTTACAGCCGGACAAGCTTGAACCCAAAGCGGAAAAATGCGTCTTCATAGGATACCCGAAGGAAACTATTGGGTATACCTTCTATCATAGATCCGAAGGCAAAATCTTCGTTGCCAAGAATGGATCCTTTCTAGAGAAGGAATTTCTCTCGAAAGAAGTGACTGGAAGGAAAGTAGAACTCGACGAGGTTGTCGAACCTTCTCTCGAAATTTCGAGTAGCGTAGCACCGGAAGAAGTTCCTATGGTGCCTGCACCAGTTAGAGAGGAAGCTAATGATGATGATCATGAAACTTCGGTTGAAGTTGCTACAGAGCCTCGCAGGTCAACGAGAATTCGTACCACTCCAGATTGGTATGATCCCGTTATGAGTGTCATGTTGGTGGACAACACCGATGACCCTGAGACATATGAGGAAGCGATGATGAGCCCAGATTCCAATAAATGGCAAGAAGCCATGAAATCCGAGATTGGATCCATGTACGAAAACCAAGTATGGACTTTGGTGGACTTACCGGATGGCCGGAAGGCTGTCGAGAACAAATGGATCTTCAAGAAGAAAACAGATGCTGATGGTAATGTTACTGTCTATAAAGCTCGACTTGTCGCAAAAGGGTTTCGACAAATTCAAGGAGTTGACTACGATGAGACTTTCTCACCAGTAGCGAAGCTAAATTCTGTGAGGATTATGTTAGCAATCGCTGCATATTATGATTATGAGATATGGCAGATGGATGTCAAAACAGCATTCCTCAATGGAGACATTGATGAAGAGTTGTATATGATGCAACCTAAAGGTTTTGTCGATCCTAAAGATGCTAACAAGGTATGCAAACTTCAACGATCCATCTATGGATTGAAGCAAGCATCCCGAAGTTGGAATCAACGTTTTGATAAGGTGATCAAAAGTTTTGGTTTTATACAAACTTATGGAGAAGCTTGTATTTACAAGAAAGTGAGTGGGAGCTCTGTAGCATTCTTAATACTATATGTAGATGACATATTGTTGATTGGGAATGATGTGGACCTTCATAGTGTCAAGGAATATTTGAATAATAGTTTTTCAATGAAGGATCTTGGCGAAGCAGCTTACATATTAGGCATAAAGATTTATATAGATAGATCGAAACGCCAAATATCATTGTCACAAAGTACATATTTGGACAACGTTCTAAAGAGGTTTGGAATGGAAGAAAGCAAGAAATGGTTCTTGCCCATGTTGCCCAATACGACCTTGAGTAAAACTCAAAGTCCGACATCGGCAGAAGATAGAGAAAGGATGAGTAAGACTCCCTATGCCTCAGCCATAGGATCTCTAATGTATGCCATGCTATGTACTAGACCCGACATTGCATATGCTGTTAGTTTAACTAGCAGATATCAAAGTGATCCAGGAGTGGATCATTGGACAGCGGTCAAAAACACCCTTAAGTACTTGAGAAGAACTAAGGATATGGTTCTTTCTTATGGAGGTGATGAACAGCTCGTTGTTAATGGTTACACCGATGCTAGTTGGAACACCGATCCGGATGATTCTAAATCACAATCTGGATACGTATTTATTGAATGGTGCAGCAGTTAGCTGGAGGAGTGCAAAGCAAAGCGTTGTGGCGAGATCTTCAACTGAATCGGAATACATGGCTGCTTTGTAGGCTTCACAAGAAGCGATATGGATGAAAGAGTTCATTACAGAGCTGGGTGTGGTTCCTAGTGCGCTGGACCCAATGTCTATCTACTGTGATAACATGGGCGCCATAGCCAATGCGCAAGAACCAAGGTCACACAAGAAGCTGAAGCACATCAAGCTACGTTTTCACGCTATTCGAGAACATATACAAGATGGGGATATAAATATTTGCAAAGTACACACAGATCTGAATGTGGCGGATCCGTTGACTAAACCTCTCCCGAGGGCAAAACATGACCAGCACCAAACTGCCATGGGTGTTCGGTGTATTACCATGTAATCTAGATTAGATGACTCTAGTGCAAGTGGGAGACTGTTGGAGATATGCCCTAGAGGCAATAATAAATGTAGTTATTATTATATCTTTGTGTTTATGATAAATGTTTACATTCATGCTATAATAGTATTAACAAGGAAACATTAATACTTGTGTGATTTGTAAACTTAAACTGAAGTCCCTAGTATAGCCTCTATACATCACTAGCTTGTTGGTTGATAAATGATTGTGGTTTCCCTATCATGAACATTGAGATGTTATCAACAACAAGATCATATCATTAGGAGAATGATATGGTGGACATACTCCTATAGATAAGCATAGCATAAAGATCAAGTCATTTTAATAGTTCAATTGCTATATGCTTTCTGATACATAGTAATCTAATTCCTTCGACCATGAGATCATGCATATCACCTTTACCGGATGGATGCTTTGATGACATCAAACACCACACCGTAACTGGGTGGCTATAAAGGTGGCATTGAGTGTTCGGAAAGTATTGGTTGAAACACATGGATCAAGAATGGGATTTGTCCATCCATATGACGGATAGATATACTCTGGGCCCTCTCGGTGAAATGTCATCCAATTAGCTTGCAAGCATGTGACTGGCTCACAAGGGATCACATATCACGGGAACAAGAAAAGAGTACTTATCGGTAACGAGGTTGAACTAGGTATGCAGAGATACCGACGATCATAACCTCGGATAAGTAAACTATCATGAGAGAAAGGGAAATTGATATCGTATGTAAGTGGTTCATTCGATCGCAAAGTAATCGTAGAAATATGTGGGAGCCATATGAATTTCCAGATTCCTCTATTGGTTATTGTTCGGAGAAGTGTCCCGATCATGTCCGCATAATTCACGAACCGTAGGGAGACACACTTAAGGATTCGGCGTTGTTTGAGTAGTTATGGAATGATGAGAAAGAGACCGAATGTTGTTCGGAGTCTCGAATGGGATTCGGGATATCACGAGGAGATCCGGAATGGTCCGGAGAATAAGATTCATATAAGGAAAGTCCCGTTTCGGAGTTGGAGAATGATTCCGGTGTTTTCATCGGGAATGTTCTAGAAGGTTCCGGAATGTCCGGCACTCCGGGGGGAAGGGTACATGAATGTGTTATATCAAGTTGGTATGATTGCATCATGTACTCGGTGTCATCGCTGATCAAAATAGAGGGTTTATTCAAATCCTACTTTGAAAAGTCAAACGGCTAGTTTGAAAGTCAAACGGCAGTTTTTGGAAAGAGGAGGAGGAGTGGGAAACCGAGTTGGGGAGGAGTTCCCTCCTCCAACCGGCGGCGCACCACCCAAGCCGAGTTGGGGAGGGACTCCTCTCCCTTCCCTTGGCCGGCCGGCCCCTCCACCTATATAAGGAGGGGCAGGGCTCCCTCCTAGACACACACAAGATCCTCTCCTCCAAACCCTAGCCGCCGGCGCCGCCACCTCCACTGTCGCCGCCACCGACCTAGGTCAAGCCGCCGCCGCCTAGCAACCCTAGACGCCGGCCAAGCTTCCTCCTTGGCGTGTCTAAACCCTAGATAGTCGAGGAACTCTCTCATACACCACCATACTCGCTCCGGCTTAAGGCGAAGCCCTGCGAGATCTCCCCTCTACTTCCGGTACCACGCCGTTGTGCTGCCGGAATCGCGAGGAGAGTGCTACAACCTCCGCTGCCTGCTGGAACAAGGGAGAGGAAGGTCTTCGTCGAGTACCGATCGTGTGACCGACTGCGGGAGCGCTGCCGGAACGCAGCGCCGGAAGGATCGTCCACGCGATCTTGAGATCGGAAAGAGTACGACTACATCACCCACGAGAATCCGCTCTTGTTAAACACTTTGGAATCTTCGAGGGTGAGTTATTCTATCGACTCGTTGCTACAATCTAGTAGATAGATCTTGGCTTGTTTTTTTGTATGCGGTAGAAATTTTTTGTTTTCCATGCTACGAAACCCTACAGCTACCTGGTGGGATAACTTCCAGATCACCACTCCCATTGAGGATGTGACATGGGCTATCTTTGAAGATGGTTTCCATACAACTCACATCTCATCCGGAGTGATGAGTTTGAATAAGAAGGAGTTCCATAACTTGAAGCAGCGCCACCGCAGCGTGGCTGAATATATTGAGGAGTTCAACATTCTGGCGCGTTATGCACCGGATGAAGTTGACACTGATGCCAAGAGGAAAGATAAGTTCCTCGAAGGACTGAACAATGAACTGAATCTGCAATTATCTGTGGCCTATGTCCCCACCTATCAATCTCTTTGTGAGAAGGCTGCCATCTTGGAGAGCAAGATGAAACAGGTTGAAAACAGAAAGAGGAAACACAACTTTGACAAGCACAGCTCGGGATCGTCTCACAAGCGTTCCCATTATGATGATGGTGGGAGTTCTGGATCCCACAAGCATGGAAAGTACAACAGCCACCACAACCGTCATCATGACAACACGCATCACCGTATTCATGACAATGACAAGCACAAGAATCACAAGAGTGGATACAAGAGCCACCACAATGGAAGTGGAAGTGGTAGTGGAAGCCAACCAGTCAAGAAGGATCTCAGTCAGGTTGATTGTTTCAAGTGCAAGAAGATGGGGCATTATGCAAATGAATGCCCAGAAAAGAAAGTTGAAGGACCCAACAAGCCCAACCCTTTCCAGAAAGGACAAGTGAACCACATCAATGTGGAAGAAATCTATGAGGAACCTGATGCTGTTGCTGGTAAGTTCAAACTCAATTCTGTTCCAGCATTTGTTCTCTTTGATACTGGCGCATCTCATTCATTCATATCAAGAGCATTTGTTGAAAGAAATGAACTACCAGTAGAAACTATCGGGTGTCCTATAAAAGTAAGTTCTCCTGGTGGAGAAATGATAGTGAACTCAGGATGTCATGATCTAGTCATAGAGTTTGGGAAGTATAAGTTTCCCGTTAATCTGATAATCCTAAATTCCCAAGGATTGGATGTCATTTTGGGAATGGACTAGATGACTAAGCACAAGGGAGTGCTAGATTGTGCCAACCATACTGTCACACTCACAACTCCAGAAAATAAAAGGATTAGATTCAAGACTAACTTTGAACCAAAAGGGAGTAAGCTAAATTCTCTTAAGGGGGTTAGCATAGACAGTGTGTCAATTGTGAGTGAATATCCGGATGTGTTTCTGGAAGAATTGCCGGGAATGCCACCTGATAGGGATGTGGAATTTCTGATTGATTTGCTACCAGGATCAGGACCAATAGCAAAGAGACCTTACAAGATGTCAGTTGATGAGTTGAAAGAACTCAAGAAACAACTTGGAGAACAGTTGCAGAAAGGATTTATTCAACCAAGTTCTTCATCCTGGGGAGCACCAGTTTTGTTTGTGGAAAAGAAAGATAGAAGTCAAAGGTTATGCATATATTACCGTTCACTCAATGAGGTGACTATCAAGAACAAATACCCTTTGCCTAGAATCAATGATTTGTTTGATCAGTTAGAAGGAGCCTGTGTGTTCTCAAAGATTGATCTCCGGTCAGGTTATTTCTAGCTCAAGATAAGAGAACAGGACATACCTAAGACAACTTTCACCACTAGGTATGGATTGTATGAGTACACCGTAATGCCATTCGGTTTGGCCAATGCACCACCTTATTTCATGAATATGATGAACAAGGTGTTCATGGAGTTCCTTGACAAGTTTGTTGTCGTTTTCATCGATGACATTTTGGTCTACTCCAAGAGCAAAGAAGAACATGAAGGACATTTGCGTCTGATACTTGAGAAGCTTAGAGAGCATAAGCTGTATGCCAAATTTAGCAAGTGTGGATTTTGGTTAAATGAAGTTGGATTTCTTGGACACGTTGTGTCAGGAGATGGTGTAGCAGTTGATCTCGCAAAAGTGCCAGCTGTAACTGAGTGGGAATCTCCTAAGTCAGTGAAAGAGGTTCGTAGTTTCCTTGGCTTGGTAGGATATTACAGAAGATTTATTGAGAATTTCTCTAAAGTAGCCAAGCCAATGACTGAGTTACTAAAGAAAGACAAGAAATTTGCTTGGTCTGAAGGATGTGAGCTCAGTTTCCAAGAATTGAAGAAGAGACTAGTGACAGCACCAGTCTTATGTCTGCCAGACTTGGAGAAAGATTTCCAAGTGTATTGTGATGCATCTCATCATGGATTAGGTGCAGTTCTAATGCAAGAAGGGAAAGTTGTGGCTTATGCCTCGAGACAGCTCAAAACTCATGAGGTAAATTACCCTACTCATGATTTAGAGTTAGCCTCTGTTGTCCATGCACTCAAAACATGGAGGCATTATCTTTTGGGAAAGCGAAGTGAAGTGTTCACAGATCACAAAAGTTTGAAGTATATTTTTACTCAGAAAGAAATCAACATGAGACAAACAAGATGGCTAGAACTCATCAAGGACTGTGACTTGAGTTTGCAATACCATCCCGGTAAAGCAAATGTTGTAGCGGATGCACTAAGACGTAAGGTATTTGTGAATGGCCTTACTAAGGGAGAGTTGCCAGATGATCTGTGTGCCCAATTTAGAGATCTCAGATTGGAGATTGTACCTGAAGGACATCTCATGTCATCGTATGTTCAACCCACTTTGTTTGACAAAATCAAAGAAGCCCAAAATACAGACAAGGAAATTGAAGAGATTAAGGAAAAGATTGGCAAGGGAAAAGCCAAAGGATTCCATGAAGATGAACATGGTACTTTATGGTATGGAAAATGTATCTGTGTTCCACAAGATCCGGAACTTCGGAAACTGATTTTACAAGAAGCGCACAACTCACCATATTCCATTCATCCGGGTAACACCAAAATGTACATGGATATGAAGGAAAGATTTTGGTGGAATAATCTCAAGAAGGACATCGCCAAACATATTGCTTTGTGTGATGTATGTAGTAGAGTGAAGGCGGAACATCAGAAACCAGCAGGATTGCTACAACCACTACCTATTCCTGATTGGAAGTGGGACAAGATTAGCATGGATTTCATCACTGGATTGCCAAGGACCAGGTCAGGATATGATTCTATTTGGGTAGTAGTGGATCGCCTAACTAAAGTGGCTCATTTCATACCCATGAAGACAACCTATACAAGTGCTAAGTTAGCCAAGATCTATATGAGTAGGATTGTATGTCTGCATGGAGTACCCAAGAGTATTGTGTCCGATAGGGGAACTCAGTTCACTTCTCATTTTTGGAGGCAACTACATGAGTCATTGGGAACTAGATTGGAATTCAGCACTGCTTTTCATCCTCAGACTGATGGACAGACAGAAAGGACCAACCAGATTCTTGAAGACATGTTGAGATCATGTGCTCTAGATTATGGAGCTAGTTGGGATGAAAGTCTGCCTTACGCAGAATTATCTTACAATAATAGCTATCAAGCCAGTATTGAGATGGCACCATTTGAATTTCTCTATGGGAGAAAGTGTACCACCCCATTACTATGGAATGGTGTGGGAGAAAGAAATTTGTTCGGACCAGAACTAATCAAAGAGGCGGAAGAGAAGGTTAAGCTAGTTAAGGACAAACTGAAGATAGCATAGTCCCGACAGAAGAGCTACGTAGATCCTAAGCGTAGAGAAGTCACCTATGAAGTGGGTGATAGAGCTTATCTTATAGTGTCACCACTTCGTGGAGTGAAGAGATTTGGAGTCAAAGGTAAGTTGGCCCCAAGATATGTTGGAACATTCAAAATTCTGAGTCGTAAAGGAGAAGTAGCGTATGAGATTGAATTGCCAGAATCATCGTCTGCAGTTCACAATGTGTTTCATGTGAGTCAGCTAAAGAAATGCCATCCAGAGATGGAAGAGACTTCTTTGAAGGATACTATACCTTTGGAGGAGGTTCAATTGGAGAGTGATATCACATATGAGTAAAAACCTATCAAGATTCTTGAGACTGCAGAAAGAGTTACTCGGACTAAGACTATCAAATTCTGCAAAGTTCAATGGAACCATCATTCCGAAGAAGAAGCAACATGGGAAAGAGAAGATGATCTTTGTAAAGACCACCCTCACCTATTTGCTAGCCAATCCGAATATCGAGGGCGAGATTCACCTTAAGGGGGTTAGATTTGTAACATCCCTAAAATCATGTTTTCAAAGATTGCATATTATCCATGCATGCATAATCATTTAGGGATCAACTTCAAAGTCATTTCAAAGAAAACAGAAGCATTGAGTGCTTATTATTTTATGTAGACAAGCATTGATCCAATGCTACTATCTAGTGAGAGAATATTTGTTTCAAACCAAGATTTGTTTGTTCATAAGTTAGTTTGGTTGAGTTCCAAAGCTTGGACAAAATTTCCAAAAACAAAATATGGTTTTAAAACCATTTTCATATCTTTATCAAATCTTGTGCTAAGGCACTGTTTATTTTAAAATTTCAAAGGAACCAAGCAAGTCTAGTGAGACAGCATGGTTTTATACTAAAAAATATGCAGGTTTCACTTTATAAAAAACCAGAAAGATTTGTAATTCAAACACATTTGAATTCATTTGAAAAGGTTTCCTGAAAAATTGAATTAGAAAAAGAAAAAGGTTAAGAAAACAGAACTGGGCCAGGCGCTACCCATTCGGCCCAGCAACCAAAGTAGCCCACCCAGGGTTCCCCCTTCCTCTCTGTTTCTCACTGCAGCAACGCGCACCCACCCACTGACAGCACGACCCTACCTTGCCCCGTCAGCGTCGTCCCCAATCAACACGCACCCGAGCCGCACCGCCGTTACCTCGCCGCAGTCACTGCCCCGCTTAAATCCCATTGATGCAGGGAGTAATCCTCGCCCCCGCCCCGGCTATTTAATCCCCTCCCCTCTCCGCTTCTTCCCCTCGCTCAACTCACTCGCTCCGCCACCAGGCTGCCCCTAATTGATCTCACACCGCCGTTGTACCGACGAGCTCCGGCGACGAAATTCCGGTGAGCCAGACCACCCCTGCCCTTCTAATTCAAACGAGCACGTTCCTTACAACCTTGTGCACCTCCTGACCCCTTTTGTTTGGCCGCGCTTGACCCCGGCAGCCGTTCCCGTCCACCTCTGCAAGTGACAGAGCCGCTGCTCGACTCCGGCGACACCTCCTGGTAGTTCCCGACCACCCCTTCCTCTCTTTTGGTTACTCGCATGTTCGCCAGGCTTGTGCGCATCTAACGGCATCATTATTTTCGCTAGGCACGGTCTGTAACCTCGCCAACGATGACGGATAGCCGTACCTGACGACCGACGCTTCTCCGGCGAGCAATAGACATCGAGTCTGTGCGCCCCTGTCTCTCCCTCGACCACCTTGAGCTCCACTACAGTCCCGCGAACACGGTAAGCACCTCCACTCCTCCCCGCGCGACCTAAATCGCCGACAACCTCTCTGACAGAGCCGCGCCGCCGCATCGCCACCGCTGGAACCGCCCATCTATGGTCGTTTGATCTGTAGCCGTAGGATCTAGATCCAGCGATTAGAATTAGATCTCTAGCGAAGCGGTATGGGCAGATCTGAGCCGTGCATTTTAACTTAGATCTAACGGCCCGCGAGTGTGATCCGGTGCGAAACGGTATCAGCCGATCAGACGCTGCCGCGTGGCTAGTTCTTTGTTTTAAAAATCTTAATTAGATCTATTAGTGATTCAAACTTGTTAAATTCATAACTTTTGATCCACACGTTCAAATTTTGTAAATTTTATATCATTGGAATCAGGAGAAAGAATCATATCTGTTTATACAATGTGTTTAATGTTTTGCCTCTGTAAAAATGGTTATTTTTGTAGAGACATTTTTAGGCTTAATTTGAGTATGGAAATTATTTGAAAAATGTTTTAAAGATCAAATAAAGTTTATTTTGAGTATCTTGGTCTTTTTTATGTTTCAGTACTGTATACTTGTCTTGTTTGGTGTAGAAAAAATCATCACATGGCATTTTCATACATTCATATATTTTTGTTTGTATAATTTGTTATGTGATTTTGGTGCCATTATTTTATATGTAGATTTTGGTGCAAATAGTGATTGTGGTTGTGAAGATTGTTGCTACTCCCCAAACTACCAAGGCAAGTGGTGCTTCATGTTTTTATCCCTATATTTTTCACCTATGCATTAGAAATATTTTGTTTAGGACTTGCATGAGTATTTTGCTAAGTATCTATATGCTATGCTTGGGAAATACTAGTAGTTGTAGAATTGTTAGAATTTCCTCTAAGTTAAGATTCTTATTCTTACCATGCTTAGCCTAGCTAATATCAACCAAGGGTGGATTATATATTCATGCTATGTGAAATATTTCTAAGTCATTGACTTGTGTTTTTGCTTAATAAAACAACTAAGTGAATGAAACACCTGGGTGGAATGGAAAGAATGGTTTGTGTTGAGTGGTTACACAAGGCCCATTTCTATGGTTTACCTTGTGTACCTCACTTGTGGAAAGCCACCCAGGAATAAAGGGATTTGAGATGCCAAATGTTAAGAAGCTTCTAGTGTAGCCACATGGCAATATGGGCTCTGCCTGGATCATATAGGTTGCAATAACTTAGCCATTTGGACAGTTGGTGGTAGTGGGATGATAGGTTGGAACACGTCCATTTGGTCTAAGGGAAGGCTTCTAAAAGGTCCTGTCTTGGTGAAAATCAAGTCTTGTGGGGAAAGTGCACAATCTCTGCAGATGGAAGAATCTAAGTACTTAGCCATGTCCCTGGTATTGGACAACTTAAGCATCAAGACATGGAAGCTATCAAGAATATCCTCATCCCAATTTTCTAAGTTAAAACTTGTGGTTGAACAAGGGTGAAGGTTCACCAATTTCTATTGGTGATTCCTTGGGAAAGTTTTGTCAAAGAAAAACTTAGTGTTTTCAACTGATAGGTAAATTTTTTGAGCAAAGCAAGACTAAGCTACACTTAGCCAAATTCATGTAGTATCTAGATGCTAATATTATACTAAGGTATCACTTGCCAATACTATTCCAATGTATTGACCCACTATGGCTGTAACTTATGATGTTGCAGGTTATTCTGATGATGATTAGGGTTTATGGGTCCACACTCAACATGATTTCCTGTGGCACATGAAGATGAAGACTTATTTATATTGTTATGGTTAAACTCTTGTATTAGGCCTATGGCCATGGAGTTGTAAAAGACTATGTTTGTCTCTGGAATGATATGTAATAATGACCTTTGTTTTTGTGTACTTCATCTTAAACTGTGGATGCTAGCATTGATCCAGGGACTAGCATTGCAATCACAGGGATCCTTACCTTTATAAGGGAGGGATCTTACATTCCTTGAACTTTTTAAAGGTTTCAGACTTGTGTTTCATCAAGTATATATAACCGTATCTAATCAAATCATCTGTGAAAGTAACAAAATAACGATATCCACCTCGCGCCGACACACTCATTGAACCACACACATCGGAATGTATGATTTCCAATAAATATGTCGCCCATTCCATTGAACCGGAAAACGGTGTTCTAGTCATCTTGCCCATAAGGCATGGCTCACATGTATCAAATGATTCAAAATCAAGTGATTCCAAAAGTCCATCCGAATGGAGCTTCTTCATGTGTTTAACGCCAATATGACCTAGACGACAGTGCCACATATATGCGGATATATCATCATTAAGTTTAATCCTTTTAGCATCAACATTATGAATATTTGTAACATTATTATCGAGATCCAACATAAATAAACCATTCATCATCGGTGCATGACCATAAAATATTTCATTCATATAAATAGAACAACCATTGTTCTCGGATTTAAATGAATAACCACTTCGCATCAAACATAATCCAAATACAATGTTCATGCTTAGTGCTGGCACCAGATAACAATTATTCAAGTTTATAACTAATCCCGATGGTAAATGGAGAGGTAGCGTTCCGACGGCGATCACATCAACGCTTGATCCATTGCCGACACGCATCTTGACCTCACCCCTTGCTAGCGGTCGCTTGTTCCGTAGCCCCTGATTTGAGTTACAAATATTAGCAACTAAACTAGTATCAAATACCCAAGTGCTACTGCGAGTACTAGTCAAGTACACATCAATAACATGTATATCATATATACCTTTATTTTCCTTGCCAGCCTTCTTGTCTGCCAAATACTTGGGGCAGTTGCGCTTCTAGTGGCCAGTCCCCTTGTAATAATAGCACTCGGTATCAGACTTAGGGGCAACTCGGGGTTTCTTTTCAGGCACGGCAACCGGCTTGACGCCCTTACTTTGCTTCCATTTTCCCTTCTTGTCTTTCTTTAAACCAGTGGTCTTATTGATCATCAACACTTGATGTTCTTTCTTGATCTCCACTTCTGCAGTTTTAAGCATTGACAAAAGCTCGGGGAGAGACTTCTTCATGCCTTGCATGTTATAGTTCATCACGAAGCTCTTATAGCTAGGTGGCAGAGACTGCAGAACACGATGGATGCCTAAGTCAATGGTAATCGTTATTCCCAAGGACACAAGCTTATCGGCGTAACCCGACATCTTGAGTACATGCTCACTTACGGAGCTGGTCTCTTCCATCATGCAGCTAAAGAACTTTTCTGAAGCATTGTAGCTCTCTACAACAACATGGGTGTCGAAAATCATTTTCAACTCACCCATTGTATCAAATGCATTGCCGTTTTCGAAACACTTTCGAAGTTCTGGCTCTAGCCCATACAATATGCCGCAATGAACTAAGTTGTAGTCCTCCGGACGTGTTTGATAGACATTCTTCTCCTCGTCAGGGGCATCATCAAATGGTGGGGGGCCTAGCGTCGCTTCTAGCACATATTTCTTTTGTGCAGCAGAGAGGAGAATCCTCAAATTCATGGCCCATTCGGTAAAGTTGCTACCTTTCGTTGCAAGTTTCTCTTCCTCCATGAACACATGGAAATTAAAAGCAGGTGGTGCCATCTACAACAGAATTTGTAAAGCTTAGACTAAGTTTATGATAGATTGAGTTCAACTAATCCAAATTAAGAATGAACTCCCACTCAAAAACGACATCCCTCGTGCCTTTTTGGTGATTACATGAACCAAATCCACTACACCAAGTCCGATCATCATGTGGGTCAGTGTAGCCTCAAAGGCGAGCATCAAATGGGCATCATATATTCCATATGACTCATGCTTAACCTTTTGTTCCGTGTTCCGAGGACATGTCTATACATGCTAGGCTCTCCAAGTACGAATCTTAGTATTCGTGTGTGTAACTGTCTTACACCCGAAATATGGTCGTGGATCCAAGAACACCCGATCATCACGTGATGTCTTGGAGCGACGAAACATAATCGGTGCATACTTAAGGAAGAACACATTCTTATCTTGATATCTTAATGAGGGATCATCTTATTATGCTAATAAATCGCTAAAAAGGCAATATAAAATTCAAGCAAACATCACATGTTAATAAGTGGAATGATATGGTTCTTGCACTTGATCTCTATCATGTGCACCATGGTATGATCACTATCATACCTCTATGTGTAAGGCTAAGGTCTATGTAACTTACATGTTATGTGTGCTATAAGAGTATCGACTTATACTTCTACTTACAACATCACCATATCATGACACTAGCCCAACAACAATCTAAACTAGACACCTCTAATTTATCCATTGCAAGTTTTACGTAGCTTAGGGATTTCGAAGATAGAACCGTTCTTACCTATGAACATGAACCATAATAAGGATAACCAAATTGTTGATAACTCGTTGCAAATTAGATATTGACTATAGTAGGAGAGACATACACCCGCTAGCCACTTATGCAAAACTGGTTGCATGTCAAGCGTGGAACAGGTCTCATGTGCGAGGACATGTCGAGTTTGTCCGGGCCGCTTCATCCTACTATGCCACCAATATCCAAAATACAACTAAGAAGCAATAACATGATCATCATCGCCCACATACTCATATGTGTACTACCCGTTGATACGTCAGAAACGTATCTATAAATTTTGATGTTCCATGCTTGTTTAGTATCTAATTTGCTTTGCTTTATCTACACTTTGAGGTGTTTTTATATTTTTTTCTAGAACTAACCTATTAACAAGTATCTACAGTGCAAGTTGCCTGTTTTCTTCTGTTTTTTGTTCCAGAAATGCAGAAAATCAATATTCTCGGAATTGGACGGGACAAAAGCCAAAGTCAATTTCTTTACGTGGGGAACACGAAGTCCAGAGGAGAGACGGAGGGGCGAGCCAGGGCGGCCACCCCCTCCTAGGCGAGGCCAGGGGTGGGCCCGCGCCTAGGCAGGGTGTGGGCCCCATGTTCGCCTCCCAGCCTCGCCTCTTCGCCTATAAGAAGCCCCCGATGCAGAAACCCTATGCACCCAATCAAAACACCACGAAACCATTTGTAGTCGCCGCCACCATCATTCCTAGATCGGGGGGATCTGAAGTTCTTCTTGGCACCCTGCCGGAGGGGAGATCATCCCGGAGGCCTTCTTATCTAGTATGATGTGTGAGTAGTTCCACCTTGGGCTATGGGTCCATGTAGTAGCTAGATGGTTGTATCTCCTCCTTGTGCTTTCATGTATAGATCTTGTGAGCTCCGTTCATGATCAAGATCTAATATATTTGTAAGCATGCATGTTGTGTTTGCGGGGATCCGATGGATATTGAGATTATTATGTCAGTTTGGTTAATGGTTTTGTCTTTATGAATCTATCATGTCTGTGTTGTTTGTGATCTTGCATGCTCTCCGTTGTTAGTAGCTATCTTGGCCGAGTAGTTGCTAGTGACTCCAAGAGGGGGTATTTATGCTCGATAGTGGGTTCATGCCTCTAGTTTCCAAGGGAAGTTATAGAAATCTCTTCTATTGTAGATGTGTTGTTGCTACTAGGGAGAAAACAACGGTCTCTTGTTCATAGAACAAGTGGATTGTTTACCTTACACACTTTGCTTAAAGCAGTTGTCTGTTGCTTGTAACTTAATATCGGAGGGGTTCAGATGATAAGCTGAATGTCGACTTCTAGTCATAGATGCAGTTGGATGGCGGTCTATGTATCTTGTTGTATTGTCCAATCGAATCTCATAGGATCTTTCTGACTAGTATTGCATTGTTATGCCTTGCTCAGTTCCTTCAATTGCAGGGTAAACAAATTACAGCAGGGCAATTGAAAAGAACTGAGCAAGGCATAACAATGCAATTACTAGTCAGAAAGATCCTATGAGATTCGATTGGGCAATACAACAAGATACATAGACCTCCATCCAACTGCATCTATGACTAGAAGTCCACCTTCAGGTTATCATCCGAACCCCCTCCATTTTTAAGTTACAAGCAACAGACAACTGCTTTAATCAAAGTGTGTAAGGTAAACAGTCCACATGTTCCATGAACAAGAGACCGTTGTTTTCTCCCTAGTAGAAACATCACATCTATAACCGAAGAGATTATTGTCACTTCCCTTGGAAACTAGAGGCATGAACCCACTATCGAGCATAAATACCCCCTCTTGGAGTCACTAGCAACTACTTGGCCAAGATAGCTACTAACAACGGAGAGCATGCAAGATCACAAACAACACAGACATGATAGAATCATAAAGACAAAACCATTAATCAAACCAACATAATAATCTCAATATCCATCGGATCCCCGCAAGCACAACATGCATAATTACAAATAGATTAGATCTTGATCATGAACGGAGCTCACAAGATCTATACATGAAATCACAAAGGAGGAGATACAACCATCTAGCTACTACATGGACACATAGTCCAAGGTGGAACTACTCACGCATCATACCGGAGAGAATGCCTCCGGGATGATCTCCCCTCCGGTAGGGTGCCGGGATGAACTTCAGATCCCTCCGATCTAGGGACGATGGTGGCGGCGGCTACAGACTGTTTCGTGGAGATTTGATCGGGTGCTTAGGGTTTCTGCATCGGGGGCTTCTTATAGGCGAAGGGGGAGGCCGAGGAGGCGGCCAGAGGGGCCACACCCCTCCCAGGCACGGGGCAGGTCCCACCCGCGCCTAGGGGGGTATGGCCACCCTGGCTTGCGTCTCCGTCTCCCCTCTAGACTTCTTGTTCCCCACAGAAAGTAATTGACTTTGACGTTTGTCCCGTCCAATTCCGAGAATATTTCTTTACAAACTTTTCTAAAACCAAAAACAGCAAAAAAAGGCATCTGGCACTGTGGCAACTTGTTAATAGGTTAGTACCGGAAAACATGTAAAAAGAACCTCAAAGTGTAGACAAAACAAAGCAAATTAGATACTAACAAGCATGGAACATCAAAAATTATAGATACATTTCCGACGTATCATTATGCCTTGCTCAGTTCATGTCAATTGCCCTGCTGTAATTTTTTTACCCTTCATGCCATGTTGTTTATCTAAGGAGAGCACCTCTAGTGAACTATGGGCCCCGGCCCAATATTACCATTGATACATTTTCCACTTTTACTTGTTTACTTGCTGCGAACCATTACCTTCCACACCATACAGTTAATCCTTTGTTACAGCAACTGGTGAGATTGACAACCTCACTGTTAGTTGGGGCAAAGTCTTGAGCTTGTGTTGTGCAGGTCTCCACGTTGCTTGCAACACCTTTGGGACATTTCCTTCCTCCTACTGGTTCGATAACCTCGGTTTCTTACTAAGGGAAACTTGCATGTTGTACTGCATCATACCTTCCGCTTGGGGTCTCCCATCGAAGTGCTGCTGCACTCATCAAGGCTTTTTTCTGGCGCCGTTGCCGGGGAGGCTAAGGACGTCTTCACAAGGGGAGTCCTTCACTTCCTTTCTCTTTACTTTGTTTTTAATTTGTTTTGTTTATTTTTCTTGGTTTTGTTTGCCTCTTTTAAAAAAATAAAAATAGTCTAGCTTGTTTTGCTTTCTTTATTCAAAAACACACACAAAATTAGGTCATGCTCTAGCTGTTGCTCCTGTTTTTGGCTTACCCACCTTTGCCAAAATGAACTCTGCTGAGAACACCAAGTTGTGTGACTTCACTAGCACCAACAACAATGATTTCCTAAGCACTCCTATTGCTCCACCTGCTCCCGATGCTACCTTTTATGAAATTAAGCCTGCTTTGCTGAATCTTGTGATGAGAGAGCAATTTTCTGGTGCTAGTTCTTGTGATGTTGCTTCCCATCTCAATAACTTTGTTGAACTTTGTGAGATGCAAAAGTATAAGGATCTAGATGGAGATATTATTAAGCTCAAGCTTTTTCCTTTCTCCTTAAGAGGAAAAGCTAAAGAATGGTTGCTATCTTTGCCTAAAAATAGTATTGATTCTTGGACTAAGTGCAAAGATGCTTTTATTGGAAAGTACTACCCTCCTGCTAAGATTATATCTATGAGAAGTGACATATGAAATTTAAACAACTTGATAATGAACATGTTGCTAAATCTTGGGAAAGAATGAAATCTTTGGTTAAGAATTGTCCCACTCATGGACTCACTGCTTGGATGATTATCCAGACTTTTTATGCAGGTTTGAACTTCTCCTCGAGAAACCTGTTGGATTCAGCTGCTGGAGGTACCTTTATGAGCATCACTTTGGGTGCTGCAACAATACTCCTTGATAATATGATGGTTGACTACTCTGAATGGCAGACTGAGAGAGCTCCACATGGTAAGAAGGTAAATTATGTTGAGGAAACTTCCTCTTTGATTGATAAGATTGATGTTATTATGGCTATGCTTGTTAATGGGAAAGCTCCTTTAGATCCTAATAGTGTTCCCTTAGCCTCTTTGGTTGCTCAAGAAGAGCAAGTTGATGTGAACTTCATTAGAAACAACAATTTCAACAACAATGCTTATATGAGTAATTTTGGTGGTAACAACAATTATAGGCCTTATCCTCCTAATAATGGCAATTCCAATGGAAGCTCTTACAACAATGCTAGAAGTGCCCCCTTTGAACTTGAAGTCATGCTCAAAGACTTTATTAGTAAACAAACCACTTTCAATAAGGCTATAGAGGAAAAGCTTTTAAATGTTGAGAAATATATATCCTCTTTGTCTGAAGCTCAGTCCTCCTTGATTAATAAAATGGCTGCTAAACCTGAAACCATGGAAAGTACCTTTGCTGCTACTCATGCCATACAAGTTACTATTGATGAAAATGTTAGGCTGTTAGCCCAACTTCATGCTAAGTAGGAAAGGGAAGCTGAAATTGATAGAAACAATAATGTGTGCACCATCACCACTAAACCACAAGTAGTCCCTATTCCTCCTCCTACTATGCCTAAGCCTATTGAGCCTACTACTAGTGATGCTAAGTTTGATTTTGATATTGATGGTTGCAATATTTCTGAAGTGATTATGTTCTTGCAAAAGCTTGCTAGAAGTCCTGATCCTAGTGTTATGCATGTTGCTTTCACCAAACACATTACTGATGCTCTTGTTAAGATTAAGGAAGAGAAGATAAAACACAAAGCTTCTATTCCTAGGAAAGTAGAAGATAGTTGGGAACCCATTATTAATATGCAAGTGAATGACTTTGATCTCAAAGCTTCATGTGATCTTGGTTCTAGTGTCTCTATTATGCCTAGGAAGATTTATGAAATGCTTGATTTGCCACCATTGGAAGATTGTTATTTGGATGTCCCACTTAATGATAATGCTAAGAAGAAACTCATCTGGAGTATTAATGATGTTATCATTATGGTTAACAATGCTTATGTCCCTGTGGATTTCTATGTTTTGGATGTTGAATACAATGCTTTTTGTCCTATTACTTTGGGAAGACCCTTTCTTAGAACAGTTGGTGACATCATTGATATGAAAGAAGGCACCATTAAATATAATTTTCCATTCAATAAAGGTATTGAACACTTCCCTATGAGGAGAGATAAGTTGCTTTTTCTTCCTCCTTTGAAAGCAAGGTTTGATGTTAATGCTTCGTCATTTGAAAATACTTGATACTTCTTGCTTCTTGTGCCTAACTTAAAGGCGTTAAAGAAAAGTACTTTTTGGGAGATAACCCAAGAGTTTCCTTGAGTCTTGGAAGTTATTACTTCAGTAATGACCTCTCCTTATCCTTTTTTTTTGCTTTTTGTGCCAAGAATGACCTCTAATGAGAGGGAAGTAAGATTTGGGGAGTTGCTGTCCCGAAACATATTTCTGTCCTCCACCATAAAAATTCGTGAGGAGTCTCTGTAACTCGGATTGAGCTGATAATTTATGAATAAATCCCCCAGTATGTTAGGTAACTTTCGTTAGTTCAACACTTTTTCTTTTGAGCAACAGAATATTTTTGAACAAATCGGTTTCTACCTGCTAGTCTGTTTTGACAGATTTCTGCCACTATTTGCATTTGCTTCTTATTGATTCCTTTTTGAGTTCTCTTTTGGGGAATTGAGCTTTTTGAAGGAGTTTCTACAGTATCTTGTGTTTTTAGTGAAAAGTTTTGCTGTTCCAAAGCTTAGCCCAAAGGTCTATTATCTTTTGAATACACTAATGTTGCTAATGAAGATTGTGTGAAGTTTTGTATGAAGGAAAAATTTCAGGTGTAGAGAGAGAATGTAGTGAGATGAAGAATGGAAAAAAGCTCAAGCTTGGGGATGACACCATGGTGTCACCCCAAGAAATATCCAAGAAGTACAAGAATCAAAGCTTGGGGATGCCCAAGGCACCCCCTTCTTCATCAATAAAAAGCTCAGGTCTGTCTAGACACTTCAGTTTTTATAGTTTCATGCATAGTTGTGTTATTCTTGGAGCATCTTAGTTTTCATTTGCTTTGCTTAGCTTGTTTAGTTTGCTTGAATAAAGTAGTTCGGACCCCTGTTCTTGTTGTGTTGTTGCAAATAAGTTGCTTGGTGTTGGACAGGAGTAGGAAGTTCCTTCTTGAAAGTGCAAGAGGAGCTTGCATTGACTGTGACTAAGACTTTAGCATGACATGCTAGGTGTTGTTTTGACCTTATGCTTAGTGATTATTGCTGTAGCATGTCTTGTTCCAAACAATTGGGATTGCTTAGTGTGCCTTGAAGAAATTATGTGTTGTTTTAGCATGCAAAAGCATAGTATTGTGGTATTCTCCTTTGATGATTTGTTTGGGTTGACTTGGCACATACTCACAACATGTTATGACTATGACAAGTCACCATATCATCTATGATCATTTAGTCCTTGACTTGTACTACCACTCTATGCTTTGATTAGTAATGTTTTGTCGCTCTGCATGATTATGGCCACTGTTGCTCTCGTAGTTGGTTGCTCCTAGTCTTTCGCTAGACTCCACTTGTATGAGTAAGCTCTACTCATGCTTCCAACTCCCAAGAAACCAATATTTTCCAAAGTGTCCACTATAAACTCCTATGCATGGTGTGTTACACCATTCCAAGTATATTCTTGTTTTCAGCTATCTTCCAATTAAAAACTATTTTGCTATGTGAAAACTTAGTGATTAAAGCCCTCACAAACTTGATGGCACACTTTATATTCTTTGCCCCTAATAAACTTGAACAATTGTGTCGTCTATGTTGTATATGCTTGCACTTATATGTTGGAATCAGCAGAACCGTGTTGTCACGAGGAACGTTTTCAACATTGCACTTGTACTTTGTACTCAGTTGATATCATGCTCTTTTGTCTATGGATGTCATCGGTGTGAAATAAAGAGGGAACTAAGTCCATGGAGTTTGTATTTTGTGTTAGATAAATGCCTGGGCCGCTAGCCTAATCCATGCCTAATCATGGTGGAAACTTGCAGCATCACCATAGTGAGCTATCTATGAAGCATCCTCAATAAAAAGCTATGCATATAGTTGCGGTGACCCAGCATACCACTAAATGATGTAGTACACTATAGTAGTTGACAAAACACCAATAAAACACCGTTCACTAGTATTACACCCCTCAGAGTGGTACAACAGAAACACATCAGGTCCAAGACATGACTATAGGTTACAACTCAATTCTTTACACAAGATCCAGAGAACACTCTAGGTTAAAGAGAGAGAAATAAACTTCTTACAAAGAAGAATCAGAAATAAACAACTCAAAACTATCATACTATTAAGACTAGTATCTTAACTAATGGTCTGGCATTGTTCTTATCGCAATACACTACAGAAATAGGTTCTATGGGTAGAGATTATATTCCTATCTAATCAGAAACTCGTCTTCACTTGAGTTGGTGTATATGTTGACTTTCTTGACTTCATTGAAGAGCTTTAGCTTTTGATGATGATTCCCGGAGCATGACTTGATGTAGTGTAACATCCCAAAAATACTAAACTTGAATCATCAAAATTAGGGTTAACAAAAACTTTTCTAAATAAAATTATGAATGCACGCATATGAGTATGCATTGAATTTGAAATTCTTTTGAACCACCTTGTTTGTGTGTTTCTTTGCTTGTAAAATGTTTCTTAGGTGAAATAAACATCATCTAAAACATTTCCCACACTTTTCCCAAAGACGAATAAAGCAAAACAAATAAAATAAAGGAATGGTCATTTTGACCAATTTAACTCCCATGCCTACTTTGGCTGTCTCAAACTTTCAGAACTTAACAGAAACTTTTTTGGATCTTTGCACCCCTTGAATGTACTCATAACAAAGTATCAAGGCCCACTTGTGATCATCCAGAAACTTTCAAATGCATAGTTTAAATGACAATTCAAAATTGAATCTTTATCATATGGGAAGATCCCACTTTTTCAAAAACCACTCAAACAAGCTCAACTTTCAAAACCCAAGCATCTGCAGACTCACCAGCACCAATCTAGCACACCCACCAAAAATCTTTTCAAAATTCAAAACTTGATTTCATGCGGCCATTTCATCAAACATAGTGCAGACACAAATCATACAAAATCTAAACACTATAGTGAGCAGTGATTGAAGCCTAACTTGTTCCCTCTCTAGCTCACAACCATCTCAGTAGATCATCTAGCAAGTTAAACCAAGCACTAGCCCCACTGTAAGCTTGGCATTGCCATCAATGGTGAACAGCCGAGCACACCCATGCCACCCCAGTGTAGACAGCAAGCTAGGAGAAGATTAAGCCGTGCCAACCTTGTCTGGGAGGCAGCCCACCGTCCACCGCCACTCCCTGTCCACCGCTCGAACCTTGCCAACCCCTGGACCACATGCACGGACCACGCCTAGACCGCCAGCGAGCATGCCGAGTGTGCGCCAGAGCGCCACCCTCGACCGAAGCCCACAGACCGCGCGCCGCCCTCACCGCGCGCATACACGACCTCCACCGACCCAGGAGACCGCCAGACATCCTCGTTCGCCGCCCCGTGCCGCACAGCCACCGCTCGCCGTCGAAGACGCCGCCTCTGCCGCGCAGAGCGTCGCATGTTCCAGACCAAGCCGCACCGCATCAGCCAGGAAGAAGATTTACCCCAGGGAATTCACTCAACCGCAACGGCCGTCTTTTTCTCATGCATGCTGAAGAAGCTCAGGAAGCGCCAGACGTCGTGCTGGGTATGTTTTCTGTTAATTCAGTACTTGCACGAGTGTTGTTTGATTCTGGTGCATCGCATTCATTTGTCACCGAAGAATTTGCATGCACTAGTAAAATCCAACCAACCAAACTGAAGCATGTTATGATTGTTCAAATTCCCGGATCAACCACCAAGGCTAGGCAAATTTGCAAAGCCATCCCTATCCGAATCCATGGCATAGATTTTTATGCAAATCTGATAGTACTCGGAACTAAAGGTTTGGAAGTAGTACTAGGAATGGATTGGATGTCCAAACATAAAGGATTGATTGACTGTGCTAGGAATATATAAAAATATATAGGTTTACTTGCAGAAATAATGTTCAAGTAATAAAAGAATGCTACATAGGCATTTCTAGCCACTTTAATTAATTAAAATAAAAGGGTAAAACCTTATTAAATTGTGACACCACTTTAAATCACATTCCCATGGACTATAATATATGGTGATGACATGTGTCAACATGATCCCATATTGGGTTTGGAGAATATTAAATCTTAAGTAGTTTTTCAATGAGTAGAAATTACTTTTCTAAAAATAAAAGGAATTAAACCGAGCCTTAATCTTGTAATGTTGGAGATGATGTTAGATCATCTATAGGACCCTTGTGTGTGATGATTGCAAGTAGTTAAGTATTTTTTGGTGATTGTGTACCTCGTATTTATTCATAGACGATAGTACCGACCAAGGATACGAGGAGGAAGGAGGATACTACGAAGAAGAAGCCGAGGAGAACTTCAACCACTGCTCTGCACAAGGCAAGCTAACACTTGCAAGATACTATAATTATGCAAGCTTTACTAACCAAGTGGACCAATGCAAGCAAAATACTACTAGTGAATGTGCAATCTAACACTTGCAATTTAGCAAGCCTTACTACATCAACTGACCTATGCAAGCTATTAACTTAGCAAGCTTATACCACTTGATAAACCATTTTAGTTTTAATTGCAAGCTTTATACTTTATTTCTTTATCAAAGCTCTTACTTAGAGTTTACTTAAAAGAATAATAGATACTAGAAAGATATTTGAAGGTTGCATAAAGAGCATAAAATTTGGCCTAAGCTAGATAATCTTGATATCATCTCAAGGCATAAGACTGAACTTAGTTGAAATCTAGTACTTACCACCCCTCATTAGTACTTACCCCCACCTATAGATGCTAGTGTTAAGCATAAAACTTGAACAACTTTAGATGGGAATACTTGGTGGAAAAATGGTTATGAAAACCTTGGAATGATGGATCATTTTATTGAAATGTTTTGGACATGTGTTTCCGAACACCTGATGATTTTGGTGATGAAAATATTAAGGCATGAGCCTTAGCCCTTTATAAAACTGATGGTTGTCTGGATGCGATACCATTCCAATTTATCGTACAACCACAATACCCGAATATTGGGTAGGGCTTGACTGGAAACTTATATACCTTAGTATTAGTTCCCTCACGGCCAAGGTCTGAGCTGAGGCTACCTTGTGAAGATTGTCCACCTGTGCAGTACCCAAGATGACAGTTGGTCATGGTTGGGAGGCCAAACTCACAGGAGAGGTACTTATACTAGGGCGTGTAATTGAAAGGTTAGGATTGATTATCCGCATACTGAGTATGGTGAATTCAGGATTTGTTCCTGATGAATGTATCGAATGTTGTGGTGAAAGTGTACAATCTCTGCAGAGTGTCAAGCTATTCGAATAGCCGCGTCCGCGGTTATGGACAGTTGGAGTGGCCATACTGTTCCCCCGTCAGACTTTTCAAAATGACTTGTGAAATGGATTGAGACTTTGACTTGACCACAACAGGGTTGTGATATGAAATACAAGTTCCCACTTAGGAGTTATAAAATTGTGACTAGCATTCATTGCTTCTAGACTTAGTAGAGATAAATCTGGCTTTTGCAAAATAACCCTAGAGCCTAGTGTCCTATTACCAAAACCCCCTTTTTCTTGTTATTATTAGTTTGCGAGTACTTAAAGAGTACTCATGGCTTTTTCCCTGGCTATTCACATTGCCAGACTATGAAGAGGAGTACCTGGAGGATGGACCCCAGGAAGGTTACGACAACTAGGATCATCTCCCATCGCCAGTATTGCCTGTGACCCCGAAGATGGAGCTTCGCCTACGCTACCGTTATTATTACGTATTCCGCTGATTGATGTTGTATTAAGAACTGGATCATGATATCCCTATTTGTGTAAGAACTTATGTACGGTTTGTAATGGATGATGTACTATGGTATCCAATTCTGTTATGTCTCGCAAAAATGGTAATCCTGGGATTGCGATGTATGGCATAACAGGCATCTTGGATTAAAAAATCCGGGTGTTGACATGTAGACGTCGTCTTAATAGCTTTAGAATCTAGCAAGGGTTAAGAAGATACATTGAGTATGATCGTACTCAGCATGTTCACTAGAAAGGAGTGTTTGATGCACTATATCTACAGCCAGAGACCATAGGTCGTAGGCAATGTAGGTTTTCGTAAACATTTCTTCCAAGGTTGCTTTTATTCTGAAAAGCTATGTCCGTCAGCCTTCACGGGTTTACCAGAACTTTCATGGAGTTCCTTTCCCGCAACGTTCGTAGCTCCTTCTCGGAACAGGGAGTAACAAGTTACAGTTCTTACACTCTGCAGAGGTGCATTACTTTACCCATGAGAGAACTTAGCCTTGTTGCACAAACAAGTCATGACCTTGTCCATACTTCCTTGGTATGGGGCCCAGTATAAGATCCAATCTAATCACTGCCCCCTTCGCGACCCCGCATGCCTCCTTGGTGTACACCATGCCCACATATTGAATTACGGCAATGGTTTGTACAGACCGTTAGATGCCAGAACTATCGTGGGACGTTGAGGGTTCCCACCCATATGCTGCATATCCTCTACAAGTTACCAATTAATATGCACGCTACGACTGATAACAGGCATGACCTGCACATCCGGCTACATGCGAGAGGAAGAAGATACAGCTGACTTCTCTATCCCATTCCAAATCTCATGGTTAACGCGTGATATACGGTGCAAGAATCACTGGCGTCATTGGTTGTTAAGTCCTAGATAATATGTTCCTTCACCACCCGAACTTTCATAGTAGGTTATTACCTCATGGTATATAACCTATAATCACATTATTATGAAAATAGTGTTTTTGGACCTTTTTTCAAATGCAGGTGATGACAACACTGGATTTGCAAAATACTTTACAGAAAATAATCAAAGGACATGAGCAAGTGTGAACTTGCCTTTTGTGATTGCAAGATTATGCACTCATGGTCTTCGAGACAATATAAGATCCAATATCTGAAATCAGCATCATTGGTCTGGTAAGGACTAATGTTTAAAGAAGCAATATGCAGTTATGCATAAGTAATGCTATGCATTTTGTAAAACTCCCAAAGTGAATCCCCAATACTTTGAGTGAAGTGAGTTTAGGTAATTCTTTTAAGAGTTGGTTTATCTTCAAATTTTACTTCATAAGTAATGACCTTTATAAAGGAGCTTAAGTGTTAACAATTCAAAATATACAAGTAAAGTATAAAATAACATGATTTATGGTTAATTGTCATTTGGTGACTATTGATAAACATCCTTGGGATTGAGTTGTTAAGAATTGAAGAACTTATTATAAGGTTATTGTTTGAAGTGGCAAAAAGAATCATATTTGAAGAAAAGATTTCTTTTCTAAGGTTTAAACAATCTTTATTATTAATAGAACGTGATCAATGTCTTTAGGTGTTTGATTGATTAGTATGGACTTGAGATGCTTTATGTCTTAATTTAAATAGACCAAAGTTAACTATAAAAACATAAGTAGTTTATTAGAAATGATGTTTATAAGCTTTTGAGACTAAAGTTAACTTTAAAAGGGTAAATAAACTTAAGGTGGAATTGGTTTTAATTATTCTCCAGTTTTGGATTTATGATAGGTATAACTAAGGTGTGGAATTATTAACTTTATATTTAAGTGAATGATTAGATCAAATTTGTTTTGCTATTATGAAAATAATATGTATTTATTTAATGGAAGCATAATTAGATGATCTTAGTAATTTGTTAGAATTTGAAGTTATGTTAATAGTGGTTAAGGTATAATGATTATTCACCATATTATATATATGAGTGATACCCAATGTTTATTTAAAAGGATTTTAATAAGATTTTTAAAAGAATATTTTAAAGTTACAAGTTATCCTTAAGTTTGATTATGAATTCAAGTTATGGGTTTGGAATTAGTACTTAGACACTAATTGCTCAAGGTTTTATTAAAATTGTGATTATTTCTTACTTAAGAATTGTTTTTAAAGAATTTATAAAATAAGTAATAGATAAGGATTTATTATTTTAAAATATTAAAAACTTTTCTAATAATATGTTTAATATTTTTCTAGTGTAATATATTTATTCAAGATATTAAAAATGATTTTTATTTATTTTTAAGTATTATTTTTATGTTTATAAAATTCCATAAAAATTAAATGTATTTAAATATTTACTTCAAATTTTATTTATAGAAGAGTTCAGTTAGTATTTTTATAAAATAGTGGATTTTTTTATACACAAAAATGATTTTTATTTATTTTTCGGATTTTTCCTTATTTTATGAGATTTCACTTAGGATGTAGTGGTGTTAAGATTTATTAGCGTTATATTTATTTTAAACAAATAAATTTATATTTTTATTAGGTAGATCTTATTTTTATGATTATTTTGATCTATCATATGTATATATTTTTTTTTCTAGGGTTCAAAATGTTTAGAGAGCCTTTTTAGTAATTTGATTTACCCATTTATTTATTTTTTCCATTTTCCTTTCTATTTTCAGGTTTGGGTCCACAGGTCAGTCCAGCCCACTGGGTTGGGCTAGACTACCTGGTTCGGTCCACACGGTCGGTTGACCCCGACCTTATCCTCTCCCTTGCCGCTCGTCCTCTCCCTGGCGATGCAGAGGTTTCCTCCCCTCTCTGGTTCGATTCCGGCAAACGCCGACCATTTTGGTTGCCGCTGCCGGCCATTGAAGCTCCGTCGCCGCCTGGCCAATCGGGTCCTCCGATTTGATTTGGCCCCGAGGCCTTATCGATCTCGCCCTCTCTCATCTCCTGGCGCTAGGGTTCGATGTTGGGGTCGCCGTGTGCCGGTGGTCCTATGGTGCTCTTCATCGGCCTGGACCTCCTCTTCCTCAGCTCGATGCCAGCGGGAAGGTGCGCAGGCGCAACCCCGACGTCTCCTTCTCCTAATGCCTGTGGGACGGCGCTGTCAGAGCAACCTTGGCATCAGGTGCTTCCTCTGATTCGATGATGGCGTTGAATAGGAGTTGTTCCATGGCTTCGTCAAGCCAACGCTCCAGGTGCTCGGCACCCTCGGTGAGCTCAAATTCTTTGTGACCATCCTTTGTGCTGATGGCTTTGATCCACAATTGTGTTGTGATGATCTACTGCTAGTGGTGGAAATATAACTAATTGTTCTATGGTCCTCATGTGTTGTGACATTGGTTATGCTAGCTCTGATGAGAGTTTTGAATCAATCCGTTAATAGAATATTGCTATAAGACATTGGCTACTATGGAATAAATTCAGTATACTAAGTTCTGTAACTCTCTATTAGGATAGTTCACTATTTTGTTGATTCAAAAGAACTGTCCTTGACTGAACCATTTGGTTCAGTATGGGTTGGTGGTTCTATGGTTAATGGTGGTAATTGTGCCTATGACTCCTGTTGATCCATGTTATCCATGTGCTGTGAGTTTGGTGTTTAATTACTAAGGATGCTTTACTATTTCTGATGCTTAAATATGGATGATTGAGTCATGATTTGGTACTGACAATGATATTTGATACTGGATTGATCATGTGCTAGTAATTCTGGTGGCCTCTATGAACAGTTGCTTATTAGATAGAATGGTGTATCACATATGAGTTTCTTATATGGTAGTGAAGTGTTCAGATGATCCTTTGAATTATAGCCTAAGGAAATGATTTAAACTGAACTGCTTAATGTAAATGTTGATTAGCCAATATGAAAGATTGTTCTAATGGCTCCTGATGTCCTGGATGTTGTTGTGGTGCCTCTAATGCTGGAGTGTGCACAGTGATAGATCAGATAGTTTGGTATGCAGTTATGAATTATTGCATGGCTTCTTTTCTGACTAATCTTTAGTCAAATGCTAAGGATGCAAAAGACTGAGGCTTGGATTCCCCTTAAGGATAATATTGTGGTTGCCTTATTCTAGCTCTAGGATGAAATTAGCGTAGCAACTCTATGTTCACTGAGACCTTGCTTTTCAAATAATTTGCTTGCTTAAAATGATAGGAACCAATACCAATATGGATCTATTGGTTAATCTGCTGCTAGTAGTGAGGGTAAATGAGTTGGTATTGTGACTGGTGTGAATTGATTGGATGAGAATTTATGACTTGAATTCCCATGATGCATGGTCTGAGGCTAATTAACTCTGGAATGAATTTTACATGGTTAAGGATCACTAGCCCTTGATTTTTGGTTATGTGCAATATGTTCCAGTCTATGATGCAAAGGCTGAGACACTAAATCTTGATAAAAACAGATGCTTACTTGGTTGCCTTCTACTCTCTATGATGAATTTGCATAGCACTTCTATGCAATTCTGAGAGATAAACTATTATCCTACTCTCCTAGAAAGATGTTAGTTGCAGAGTAGTTGATTAGATATTGATTTGCAATAACCCCATGTATTCCCTTGTTTATGATGGTGAAATAGAACAAGAACAAATACTATGCATGATTAGTGGTATAACAACCTTTTGTTGTTGCAGATTCTGTGCTGTGATTTGTGGTTCCTAGTGGATCTTGTTCCTAGATGCTTCTTGATCTGCTCCTCCTTACTTCTCACTTGGCTTGCTCCTTCTAATACTGCTGCCTTGCTCTTGATCAGCCTACACATGTGAATCTTGTGCTCCTGAACCTTGTCCTTTTGGATCCTATAGAACGGGCTTCTTGTGATTACTTATTCTCCTGTGATACACCTTCTTTCCCCCTCCTTCTACTACTTGATCTCCTCTTGGATGGCTTAAATAAGCAACCGGATGCTGATTGGGTGGTGGGTTTGGTGGTGGTGTGAAGAAATGAATGGGTGTTCTTTGAGAAGAACATGTTGTGTGAATAGAACTGCATGGATGTGGTTAGGAATTGGTTTGGACAGAAAATAGAGCGGTGTTGGCTTTGCTTCTACGGCAGTAGGTTGCCTTATCAGTTCCCTGATGTCTCTATGTGTTGACAACACACACATTTGCATGTGTTGTGTGAGCTGTCTGTGGGCTTGCCTTACCCAAATGGATCAGATCAAGTGAAAATCCGATGTTTTACCAATTGCCCTTTTATTTGACTTTCGTAAAAATTGGCCCTGGCCAATGATGGTGCTCTGAGGCTATTATTTGATAAGAATAGTTACTATTCATTTGGTGAAACTTGACCCTTCAAATTAAGCTCTATGATGAGACAAAACGGTGCACTTCACTGTTGATATCTGAGGGCTCAATATATAGTCTAACCCCCTTATTATTTTACTTTTGTTTATGTCCTTCTAAATTGTTTTGCAGATATACAAGATCAAGAAGGAAATCCTCGGGTCATGAAGATTTAGTTTAGGATTCTATCTATTATTCTTGTAATCTTTTTTTTTTCCTTTTTACTTTGAATATTGTAATTGTCAGTGTAATATGGTATAATAATAGAGTTTAAATTTTCTTTCTCTTGTATTATTCATATTGCCATATTCTTTTCTATTTGAATAAATGTAAGACTTTGTAATATATGTATCTGCTTATAATAAAGTATTCTTTTAGTTATTTCATTTGTGTAATTCTTATTACAATTTAATTTCCAATTCTTGTTCTATTTCAAATTCTTTTAGTATTCAAATCTATCGATTAAATATTCAAATTTTGAATTGTCTTCCTCTAAAACACAAAAGTACAATAGAGGTCATGTCAAAATCTATCGCACTTGCCCTAATGTTTCCGTCAGAACAAGAGAGATCTCGATCCCTCTATAGCTTTTTTAGTTTTGCGCGAAAATTCTCCAGATTTTCTGATGCATGAATGCAATGCACAAACATGTGTCCTGTATATTTCAAGGTGCTAATCCTGGGATGTTACAATAGTAAATAAAAAGATCACTGAGATGCTCATTGTATGCTTGCCTTGTCATTTTGGTTATGGGATAGCTCCTGTACCATGTGCAAGGGGTACCCCGTTGGCGGTTCTCTATGATATGCAAATACTTACAATGACAAGAACTTACAGGTGACTGAGGTTGAGTAGCATGAGGTGTGGCCCTCGTATTCAAGGGACTTGAGATTGCCAACTTATACTTTGTCAAGCATATACTCCATAGTTTGTTCACTTTAAACTTAATCACTTCAAGATGCTTATGATAGGGGCAATGAGCGCTAAAAGCTAACAAGTACCATAATTTTTGGAAGCTCGTTTTGAAACTTGAAATCCCTGCTTCCTTTATAAAAGGCCTTTCTTTCACTACTATTGAGTCTCCACCTTCTATCTTTAGGCACCATTAAGAGAGCATAGTTGTCATTCTTAGTTCTATGTGCAGTGTCCCAAAGCTTATTGATTGATGCATATTGTGATATTACTTGTTCTTGTGCTATTTGTTTCTAGTCACCCTTGTGAACTTTGAAGGTGTCCTATGCATCTATTTGCTACTCTATGAGGGACAAGCTGAATGCCACTATGCTATGTTTTCTGGATGTGAAACAAACAAAAGTTTTTCAATGCATGTTATTAATGATCTTTGTTTGTAGACTTTCATGTTGCATGCATAGTTACTTTGTCTTACTATTAGAACTCTATCTTTCATGCACATCTTTAGAATTCTTTGATCCCAGCTTTCAATGCTTGCAAATGGTTTGATCTTTGTTTTGATGGTGCATGTCACCTCAAAAATTATTCTTTTTATCACTTACCTACTCGAGGACGAGCAGGAGTTAAGCTTAGGATGCTTGATACGTCGAAAACGTATGTATAATTTTTAATGTTCCATGCTTGTTTAGTATCTACTTTGCTTTGCTTTGTCTACACTTTGAGGTGTTTTTATATCTTTTCTAGAACTAACCTATTAACAAGTTGCCACAATGCCAATTGCCTGTTTTCTTCTGTTTTTGTTTCCTGAAATGCAGAAAATCAATATTCTCGGAATTGGACGGGACAAAAGCCTAAGTCAATTTCTTTCCCTGGGGAACACGAAGTCCAGAGGAGATACGGAGGGGCGAGCTAGGGCTGCCACACACCCCTAGGCGCGGCCAGGGGTGGGCCCGCGCCTAGGCAGGGTGTGGGGCCCCTGTTCGCCTCCCAGCCTCGCCTCTTCACCTATAAGAAGCCCCCGATGCAGAAACCCTAGGCACCCGATCAAAGCTCCACGAAACCGTCTATAGCCACCGCCACCATCATCCCTAGATCGGGGGGATGTGAAGTTCTTCCTGGCACCCTGCCGGAGGGGAGATCATCCCGGAGGCCTTCTTCTTCGGTATGATGCGTGAGTAGTTCCACCTTGGACTATGGGTCCATGTAGTAGCTATATGGTTGTATCTCCTCCTTGTGCTTTCATGTATAGATCTTGTGAGCTCCGTTCATGATCAAGATCTAATCTATTTGTAATCATGCATGTTGTGTTTGCGGGAATCCGATGGATATTGAGATTATTATGTCAGTTTGGTTAATGGTTTTGTCTTTCTGATTCTATCATGTCTGTGTTGTTTGTGATCTTGCATGCTCTTCGTTGTTAGTAGCTATCTTGGCCGAGTAGTTGCTAGTGACTCGAAGAGGGTGTATTTATGCTCAATAGTGGGTTCATGCCTCTAGTTTCCAAGGGAAGTGACACAAATCTCTTCGGTTGTAATGTGTTGTTGTTACTATGGGGAAAACAACGGTTTCTTGTTCATAGAACAAGGGATTGTTTACCTTACACAATTTGCTTAAAGCAGTTGTTTGTTGCTTGCAACTTAATACTAGAGGGGGTTTGGATGATAACCTGAAGGTGGACTTCTAGTCATAGATGCAGTTGGATGGCGGTATATGTATCTTGTTGTATTTCCCAATCGAAACTCATAGGATCTTTCTGACTAGTATTGAATTGTTATGACTTGCTCAGTTCTTGTCAATTTCCCTGCTGTAATTTGTTTACCCTTCATGCCATGTTGTTTATCTAAGGAGTGCACCTCTAGTGAACTATGGACCCCGGTCCAATCTTTACCATTGATACATTTTCCACTGTTACTTGTTTACTTGCTGCAAACCATTACCTTCCACACCATATAGTTAATCCTTTGTTACAACAACCGGTGAGATTGACAACCTCACTGTTAGTTGGGGCAAAGTCTCGAGTTTGTGTTGTGCAGGTCTCCATGATGCTTGCAGCACCTTTGGGACGTTTCCCTCCTCCAACTGGTTCTATAACCTCGGTTTCTTACTGAGGGAAACTTGCCTGTTGTACTGCATCATACCTTCCGCTTGGGGTCTCCCAATGAAGTGTTTCTGCACTCATCACCCGTGCAAAGCATCTACGCATAGATCCGGCTCTGATACCACTGTAGGGTTCGCAGCATAGAAAACAAAAAAAATCCTACGATGGTAACAACTATTTCCAAGATCTATATACTAGATACAATCAATGGGTGGATGTACATCCATAGAGAACATACCCTTGAATACCGACAAAGCTTAACGAGGTTGAACTCGTGGTTGATGTAGAAGATCTCTTGCCGATCTCAAGATCGAGAGGAAGTCCTAGAACCGCAAATCAGCGGTGCATCCGTGCTCGCACACACGTCCGAGGCACCGAGAAACCTCCGCCTCCTCGCTCCAGCGATGCAGCGGAAGCACAACTCTTTTTTACCGAATAGCCACCGGGAACATGTATCTCGCTAGTACGAGACCATGGGGGATAAATACTAGAGGGGAGAGAGATCCTTCACGAGGAGGTGTGAGTGAGAAGTGAGGAGGGGGGCTCCTTTTATAGGATGAGGGGGGCACCCAAGGGGGTGGCCGCCGGCCATGGGGGCTGCCCCCTCCCCTCGTTCATTCATGTGGGTGGACACTCCACTCATAAAACCCCCTTCAATTTTCTCCACTCAAAATCCCACTCAAATTCCCATTAAATTTCCACCAAATTTAATGCAAACTCTCATTAAATAAAACTCCTTTCATTTATTCAGAATTTTGTCAATTACTTTAATGAAAAACATTCACATATAACCCCTTTCCAGTATTTCATTTCACATGCAAAAACACTTTCTGCAATTTCACCCGAAAACCCGTTTCGGTATCTAGTGAAATAAATTCCTGCGCTTGTTATTCTTTCCAGCATGAAACATTTGCTCCAAATGGTGTCGGTGTCTCTTAAGTGTGTCACCCTACGGTTCGCGAATAACACGAACATGATCAAGACCCCTCTCTGATCAATAATCAGAAGCGGGACCTGGAGATCCATACTGACTCCCACACATTCAGCGTTGACTTTCTTGTGATCGCGAGAACCTTTTACGCTAGTATATTAATCCCTTTGTTTCGCAATATATTACATGTCCGAGATTTGATCATCGGTATCTCCATACCTAGTTTGATCTCGTTACTAACATGCACTCTTTTCTCTTTCCCGTGATATAACATTCTAGTGATCGAATCACTTGCTTGTAAGCTAATCAATGTGATATCACCGAGAGGGCCCAGAGTATATCTATCCATCATCGGGATGAACAAATTCCACTCTCGAATGATGGCCACCAAAAGTACCATATGGTCAAGTGGGCGGACATTTGCGCCCCCAAAGATTTTGGGGGCATAGGTATCCTCTCCTCTTGCCACATGAATGTGACTCTTATGATCATATGGGTGTGGAGGATCCTGACGAATGATGGCGGCCTTTGGCTATAACTAATAAAAGCCAAATATTTTAGGGGCTCCTGCTTATGGCTTGTGAGCGCCAGGAGGGGTCTCAGTTTTGGAGATCTATCCAGGAAATCAGGACGACAGTCCGGAAGGGGCTATCCATTTCTATTGGAAATGGAAAAGACACCCTCTTCTGGCTTGACCCTTAGGTAGGGGGTCGCCCCATGCGCCACGAGGTTCCTGAGTTGTTCGCAATTTGCATATATCCTATGCTCTTGGTGGATGAGGCTTGCTAAGGCGGGATATGGCAGGTTGTGTTCCGACGAAACATTGGGGCCGCGGAGATGGCTACTTGGGATGGGCTGCGAGACAGTCTCCCGCTGTCCCAATCCCCGGATAGCATGTCTTGGCGGCTGGTTCCCTTGGGTTCCTTTACCATGGGGTTAGCTTATCTGTCCCTATTTAGTGGGCCCTCCCTTCCTTGGACTTCTCCCTTTTGGAAGGCCCCTCTTCCTTTGAAGATCAAAATCTTTCTCTGGCAGTTACTACGTGACCAGCTTCCCTCCGGCATGGAGGCGGCCAAGCGGCATGGTCCTAGGGATGGCATGTGCCCACTTTGTGCCGTTCCGGAAACGGGATCCCACATTATGTTCTCTTGCTCTGCAGCTCGCTTCCTTTGGAACTTCACCCGGGAGGCCTTGGGGCCAACCTGGCAGGCCTCAGACCTTGGGAAATGTCTGGAAGCCAACGCAAAAGTTATAGCCATTTGAAGTTTTCATGACAGTTTTTGGCAAAATATGTCGAAATTCATGTTTGTTATTTTTTGTAACAACTAAATCACTTATATAACTATAGTTTTAAAGATTTTATTCTTAGTTTTTTTATAATTTTGTGGCATGCTTTTCAAACTAGAAAAGGCGATCTCGGGGGGAGGGGGGTGGACAAAAATATCATGCCGCGACAGGATTTTTGCACGTTTTCCTGCCGTGCCAGAACCCACCAAATTATTTTTGCCAATTTTTTAGTCCCGGTTGTTGTCTCAAACCGGGACTAAAGGGTCTATCTTTAGTCCCGGTTGGAGACACCAACCGGGACTAAAGGGTTGTTGCTCGCACCCGTTCCACCCCTTTAAGCCCGACCCGTCTCACGAACCGGGACTAAAGGTCCAGAACGACCAAGGACTAAAGGTTGTCGGCGTCCTAGATGTTGGAACCGGGACTAATATGAGCATTAGTCCCGGTTTCTAACACATCCGGGACTAATGCTCCGGAGGGCTCTAGACGAAAGCCCTATTTTCTACTAGTGGGAACATTATCTGAGATGTCCCTATTTAAACATGTAACTATAGCAAGGTGAAAAGTCGGATCCCATTCTAAAGAAACTAGAATTCATCTAGTTTTTCAAAAGTAGGGTCATGTAATTTAAGTTGTTTGCGCAAGTGTATAGCCTACCAATAATTTTTAGTTCCTTTAATCCATTAACTTCTATAGTGGAACTGAAAATATGAATCCATTTGGTAAATACAGAAGTTTTTTTTTCACTGGGTTTTTAATGATATTAGAATTACAGCCCATAACAATTTCTCATGTGCATAAATTTGCAAATTCTGCAAAGAAACAATCTTTTACCTCTGTTTTAGCTGGGCCATGCACAACTATTAGATGGCACTTCATTTTGAAATGTTTATCCAGCAGATGCTTTCTAATAAAGTGATTTCCAATCTCAGTTGTCCACTCCAAGGAGAATTCCACGTGATCACCCACAGGTGGTAGATGCTGTCACTGCCAGGCAATTCCTATTGCCTGTAATTTTCCTAAACCACCGAGATGTGTAGTCACGTTTTATGGTTTCACTAAGACAACACAGCACGTACATGATACATGCATGTATCGGTCGATACACACACCAATCCCGCTAGCTACTCCCTCCGTTAAAAAATATAAAACATTTAGCTTTGTGAAACGAATGTATTTAGATGTTTTTAGTGCTCTGAATCTATATATAAAAGTCGTCTAGATACATTCATTTTATAAATCTATAATGTTTTATATTTCTAGACAGAGGGAGTACATTAACCATTTTTCTTGAATAAAAATAGCTAGACTAAAACAGATCACGTCCTCTAAAAAAACTGATCATGTAATAATATTATGCTTGTATCCAATTAATCTCCTACGCTGCTAGGCATGCAAGAAATGTGAAGCAGTCATAAAGCAATAAGCATGCCGAAGAGTGTTTGGTTGATGTTCTCGATCAAACTATGCATGCATGCATGTGTCGGTTGAGAAAGCATGGCCTGCATGTCTCGTATATACCTCGTAGGTGTTTTCTCGCTGGCCGTTTTCCATGATTCATCTCTCTGTTTCTGTCTCTCTCTCTCACTCTCTCTCTTCAACGGTACCAATCAGATCTTCTAAGACTTTACTACCACTAGTAGAAAAGAAAACGGCCCTTTCATATCGAGTATTAGTCCCGGTTCCGTCACGAATCGGGACTAATGCTCGCGTTCAAGTGGTCGGCGCGTCGCTCGGGAGGCGGCAGGCGGGGGGGGGGGGGGGGGGGGGGGTTCTCCATCCCGGTTCGTATGAGAGCATGCGTCTCGGTTTGTAACACAAACCGGGACTAAAGGTATGTGGCGGACCACCCTGCCTCCTATAAATACGCCTCCCCAGCCATCTCCCTCTCCTCCTTTGTTTTTTTCTTGGTGGAAGGTGCGAGAGGTGTGTGCTAGTTTATTTTTTCCTATGCATGTGAGGTGTTCGATGAAATGCTTAAGTGAATGATGCCATTTGATTTCTCACAAAACTAATCCATAGGAGGTGCCCGAGCCACACTTGAGCTTTCTCCTCTTTCTTTCCTCCTCGGTCAAGGTTAGCAACCTTATCTTTTCATCTATCATTGATACAATGCATGTGTCGATGTGAAGTGGTCATCTCACTATTTATGATGTTCTGTAATGGTTTTTGATAAACTTAATTATATGATGCAGATGAACATGCGGGAATGGATGTACGGTGACCGGTGAACCCGAGTACATTAAGGGCGTGGATAAATTTATCGATGTGGCTACGGCAAACAAATATAATGGTTTTATGCGTTGTCCACGTGTTCAATGTCGAAAAGACAAAGAGTACTCTTCCTCGAAAATCATTTGCGGCAACCTGGTTATGAAAGGTTTCATGCCCAGCTATAATTGTTGGACCAAGCACGGGGAAAAAGGGGTTATGATAGAAGACAATGAAGAAGAGGATGATGATAACAATTATCATCATATGTTTTTTGAATAAGGTGATACTGCAATGCAAGACAATTAAGAGGAAGGGGGTGAAGAACGGGCATCAGATGAGCCCGCTGATGAGCTTGGTCGGGTCATTTCTGATGCAAATAGAGACTGTGAAATAGAAAAGGAGAAGTTGGAGGGCATGTTAGAAGTTCACAAAAAAAATTATACCCAAATTGCGAAGATGACAACACAAAGCTCGATACCACACTGAAATTGCTGCGATGGAAGGCAGAGTGTGGTCTAGCTGACTCCGTATTTGAAAATTTGCTGAAAATAATAAAGTCAAAGCTTCTAAATCATAACGAATTTCCCGAGAGTACGTACGAAGCAAAGAAGACTCTCTGCCCTCTAGGATTAGACGTGCAGAAGATACATGCATGCATTAATGACTGCATCCTCTACTGTGATGAAGAGTACAAGAATTTAGATAAATGCCCTGTATGCACTGCATTGCGATATAAGATCAGACGAGATGACCCTGGTGATGTTGAGGGAGAGCCCCCCGGAAGCCCCCACGGAAGAGGGTTCCTGCTAAGGTTACGTAGTATGCTCCTATAATATCACGGTTGAAACGCATGTTTAGAAACAAAAAGCATGCCAGGTTGTTGCGATGGCACAAAAAAGATCTTAAGAAAGACGGGAAGTTGAGACACCCCGCTGATGGGACGCAGTGGAGAAAAATCAAGAGAGACCAGACTTTGCAGGTAGCGCAAGGAACTTATGGTTTGGTCTAAGTACGGATGGCATGAATCTTTTTGGGGAGCGGAGATACAATCACAGCACCTGGATTATGACTCTATGTATCTACAACCTTCCTCCTTGGTTGTGCATTAAACGTAAGTTCATTATGATGCCAGTGCTCATCCAAGACCCGAAACAACCCGGCAACGACATTGATATGTAACTAAGGCCATTAGTTGAAGAACTCTTATAGCTGTGCGGAAAACCAGGTGTCCATGTGTGAGATGAGAACAAACAGGAGCCATTTGACCTACGAGGGTTTCTTTTCGTAACCATCAATGATTGGCCTGCTCTTAGTAACCTTTTAGGACAGACAAACAAGGGATATAAGGCATGCACATACTGTTTAGATCAGACTGAAGGTACATATTTGCATAAATGCAAGAAGGTTGTGTACCTGGGGAATCGCTGATTTCTTCCGACCAATCATCCCGTAAGAAAGAAAGGCAATCATTTCAAAGGTGAGGCAGATCACCGAAGAAGCCTGACCTCCGTGCTGGTGATGATGTATTTGGTATGGTCAAGGACATAGAAGTAATCTTTGGAAAAGGTCCTAGCGGTCAATATGTTCCGAACGACGTCGCTACCGGACACGCGCCCATGTGGAAGAAGAAATCTATATTTTGGGAGCTACCCTATTGGAAACTCCTACATGTCCGCTCTTCAATCAACGTGATGCACGTGATGAAGAATCTTTGCGCCTTCTAGGATTCCTGGGCGTGTATGTGAAGACAAAATATACACCAGAAGCACGGGAGGACCAGCAACTTATGAAATACCCAGAGAACATGCATACACAGAACAAGATGGATAAAGGGCGTCACTTAAGTCGTGCCAGCTATGCTCTTACCAAAGCAGAGAAGGAAATATTTTTTGAAGTCATTTATAGTATCAAGGTGCCGTCTGGCTTCTCGTCTAATATAAAGGGGATAATAAATATGGCAGAGAAAAATTTCTAAAACCTGAAGTCTCATGACTGTCACGTGATTATGCCGCAGTTGCTTCCGGTTGCATTGAGGGGACTTCTACCAGAAAATGTTCGAGTACCCATTGTGAAGATGTATGCATTCCTCACTGCAATATCTCAGAAGGTAATCAATCCAGATATTCTTCCAAGGTTACAGAAGTATGTGGTACAATGTCTTGTTAGTTTTGAGTTGGTGTTCCCACCATCCTTCTTCAATATTATGACGCATCTCCTGGTTCACCTAGTGGAAGATATTGCCATTCTCGGTCATGTATTTCTACAAAATATGTTCCCCTTTGAGAGGTTCATGGGAGTCTTAAAGAAATATGTTTATAACGGTGTTAGGCCAGAAGGAAGCATCTCCAAGGTCTATGGAATAGAGGAGGTCATTGAATTTTGTGTTGACTATATTCCTGACCTTAAGCCAATTGGTGTTCCTGACTCGCGGCATGAGGGGAGAGTGAGTGAAAAAGGCACACTGGGAAAGAAAGCAATGATATGTAGGGATGGAGAATCTTTCACTCAAGCACACTACACAGTTCTACAGAATTCCACCTTGGCAGCTCCGTATATCGAGGAACACAAGAATATTGTATGCTCCAACAACCCGGAAAGCCTGACTCATGGATTAGAGATGAACACATGAAGTCTTTCGGCGGTTGGTTACGGACACATCTCATGAATGACACCACTGTTGGAGATCATCTATACTTGTTGGCCGTGTCACCATCTTCTACTATATTGAATTTCCAATGGTACGAAATAAATGGGGATACATTTTACACGATCGCCCAATATAAAAAGAGAACCAACCAAAATAGTGGTGTCCGCTTTGATGCAACAGACGATAATGGGCAAAAGGACACATACTATGGTTACATAGCGGAGATATGGGAACTTGACTATGGAGTCTATTTTAAGGTCCCTTTGTTTCGCTGCAAATGGGTCAACCTGAATGGGGAAGGGGTAAAGGTAGACCAGTTGTACGGAATGACAACAGTGGATTTCAACAATCTTGGTTACAGAGATGAACCATTCGTCCTAGCCAATGATGTGGCTCAGGTTTTCTATGTGAAGGACATGTCCTCTAGACCAAAAAAGGAAAAAATAAGCAAACGAATACATCATACGATGAGCCAAAGCGTCACATAGTTCTTTCAGGTAAAAGAAACACCGTGGGAGTCGAGGATAATACAGACATGTCAGAAGATTATAATAAGTTTGATGAATTTCCACCCTTCACAGTGAAAACTGACCCAAGCATTCCGTTAAGCAAAGAAGATGCTCCATGGTTACGGTTGAAGCAATCATAAGGAAGGGACATACGCCAAGAAGTTCACGGCCTCATATTATGTACCTCTAATTCAAATCTGGCCGGCCGACCGCATATTGTGAACCTAAATGCCATGAGACATGATAGCTCATTTTGTGAAGGATATTTTATGATGTTTGCAATTTTCCAAGTTTAATATTTTCCCTGCAACTATAACACATAACACGATAGCACGCGAAGAGTTTTGTGTTTTTGATAAATGTGAAACTTTAATTCGGTTGTTGCTTCACAAACAATATATTTCCCACCGCTTTTCGCCAAGTTTTCCCTCCCTTTCCCTCTGGCCGGAGCTTTTAGTCCCGATTGTAGGCACTAACTGGGACTAAATATATTTCCTGCCATTTACCACCGCTTCCCGCCAAGTTTTCCCGCCCTTTCCCTCTGATTGGAGCTTTTAGTCCCGGTTGTAGTCACTAGCCAGGACTAAAGATATGTCCCTCCATTTTCCACCGCTTCCCGCTAAGTTTTCCCGCTCTTTGCCTCTATATCTAGGCCGACCGTGCCATGGATATCCACACATCCACACCTTCGTCTCTCACAACAATGGACAGCGCATACTCGGCAATTCTGACCCTCGAGGAGACCGAGGCGTTGTACGCCTCTAGCTACCCATGCCCGCCGGCTACCGGCTGCCCGCCAACTGGATGTTGAGCGCTGGAGGGGTTCATGTCCCTCCTGTGCCTCAATGTTCTGTACGCCAGGCAGCCATTGCGAACAACTTCTACCTCGAACTCACGATAGAGCAACGGATGGATCCCCATTGGGATTGCTAACCGGCAAGAAAGGGAGCTCGCCAGCTACGAGGGTGACGACCCTCCCCCAGTGAACCATAACGAAGTCGGCTGCCGCCTATGGTGGGCGAACTGTACTATCGTCAGCATGATGCGCTGCACCGCGCAGGGAGATCCTCCTCGCCTGTGGTGCCCGCAGCCGCCGCAGAGCCATAAGAAGGGTGACGGTGGTGAAGGTTGCGGGTGTAGAGGCGTCGTCATCCGGGATCCCCCTCCCCCACACGTCGTGAGTCCGAGGCCGGAGTGGCAGGTGCCCCACAATATGCCATGGTTGGGCTGAGGATCTAGCCGCGTGCGCCTAGCAACGACGACAATGACGAAGACGAAGATGACCCTGAAGCTATGTACTATAGGGCTAGATATGAGCATGACTAAAGGGGGCCTTTAGTCCCGATTCCGTAGTCTCGATTTTTTAATATTAATAAATGTCTTGAGTGTTAGTCCTGGTTTGTTGCTAGACCGGGACTAAAGGGGGCCTTTAGTTTTGATTCTGTAGTCTCGGTTTTTTAATATTAATAAATGTCTTGAGTGTTAGTCCCGGTTTATGGATGGACCGGGATTAAAGGGGGCTTTAGTCCCGATTCGTACTACGACTTTTCCGAACTATGAAGATGGTGTCCCGATTCATACTGACCATGAAGATCTGATCTCCAAACGTGTGTGGTCACATATTAGGGAGTGCCTCTATGCCAACTTTAGGGACATGCCGGAGGACTAGGCTCTGGCGTCATCTTCCTCAAACTGGCCGTAGTGTTGTCCCTACTCTCCACACCATCTTGAAGATGCCTGAGGACTCACAAGGGTGCCTATTTATAGATTAAGCAGCACGACATAGTGTCGACGCTCACGACATAATGTCGACACTCACCCCTACCATTAGTGATGCCACCCGGGACTCATGTTTTGTCCCGGTTGGTGGCTCCAACCGGGACTAAAGGTTCATCTTTAGTCCCGGTTGGCGACACCATTCGGGACAAGGTAAAATCAACATGACATGGTATCGACACTCACGACATAATGTCGACACTCACCCCTATCATTAGTGCTGCATGCCCCAGCCTGCCGCAATCCCTTCAGTCCCGGTTGGTTTCTCCAATGTTGTTTCTAGACTCACAATATGTTGTTTCTTCAGAGATCCAATGCAAGTTCTAACGAGGCTCGTCCCGTATCTTCATGCACGCCGTTTTGACCTTAGTTCGAAACGGAGGAAATTCTAAATGGGCATAAGAAATTCAAAAATGGTCTAAACAATGTAAATCCTTCGCGTGGTGTCATATTAGCTGACATAGTTGCAAGGAAAAATACCAAACTTAGTATATTGATTATATCTCGAAAAAACCTTCACAAAATGACCTATCATGTTCGAGGGTTCATTGCTTTCGGTCCAAATGACCGATTTTATGTGCAGAATCATGACATATTTTGTGATATTGTGTCTATATTATGCATGCATGTGGATCTTGGGATGAAGAACAATGTTGCAGGAGGAAGTTTTACTTTTCGTCGCACAGAAAAGCCATTTTCCATTTTCCGAGCACAAAAAACGGGTCGTTTCGTAAAGCAACCACCAAAATGCTGTTTTAGAATGCTACCATCCCATTTTTCTAAAATACTAGGCCACCTTACATGTACGATCTCCCAACCAGGAGATCTCAAACCTTTCCGTCCTTCCCAGGTGAAAAAGACAAATGTCTGCCTAATCGGTAGGAAGTGGGTCCGGTTTGAACTACATGTACATTATCTAACGCTTTTTAGACTCACAATATGTTGTTTCTTCATGCACGTCGTTTTAACCTTAGTTCAAAACGGACATAAGAAATTCAAAATAGTTAGATTAATTATTTAAAAAAACAGAAAAATGGTTTTGAATTCAAACACTTTTTATGTTTAAAGTTTTTTAAGATTCCAAAATAATATACAAAAAATATTAGGTATTAAGTCATTTTTAATTATAGATGGTTAATATTTTAAATATTTACATTAATTCTTTTAAAAACAACAAATGGTTTTGAATTAATTATTCAAATTCAAACACTTTTTATGTTTAAAGTTTTTTTAAGATTCCAAAATAAAATGCAAAAATATTAGTTAAGTCATTTGTAATTTAAAATGGTTAATAGTTTAAATAGTTACATTAATTATTTTTAAAAAAATAAAATGCTTTTGATTTAGTTATTCAAATTCAAACAATTTTTATGTTTAAAGTTTTTTAAGATTCCAAAATAATATGCAAAAAATATTAGTTAAGTCATTTTTAATTTAAAATGGTTACTAGTTTAAATACTTACATTAATTATTAAAAAAGAAAATTCTTTTGAATTAGTTATTCAAATTCAAGAAATTTTTATGTTTAATTTTTTTAAGATTCCAAAATAATATGCAAAAAATATTAGTTAAGTCATTTTTAATTTAAAATGGTTAATAGTTTAAATAGTTACATTAATTATTTAAAAAAATAAAATGATTTTGAATTAGTTATTCAAATTCAAACAATTTTTATGTTTAAAGTTTTTTAAGATTAGAAAATATTATGGAAAAAATATTAGTTAAATCATTTTTTATTTAAAATCGTTAATAGTTTAAATAGTTACATTAATTATTTTAAAAACGGAAAATGGTTTTGAATTAGTTATTCAAATTCAAACACTTTTTATGTTTAAAGTTTTTAAGATTCTAAATTATTTATCATTTAAAAACCATTACAAATAAAAAATAATGCGCGAACCTTAAGAGAAAATCTAAGAAAACTTTGAAAATAGGCCCAACCAGGACTAAAGGCCTTACGCGCACCGTTTCGGGCCCAGCCCGAAATTGGCCTTTAGTCCCGATCGGTGGCTCCAGCCGGGACTAAAGGTGGAGCATACGTCTCGGTTGGAGCCACCAATCGGGACGAAAGGTCCTTTAGTACATAACCGCGCGCCCGTTCCTCTTCTTTCCTATCTTCTTTCTCTGCTAACTCACACGACGTGCGCGCAGGAGCCCAAGGATTCCAAGATGTCGGCAGGCTGCCCCGCCGCCTCGCGCGGCCCACCGGACCGCTATCGTTGTTGGCGCCGCCGCCGCCTTCGTCTTCCCGCCGAAGGAATCGAGACCGGGAGCCTTGTATCGCCCGCAACGAAGTTGTCTTCCCCGAGCGCCACTGTCGACATTGTTGTTGCTCTGGTCCACCTCGCACCTCACCGTCTCCACTAGCAGACTTAGGGTGAGCTCACGGTTCCTAGGAACACATTCACGCTTCCCCTTCCTCTCTAGTTCGTCCATGTGTCGTGCGCCGCCCTCGGCCATCCCAGATCGTCGTCGTTGCCGTTGCTCTGGTGACCCTTAGGTAGCGGCGCCGCCCCTTTTAGGCTTGTCTAGCTTCTCCGGTTCGCCTAGAATTCGCCATTTGCTTGCCGTAGACACCCAACCGCATCAGCACGAACCTCACCGCCATGGAAGCTCGCCGCCTACGAGTTCCGGTGACCATTTAGGAGCGGCACAACTATAGATAGGTTGACCTCGTCACTCTCTATCCAACACACCCAACCGTGTTTCCTAGAACGCCGTGGTTCGCCGCCGGCGACCACGATCTAGCGGTGGCAAGCACGCTGACTTCATCATGATGTCACGCCCGCATCACCCCAGCCACTTCAGTAACATTTGACTTGGTCCATTGCCCATGTGGCATACGACGTGTCCACTCGCCCACGGGTCACTGACCTAGGGTATGTTTAATCCCGGTATAAAAGTGTTTTCTTATTTATAATATAATTAAGAAAATGAATAAATGTTGTTAAATCAATATATTTTGTTTTATAATTCAGAAAAATATGTTTAATATATGAAAATTTATAGAAAAATAAAATCATTAATTTAACTTTATTACCAAACATTATTATGTTAACCATTTAAATAATTATTATTTAATAAAATATTATAAGTCACAATACTTTGAAAATTCATATTTATGAGTCATAATACTAAATATGAATTCTTATAAGTACTAAAAATTTAGAAAGTCACAATTCATATTTATAAGTCATATTTGTAAGTCACAATTCATATTATAAGTCACAATTCATGTTTATAAGATTTTAGTTAGTTAAGAATTTAGTTAGTTTAGTTAGTTAGGAATTTAGTTAATTAGGATTATTAGCTAGGTTAATTAGTTAGGGATATTTGTTATCTAGGTTATTTAGTTAGTATTATTAGCTAGGAATATTTGTTAGCTAGTTTTGTAAATGTTAGTTTAAGAGTTTTGTAAATATTGTAATCGTTTTGTAAATATTGTAATCCTTATGTGGCTTTAGTTGTAAATATTTTAATACTTTTCTAAATATTGTAATCCTTATGTGTGGATTTAGTTATAAATATTTTAACGCGGGCCCTATTTAGAATTTAATTATAAAATGTATAAATCTTATAAATTCAATATATTTTGTTTTATAATTCAGAAAAATATGTTTAATATATGAAAATGTTTAGAAAAATAAAATCTAAAACTTAAATTTATTATCATAAATTATTGTGTTAACTATTTAAATAATTGTTATTTAATAAAGAATTTATAAGTAATCAAACTTTGATTATTTATTAGTGTAGATGATTTAGATGATGTAAATGTTAGATATTATTAGTTTTTTAGTGTATTTATTTGATTTTAGTTGTAAATATTGTGATTTTAGTTGATTTTCGTTGTAGTCTATTGTAAATATTTGATTTTATTTGTAAATATTATATATATTCGTTATAGTCCTGCAATATTTTGTATGTAATATTTTCTATGTAATATTTGTAATATCGCGTGGAGGCCGACCTTGCCCTAGCCCACAAGCCAGCCCTAGTGGGTAGACTCGGCCTAGTGGGTAAACCCTAATATATGTATTTATTAGGGTTTCTTCGAATAAGTGCTTATATCTCTCGGCACCCGGCCCTAGCGTTCTAACCTCCTCCCTTAGCCGCTTTGACTTATCGGCTTTTCCATCTATGCAGAAAATATGGAACCACACGGCAGAGACGGAGAAAAGGAAGAGTTGATCCATGGTGTGATCCGCGGGGAAGAAAATATGGATGTATCGATGTTTCTGAACAACTCCGGTGAGGGTGATCCGCTTTTTTCCGAAAGGGACGACTTCATTGAGGGAGAAGGCGTCGGCTTTGTTGAGGGATAAGGCGATGCCTTCCGTGAGGGAGAAGACGACCGCTCCGATGGAACATTAAATGTTACAAACTCCAGCGAGGTGCATCTAATATTAATTAATTAATCCCCTGTTGTCTACAGACATGTATTAACGCTCTTTCTTCTTTTAGCCCTCCGGATCGAGCAAATCTACTACAAAGAGCAAACGAGGCCCAACCAAAAATTTGGAAGACCATGAAAGGTACATGATCAAAGAAGTCGCTGATGACGGCAAACCGGCGGCTCCCCTTCATGTCGCAAAGAAATTTGTGGCACAATGCGGATTAATTTTTAGGGACTTCGTCCCGATCACCGTTCGAGATTGGAATAAGCCTGCTGAGGAAGAAGTTATGTATTCATATGTCCCGGACAAAGACAAAGATTTACTTTGGAGGAGGCTCATGCTTAATTTCATCCTACCGACGGTAGAGGTGGATCCAAATGCGGAGAATCCAGATAAGAAGGCCAAGAAACCTGCGGCTTCCATGCAGTAGAAGGTCAAGGAGTGGGCTCTTAAGAAGATGGCCTAGCAATTCACCAACTAGAAGAAAAGATTGCACTTTGACTTTATCATGCAAAAGAAGACTCCGGATTTCACGGGAGCGTATGAGAAGATAAAACCCCACTGGCCACTGGGATGAGTTTGTGGAGTACAAGAGATCAGCGATAGATCACAAAAGGTCTGAAACAAATAATGAAAATGCTGCTAACAAGAAGTATCACCATACTATGGGGCAAGGTGGCTACAGGGCTGGCATTCCTAAGTGGAAGAAACTTGAGGATGACCTGCATGCAAAAGGGGTCTTCCAAGAGACAACCGATTGTATCGAACGCCCAAAGAATTGGTTTACGGGCATGGGGCATGTTGGACTTAGAAGGGAAGTGTATATAACATAATACATAAAGAAAACCCCTTGCCCATCAAAGACATAAGAAATGCAATAAAGACTACTGAAGAGGGGAGGTTCATTCCCGATAGAGATAATGATGAGCTCACAGTCGCCCTTGGGAATCCGGAACACGAAGTATGAACACGAGGCACAATAGGCTCCCAACCATGGAGCTTTAGTTTTCCCGTAGACAGGAAGAAATATCCTGATAGAAGCCGTAAGTGGAGAAAGGACAAGGAGAAAATTGAAGCAAATATTCAGGCATAACGGATGCGTAACATTGAAGAACAATTAAAGCGGCAACAAGATCAAATTGACGCACTTAGCCAGCAAGGTACTACTGGGCCATCTCAGCGGTACATGGTAGAACCTGCATTCGATGCTACCGGCCTATCGAATAATTGAAAAAGCAATGTGGCTTCCATAGAGGTCCCGGGTGATGACGATGATGATGGTGCACCGACGATGGTGTAGGGTTCGCAGCATAGAAAACAAAAAAATTCCTACGATGGGAACAACTATGTACCAAGATCTATCTACTAGATACAAACAACAGACATATGTATATCCGTAGAGAACATACCCTTGAAGACCGACAAAGCTAACGAGTTCAAACTGGTGGTTGATGTAGACGATCTCTTGCCAATCTCAAGATTGAGAGGAAGTCCTAGCACCACAAATCAGTGACGCATATGTGCTCGCACACACGTCTGAGGCACCGAACAACCTCCGCCTCCTCGCTCCAGCGATGCAGCGGAAGCACAACTCTTTCTTGCCGAACAGCCACCGGGAACATGTATCTCGCTAGTCCGAGACCATGGGGGATAAATACTAGAGGGGGAGAGATCCTTCACGAGGAGGTGTGGATGAGAAGAGAGGAGGGGGCTCCTTTTATAGGAGTAGGAGGGCACCCAAGGGGGTGGCCGCCGGCCATGGGGGCTGCCCCCTCCCCTCCTTCATTCATGTGGGTGGACACTCCACTCACTCAAATGCCTTTCAATTCCCTCCACTCAAAATCCCACTCAAATTCCCATTAAATTTCCACCAAATTTTATGCAAACTCTCATTAAATAAAGCTCCTTTTATTTATTCAGAATTTTGTCAATTACTTTAATGACAAACATTCACATATAACCCCTTGCTAGTATTTCATTTCACATGCAAAAACACTTTCTTCAATTACACCCAAAAACCCGTTTCGGTATCTAGTGAAATAAATTCATGCGCTTGTTATTCTTTCTGACATGAAAATTTTGCTCCAAATGGATGTCGGTGTCTCTTAAGTGTGCCACCCTACGGTTCGCGAATAATGCGGACATGATCGAGACCCCTCTCTGATCAATAATCAGAAGCGAGGCCTGGAGATCTGTACTGACTCCCAACATTCAATGATTACTTTCTTGTCATCGTCAGAACCTTTTACGCTAGTATCTTAATCCTTTTGTTTCGTGATATATTACATGTCCGAGATTAGATCATTGGTATCTCCATACCTAGTTTGATCTCGTTACTGACATGTACTCTTTTCTTATTCCCGTGATATAACATTCTAGTGATCAAATCACTTGCTTGCAAGCTAATCAATGTGATATCATCGAGAGGGCCCAAAGTATATCTATCTGTCATCGGGATGAACAAATTCCACTCTCGATCCATGGGCCTCAACATATCACTTTAGTATTACTAAACCCATCTTGATAATCACCCTGTTATGGTGTGACGTTTGATGTTATCAAGATACTCTTCCGGTGTTAGTGATTGACATGATTTCATGGTCTAAGGATTAGGATCACTTCATATGATGTTATAGAAATATAAACTCAATGACTTCAGTTGTAATGTTATACTTCGGATGAATGTTCATCACACCATTACACTAATGTTGTGACCTCGTTATTAACAACATACAATGTCTATGATCAGAAAACCTTGATCATCTTGTTAATCAACAAGCTAGTTTCTGAGAGAGGCATAACTAGGAACTTTCTGTTTGTTTATTAAACACACATGTACTAACATTTCCGTATTAATACAATTATAGCATGCAAAATAAACATCTATCATATACTTGGAATATACATAATAACCACTTTATTATTGCCTCTCAGGGCATATTCCCTTCGGATGGCTCATGTTGGCTACCCAGTGGATGATATCACGAAGACGACACATTGTGAGCTACATGTCAAAGTTGTAAAAATAACAATGAAGGTGGAGGTCGGCTATGCCTTACCAATTGGACCTGGACCAACTTACCATTGTCGTCGGTTCCACAGGGCTACGCCGTTGTCGGGATGGATGAAGTTTTGCATGGATTTTTACCAGTTGACGCTTGACTAACCTGCAGGTGAAGGGGATGTGACTAAACTGGGAGAAGCAAAAAACATCACCATTCTATGGCGAAAGGAATATATCGTGCTTCCAAATCAGACGCCAAGGCCATCGATTTCTCAGAGCAGTCCATCTTTGCCGCCACCTCACCCGTCTCCACCAGCACAACAGTCGTCTTCGTCGCCTCACCCGTCTCCAGCACAACAGCCGTCTCCAACGCAGCCGTCGCCGCCGCGTCAACCGGCTTAGGAAAAAAAGTGTAAGAGTACCACCACTACTCTGCGGAGTGGTAAGCGATCATCGATACATAAATAGGATCCTCTACCAAAAGTACCAAAGGTTCCTCCCAAGAGAGATTATGACTATACTCCAGAGGAGACTGCGGTGATCGCCGAGGCGGAAACGACAGAGTTTTTGCTAAACTGAAGCGGCCGAAAGAGCCAGAGTTCCCCAGCACCTAAGAAGATAAAGCCCGAGTGCTCAAAATGGTAAAGACCCTTCACCAACTCGAGCCAAGGCTTTCATCAGACTATGAGCGCTCTATTATCAAGTCACATGCGGCACATAATCTGTCGAAGAGCAGTAGTGCAAGCGGGAAATCAGTTCCCCGGCTCGGAGAACAAAAAAATCGATCGTGCCCCCCCTTCCGCTCAAAGTGATTTCCCATACCAATGTAGGGTCGAGCAAATATGCGGTCGAAGTGCAGTATGATCCAGAGTTAGTTGCACTGTACGGAGAAGCGACCGCTGCTCAAGGTATGAGTATTGCTAAGTACTTATCCCAGTTAGATTACTTCCTCGCGACTAAAGTAGCATACAAATACCAGTACGAGAATCTTCTCATCAAACCCGAGGAGGTCAAGAATCTACCAACAAAAATGCGAAGATTGCATAATTGATACATGGATGCCTCAAAGGTTGGGACAAACCGGATAATGCTAGGAGTTAAAAAAGAGCATTACGGGAAATGAGATGACGTGGTGATGATTGAATTTGACAAACTATTTCAGTTATTCAACCAAGACGACATCGACAAATCGATCGCCAGTGCCTATTGTTTGTAAGTACTAATTCTGTAATTAAGTCTCTAGCTAGCTCACCTCATTTATTGCATGTATAATCATACTCACTATATTATGCAGAATGAAGACTCTCGAATACAGAAGAGTACGCATCTATGACATTGGGTTCATTGACCCATATTTTGTTCATCAACGTAATCTCAAAGAAAGACCCAAGGAAACAGAGGATAATATTATACACTCGTTAAGGTTTCAAGAAATCAGAAGGGAAATACTATTTCCTTAAAACTTCGAGTGAGTGTTATTGTCTTGTACACATTCTATTTCGCTTACTCGATGTTAAGTGTATAATTGATGAGTTATGAGTGCGCAGCTTCCACTATATTCTGCTAATCATTCAACCTGACAAAGGGCGGGTACAAGTCATGGACTCGAAACATAAACTTCTTGAGCAGTGGGTGGACATGCAGATGATGCTCCGGTGGTAATTTCAATCATTATGACACTATATCGGTAACTTTCGTGAATTTTCCGATATCAAATAATTAATAACTCCTTTTATTCGTTTTCTTCGTCGGGCAGTGCTTGGAAACGGTTCACCAACAAGGCTAGGGGTGTTTGGAAAGAGGATCTTACATTTAAACCACTAGATATAAGTACTACTAGCTAGATCCGTGCATCTCTTTGATTCTAGTTTTGATACCATTATCATGCTTGATTATTACTTTGATTGAATTATATTCTCATAAAGTGCCTGACACAGGGACCTGAAAATAACTTATGTGGATACTATGTCTGCGAGTTCATTCATCAGACGTGTTGTGAGAAGGGCATAAATTTAGAACAACTTCACGTACGTAAACAATATATATTGACTCTTTATTTATGTGTTTCTTATTACCATCAATTGTGTTTAGTTTCATTCATATATGTTGACTTCTTTAAATCAGATCGAACGGCTGCAGGACGGTCTTCTGTCAAAGGATAGCGTACGAGCAATTCAGGAGGAATTGGCAGGATTCTTAGATGCAAAGGTCCTAAATCCAAAAGAGGAATACAATGTGGAGTTCAATATAAGGCAATAGGTACCGTAAAAAGAGATTATATATATATATATATATATATATATATATATATATATATATATATATATATATATATATATATGCATGAAACTCGTGTATCGATTGTAATATGTTCGACACTTCGATCTCTATATTCATGATGATGTTGTGTAATATCATGGTTCATTTATTGATGACTGCAAAACACAAAAAAAGAAAACAATAAAAGAAAAATAATAAAATAAATTTTCTGCCGCGGTATAAAGTGGCCAAAATACTGTCGCGGCAAATAATCATCTGTTCTGGTTCGTAATACGGATCAGGACGCATGGTCCTCCCCCCTCGCAACCAAGCGTGAAACCCTTTTAGTCCCGGGTCGTTTGTGCAACCGGGACTAAAAGGTAAGAGCTTTAGTCCCGATTGCTCCGTCCCGGTTGAGCAACTGGGACTAAAGCGCCTTACCAACAGGGACAATAGCCTCGTTCTACACTAGTGAACAATTGTCAAATTTAATTAAAATATCAAATCTATACTAGTAATGTATGTCTATTGTAAAGATGATAACATTGACTTAGTAACTACGCATGTTATTACTCTAAGTTACTCCTCACTATAACCGGTCATATACGCAGAGCAAATCTCAACCAGTCACCAATATGTATCATGTATGACGGGTCAAGAACACATATATATGTGTTACGTAGTGTTTATTGTAATTGCCGTTGAATTTAAGGACAACCCGATGGATATCAAACTATGCATGCATGCATGTGTCGGTTGATAAAGCTGTAGCAGCATGTGCCATATATACCTCGTAGGTATTCTCCCGCTGGCCCTTTTCATGATTCATCTTTCTCTATCTCTGTCTCTCTCTGCCACGGTGCTAATCAAAACTTCTAAGATTTTACAACAACTGTTAAACTTGACTAAATTTACAATTGATGTATAAAATCTACACTAGTAACATACTTTCACTACGAAATGCCATAACATAAACTAGTAATATATATATTTATTATTAGTCTAAGTTACTACCACTATAAGCAGCCGTATGCCAACGTAAATCTCAGCCAGTCATCAATATGACCGGTCAAGAACACACATGTTTTTTCTCTCTAAAAAGAAAGAACACACATGTTTTACGTAGGGTATGTTCATTGTTAATTTCCGGTGAATTTAAGGACAAACCGATGGATACCAGTCACCATTTGAAAGGAGCTCCAACGAAATTTGAGGGGGACCATAGGCGCGCGCGCACACACACACACACACACACACACACACACACACACACACACACACACACACACACACACACACACACACATAACTATATTTGTGGATACTACTCTCTTTCCATATGATTGTCTTGGATACCATGTCCTTGTAACCATCTGGTCCAATTTCATGGCAGCTATAGGGTAGGATTGTACGTGCGTGCATCGATCATGCATGAATGCCGCCAAACCCACCTAACTACTACCAAGCGGGGCATTCATGCAAGCATGCAAAGCACGTAGCTATCGATGGATGGATGGAGCGATTGGGAGGTCCAACAATGTTACAGCTCGATCGATCGATCGGCAGGAGTCTGAATGCATGTTCTCTCTCCTATTTTTGTGGCACGGTACCTTTGTACGATTGTCTGTCTCTCTCTCTACATGGTCCATGCATGCGTATCTCCCTCCCGAGGGAGAGAGAGAGAGGCGGTGAGCGCGCTGTGCGTATGGGCCACGGGTATTTACGCGCCATCTCCAGGAAATTAAAGGACTTCCCGCACGGCAGCAAGGAGAAAAGCCAAGAAAATTCTGTAGTACTGCGGACCACCAGCAGCCAGCAAGCTTAATTTCGGTCGAGTTGGTGTGGCATTGATGCATGTCATGGTGCTAATTAAGGTGCACTGTCGAGTTCACCGACTATCTAGACCATAACATTGTGCACCCAATGGTTGCGGATAACACTTCGCATTCACACAAGACTCTATTTCAGCACAATCAATTTACAAGTTGCGCTCCCCTATTCAAATTGTTTCACTCATGGATTTAAAATTCTACATGAATTTGAACTAGGAAAATGTCACACCTTCCTAACAGGATGTACAGCTTGTTATTTTACCCGAATTCTTCGTCTTGGCAAAATCTTTAGAACGAGATCAACATTGAGTGTGTCTTCTAAAATTCAATCTATTTAATTTTGAAGTTTAACTATAACATTTAGAGTGTTCTCTACAAACAATTATTTTACTGTCAAGTCTATGTATTTGGATCTAATGAATAGCCACACAAAAATCTTGCGTAAATGCTTGTGGAAGTTGAAATCATAGTAAAAATAAAAATAAAATCATGTGGTTTCTCGGTAATAAAGTTTTACTAACAAAGGACAATTTAGCAAAACAAAATTGGAATTGATGTCAAAAGTGTTTCTTCTATGACTCTATGGACACAGTTGAACGCCTTTTTTCACTCATGTCCTTTCGCTCCAATTATTTGGCGTATTTTTTTTTACATACAACATTACACACCATCCAATATTACTAATATGTTTGGTAATTGGTTAAATAAAATTGATAAGAAGAATAAAGCTAGAATACACAGCGGAGTTTCAGCATTATGTTGTGCAATTTGGAGGTGCCAAGATAACATAATCTTAGCAAACAATCTGGTACTACTTTTTTGCAGGTTATACATATGGCGATGCATTAGATACATCTATGAGCTTACCTCCTCCCGGCGGATCAGTGGAAACATATGGCTACGGGATGTAGCCGGCTGCACAAGACTTTTATTTCCAGCCTACTGGGTAGTGTCACACTAGTAGATTACATAATGGATAGCTACTTGTTGCTTTTTATTTTCCGTTGGTTGATACTTATTGTCTCAACCCTCATTGATTAATGATTATAATAAATTAAATATTTCATATCTTGCAATAAAGAAGGTTGGTGTGCATCTATTGATCTAGAGGCCGGGGCATAGTTCCCCATTTCAAACAAATGAACAATTCTTCATAGATGAGGTTTCAATGGAGTTTCATAGAGGTTTGTGTTTCAGGGGATTCAAATAAAATTAGGTCTACAATAGTTCCCACACATAGTTCATGGAGGTTTGATTAGAGTTTGGGTTTCACTGGGTTTCGAACAGCTTCCAACAATGGCTCTCACATAGCTAGGTTTGTAAGAATTTCAGAAATTCTAATAAAAACACGCAGCTAACTTCCCTTAAACCAGAGCTGAGTTTTGGTTATATTTTCAAATGCCACTTTGAAATCCTGATTATCATGTGAATATAACTAAACCAATGACCCACATGAGCTTGGTTAAAGCATAAGATAATTATTTATAAATTTCAACGTAATCTTGAAACACAACAAATTCTTTAAAATATTCTTAATTTATTGTATAACTATGAATAAACATGCATCTTATTTGTTTGACGATAGGACTGTGCAATAATATACTAGTCCCCTTGGGTGTGAATAGTCCTTTTGAAACCCGGGTGCCACGTAGCCCTTTATTTGAACTTTGTTAAAAATCTATTTTGAAAGCTCAGAAAATTCAAAATAAAAAATATATGAGTACACATAGTTGTCTACTATGCACATACTAAGTATTGTCGACTTATCTTTTAAGATGTCATCTAGAAAAAATGAGGACTAGAAATGGTTTTTTGTTCCTTTTTATAGCTATGATTTTGTCTAGACCAATCCTCGTAATGTATTCTTCAATGAAACTTAACATATATGTCGATTATACATATATGTATACATGGAAAGTGTCTTTGCCTCCCGAGCACCAGTGCTCTCTTCATTTAAAAAAAATTAAAACCATATTTTACAGGTTTTAAAATTATTTTAAAAAATTCCGGACATAATCAATGTTGTATTCCACAAGTATGCAAAACCGTGACGTGAAATTCTTTGTATTTTGGCCTACACAAAAAAGACAAATCTGATAAAATTTGTGGATTTGAAAACATACTTTCACATATCTATTCTCTTGTCATTTTTGTACAGCTCAGAATATAAAGTATTTGAAATTAATATTTTGCATGTTTGTAGGATAAATCATGGGCTACATCTAGATATTTTTTTTAATATTTTTTGGAACTCGCATTTGAAAATCTTAAAATAGGAAGAGCACCGGAGCTCGGGAGCCAAAAATCTCCCTTCTATGTATACACGCCATTTATTTTAGATTTTCTGAAACTTATAAATATCGTTTTTAAATGTTTCAAAATAAAGGGCTACCTAACACCGGAGAGCTATATCGCCGCACTCCATTGGGTGCCACAAATTAAATCAGTGCTACAGTACATATTAATGACCAAGTCAGATTATATAGCAGCACCGAGCCACCGACCTATCTGCTGCATCGTCCTTTGCATATATGACCTGCAGATCTGGATGGATATGAAGTAACCAATCAGATCCGGAGGTCAATCGTTGATCATGCTTTCGTACGAGCAGTTACTAATACACTTGTACGCATATGTCGAGGTTGGACTCGCAAGAGCTACTTGTGTGATGCTAAAAGATGAGAAGACCTCGGTCAATTATTGTGTGATACATAATTAACTAACAATAACACTGTATAAAATTATTAGTATCTTTCTATGGCATGGTCATCATTTAGAACCTATAGCTAGCAACTCTAATTGTTATTTGTCTTCTGCAAGAATTATTTGTCAGTAGATATATAGATATGTTGCTAAAGCTAAGAAATTATGTTCCAGCAGTGCTAGAAATACGTGTGTGACACTACTTTGTACTATCTACTCCTACATGGCTACTTGAACAAATCAATAGCGTCAATCATGCATCAACCATGATCGAACATACTTGCCAAAAAGAACATGATCAAACACTTGTAACTAAATTACTTGCACGAATTTGTGCCCACCAACAGATAAAGTAGCTAGCTAGCTAGGTTGTACTACCCTCATTTAATCTAAGCGTTTGTGCATCACGTACACAGTTACCTGGCTGCTGGTACAGATTAACAGCTACCCGAGCAAGTGTCTTAAAATCTAAGCGCAAGCAATAGTACTAAGTTGGTTAGGTTTTGAAAGCGGCTGGTACAAATCAGCTATGTTCCTATACATGCATCTTTCTAGAGGTCTGGTTTTTTTTCTTTAGAGAATGAAAACCTTCACTAATCACTACCCCCGGTCTTTATATGGAGATGCTTGTGGCTTAATTGTTACAATTCTGAAAAATGTTGTAATCATTTTTTTTTGTTTTTTCCTCAACATTTGGAATTGCTCAACCTTGGCCGTTCAGGATTTACAAAGGCGCTAGTGCCTTCTGTTTAAATATATATGCCCATCTTTCATATTAATTAATATTTGATTCATATACTCCATCTGTTTCAAATTACTCCGCACGCACGTTTACCTAGATAGGCTAGTACTCTCTTAATTTTTATCAAAAAAATATCATGGGATTTTGAAATAGATAGTATGAAATGTGTACGACGTATTCCAAAAATTTCAGAAATTTTTGGATGAAAATGAGAGAGTACTAGTTCATCTAAGTAAGCGTGCATACGGAATGATTTGAAACAGATGGAGTATGTTGTTCAACTATCCTCCTCCTCTCGCCCCCGCAAGGCGACGAGAGGGGGAAACCCTAGCCGCCAGCCGCCGGCCCTCCCACCTCTATCCCCTCATCCCCCGCTGCCCCAGGGCGCAGCCGGGCAAAGCCTGGCCACTGCCGGCGGCGGGGGAGGCCTCCTCGTCCCCTCACGGAAGGAAATCAGCGCGGGTCGTCTTCTCCCAGCTTGGGCGTGGTGCTTCCGCTAGTCACCTTGGTGTGGTGGCTCTCTGGCATGGTGCGGCCGCCGGTCTCTGGTGGTGATGGCGTGTAGGAGCAGCAGCGACGTGGCGCACGGCATGGAGGTCCTTCTCCGGGCAGATTGGTGGTAGGACGACGTGGAAATGGCCCCCTCTCATGCGTTGTCCCTTGGCTACGGTACGGGTTAGGCAAGGTGGTTGGCCATCAAGAGTCGGGCTCCAATGTCGGTCGGAGCTAATGATGGCAGCGTCCTCGGATGTCGTTTCCTTGTTGAAGACATCGTTATTGCGAATACCGCCTCATGCCTAAGGCTCTAGAGGAAACTCTAGATCTAGGATTTTCCAGATCGGATGATGGCGGCACATCAGTGTTGTTCATCCTCTTGAGGACATCGTTTTGGAGCCCGAGATGCCTGGAGGGGATCAGCTGGTGGAGTGATACGTTGGAAACGTATCTATAATTTTTGATGCTCCATGCTTGTTTAGTATCTACTTTGCTTTACTTGTCTACACTTTGAGGTGTTTTTTACATGTTTTTTGGTACTAACCTATTAACAAGTTGCAACAGTGTCAGATGCCTGTTTTATATTGTTTTTGGTTTCAGAAAAGTTAGTAAAGAAATATTCTCAGAATTGGACGGGACAAACGACAAAGTCAATTACTTTCCGTGGGGAACAAGAAGTCCAGAGGGGAGCCGGAGGGGCTAGCCAGGGGGGCCAGATCCACCCCAGGCATGGGTGGGCCTAGCCCCATGCCTGGCTAGGGTTTGGCGACCCTGGCCGCCTCCTCGGCCTCCCCCTTAGCCTATAAGAAGCCCCCGATGCATAAACCCTGAGTACCCGATCAAATATCCACAAAACCGTCTGTAGCCGCTGCCACCATCGTTTCCTAAATCGGGGGGATCTAAAGTTCTTCCCGGCACCCAGCCGGAGGGGAGATCATCCCGGAGGCCTTCTCTCCGGTATGATGCGTGAGTAGTTCCACCTTGGACTATGGGTCCATGTAATAGCTAGATGGCTGTATCTCCTCCTTTGTACTTTCATGTATAGATCTTGTGAGCTCCGTTCATGATCAAGATCTAACCTATTTGTAATCATGCATGTTGTGTTTGCGGGGATCCAATGGATATTGAGATTATTATTGTCATGGTGGTGGCACGACAGTTGCCATGGGTAGGCTAAAGTATGGGCCAATGGATGCTAGAGGGATCCGGGGAGGGAAGATGTAGTGATTTCTATACTCAAATGACTAACAAGTAGATCTTTATTCCTCCTCTCAAGAAGTACAAATGATCCTTGAGCTGTATCAAAGATAAGAAGAGAGCTACTACACGAGCCCTTTGGTATCAAAATGAATCGATCCCTCTCTCTGGAGCCTGTACCCCTCCTTATAAAGGGGTTCCTTGACTCCTTCTAGGGCTGACGTGGCAAGCATATTCTTGGAATATGCTTGTCCTAAAGTGGTAACTCGGCGGGCTCCTTTCCGTGTCCCCCTTATATCGGTGGCAAGGTTCCAGAGGCCCTCACATGTGCGCCTCGGGCTTCCTCACTGTCACCTCCGTGAGGCTTGTCTGCCCCTCTGCAGCTCTGCTCTTTGTCCCTAGCGCTTGGCTCTGTCTAGATTCCTCCTAGCCAGCAACTAGGGTTTGACTTTAGGCTCCTCCTTCTCCTGCAAGTCTCACGTTACTCGGCTTCATCTCGCATAACTCGGCTCGGCCTTCATCTGCATACAAGTCAATCATCCTTATTCGGCCGACATAGCTTATACGTCGGCCGAGTAATGTGTTACTCATTCTATATTTGCCAAGGCTCAACTTAACTCGACCGAATCTCGCATGATTCGGCCGACACAATCAGTAATTCGGCTTAAGTTAAGGGAGACTCCTTTCTTCTTACCCCTATCTTTACCCTATCTGGGGTCACCCTCCCAACATTAGTCCCCGAAGTTGGTGCGGTCCTGCCGGAAACCTCGGCCAGGCCACATCAGTTTCCAGACATTTATCTTCTTTCTTTCTTTCCGAGGTATTTCTTAGCTGACGTTCTTTTTCTGTTATCCTCTTCCTCATCTCATACTTTTCCCGTTGTGGACTACGTTCCGAGTTATCTCCTTTCGTTCGAGGTATTTGCTTGGCTTCCTGGGTAAGCCTCGTCCTACGTGTACCAATCATCATTGTTCTCTAGTTTTTTGTTCCTCTATAGTGTTCACTGACACGCTACAGTGATTACTGCACCCGTCGTGTCGGCGCAGTGACGCCTCAAGTACCACAGCAGTCAGAAGGCCTAATCCCCTCCTGCGCCATGTGGCCTTCGTTCTGGCTCCACTACCTGCGAGCGGTTAAGTGATACACGCGATTACGCGGTTAGCGTGGCACAGCCACGATCCCACTACGGTTTACCATATGCGGTTATAAAGAGGGGAGCGGGGTAGGATGATTCACTTTCCCCCTTTCTATTCCCTTCGTCTTCTTCCCCATGCCGCCGCCTCCGTTCGCGTTCCAGTGGCCGCGCCATCGCCGCTCCCCCTCGACGGACACACTGCGGTTATTTGGCTCCCGTGACCTCGCCACAGCGCCTCCGCTCTAGCGCTCTCGCCGGTGAGTTTTTCTATAGCGCCGCCGCTAGGTCCCAATCGTTAGGCATTCTTATAGTTTTCCAAGATTCCCCGCGGCGGTTATTTCTCTGTTCCGCTGCTGCATTTGTCACCGTCGCGACGGGCCCTGCACCTCTAGGCCTCTCCCCGCCGCCAGTTTTTCTTCGATCGATTCCTCCGACGAGCCCATGTCTAGCTCCTCTAGCGGCGCTCTCATCGGGGAAGATGACCTTGCGGCCGGTCCAGAGCGTGGTTCCTGGCAGGGTTCCACGGTTACTCGCAAGGAGATAGAATGGCTGATCAAAACACACCGAATTCCTGCCGAGGTAAGTTGTCGCTTACCCGGCAAAGAATCCTCCCATGTACTCAATGAGGGCGAGTACGTAGATTTTATGTCCCACTTTGCTCGTGGATTCGGCCTCCCTCTTAGTGACTTTGCTAGGAGCTTCTTACATTACTTCGGCCTTCAGCCGCATCACCTGTCGGCTAACGCCGTAGCCTCTCTGTCGGCCTTTATCTCAGCTTCGGAGGGGTATTTCGGCCTCTGGCCTTCCGTAGACGTTTGGTCCAAATTCTTTCAGATCCGAGCTAACATAGTGCCGGATAAATCTCTTCATCCTTCCGAAAAATCTCTCACCCAATGCGGGGATGCATCCATTACACCTCGGAAAAACTCCGTGTTCCCCCGGGTTGTCAGACTCGAATCTCTTAAGAAGTGGCATAAATCATTTTTCTATGTCAAGAATACTGGGAAAGAAGACAAGATTCGGATCCCTGCCTTCTCTATCGGTCCTCCCTCAAAGAAGAACTAGATCTACAATCTGAGGAAGAGCCATGCTCTTGCGGAGGCATTTGAGCTCCGGCTTAAGGAACTGACTCGTGCTGGGCTCCGAGGTGAAGATTTGATGACTACGTTCGTTAGCAGCCGAATCTGCCCCTTCCAGCTTCGCTCTCACAAGCTCTGTTATATGAGTGGTCCCCTGGATCCCAACCGAGTTTCTATGGTTGAGCTTGACAATTATCAGATCTATACACGTGTCCGGGCTATTTTTAAGACTGAGATGCCCGGGGAATGGACGTGGGGACTGAGGCCATTTTCTCGCGGGAATCCTCCTCCTCAGGTAAGTTAAACACAGGTGTTTTCTTCCGAGTTGTTTTTCCACTGTTCTTTTGCTAACTCTTATTCACTTTTCTCGCAGAGGTTTGCGGAGTAGAAGACAGAAGATGCCGAGGTTTTGGCTCTTCCTTGGACCGCTGACCGCAATACCCCGGACAATGGGGAGCCTGACCCGGAGGAGTTTGTCCCTAAGTCGGATGCTGCTCCTTATCGTCCCCGGAGCAAGACCTCGGCCCGTGCGGATGAAGGTTATTCGGACGATGTCCAAATTCTTGAGGTAGTAGTTGCCGTGGTGCCTATCTTTTACGCATTTCCGGCTCCTTCTTTCCCAGCTAACCAAGCTGGCCAGGTGCACGACACCGAACCTCTTGCTTCCGAGGCTCCTGTTTCTTTGAAGAATTGCACCGCTTCGACGGATCCTTCTGGTGCTGCCCCCAATAAGCGAGTCAAGAAATCTGCTCAGCATATCCCAAGGCGTAAGACCATGCCTGGGGTTACTGGGTGAGTTTATTTTTATTTGTATTTCTTGTTTCTCTCTTTCTGTTTCTGACTCAGCTTTTACTCTCTTGCAGAGCTCCCCTTTCCGCAAACCCAAGCGGTCCGAGTATGACAACCCATACTACTCGGCCGTCTCCCCCACCCCCCCCCCCACCTCCGGAGGACACTCGGGTTCCCAGTCCCTCTCGTGTTGATTCTCCTCCTGTGCCGACTAATGTATTGCCTCGACAAGAAGAGCCCATTGCCCCCACCGTTGTTGCCGACGAAACCCCTATGCTGGATCACCCGGCCGACCCTGCTGTCCCTCTTAAGACCCTCGAGGTTTCCCCCAATGATCCTTTGATCACCGCAACTCCAGTTCCTACTCCAATTCCTACCGAGGATACCACTACCTCGGCCCCTTTGGAAATTGTAGTTCCTCCTACTACCAAGGACGTGATCCCCAGTGCTGAAGTTGTTGCCCCTGCCGAAGACTCTACTAAGAGCAAGAAAGTTGTTGTTACTAAACCCTCGGCCTCTCAGAAGGGGCCAACAAGCTCTTCTCAGCCCAGCATTGCTGATGTACTTCGTAAGGGAGATTCCACCGCTAAACTCGGTGTCGCCCTTGCCGCCGACACTCAGCGTATTCCTCATAAGAGTCCGGTGGTGGCTGCAGTTACTCAGCAGGTCCGAGGTAAAGTGCTGACCCATACTGAGAGCGAGCATAGCCTCGGCTCATTGGTGGAGTATGCGAGCAACTGGAATGCCGCCGATCAACTTGAGGGCAATCCAAGTAACCAACCATTTCAGCTTTCTGACATCAGCAGTCGTTTGCATATGGCTGCTAAGATTGTTCTTGAAAGTGATAAGATGAACGAAGTAAGCGCCTTCGTTAATACTTTGTCTATTATTCAGATGATACTATATATACACTAGTCCCCGAAGCTTGCAAGCGGATAATTTGTTGTTCGTTTGGAAGCTTCATCCTGTTTTAAATGCATTACATGCTAAGTCAATTTGATTCGTGATTAGGATTAATCGTGTTCTAGAATATCAAACCATCTAGCTCCGACTTAAGTTTTACTAGATTCGGGTATGTCTTTCTTTTGAATATCCAGCCACCTAGATCCGAGTCAAGTTTTACTTGATCCGGATCTGTTTTTCTCCTGAATATCCAGCCACCTAGATCCGAGTCAAGTTTTACTTGATTCGGATTTGTCTTTCTTTTGAATATCCGGCCATCTAGATTCGAGTCAAGTTTTACTTGATTCGGATCTGTCTTACTTTTCAATATCCAGCCATCTAGATTCGAGTCAAGTTTTACTTGATTCGGATCTATCTTACTTTTGAATATCCAGCCATCTAGATCCGAGTCAAGATTTACTTGATTCGGATTTGTCTTACTTTTGAATATCCATCCATCTAGATCCGAGTCAAGTTTTACTTGATTTGGATCTGTCTTACTTTTGAATATCCAGCCATCTAGATCCGAGTCAAGTTTTACTTGATTCGGATATGTCTTATTCTTGTGTAACTTGTTGTCATTTTCAGGTTGCCCATGATCGGCGGACAGCCGAATTTCAAAGGTTGATCTTTGCTCACAAGAAACTTCAAGATAAATATGAGCAAATTGTCCGTGTTGTAAAGAAAACTGGTAAACTATCTAGTCTGTTTAGTTTATCTTACCCTTGTAAAAGATTTAGTTTTTTGTACTAACGTGTATCTTGCTAGTACGCAGCTAGTATAAACAACTTGAATACTCGCCTTACCAAGAAAGTTGGCGTTCTTGAAGGTTAGTTACTCCTTTTGCCTTTTAATTTGTCGACTTTTTGTTCGAGGTAAATCTTGGGTTTATTACGACCTTCCGGCTTTGGTATAGCCGAGTTACGAACACTTGCAGCGTCGCATCAAGAATGCATATCTATGCCTGATATGATGCTGCATTTTTTAGAACAAGATGCCGCTCATTCGGCGCAACTCAAGGAAAAAAGATGACGAGATAACCCGGTTGCGCGCCGAGGTTGAACCTCTTAAGACTTCCCAGAATTCTGAGTTAGATAAAGTTGATCAAGAGTTCTCTGAATAAAAGAACCGACTAAGTCTGCAGCTGCAGAAGGACAAGGAACTTCTTGATGCTGCCGAATTAAAGAACCGGGCGATGAGCGAGGAAATCATTTGTTTTGAGAAGAGTAGGACTGACTGGTCCCGGGATTTCCAGAAAATGCTGAGTTACATTCATCGTAAGTTTTTGTCTCTCGTCGAGTTATTCTCCTTCTTTTCTTATTTTAACTCATATGAATTTCTTTCGTGTAGATCATTTTCTAGAAGCTAAACCTATGAGCTCCAAGGCTGTGATTTCTGCACGTGAGCGCCGAGGTGTTCCCGTTGCTCCGAGTCAAGAGTATTCCATGGAAGATTTCCTGATTGCCGTCGGCGCTGCTATTGGCCCGATGAAGATTATGGGAAGAGATCTGGTGCAAGAAGATATTCGAGCCTACCATGTTCTCTAGCCGAATTCGCCGGATATTGATGAAGTAGAAGTGCTTGTGGCGAGGCTGATGGAATCTCAGACTCAACTTAACCTCTGGAGGGAATCTGCTGGAAGGGCTGGTGCTGATATGGCACTTACAGCTGTTTTGTCCTGGTACGAGGATATCTCCCTCGATATTCTGATGAATTTGCGCACTAGCTCTCCTTGGGTTGAGAATCCGGAGTTCTTTGCTCGCCGTCAAGCACGTGCCTTCCAGCTTATCGAGTATGCTGATGTGCATCATTGGATCGAGGGGCCGAGTTTTCTTCCCAACCCGGCTGATGATGCCGAAGCTGAAGATGCATCTTGTGGTGACTCGGCTGATCAAGATGAATCGGAGGATGGTTCGGATGATGCCGATAATTCCAATGACAGCTCAGATGGGGATGGCGACGCTCGATCGTATTCCAAAGGAACTGAAACTTCTCGAGCCCAAGTTGGTGTCTCCTAGCAGCCAGAGCTTGCCCCAGAGGTTACTACGGCCTCCGTCGATGCCGAGGTAACCTCTGCAGAGGCACAAACAACCTCGGAGCACCCAGTTCCTAAAGATACCCCTCTGAAGGAAACCGAGGTCATTCCGCCTGCGTCCGAAACACCTATGTTTGAAGCTCCTGATGCTGCTACTGCCCCTCCTATGGGTGATTCGGCCTCGGCCGGTGTTTAGGTTCAAAAACTCTTAGTCGTTTAAGTCCTCGGTATGCCGGGTGTATGATGTCTTTGAAACAATTATCCGCCTTTTGGTATAATGTGAACCGTTTTGCTTTTGGCATCTGATGCCCTGGTAATTGTTGTTACTCTATCTAATTGAGTTTATGTGAATCGTATCTTTGCTTTGCCAAACTTTAACTTCGTAAATCCGGATCATATTTTTTCATATGACTGATTTTCGTTCGGCATCCATCTTGTGTTTCTTATGTAAACCTGGTTGTAGAATTGTCGTTTTCGCAATTTCTCCTTGAAGGACTATGTTCTAAGCCCATAGATTAACTTACTATCCTCCCCGAGGTATTCATTGGTAAAATGATATAGATAGGGTACTTTCCTCATTATACCTTGACTTGCTGAAGTTGTCATTCTTGTTACTATGATTTTAGAAATCGTTAGTTGTTTCCTCCGTGTTATTCCTCCGATGGCCGAGGCAAGCTTATATTGCATCTTTCGATTTATGACTGATTAGTCGGGGCAGTCCCCGAGTTATTGCTTGAGTTACCGAACTCTTATATGTATGCCAAAAATCAGCGGGCAATATGAGGCAGTCCCCGAGTTATTGCTCGGGTTGCTGAAGTTTCACACATGCTCAAAAATATCAAACAACATGAGGCAGTCCCCGAGTTATTACTCGGGTTGTCGAAATGTAATACATAATTCAAAACAAAGAATATCATGAGGAAGTCCCCGAGTCACTGCTCGGGGTGCCGAAGTTTAATACATAGTTCAAAATAAGAAATAACATGGGGCAGTCCCCGAGTCACTGCTCGGGGTGCCGAAGTTTGATACATAGTTCAAAATAAGAAATAATATGGGGCAGTCCCCGAGTCACTGTTCGGGGTGCCGAAGTTTGATACATGCTTGACATTCTGATTTGGTGCATCACATCACAATATGCAATATAGGGCTTCTAAGTGTAGAACAGGCGAAGTAAGGCTATGTTCCATGGTCTTTTTGATTCATCTCCGACCTTGTTTGTCTTGTTCTTTTCTGGTGGCTGAGCGTTGATCAGGTAGTATGCATCATTGTGTAATGCCTTATTCACGATAAATGGTCCTTCCCATGGGGGGTGAGAGCTTGTGCATGCCGGCTATGCGTTGCACTAGCCGAAGAACTAGATCTCCTTCTTTAAAAACTCTTGTACTGACCTTTTTGCTATGATATCGCCTGAGCTCTTGCTGATAAATAACTGATCTTGATAATGCCAATTCCCTTGCTTCCACCAGCAAATCCACATCGTCTTGCCGCGATATTTCGTTTACCTCGGCACTTGTGTATTGGACCACTCTTGGCAAGTCATGCATTATGTCGGCTGGAAGTACAGCTTCTGCCCCGTATACGAGAAAGAACGGGGTATACCCCGTCGATCTATTTGGGGTGGTCCTGAGGCTCCACAGCACTGCTGGAAGTTCCTCAATCCAGTATCTTGCTGACCTTTGGAGTGGTTCGATTAGACGAGGTTTTATTCCTGACAATACTAGTCCATTTGATCTTTCTACTTGCCCATTTGATGTCGGGTGAGCCACCAAGGCAATATCTAGTCTTATGTGTTTCTCTTGGCAGAATCTAGCAAAAACTCCTTCGGCGAAGTTTGTGCCATTATTCGTGATAATACTGTGTGGGTATCCATATCTCAAGATAATATCTTTGAGGAATTTCACCGATGTGGGTCCGTCACATTTTCTTATCGGTTTCACTTCTATCCACTTTGTGAATTTGTCCACCATGACCAAAATATGAGTCATTCCGCCTCGGGTAGGCTTGAATGGACCTACCATATCCAAACACCATACAGAAAAGGGCCAAGTGATTGGTATTGTTTTTAACTCGGACGAAGGCAAATGTATCTTGCTGACGTATCTCTGGCAACCATTACACCTCTCTACCAATTCCTTAGCTTCCTTCAGCGCAGTTGGCCAATAAAATCCATGCCTAAATGATTTGTCCACTAGGGCTCTAGACGAGGCGTGATGCCCACATTCTCCCTGATGTATATCCAAAAGGATTTCCTGCCCTTCTGCCGAGTCAACGCATCGTTGCCGTACGTTCGTGACACTTCTCTTATACAGCTCATTGTTTATGATCGTGTAGGCTTTTGCTCTTCTCACTATGTGTCTAGCCAGGACCTCATCACCCGGCAAGATTTCCTCTTTAAGGAATGAGAATATGGGTTGTGCCCATGCCGGCCTGACTTTCTCCGGGAAAACTATGTTGTCAATTTCCATAATTTCCGCTGACATAACATCTTTGGGCTTTTCCCTGTTCACCCATGGGTCGGCCGAATTAACCCTTAAATAATTCGGTTCATATTCTTTGTCAATTTCCATTGGGACATTTCCTTCTATCTGTTCTGCCGAGATACAAATTGACTCGGATTCTGGCGAAGGTGTAATCGATGGTTTTCTCAGGTGCTCCAGAGCTATGCCTGGGGGAATTGACTGCCTAGTCGATCCGAGTTTTGGCAGTGTATCCGCAGCGTCATTTTCCGCCCGAGGTATGTGATGAAACTCACACCCGTCAAAATAACCACTGATCTTTTGCACATGAAACCTATACAGGGCCATATTTGCATCTAGTGTGTCCCAATTTCCTGATACTTGCTATATTACGAGGTTTGAATCCCCATAACATAGAATCCGACGTATGCCAATCTCTTTTGCCATCTTCAGGCCATGGACCAGTGCTTCATACTCGGCAACATTATTTGATGCAGCGAAATGTATCTACAACACGTATTTCAGCTGATCTTTTTTTGGTGAAGTCAGTACTATTCCTGCTCCTAGCCCATTTCTTAGCTTGGACCCATCAAAATGCATTGTCCAATAGTTTGGATCTGGTAATGGGGGCTCATACTGTACCTTGGCCGAATCCACAAACAAGTCGGCCACTGCCTGAGACTTAATTGCATCTCGCCTATCAAACTGCGGAGCATAAGGCGATAACTCAATTGCCCATTTTTCTATTCGGCCACTTGCATCTTCGTTGCTTAATATCTCGGCTATGGGTGCTTCACAAATCACTTTTATCGGATGTTCTTCGAAGTAGTGTTTGAGTTTTTTCGCCGACATGTATACTCCATAAGCCATCTTCTGGTAGTGCGGGTAGTTTTGCTTTGAGGACGATAATACCTCACTTAGGTAGTATACCGGCCTTTGTACTGATTTATCCTCTTCATTCCGTTCCATAACAACTACCGCACTTACCACTCTGTTAGTAGCTGCCACATAGAGTAGCATAGGCTCTTTTGACAATGGAGAAGCCAAAATCGGTGTTGTGACCAACATCTTTTAACTCATGAAATGCATTATCGGCTTGCGGCGTCCAGATGAACTTGTCAGATTTTTTCATCAGTTGGTATAGAGGTAATGCTTTTTCCCCTAGCCGACATACGAATCGACTCAGAGAAGCAAGACATCCTGTAAATTTTTGTACATCATTCAGGCACCTCGGCAGTTCCATTCTTTCAACTGCTCGGATCTTAGTTGGATTTGCCTCTATACCTCGGATGGACACGAGGAAACCGAGTAATTTTCCAGCCGGCACACCAAAGGTACATTTTTCCGGGTTAAGTTTCATTCGGAACCTTCTCAGGTTTGCGAATGTCTGTCGAATATCTTCAAGGAGCATTTTGCTCTCTTTGGTTTTTATAACCACATCGTCTACATATACTTGCACATTTTTTCCTATCTGGTCATGCAGACACTTTTGCATGCATCTTTGGTATGTTGCTCCTGCATTACGCAAGCCGAATGGCATGGTGCGATAACAATAAGCCCCGTACGGGGTGATAAACGCAGTCTTTATTTAATCAGCCGGGTCTAACGGTATCTGGTGAAAACCAGAATACGCGTCTACAAATGATAACAGCTCACAGCCTGCGGTCGAATCAATGGCTTGGTCTATCCTAGGTAAAGGAAAAGGATCTTTGGGACACGTCTTATTGAGGTTCGTCTAATCGATGCACATTCGACATATGACGGCTACATTCGGGTCATCCTTTTTCTTTTCTACCAGCACCGGATTTGATAGCCAATTCGGGTGAAGCACTTCCATGATAAACCCGGCTGCAAGGAGCCAAGCTATCTCATCCCCTATTATCTTTCTCCTGTCTTCGGCGAAGCGGCGGAGATGTTGCTTCACCGGCCTTGCTCCTGGCCTTACATGCAAAGAGTGCTTAGCCAACTCCCTCGAAACACCTTGCAGGCCTTGAGTTGACCATGCAAAGATATCCCGATTCTCACGGAGGAAGTTGGTGAGCTCGCTTTCCTATTTGGCATCTAGGCCAGCACCAATTGTGATGGTGCGCTCTAGGAACTGATCATCAATCTGGATCTTATTCGTCTCCTTAGTCGGCTGGAAAGATACACTCCCATGCGGATTGGCTAATGCCGGCATATTAAGCTGTGCCGACTGAGCCAGAGCTGCCACTTCCCGAATCCTTCTTTTCTCTCTTGCAATTACCAATGACTCGGCTAGGTTTGACCCGGCCGAAGCACATTCCATTGATTTTCTGTAATCCCCAGCCACTGTTATTACCCCCTGAGGTCCTGGCATCTTCATTTTCAAGTAGGTAATGTGGCAGCTTCTCATAAATTTAGCCAATGCTGGTCGTCCGAGTAAAGCATGATAGCAACTTTCTAGGTCTACCACCTCAAACTCTAGGTTCTCAGCTCTGCAATTCTCTCCTGTGCCGAATAACACATCTACTCGGACCTTCACAATGGGTTCGCAGGTGAGCCCCGACACTATCCCATGGAATGTGGTCCTTGTGGGCTGCAGCATATTCTGCGTTATTCCGAGCTTATGCATTGTATCCTTGTACATGATGTTGATACTACTTCCATTATCAATTAGTACCTTTGAGAAATTTACATTGATGTTAGGCCCGACAAACGTCGGATCCAGTACCAATGCATACGATCCTGGGTTCAGCATTATCTTCGGGTGATCCTTTATGCTCCAGATTATCTCTTGATCGGACCATGGCACGTACCTTGGTACTGCCGGCATAACTGCATTTACTTCCATATGCCGGCAATGTACGCTCTATCTATCTTGTTGTTCTGTTGTGAACACACAATAGGATTGGTGATGTTCCATGTAATCATTACGTCCATTGTTGTCGGGGTTTCCCCTTCTGTCTTGATTTTGATTTACCACTTGGTGTACCACATCACCCAGTCCAAGTTATCGTATCTCGGAGGGGTGGTGGTAACATTAGCTGCTGCACATTTGCCCCGGTTAGTTGTGGTTGCTGTTGTTGATGTACTTCATGAGGAGGTGCATGTATGCCCGCCGGGTTTCCCATTGCGTTTTTCATCCAAGCGCACTGGCGAGTAGTGTGATTGGCTGGTTTGGCCGGTTAGGCGTGTGGAACTTACATGGTTGATCCAACATGGATTCAAATGTGTACTTTGGACTTTCCTGCCATTGCTTCTTCTGTTCTGGCGTCCACTGCCTTTTCCCTTCATTCCTCGGCGTCCACTGCTGAGGTCCATTCTTCTATCACTGATTGTTCCCATGACTCGGCTGATCCTGCAGAACTGCTGCCACCTGATTGGAAGCATATATGTAATATGGCCTCTCGTCCCTTCTTCTGCCTTGGTATTAGTTGCGCCGCGATGATCCGGCTCCATCTCTAGCATAATGATCCTGCTACTCCCAATGTTCTGCCGACATTAACTCTGGTTGAGTCGGATCACCTAAGGCGTATGAATTTGCTGTCCTCATGGTTTCCAGCAATGTGGTTGGCATATCTCTTTGCAACCTCTGCCATAACACGCTTGCATATCTGCAGCCCTGAGCAAACCAGGCTATCGCTTGAGATTCTATGACCCCTTCGCATGAGTTTCTGAGGTTGCACCACCGAGTCAAGAATTCTCTGTCTGTTTCATTCGGCTTCTGCTTGCACATTGCGAGCTGTTGTGGCCTGTTTGGCCTCTTATAGGTACTGGTGAAATTGCTGACAAACATTTCTTCAAAATCCAACCAACAGTTGATACTTCCTGTTGGTAAATTGTTCAACCATACTCTGGCTGGTCCTTCCAGCATCTATGGGACGTATCTTACCGTCCATCTTAAATTTCCGCCAGCTATTTTCACTGCCGTGGCATAGTCAATTAACCAATCTTGTGGTTTCGTACTCCCATTGTACGTTTTCGTGCCCCTTGCCAACTGGAAGTTCGGCACGGGTGGTTCGCCCATGATCCGAGGTCCAAAACATGCCGGGCCAGGTGGACCTTGTTCTTCTAACAGCTCGGACCAATACAATCTGTCCAGCTTCAATCTTGCGTCAGTTGACGGAAAGTTTCTATAGATAACTCTCTCTTGTACTCCATAGTGATTTTGTCCACCATGCTCTGCATAATCCATGTCCGAGTAGCCATCATAGTATCTATCATTCGCCTGATTTTGCGGAGCTGGTCTTGCTTCTCGCTCTGCCCGAGGCTCATACCTCAGCTGGGATCCTGCGGAGGGTACCTCCTCCCTTCCGTCGGGTTATTGTTCTCATGGTTTTCCCCTTCCGAGATTTTCCGTGCTCTCTGTTTGCACGGCTGGGGTTTCTATCACCGCTGTTACCTCGGCTCATATTGCCTCTATTCTCATTGACCTTCCCGGCCACTGCCGGATCATACGGGACAATTTGTTTTTTTCTTTTTCCCGAGGTCACTGCTCTGTCTTTTCGCGCATTGTTTCCGGGTGAGGATGTTGCTGCCACAGATAGTGCGTGGGCAGCTCCTGCCGAATGAACCATGCGAGAAGATCCTAGCTTCACCGGGTCAGCCCTAAGCATTTCCTCATTCTGCTGGTTGGCAATGCGTACCAGCTCATTTACTCTTTCTTGCTGTTTTTGCCAGGCTTCCCCGCTTAACCCTTCCAACTCCAGGGCAGCGGCATTTGCTGCCCTGAGGTTTTTTGCCGGGGTACTATACCTCGGCAAGCTTGGATTGACTGAATCATCTGAACGAGCCTCGTGCTCTTTGTTGATATCATTCATGAGGTTCTTTCCTCTTAATCTCAACTCATTTACTCGGTCATGGGCCACTTCTAGTTTGTTCGCCCTAGCGTACTCTCGCAGGGTCCTGTTTAAGGATTCCCATAAGGCCGACACCTTTTTTGCCTCTACTAGCACTTTCTGTCTAGTTTCTTCTAACTCCGCCTGTGCGTTTGCCGGGTCAAGTATCGGCGCTATAGGCGTAGTTAAGTTATCTATAGTTGCATGAAGGATATTCTCTAGTCTCTCTAGAGGTGGCCATCTTACCCTTGCCGCCTTTGGAGTCACATCCTATACCTCGGTCGCCCTGGTTGCTGGTGGATCTACCTCGGTGGGTTTTGGAGCTGCCTGCTTCATGGCTACCTGTCCTCCTGTCGCCGGGTCCTTACTTGGTCCGGTGCATGCTCCTGCTGCTGGTGCCGGGGCCGTCATCATCACCTCGACGCTGCCTGCGGGGCGAATTCCACGCGGATCGCTAGCAGCGTAGAGGGGAGGTTCTCCCGCCTCGATGACTCGACGCGGGTAGACGGAGGAAGTGTCGACGCCGACGTAGACCTTGTGAGCGCCCAGGTTGATGAAGATGTCATTGCGCGGGGGTGCTTTCCTCCTAAAGCTGCCAGCGTTATCGCTGACATAGTCCCAGATATCAAATCTCTCGACTAGGCCAAAAACAACCCGCTCGCCGGTGTGGATGAAGTTTCCCGTCCGGATCTTGACTCCAGCTAGCACCGCTGCTGGCCCCACGGTGGGCACCAACTGTCGTGGTGGTGGCACGGCAGTTGCCGTGGGTAGGTTAAAGTATGGGGCCAATGGATGCTAGAGGGATCCGGGGAGGGAAGATGTAGTGATCTCTACACTCAAATGACTAACAAGTAGATCTTTATTCCTCCTCTCAAGAACTACAAATGCTCCTTGAGTTGTATTAAAGAGAAGAAGAGAGCTACTACACGAGCCCTTTGGTATGGAAATGAATCGATCCCTCTCTGGAGCCCGTACCCCTCCTTATAAAGGGGTTCCTTGACTCCTTCTAGGCTGATGTGGCAAGCATATTCTTGGAATATGCTTGTCCCAAACTGGTAACTCGGCGGGCTCCTTTCCGTGTCCCCCTTCTATCGGTGGAAAGGTTCCAGAGGCCCTCACATGTGCGCCTCGGGCTTCCTCACTGTCACCTCCGTGAGGCTTGTTTGCCCCTCTACAGCTCTGCTCTTTGTCCCTAGTGCTTGGCTCTGTCTAGATTCCTCCTAGCCAGCAACTAGGGTTTGACTTTAGGCTCCTCCTTCTCCTGCAAGTCTCACGTTACTCGGCTTCATCTCGCATAACTCGGCTCGGCCTTCACCTGCATACAAGTCAACCAGCCTTATTCGACCGACATAGCTTATACGTCGGCCGATTAATGTGTTACACATTCTATATTTGCCAAGGCTCAACTTAACTCGGCCGAATATCGCATGATTCGGCCAACACAGTCAGTAATTCGGCTTAAGGTAAGGGAGACTCCTTTCTTCTTTCCCCTATCTTGACCCTATCCGGGGTCACCCCCCAACAATTATGTTGGTTTGATTAATGGTTTTGTCTTTATGATTCTATCATGTATGTGTTGTTTGTGATCTTGCATGCTCTCTGTTGTTAGTAGCTATCTTGGCCAAGTAGTTGCTAGTGACTCCAAGAGGGGGTATTTATGCTCGATAGTGGGTTCATGCCTCTAGTTTCCAAGGGAAGTGACAAAAATCTCTTCGGTTGTAGATGTGTTGTTGCCACTAGGGAGAAAACAACGGTCTCTTGTTCATGGAACATGTGGACTGTTTACCTTACACACTTTTCTTAAAGCAGTTGTCTGTTACTTGCAACTTAATACTGGAGGGGGTTTGGATGATAACCTGAAGGTGGAATTCTAGTCATAGATGCAGTTGGATGGCGGTCTATGTATCTTGTTGTATTGCCCAATCGAATCTCATAGGATCTTTCTGACTAGTAATTGCATTGTTATGCCTTTCTCAGTTCCTGTCAATTGCCCTATTGTAATTTGTTTACCCTTCATGCCATGTTGTTTATCTAAGGAGAGCACCTCTAGTGAACTATGGACCCCGATCCAATCTTTACCATTGATACATATTCCACTGTTACTTGTTTACTTGTTGTAAACCATTGCCTTCCACACCATACGTTTAATCCTTTGTTACAGCAAACCGGTGAGCTTGACAACCTCACTGATTCGTTAGGGCAAAGTCTTGAGTTTGTGTTGTGCAGGTCTCCGCATTGCTTGCAACACCTGTGTGGCGTTTTCTTCCTTCTACTGGTTCGATAACCTCGGTTTCTTACTGAGGGAAAACTTGTTGTTGTGCTCATCACACCTTCCTCTTAGGGTTTCCAACAAAGCGTCCCACGACAAGTGATGGGCGCCATCATGGAGCGGTGTTCCATCTACCGCGCCGATGGCATCGGGTCTCGGTGGCGTGGTGTAGCGGGGTCTCGTCGTCGGACATGACGATGGCCTCGTACAGGGCGGGGATCGCTTCCTGGCGTCGTGGCGGCAAGATTGGTAAAGTTTATGCAGATCTTAACCATGAAGATTGCTCGGCAGTTCGATGGTAGTGACGGCTGATGCAGCGTGTCGCTAAGAGTTTGCTAAACTGGATGATCGCTCTCGTTTCTCCTAGAGGGCGTTTCGGGTATGCGTTTTTTCCAAGTTCCTAGCTGATGGATGGATTTCGTTGTTTTCCGGGCACAAGGCCCTGTTGACATGATTTTTACCCATTGTCGAGTCTATAAGTGTTGTGTGATGGCTTCGGATTTTGTGATGTATGATATTTGGCTGTTCTTTGTTGAAGCTTTCATTAATAAAGCAATAAAGGCCGTATGCATCTCTTCGATGCAGATGCCAGGGGTCGCACCCTCCATTTCAAAAAAAAACTATTTTTTTCATTTGTCTTATCCACGTTGAGACTTTGTGTGATCCATGAGTTGTAATAAGCTGTAAAACGTTTTGAATAAGAGTGGGTAATAAAGAGTCGTATGCATTGATTGATGCAGAGGCTGGAGATCTCTCCCATTTTGAAAAAAACTATTTTTTTACGAAATTCCATCGACCTAATAAAAATCATCAAAAATAGTACAAAAGGCCCAAAAATAAAAAATTACAAATATGTCTTTGGACCATCTAGAGAAACTACAAACACTAGTGCAAGCCGAAGGCGCATCGCCTTCCTTGCCCCTCTATCACCGGAGCCAATCAAAGCCTGTCATAGTAGAGCTTGTTGTAATAGAAATGCGGGAAGTTGTCGAGCTAAGGCCACGAAGAACCTCGCCCACTAGAGCAGCAAATATAGCTAGTGATGACAACCGTTAATCGAAAGAGACTGACCTAAAATCACACCAGTGAACGCGAAAACTGATATGATCACGGGAGATCCGCTGGACACACTACTCCACGCTCTTTTTGCCGGCGCTAGATGCACCAACGAAGTGAGAATAGAGCGAAGATGACCTTATTCTAACTTCAGGATGTAGCATCCGCCTCAATATCCCGAAGAAGACACTGAAAACAAGCTAAACTAAGAACCTCCTGCCACGAGAGGTCGTGGTCCGCCACACCTCCAAGGCCCCAAGGCCACCGGAGACGGAGCGGACCGACGGCATCGCCGACAACAAGGACAAAACCCTAGGTGGTACATATTGTACCAAACAGCTGTACCATACATAAAGTTATTGTTTTTTCTTGTGATTATTGCTAACAAATTAATTCTATGGAGGAAAATCACGACCTTAATTATATCAATCATACTAATTAATCAGTGCTAATATATATAGATGATAGCTGATAGGCCATCTCATATAAAAGGTTAAATTTGGCTTTTGGTCCACAACTTTTTGGTTGTTGGTGCATATAATTTAGAGGTCACGTTGGTGTGTGGGGGTTAATTAATGCAGTTGTCATGCCGAGAGCTTAATCATGATTTGGTCCATATGCATGATAGCTAACTGACAGTGGACTCTCAACACTCTTGAGAGCACCTCCCGAAGGAAAAAAAACTCTTGGAAGCATTACAGCCGGTCAATGTGTGAGGGTGACGAAAATCTGTACAGGTCCGGTCATCAATGGAATGAGTGCGAAAGAAGCAGCTTGGGCTCGATGATCATGCACGGTGCTCAACCACACGGATGATTGATTGTGTGTGTGCAATCACTGTTGGTGTCGATTTCCTGTGAAATGAAATGCTAACTGAGATTGCAGGGCAAAATTAGATGCATCATTAGCCGCTTAATTATGTATACAAAACTTAGCCAGTTAATTGCTTTGAAAAGACCATGATAGAGAGAGAAGCTGATTATGATGCATGGAGTAAGGGGCTAGCAAGCTTGCTAGCAAAACTACATCTGTGTGCAAAACTACAAGGTGAAAGTTAGCTAGTACACACCTGTTACTTAGTCACTAACACAAGTTTGTAATGGCTCTATTTCATGCTCCTTTCTCTGTAACCAATATCACAAACATGGTTGCAAGGTAAACATTATAATCTATTAAGTCCAGAGGAAAAGCACATGAAAAATACATTGCATGTTCTTTACTAATGATCTTTCTTTATTCGCGGGGTCAACTCTTCCAATTGATTAATCATACTATAGTATAGAAAATGGATCTCAGCTACTATATATTAGATATTACTCCACACCGATCTCTCAGTAATTGAAGTCTACACACCTTAGTTTCCGTAAACAAGTGTTGTAAAGTTAGCTAGGTCGTCGTCACCCTATTCTTCTTCTACCAAAAAACATGTACTACTACTCTTAATGGAGATTCCAAGCTACTAGTAGAGCTAGGTCATCATGCTCTTAATGGAGAGTGATTAGTTGACATCACCATCCAAACATGCTAATCAACGCACCTCGCACGCCGGCCTCCTTGATGGAGATTGTCCTCACGGCTAAGTATTACACAATCCCTAAAATAATCTAATCACACATATAATTAATTAACCATAGCACGCGTGTCACCGCGTATTCCGCAAAATCAAATACAATATCTCTAAGTGTGGTACGAACAAAATTATTTTTTGAGGGAGGTACAAACAAAATTATAGAAAATCGTCTGAAAATTTCAACCGGCGCAGTGTGTCAGTTAATCCGCACGCTTCGCCCACATGTCAGCGGACGACACGCTGCCATTTTGACAAAATTTTGTTTTGTTTGCACATATTTCTAGTTTGCTAAAAACATAAGGTGATGCCTTCCAAACGGTCGGGAGCGAGGTTCTTAGAAGCATGGTCACAGATCCCCTTCACATAGTTAACTATTTGAGTTACTACATCAATTGATGCTACCAGAGTATTTAATTAGCCGATGTAGTTAGCACGTTAATTTGACTTCCATGTCTGATTTTCTAAAATCTACCATAGTAGTAGTGTATATTTTTGTGATTCTTAGAGCATCTTTAGCAGATACTGCAAAAAACAAAACTGCAAAATAACCGCTATTTTTTAGTTTTCTCTAAAAAAAAGCTTATTCCAGATCTCACAAACGAGGTCAACCCACACATATTTTTGGAATTTCACGCATACCCCCCCTCCCAACCCCGTGAACCTCATAGTTGCAGTTTCACAGACAAAGTACGTGGTAGTTGGCGGGAAAGAATTGACATGGTTATACCCTGCGGGTACGTAACTTCAGCATATCTGGTCCAGCCCAAGGAAGGCCCACAGCAGATATACGCTGGCCCATGAAGATTTTCGGGTGGCCAAGGCTCATGACGCCTTCGGATCCTTGGAGAGCAAGACTAGCGTAGATAGGAAATTCAAAGGGGTAAAACCCTAAAACTTGTAACCGACAAGGACTATGCCCGGGACCTGCCTAAGTCTATATAAAGGCCAGGAGGGCACGTCCTAGGGCAACTCGACTCATACTCTCGCACACGCATACACGCCAGATCGAATCTGCGCACCCTGTAACCTTCGGTTCCGCCGTAATCAAGAGCAGACAAGCAGGAGTAGGATTTTCCCTCCGGGGGCCTGAACCTGGGTAAATCTCGTGTCCCCTGGTTGCTTGTCTGTTAACCGTGCCACGATCTCCAGCATCCCCATCTTCTCCAAAACCCAAGTCCATAACAATGGGCATTGACGAGATTAAACCTCGTCAATTGGCGCCGTCTGTGGGAATTGGGGCTGCTGATTGTGCGGTCGTGACGGTTCCGACCCGATCGATCTACAACTCCGCGGCGACGGAGAATCACCTCCTCTTCGGTGCTTTCGACTTCACCGCCCACTCGCCGGCCACCATGAAGGATTTCGAGCCCGTAGGCGACGGACTCGAGATTTTGTTCGGGAGTTTCTGCTTCCAGGTAGGACAAACTGGCACCCTCCGCCTCCCTGAGCGGGTGCCCGTGCCGTCAATCAGGCCCGCCTCGTGGGCTCCACACCCCGTGCTACGCACGTCACCATCAGCAGATGAGTTTTACGACAGCAGCAGCTGTAACTCCGATCTATGTGATCCACCTTCGGATGAAGGGACCTACGGTTCCGGATCCGAAAGCTGCGGCAGCAGCCGACCAATCTGCAAGCGCTATCTATGCGCCGCAGTCATCCAAACCGACGAGGAAACACCTAACCCTCCGCCCAACCGAAACGGCGAAAACGGCAAAAACAGAAGAAGCCAGTCCCCCCCCCCCCACCCAACAGGGAAAACAACGACCACGTCATCCAACTTAGCAAAGAAGGATGGGTCCAGGCGCGCCGTGCAGTCGCAGGCGACATCGTCTTACCTGCAGACGCCTCACGTGACCTACTGATGGCATACCACTACCTCCTCATCGAAGAACACAAGAAACAAGTCAAGATGCAGGAGACGCTAGACAAGCACAAGCAAGCAGCCTCCGAGTCCAGCGCGCGACGAGCTGCGCTCTCCACCATGGCACCCGGGTCTAGCACAAACGGAAACCAGGGAAACAAGCACCGCTCACGGGTGGAAAACATGGATCCCAAGGAGCGGCGTGACGTGACCCGAACTCTCCACACATCGTTCATGGATATGGATGCCGACGGCAACATCATCCCGAAGGCGCCACAAGCTGCGATCATGGCAGCCACTGCGTATCTCGCGGCTCACCCACCACCGGAGGGGGACCCGAAAAGGGCCATGCATAGGTACGCACTCACCGGACTAGGACTAATCGGAGCTGCGCTCCACGAAGACGCTCCTGCGGAGCCGAAGAAGAAAGCTCCGGCCAGGCGCGACCGGAGCCCCACACCCTCATCCGAAGAGGAAGAGGAGCACGATCTTCCTCGAAGGAAGAAGAGCTCACACCGCCAAAAACGCGACTACGACGCCAGAGACAAGCTTACACAGCGCAAGATCGACAAAGCACGCGCCAAACGCGCATGCTCGTCTGAATCCGAGATGGATGAAGACGAAGGAGAACTCTGCGGGGCCCGATGCTTTAGCAGATCTGTTTGGCGAACACAGATGACACGCAACTTCAAGCTTCCTTCGGATACTCTGAAGTTCAACGGCACGCAAGATCCAAAATCCTGGCTCAGTGACCATCTGTCATCCGTCAAGATTCACGGAGGCAACAAAGAAACCGCCATGCAATGCCTTCAGCTGCAGCTGACAGGCGCGGTGCGAGTCTGGCTCAGCAGCCTATCATCAGGATCCATCCGAAGCTGGGAGGAGCTCGCTTACAGCTTCATCCGAAATTTCAAAGGCACCAGTAAGAGGCCCGCCTCAATCGAAGAATTGCGAGCCTGCACTCAGAGAACGGGTGAATCTATTCACTCGTACATACTACGCTGGTCTACAACCAAGAACTCCGCAGCACACATCTCCGAAGAGAGGGCCATCGACGCCTTCAGGGACGGCGTCAAGCGCCAAGACTTCAAGGAGGAGCTTGGGCGTGTAAAGCCCAAGACACTCGACCACCTCATGGAAATCGCCAACAGTTGGGCAGACGGCGAAGATTGCATCCAGCGACCGCAATCAGATGAAGAGGACGACTACGGCCGAAGACGTGAATGCCGCAGCAAGAGGAGATCGCGCGTCTACGAGGACCGCGATGAACCCGACATGGTCGCGGCCGGCTACGCCGACCGCCGTAACGACAACAGCCGCAACAACGGAGGATACCGCGGCGGAAACTTCCGCGACAACGGACGACCAACGCAGTCGTGGCAACGCCGCGACCGCGACAACGGACCCTCAGCATTCGACAAACTTTCGGGTCCATGCACCATCCACTTCTACATCGACAAACAGGATGGCAAAAAGAAAGCCAGCCACATGCTCAAGGACTGCCGTGAGTTCCAGAAACTCAGCGAAGGCATGGTGCAGATGAGGCAACAAGCTCCAATTCCTGCGTTCGGAAACGCACCTGCGCCAGGTGAAATAGCACATGGAGCTCCTCCACCGCCGCCTATTGGAGGCCCAAACCAACCAGTCGCACCAGCGCAAAACAATGCCGGGGTCGCATACCCCCCACCAAAGGGAGCACTAAATATGATCCAGAAGGGACGTCCCACAAACAGGGTGCAGAAGAAAATCACCCGACAAATCAACTTGGCCGTGGCAACTCCGCCTGCAATCCCTGAGTACCTCAGCGGATCGGAGTCCTGCATCACATTCACTCGCGCGGATCACCCTTGCCAGATCCCTCGCCCAGGTCATGCTGCCCTGGTGCTGGAGACGCAGATCGGAGGCTTCGAGATGAGTCGTGTCTTCATGGACGGCGGCAGCAGCATCAACCTAATGTTCGCAAGCACTCTAGCGGCTATGCGGATCCCGCAATGCAGCCTGGAACAATCAGACACAACGTTCCACGGCATTGTCCCAGGGAAGGGCATATTCCCCCTGGGCAAAGTAGGGCTCGACGTCATCTTCGGGAAGCCGGACAACTTTCGGCAGGAGCGCCTAGAATTCGAAGTGGTGGACTGGCCGTTGCAATACCACGCCATCCTGGGGCGTGTAGCATTCGCAAGGTTCATGGCCGTCCCACACTACGCATACCTACTACTCAAGATGCCAGGACCAAGGGGCGTCATCACAATCCACGGGAGCTTCACCCGATCGGACCAATGCGACAGGGATTTCAACAAAATCTCCCAGTCTTTCGGCATGCAAGACGAGCTCGTAAGGCTCTGCGAGGTGACGGACAATGGGCTACCCCCAGTCACAAAGCAGAACGCACCTGACATGTCCTTCGACTCCACCGTCAACACCAAGAAAGTGCAGGTCCATCCGACGGATGCCTCCAAGACGGCGCTGATCGCCAATGACCTCAACGCCGCATAGGAAGGCGCGCTCGTCGAATTCCTCCGTGAGCGCTGGGAAATCTTCGCCTGGTGTCCTGTGGACATGCCAGGAGTTCCCAGGGAATTCGCCGAGCACGCACTCAACGTCTTTCCAGACACCAAGCCAGTCAAGCAGTCCATCCGAAGGCTGTCGGAGCCGCGGGCCGAAGCTATTGGCAAGGAAATCAACAAATTACTCGCAGCAGACTTCATCTGGGAAATCAAGGAAAGCGAGTGGCTGGCAAACACGGTGATGGTCCCGAAGAAGGACACGGACATCCTGCGGATGTGCGTAGACTTCACATCACTAAACAAACACTGCCCAAAGGACCACTTCCCTCTTCCTCGGATCGATCAGATCATCGATTCGACTGCAGGTTGTGAGAAACTCTCCTTCCTCGACGCCTACTCAGGCTATAACCAGATTCGACTCAAGGTCGAAGATCAAGAGAAAACGGCGTTCATCACACCGTTCGGAGTATTCTGCTACAACACAATGCCCTTCGGGCTAAAGAACGCGGGTGCCATGTACCAGCGATACATGCAGGCCTGCCTTAAGGACCAGATCGGTCGCAACGTCCAAGTCTATGTCGACGACATAGTAATAAAAACCAAGGTGGCAAGGACACTTATCGATGATCTCCGCGAGACGTTCGACAACCTCGATCGCTACAGGATCAAGCTCAATCCCGAAAAATGCGCCTTCAGCGTCCCATCAGGTCAGCTTCTTGGGTACTTCATCTCTCAACGAGGGATCGAGGCGAACCCGAAGAAAATCAGAGCCATCATGACAATGGAAAAGCCGAAAAACCTCAAGGGCGTCCAGCAGCTCGCAGGACAAGTAGCGGCGCTAAGCAGGTTCATCAGCCGTATGGGCGAGAAGGCCCTACCATTCTATCAGCTGCTACGTAAAGCAGACAAGTTCGAGTGGACACCAGAAGCCAACGACGCATTCGAAAGCCTCAAGCGGCTCCTCTCCACCTCGCCCGTTTTGGTCACGCCAAAGGAGCGCGAGCCCTTGCTGCTGTACATAGCAGCCACACATCAGGTGGTCAGCACCGTACTCGTGGTCGAACGACCCGAAGAAGGCAAGACCCACGGGGTCCAGCGCCCAATTTACTACCTCAGCGAGGTACTGACACCAACGAAGCAGAGGTACCCTCACTACCAGAAGCTCGCCTACGGCGTGTTCATGACGGCTCGACGGTTGAGCCATTACTTCCAGGAGCACCAGGTGATGGTCGTCAACAAAGCACCCCTGAACAGCATCCTGAATAATCCAGAGGCCACATGACGGGTGGCCCTATGGGGCATCGAACTATCACCCTTGGACATCGTCTACGAGAAGCGACACACAATCAAATCTCAAGTCCTTCCGGACTTACTGGTGCACTGGATGGAGCTGCAGCTGCCAGACACCCCAGACATGTCGCAGTCCTGGACAATGCATTTCGACGGCTCCAAGCGCGAAGCCGGAGCAGGGGCAGGGGTCATACTGACCTCCTCGCAGGGTGACAAGATGAAGTACGTCCTTCGGATGAAATTCAGGGCCTCCAACAACGAAGCCGAATACGAAGCCCTCATCCATGGCATGAGGATGGCAAAGATATGCGGCGCAACGCGCCTGGTCATCTACGGTGACTCCAACCTCGTCGTCCAGCAGACGATGAACGAGTGTGACGCACACGCTGAAAACATGATCGCGTACCACGCGCTCTACAACGCACTCGAAGGAGATTTCGACGGCTGCGAACTTTGGCACGTTGGAAGAGAGAGCAACGAGGAAGCCGATAGACTCGCTAACATCGGCTCCACCTGCGCAAAGGTGTCGCCAGGTGTGTTCCTCGAACAAATATGCGTGCCATCCATCAAGCGGAAATTCCCCAAGGGATCACCCGAAGAAGCAGAACACTCGGGGGCTACGCTACCCGAAGGACAAGAAGGACCCGAGAAACTGGACACAGAGGTCGCTATGGTCAGCCTGATGCAGGTCATGGCAGTCGAAGAAACCTGGACACGCCCATACCTTCAGTTCCTGATAAACGGAGAACTGCCCGACAGCCCGACAGATGCCCGGCGCATATCTCGCCGGTCAAAAGCCTTCACCATCATCAACGGCGAACTGTACAAACGCAGCATCACGGGTGTACTACAACGGTGCGTCACCATCGACGACGGCAAAGCCATACTCCAAGACATTCACGAGGGCATCTGGGGCCACCACGCAGGCAGCCGCTCCCTTGTCGCCAAAGCTCTGCGAGCAGGATTCTACTGGCCAACGGCCATGAGCGACGCGAAGGACATCGTCCGAAGATGCAACGGGTGCCAACGGTTCGCCGACAAACCGCACGCACCTGGGTCCAAACTTAGACCCATACCCATAGCTTGGCCTTTTGCTCAATGGGGCCTCGACATGATCGGCAAACTGCCAAAATCCTCGAAAGGGGGACACGTCTTCCTCCTGGTCGCAGTAGACCAATTCACCAAGTGGATAGAAGCCATGCCAGTCACCAACCAGAAGGGCAAAACCGCCGTCAAATTCTTCGAATCCATTGTCTACAAGTTCGGCGTACCGCACAGCATCATCACCGACAACGGATCAAACTTCATCTCCGAAGAATTCCAGGACTTCTGCGAAGGCCTCGGGATCAACATCACATATGCCTCAGTGGCACACCCGCAAACAAACAGGCAAGTGGAAAAGGCCAACGGCCTCATCGGCGCCGGCATCAAGAAGCGCCTCATGAGCTCACTGGAGCTAAAAGCTGGAAACTGGACGAAAGAGCTACCGTCCGTCCTGTGGAGCTTACGGACTACGCCAAATAGCTCCACCGGCTACACACCGTTTTTCATGGTGCACGGAGCTGAGGCTGTGCTACCAGCCGAAGTGCGCCACCAGGCTCCACGAGTCGTCGCTTACAGCGAAGTCGAATCTACGGCTGCACTCGAAGACGCCGTTGACACACTCGACGAAGCGCGGGATATAGCAGCAGCTCGATCAGCGGTGTACCAGCAGAGTCTCCGCAACTATCACAGCCCCCGGCTGCGCCCAAGGTCCTTCGTCGAAGGAGACCTCGTCTTACGACTCAAGCAAAAGCGACCGAACAAACTCGAGTCACCATGGGAAGGACCCTACGTCATCACCGAAGTCATCCCAGGTGGCGCCTATCGCCTCAAACACGTGGAGTCTGGAGTCGCATACTCCAACCCATGGAACATCTCGCACCTGCGACGATTCTACCCGTAGCAACCTACCCCCCTTTTTACTTTCAATAAGGCTTTCAGCCAAGGCTACTCAGCCGAACCATGTACCTCCTCCATTACGATATAAGTAAAGCTAAGTGTCTCGCCCCAAACTTCGGTTGACTCTTTTTCTGCAACTTTACTACATGCTACAAACGCACTCGGGGGCTCCCCCCACCTCACGATTTCATCAACTGAGGACCAAACGTGTACACCTGAGTAGCTGACCACGTCAGGCAAACGAAAAGGACACGTACTCAATCTGAGCACTGCGTGCTCACAAACAAGAAAACCTTTACAACAAAGGGCACAAACACGCCCAGCCGAAATATATAAATTTTACATCTATCTGTTCATTTTCAGGTCCTACCTATTCTGAAGAATAACCTGAGCACGCTGCTCAAACAAATCTACAATCTGTTCGGCATACTGCCTTACAGCCGCGTAATGCAGACGCATGTTCCACTCGCCACCATCCGGTCAAAGAGGCGGCCCAGCTGCCACAACAGCCAAATCTACGTCAGGGCGGTGCACCCTCACAAGAGACAAAGCAGCCTTGACTCCTGCGACGAGCTGCTGCCGCACCAGCTCCTTGACATTGCTGGCACTCCGAAATTTCGACAGAAGACCAGCAAGGGTCGTCGGCACGGCATCCAAAGGAAACATGACGTGCAACACCGAGGAAAGTGATGTCTGCACCTGGTGGAGCACCCGCGAAACTTGATAGACACGATCCTGCACCGTCGCCAGAACCACGGCGCGATCGCAATCCATCCAGAAGAAGTCGCCGGCCTCCATGTCCTGCTGAATCAAGCAATTGACCCGAACAGCGACACGCTCTTTTTTTCCCTCGGAGCAAGATTCGCACCTGCGACAATCGCACAAGACAAGAATAAGGCCAGCAGGCTCACACGAAAAACTAAGCTACAACCCGAAACAAGGATCAACTTACATTGGAGCTGCTCGGATAGCCGACCGAGCTCCGCCATCAAGTACTCCTCTCTGGCTGCACCACGATCCGCCTTGGACTTCCAAACGTCGGCGCGGCCACGCAACCCGAGCAATTCCCTCTCCAAACTGCGCACGCGATCTCGAAGGAAAGCAAGCTGCGAGGAATCATCCAACGATGGTCGCACGGGCTTTGCGGATGAAGTGTCAGCTGGGTCAGCACCCGAAGGAACCTATAGCCGCAGAAAAAAGAAGGCACACAGACATTCAGCCAAGGATTGAGCACAACTCGGAGGAATTCATTAAATATATAAGGCCACTACGTGGCACAAGGACGGTACTACAAAAGATATTTACAACAAAAGTAGACTACACACTACCCTACGTCTACTATGCCTAAGGTGCAGGACACTGAGTCGCCTCGGAGCCAGACTGCCTAGCTTTGGCCTCGCCCTGCTGCCGCAGTGCGTACTCAGACAGCAAGTCAATGAGCTTGGGCCCATATCTTCTGCAGCGAGCGGAGTAGGCAGCGAAGGCTACCTCGGATCCATCTGCAGTCGTCGGCATCCGAGAGGTGATCTGGGGCAAGTCCAGCTCCGCTCCAGCCGCCAAGGCCATCGCCAGCCCGACGGACGCGCTGATGCCCTTCTGCTTGCGCTTGTACGCCGCAGGCGCTTCGGCTGACAGAGCCTCTGCCAGGGCATCCACATCTTCAAGGGCTGCACCCTTCGGGAAGAGCTCCTGGTAGAAGCGACCAAGGACCTCTTTTGCCTTGGCAAGGGAGTTGACGACGGTGCTGCAGCGGTCTTCGACCGCCACAGTGGCATCATCTAGAGCACTCCCGTGCTCTAGAGCACCGCGGTCGAACTCGATGCCTGCGGCATCTGAGAAAAAAATGAAGAAAAGCATGAAGAAAAGCAGCATCGAAGAAGACTCGTAGAAACAGAAACAAGTGAAAAAATTAGCACTCACCCGAAATAGCCTTGGCAGCAGCCATGAGCTTCGCCGCCACCCCTCTTTCACGAGCAGCTGCAACGGTGGCTAGCTGCTCCTCACGATCTGCGGCCTCCTGCTGCAGACGCTCCTTCGCTTCGGCTGCCTTTGTCAGCTCTAGCTCAAGGCACTCTTTCGCGCCAACGGCGGCTTCGGCTTTCTGCTCCGATTGGCCAAGGCTCTTTTTAAGAGCGTCAACCTCACGGAGAGAGTCGTTATGCTCCTCTGCATTTAAAACAAGCAAGTGTCAAAGAACAGGACCAGATAAACAAGAGAGGTATTAAAAGGCGGACATACACCTTGAAGCTGCCGAAGTTTCGCCTCCAGCGCCAGGCGCTCCCCCACCAGCCGCTTGGCCTCCTCTACAAAAGGCTGCAGGAAAAGGAAACATCAGTAAGAAAAGGACTTGGGGGCTACGCCCAACACAAAGGAGCAAAAACAACATCAGCACACGAAGACACTCGGGGGCTTCCCCCATGACATGAAGAAAACTTACATGTTCTGACGGTGACCCCGAAGCCCCGCCTGCGAAATTCTGAGGCGCAACCACCAGCGCCTCCCGCACAGGAGGATCTGGAGCGGCGCCACCCGAAGTCGCCACCGTCTGAGGAGGAGGCGACGCAATGTTCGACTCCCCCATCATCTCCCGCGCACCATCACTAGAGTCGTGGGAGGATTGCCTGCATACGAACCAATCAACACAGGTGCAAAAATCATGAAGGGAAAAGGACAACGGTACAACAAGAAAACTTACGAGCCCAATGCGCTCAGGTCGAAGATAGGAGAAGCCCTTCGGGCCCTCTTCTCCTCTTTCTTCTCTTCCTTCTTCTCCTCCTTCTTTTCTTCCTTCTTCCGCTTTGCTGGCGGGTGCGGCGCGACAGCCCGCACAGGAATGGCAGGAAGGGGAGAGGAAGAACCTCCATGAACATCATCATGACGCTCAAGGCCTAGAGGATTTCTGGGAGTCGGAGGAGTCGAGGCATCCGAAGACTCGCTGGAGCTCCGTGATCGCTTGCGCGAATGGTCCTCACTCGACTCGTCGGCATCCTTCGCTGGAGATCGCGCTGACGGTAGCTCGGACACGGAATCCACCACTTCATTATCCGGGGCATTCGGATACCTTTCGGGCAACGGTGGTACCATGCCCGGCACTTTGAAGCTCTGCAAAATGAGAAGGAACTTTGTTAGCAAACAAAGGACACAAATAGACAGCCGACAAAAACAAAGGGGGAGCACTACGTGCGCAAATCTACACCTTCGGTACGACCAACGCCGAAGAAAAGGGAGGAGTCAGCGACTTCCCCGGGATTTTTTCGTCGGCCTTGAACTTCAACAGCGCGCGAAGAGCCTTGTCAAGTTCCACCTCGGAGATTTTCTCACTCGAAACCCTCGTCGGATCACGGCGCCCAGAATAAAGAAACATCGGGTGCGCCCTCGCTTGGAGAGGCTGCACCCAACGCTCAAGAAACGTTCGGATGATGTCCACACCATTCACCTCCTTCTCAGGAATCAGTTGGAGATCCTCCACCCGACGGTACAGGGCCTCTATCTCCGCCACCTCACCGTCTAAGATTTAGTTTTTCCAGGATCTTTTCTTCTCAATCAATTGGGAGGGGTCAAAGGGAACAAGACCAAAATCTTGCCCGGGCACTATGGAGTCACGGATATAAAACCATCGCCTCCGCCAGTACTGGACAGATTCGGACATGGAAAAAGAAAAGAATTGCAGATTGGGACTGAGGGAGATGATGAAACCCCCAATGGGATAAACACCATCCGAACCAGATTGCCTCTTCACGGAATAGAGCTTCCGGAAGAGGCCAAAGTGCGGCTCAATGCCAAGCCAGCACTCGCAAAAAGTGATAAAACAAGCATTGTGGAGAAGAGAATTGGGAGACAGATGATGCAACTGAACCCCATAGAAGAAGAGCAGTCCACGAAGGAAGTCATGGACTGGATACGAAAACCCACGCAAGACGAAGGAGAGAAACATAACCCGGTACCCAGATGGGGGACGGGGGATTACCTCATTGCCGGGGAGTCTGACGGCCGTCGTATCTTGCGGGATCAGGCCCCGCTCGCGCAGTTTGCGGAGATCGCTCTCCCGCGTCTCTGATCGCCGCCAGCCACCATCGGTGACGCGAGCAGCAGCGTTGCCCTTCTTGCCTCCGGCGGCGCTGGTCCCAACCGCAGATGAGGACTTCTTTGTTTTCCCCATGGCGCTACGGTGGTGGTGGCGATGCCAACGCAGAAAGAACGAAGGAAATGTGGAAGGAAAGCTCAGCGTGCAACAAGAATCGCTCAAGAACAAGGAGGCAGTGAACAGATGAACTGGTACGGTGAGAAACAAACCACGATTTCACCAAGGATTATAACAGCGAAGACGACGCACGCTGGCCGTCCATCAAGAAGACCTAACGCCAACGGTAGATCTGGCCGTACACGTGTCAACACCACAACAAACCGTCGTTACCACGCCGTCCACTATGCGCGGAAATCGAGGAGACGCCGTAATTATCTCCACGCCCCACGTGACCGGTCAATTCAAAGTCAGCAAGTGGGACCCACGCTTCGTCCAGTCAAGTCATCTCTGGCGTAGCAGACGCTTGAGGTCATCAATCGTAAGCACTGACGTCATCAAAAAGCTATACTAGCACCACTTCGGCTCCACAGCTAAAAGTACCCACTCGAATCTTTGATTCGACTAAATACTCGGGGGCTACTCCTATCAAGAGCGCTGGCCGCGCACCCGACAGACAAATGAGGACAAATCACTTCTTTGAGTCCTACGTCGAGTCTACGACTCCACTACGGACTCGGGGGCTACTCCCATAGGGAGGATGGATTTAAGCATCCGCAAATTTTCGAGTCCTACGGACTTAACGACAGAAACAATGCTTGAACTAAAGTCTCCGTTCGAGTCTACGACTCGAACAGACACTCGGGGGCTACTCCCATAGGGAGCGCTGGTCGCGCACCCTATGAATTCTTTGACTGTGATCTTTCGGATCAGCACGCAAAAACTTTTTCGGCTTCTCTGCCCCAACAAAACGCTAAGTGAGCAACGATCTCCTTGGCTACCCGAAACACCTCCGCGGTGACAAACATTCGGATGCTGCGTCTGTGACGCAAAGATAAGACCTACAGATATCATCTGATGGCCTGGCAACGCACCTGACTGCGCTCTGCTAGTACGAATCCGTACCAGCAGGTACGATGAAAAATCCCGACGGACGCGTTGGGTACACCAATTAAAGTCACTGGAATTCCACTCCTGTAAGTCCTCCGCGGCCTGAGTCGAATTACGCCAGCATATGTTCCAGGTCCGGGTTGAGGGACCCGAACCTGAAGAAGATCGTGTCGTTTCATCCTAAGACAGTTAACTGACCCTGATCCGTCGGGTAAGTCAGGCACACACATCAGCAATCCCTGCACACATATATATAGCTGCACCCGAAAGATGAAAGAGTCCTCAGCCGAATCTACGATTCGACTGAACACTCGGGGGCTACTGACATGGTTATACCCTGCGGGTACGTAACTTCAGCATACCTGGTCCAGCCCAAGAAAGGCCCACAGCAGATATACGCTGGCCCATGAAGATTTTTGGGTGGCCAAGGCCCATGACGCCTTCGGATCCTTGGAGAGCAAGACTAGCGTAGATAGGAAATTCAAAGGGGTAAAAACCTAGAACTTGTAACCGACAAGGACTATGCCCGGGACCTGCCTAAGTCTATATAAAGGCCAGGAGGGCACGTCCTAGGGCAACTCGACTCGTACTCTCGCACACGCATACACGCCAGATCGAATCTGCGCACCCTGTAACCTTCGGTTCCGCCGTAATCAAGAGCAGACAAGCAGGAGTAGGGTTTTCCCTCCGGGGGCCTGAACCTGGGTAAATCTCGTGTCCCCTGGTTGCTTGTCTGTTAACCGTGCCACGATCTCCAGCATCCCCATCTTCTCCAAAACCCAAGTCCATAACAATGGGCATTGACGAGATTAAACCTCGTCAAGAATATACAGCTATAGACCCTTCGTTCTCGCCGCTGCCATCACCGCTCGAGGTCGGCTCTAGCCAACCCAATAGCTACCGACACACATGGAGAAAGTCCCCCGCTTTCGCCTCTGCATTTCTTCCAATTTGCTAGAAAATTTTAGCCAATTTCCACCTATTCCAAAGGATCACCAACATCACCATTACCAACTCCACTGGAGCAGGGGTGGGGCAAGAACGGATCAGGGTGCGGGGGTCCTAAACCTTGCCACCGCGTCCCCATGTTGAGCAAAGCTGGAGGGCCAGGGGCTCGGACGAGGCAGAGAAGAAGGGGGACGTGGCGGAGCGGAGCAGGAGGGGGTCGGGGCAGAGCTAGAGGGGCTCTGGCGACACAGGGGCGACGATATGGCCATGCCAACAGCTGCCAAAACGGTGCTAGAGGCAGCCCGAACGGGGTGGGTCGCTTCTATGCTCCTCTGTTTTATGCAAGGAAGAAGATAATAAGGAGAGAAAAGAAAAGAAAGGGCAGCGAGAGGTGGAGTCCATACAAGATTTTGTAGAAGTGTGTTTTCTGAGCTTTTGCGGTATCTTCTATGTAAAATGGTTTTTCATACCGCCAAACGTTTTGTGGTAAACTGCAAAACACTTTTATGGATACGAATTTTACAGTATCTCCTAGGGACGTCCGTATATATAAAGACACGCCAAGGTGTATTTTCAGTTTCTTCACAGCCCGCACAGATCCGTCCGTGTCGGCGGCGAAACCGTACCATGAATTTCGCGAAAGAGCAAGATCACGATCTGAACTCCTCTTTACCATTAAAGTGAGTGATTAGAGTGGAGCAAAGCCCAATTAGTGCACCTTAACCTTATTAAAGCTAGTTAAAGCACGCTTTGAATGTAATCTAAGCAAGAGTGGCTACACTACTCCTACGCTGGACCTAAAGATCCGGGGAGTGTCTGCCTGTGAGCAGTATATACATATACGTAACGGCACGAGAAGCTCCCGTTTTCCCAAGTCTGGGAAGCTTCGCGCCGGCACGGCGTGCCGTGGTTCAGGTGGGCCTAAGTTCTCAGGTCTGGCCAACCAGTTACTCTGTTTTTCTCCACACAAAAAAAGTTACTCTGTTTCTTCTGCTTTTCCGAAGGCTCAGTCTATCCTGACCGTTTGTTTTTCATCCATAGTCCCAGATTGAACTTACCGGTTCGGGTAAATATTTCGTCCAAGATGCTGTAATAATTACTAAGTTAAACTCTGATTAGCACCTGATGGTGTTTAATAATGTAATAACTTTACTAAGTCAAGGCTATAAGGCCGGAGAGTGGGCGATAGGGTGACATATGTCAAAAAACCTAAGTTTTACCATTTCTTCCCGTTCTTCCACATGCACCTTTACTTTATCTACTTCCAGTACTTAAATTCTGCCATTTTGTTGCATTTATTCCCTTAGATGTTGGCTTTGGTCCCGGTTACTAGCTCGGTCAGATCCAGGGGCCCAACAGACCCGTGGATGTGCTCGCCTCATTTCTAAATTATCTACGTTTTATATTTTTAGTTTCTTTCTTTGTTTGGTGTTTGCTACGTGATAAATGTGAATCCATATCTTCCATCATTTTCTGTGAAACAATTGTGACATAATTCATATTTTTTTGCATGACTCTAATTCTTTGTACACATTGTGGCGACGATGTATATTGTGAACCGATGGACAATCTTTTTTGGAGTAAGTGCTTATTTGTTGCTGACGTCTTGCAAAATGCATTTTCCGTTTTATGTTCTATGTTCGAGACCCATACAACTTAAGCATTCATACTTTATACATGGTGTCATGGCTTTACGTTGCAATGAAAATGCATCCAGTTAAACATGCAAAAACACTCAAGAATATGACACATTGCTACTCGTCCAACACTCTAACTCGCACTCCACACGCTAATGATCGAACCCAAACCAACTGAACCATGGCTTCGAACGCCACTATATAACGTCAAGAAAGATGCCACTTGCAAATATTGGAAAGATAACTCTTTGTTTTGGTCAAACTTCTCTAACATATTTTAAGAAAAATCTTATACCCTTTTGGACCCGTATTTTTTTCCTTCACATGCAGTAGTCGTCCATGTAAGAGCAAGTTTAATAGTGTAGCCGGTTGTTGGCTATAATATGTTGCCATGTCATCTATAGTCAGGCATATAGCTAATATATTGATGGAGGGGTTAACCTCTTGGGTGGCCCGATCTTCACGGATCTCGTGGTCAAATCGATGGGAAAGCGACGGGAAAGGGAGAAGGTAGCAGAAGCGAACACACACCTCGCGAAGAACACGATGAACACACGCAAAACTCACATGATACAAGGCCGATTGCTCCCGAACGGCGGCCACCGGTCCGATAGAATCCTCGCAAGGAAAGATCGGTCAACGTGCTCCCTCAAATCCACATCGGAGAGGGAAGAACACCTTGGGGAGGGTCTTGACAACTTGGAGACGAGACACCGAACTCCAAGGCCTTGTTCAACGATGGATGCGTGATGCAAAGTCCAATCGAGGTTGGTGACGATAGTCGGTCCCCTTGGTAAAGGGGATGAGGCAAAACTAGAGATTCCACAATGGGGGTTGTCTTTAGTCTATCATCTATGCCTAAGGGCTACATGAGGGGTGGGGGCTCTATTTATAGGCCAGCCACATAAACAGGGATAGTTTAGGGATAAAACTAGGGTTTGGACGAGCTAGAGGGGTACATGGGCCGAAGGCCCAGCTGGCGACGCGCAGGCCCATCGAGTAGTCCGGAGACTCCGGTGTGGGGTCCGGAGACTCCGGTCTAGGCCGGAGACTCCGGTGTCGTCTTCGGAGTGGCGTACTGACTGTCCCCGGGTCGGTTGCTGGGGTCGGTCCGGAGGTCGGTCCGGAGACTCCGGTGCGCAGGACCGGAGACTCCGGTGTAGGCCGGAGACTCTGGTGGTTCAGCCGTGGCTTCTTCCGTCTCCTCTTCCAAGCCTCCGTCTTGTCGGGCTTGGTGTTCCAGGCTTCCTCCCTTGCCTCCGTACTTGTCGGTGTGAACCTATCATGCATATGTGACGGTGTATGAAGTAGCATACCATTCAATAGGGTAGGAAGTGGGCTCGCATAGAGGAACGGATTCACCTTTGGAGTCCATGACGACTTGGCGTAAGTTGGAGACCATGATGTGGTAATGACCGTAGGTCGGACTGCATCATCTCCTCCCCCCTTTAAAAAGAGTCGTCCTCGACTCTCCATGTTCATCACGAAGTAGAAGAGGTCGAAGGACATCCTTGATCCTGGGGTTCACCATATAGTCGTCCTCGGGGAGATTGACTTGACAACACTTCAATGTTCCTTCACCCTCCATGAAGCCTACAAAGCTCACGACAAAAGCGAAGCAACACTCAAAGCGTAGCCAATTCACGAACATTATAGCATGAGTCCTCAAGTAGAAGGAAGTCACCTTAGCTTGTAGAGATAGCTCGATGAAGGGTAGACATAGGTAACTCTCTTCGGTTCTTCTTGTCAACATATAGTCCATAGAGGTTGACATGTATGCATTTGTACCTACACACAACAAAGACCAAGCAAAATATTTTTGTGCGTGATAGAGGAGCATGTCAAATGTGGCATGTCCATTCTTGTTCACAACACTATTAGCACAATACAAGGATAGCAAATGGAATGCATATGCAAGGTCAAAGTGCATGGAAATCGTTCGAACATCCTCCAAATGTGGGAACTCAAAAACTCCATATAACGTAGTAGTGGGGCACTCAAAGCATTGGATCAAAATTTCAATCAACATCTTTGATGCAAGAATAGGAGAATTCGGCAAAAACACATGAGGAGAAATATCCAAAGCAACATCATTATGTGTGCAAACCAACCATTGGAAAGAGAAATTGTTCAATATGTTGGATGCCATACACATATCATCAACATCAAGTATCATGGGAATATGACTATCCCTAGTGGAAGCAAAAGCGACATGTTTGCAAACACACCAAATGAAAGAGCAAGTGGTCCTTATGTTTGTTGCAACAACAAGACAAGATTCTTGGAAGCTATCATGACAATACATGCTCTTAATGGAATTGTGGTTGCACACAAAATATCGGAAAGAGAAAATGTTCAACATTTTTGGTGCAACACACAAAGCATCATTATCTAAAAGCGAAGAAACATGAATGTCACAAGGTGAGATAATACCATCAACATGCTTGCAATCAAACCATAGGAAAGAACAATTTGTCAACATGAAAGATGCAAAGCATGCCAAAGGTATCAGAGTTGGGTTCGATCTTGAACTCACTTGTGGGATGCTCTCAAGAGCTCTTTTTGTCAACTCGTGCTAAACCGAGGTTGACATGATAGTGCGGGTACCTACACACATCATACACAAAAGGAAGAATGTGTGTGCATGGTAGAGATACACATCATCCATCATGACATATCTCTTCTTGTGCACATCACCATTAATGTCAATCAAGTATGAAATAGGTGCATGGTGAGTATGCAAGTGGGGAACATGCTTATCATGGCAATCATCAAAATCTCCAAAAAATGAGAAAGCTATGGGGGCCATCTCATTATAACGCATATGATCAATGTTGTTGCAAGCAAAACAAGTGAAATAGCAAGCATTCATCTTATTGCAAGCAACGGGAGAAATTGAATGACTAGCATGACAAAGCAAGTCCGAAGCAATTGGAGGATACACATAAGATGCATAGCATGGCATGTTTATGGAAATGGTATCGCAATCAAACAATTCCACATGAGCAATATTATGCAAAGGCAAAGCATCACATGGGAATATGAATGAAGCATATGTAATGTCACAAGTATCATCCATAACATGCATATCCTCATAATTCATCATGTCCACTAGTGGGATCATGGCATCATCAACACCCTTATTGTTACCTTGGTCATACCTCTCATATGAAGTGGGTGTTGTGGAAGTAGTGGCCTCCTTGTGGACGACTTCGTCTTCTTGATGTAGCCATGGCATAGCATCATCTTCGTACACCATGTACATCTTCTCCATTCGAGTCATCATTGCTTCATGGCTTGGCGTGTCTTCATTCATGGAACCTAGCACAACACAAGAGAACACACTAGAGGTAGAGGGTAAGTTGTTAGAATTCGAAATGGTCTCACTTGACCTACAAACTACCACTCTCAACTCACTAGGAGTATCACTCATGCCCTCCAAGTGGAAGCACTCAATCTCACATAAGGTGGAGTCACTCATCTCACTCTTGTTCTCACTCAAGTGGGCTAAGTGGCTCTCATACTCACATGGGATTGGTACCACATCATCACTCAAGCATATGGGGATAGGCTCGGTTTCCTCAACTCCAAGCGCCTCCTTTGGTGAAGGGAAAATCCCATGCTCACCATTCTTGACCTTGTCACCTTCAAGGTTGGATGCCATAAGATGGGCATCATCACTCTCCTCTATGGTCGAAGGGAAAATCCCATGCTCGACCGTCTTGTGGCCATCTTGTAGTAGTGGTGGAGGTAGGCTCATGCTATCCAACTTGGCGAAGTAGAGGTTTACATTTTCCTCGTTCGTGAGGTCGTGGAAGTCAAGCGTAGGCATTTAAGATTGATGGCGTGGAGGAAGGCTTGCTCTTGGTGCCATTGTGGTGGTGGCACGAGTAGTTGAAGGTGCCCTATGATGGTGTCGACGGAGGTCATTGGCGTGCCTTGCCGATGGTTGATGTTGGTGAAGCACTTGGTCATCCACATGACACTCGCGACGATGATCATTTGCCTTGGCACTCTTCTTGTGCTTGTGGTGCCTTCTTGAGCTTGCTTGAGCATTATGGTTGGTGCTCATCACGAATTCTTCGTCTTTATGGCGAAGATGTCTTTGACGATGTCTTGTATCCTCTTTATGGTGGCGATGCTCATGAGAGGATGTTTGTCGATGAAGAGTCTTGTTTCTTGGCGCCTCTTGATGTATATGATGTTTGGACGCCACTCTTGTTTGGATAGGAGGTGGATCTTGGCGCCTTGTAGGTGATGGAGCTTGGTGCCTTGGAGATTGTGGAGCTTGACGCCATCTAGGTGGTGGCACTTGATGCCTTGTCGATGGTGGCGCTTGTCTCCTTGGAGGTGGATCATCAAAGTAGGTGGTTCCCTTTGGTGTGGCATGCTTGGCCTTGAAGGTAATGGATTCTTGATGATGCGCCTCCTCTTGCTTGGCGTAGTAGGCTTCCATCTCCACGCGGTGGAGGAATTCTTCATGGCTCGTGGAGGAGCCATCAAACTCAATGAAGTTCTCTGTGTCCTCCATGCTCGGCGAGGCATCGTCGATGTCGCACTCGAAGTCGTCCATGCTTGGGGAGTAATTGTTGGTGTAGTACTCCATATCACCCAAGCATGTGGAGCCATTGTAGGTGTAGTCCTCCATATCCTCCATGCATGAGGAGCCATTGTCGACGTAGAGCTCCATGTCTTCCATGCATGTGGAGTCGTCGTAGTTGTAGTGCTCCGGGTCCTCAAAACATGCGGAGCCATTGTCGGTGTTGTGCTCCGTCATGTCCTCTATACTTGTGGAGTCGTAGTCATTGTGGCTCATCATGGATTCTTCATAGATATCATTCTCGGTCCCGGAGTCCCTAGACATGATGCACAGGACCAAGCGGTGTATATGGAAGTGGTAGTGAGAGTTAGGGATACAACGTCAAACCTTACTTTACCTTGGAAGATCGTATCGTACAAGTGGCCACACTTGAGAGCAATAAATCAAGCAAAGTGAAGTTCACGCGGAACACCAAAACCAACTACTAACCAAAAAACACACACACACAAGGCCTATGGTGGATAGGTATGGAAAGTGGCATGTCAAGAACCAATCCGAAATCAAGATGTTGTATTGGCAAGTAAAGAACCACAATGATCACAAAGCAAAACAAGTCAATCCACAAGATAAGAAATATGTACAAGGAAACACACACGGTGGGATAAATGAGACTTGTGCGACAGAGAAAGTGAGCTAAGAACCAAATGATTACCTAGCGAAGACTATAAGCTTGTGTCACACAAGTACAAAGAGAGACGCTAGTCGATTACAATTAATTGGTGGGCTACAAGATATGCACAATAAGTACCACCTATATAATATTCATCGAGCTTGCGCTTCCTATTCTATGAGGCACATGTATATTTCCTTTTTTTTCTCTTTTTTTTTCTCTTTTTTTTTTCTATATATTTTTTTTCTTTTCTTTTTCTTTTGCACTTGCCTCTTCCTTGTGCCAACAACTATACAAGATAACTATATGAGATAGCGCTCACACGTTTGCTCGGAATTCTACAAGGTATCAAATGTGCATAGCCCAAGCAATCATAAGAGGAACTAGTCTCAGTAGGTGTTTGTTGCTCGCAAAGATAGTGGGGTTCACAAAGGAATGCAAGTGGGGAAAAGTCGCGGAATGTTATACCTTTCGTCGATGATCTTCACCCTTTATTGTTGGATTCCGCCTTGCTCACGGAATTTGGATGGAGTAGATAGCATGAACAACGCAGATGATGATGTAGTGCTCCTTCTCCTCTTCGAAACGAGCTAAAGAACACCAAAATCTGAGTTGAAATGCAAAAGTTATGCTCAAAACCGTGTTGCAGTTTTTCTGTCTGCAGGGAGGGGCGGAGACTCCGGTCTGGAGGTCCGGAGACTCCGGTCTGGAGCTCAAAAAGTCCGGAGACTCCGGTCTAGGCCGGAGACTCCGGTCCGGGAGATTCCAGAGCGTCCAGAACTCGAACGGGACGCGTTTTGGGCGGAAAAACTCGAACCAAAACCTCAATTTGATGGGGGAAATCAAGGAATTAGGCCATGGGAACGCAGGGGAAGGTAGATCAACTAGTTTAGCAAGTAATCCACGGATCAAAACCTACCAAAACTCACTCAAATCACAGATCGATCCAAAACACGAATTGGGGCTGTTTTTGGTGAAATTTTCGAATTTATGGGGAAAAGACCAAATCGATGAGAAATCCGTGGCAACCAAAAGCTGTTGATACCAGATGATGGATGGGTTAACCTCCTGGGTGGCCCGATCTTCACGGATCTCGTGGTCAAATCGATGGGAAAGCGAGGGGAAAGGGAGAAGGTAGCGGAAGCGAACACACACCTCGCGAAGAACACGATGAACACACGCAAAACTCACACGATACAAGGCTGATTGCTCCCGAACGGCGGCCACCGGTCTGATAGAATCCTCGCAAGAAAAGATCGGTCAACGTGCTCCCTCAAATCCACATCAGAGAGGGAAGAACACCTTGGGGAGGGTCTTGACAACTTGGAGACGAGACACCGAACTCCAAGGCCTTGTTCGACGATGGATGCGTGATGCAAAGTCCAATCGAGGTTGGTGACGATAGTCGGTCCCCTTGGTAAAGGGGATGAGGCAAAACTAGAGATTTCATAATGGGGGTTGTCTTTAGTCTATCATCTATGCCTAAGGGGTACATGAGGGGTGGGGGCTCTATTTATAGGCCAGCCACATAAACAGGGGTAGTTTAGGGATAAAACTAGGGTTTGGACGAGCTAGAGGGGTACATGGGCCGAAGGCCCAGCTGGCGGCGCGCAGGCCCATCGAGTAGGCCGGAGACTCCGGTGTAGGGTCCGGAGACTCCGGTCTAGGCCGAAGACTCCGATGTCGTCTCCGGAGTGGCGTACTGACTGTCACCGGGTCGGTTGTTGGGGTCGGTCCGGAGGTCGGTCCGGAGACTCCGGTGTAGGCCGGAGACTCTGGTGGTTCAACCGTGGCTTCTTCCGTCTCCTCTTCCAAGCCTCCGTCTTGTCGGGTTTGGTGTTCCGGGCCTCCTCCCTTGCCTCCGTATTTGTCGGTGTGAACCTATCATGCATATGTGACGGAGTATGAAGTAGCATACCATTCAATAGGGTAGGAAGTGGGCTCGCATAGAGGAACGGATTCACCTTTGGAGTCCATGACGACTTGGCGTAAGTTGGAGATCATGATGTGGTAACGACTGTAGGTCGGGCTGCATCATATATACAATACTGGATAAAAGGATGTACTATTTTATTAAAATGTGGCTCATCTTTCACTCTCACAAAACACATAGGAGAACGTACAAGAGCTGCCTCTTAACTTACAACCGGCTTATCTTATCTCTGCTCTCCTCTCTCTTCCAACTCAATATAAATACTATATTTTACGTCTTATAGCTAGCTATGACTCTATCGTACTTGCTCTCGATAGACAATTTTATCCGGTATAGTCTATAGATAGTAACGCAGGAATACAAGATAACAAGCCAAAAAGTAGGTGGGTGGGAGGTAACCTGACCCATGAGGTGACCGTAGCCAGCCGCCCAGTGATAAACTGATAACCGCCGCCCCTCAGTCCAGTCTCAGTCGCTCAGGGGTTCACGCTCTCGGCGCCGCGCCTCCATTCTGCTCTCAACCTTTTTCCGCCGAGCTCCTCGGCTTCCTTTATATTCGCGCCCCACTCCATCGCCCACTCTCTTTGTCGCAAACACAGCTGCACACACTGCCTTGGGAGTGCTCGGTGTTCAGGCTATTTGCGAGAAGGACCCTGCCAGCCAGCCAGCCATGGACAGGAAGCAGGGCTTCTTCTCGGCGCTGCGGGACGAGGTGGCCCGTGGGCTGTCGCCGGCGCGGGCGCGACGTAGGGCGGAGGAGGCGGCGGCGGCCAAGGCGGCGCTGCGGTACGCGGGGGGTGGCGGCGGGGAGGCCCTCGCGCCGCTCATGGAGGGCCCGGATCCGGAGGAGGCTGGCGGGGGCGATGCCACAGGGCGCCCGCGGAGGGACCGGGATGGGTGGGGGCGGTGGGTGCGCGGCCAGCTCGCGCGTGCGCCGTCGGCCGGGCCGGCACCTTCCGGCGGCAGTGGCGGCGCGGCGAGGCGGAGCGACCTGAGGATGCTGCTCGGGGTCATGGGCGCGGCGCTCGCGCCCGTGCATGTCTGCGCCGCCGAGCCCCTTCCGCACCTCAGCATCAAGGACACCCCTATTGTAAGCGCTCTCCTTCTTTGCTTGTTTGTTCTCGCTATAGATTGAGTTCAGTCCACACTCCACAGTGCTTTGGTGGAATCTACGAGCACAAATCTTTATGTCCATTACGAGATTTCAGTTCTCAATTGCTGAAGCCAACTTCTTTTAGCTGGAATTAGTGTGTGTTTTTTTTGTTCTCGAGTTGCAGAAACTGTTCTTTGACGTTTTCTCTGAAATGTGTTTCAGAAACTTGTTGGTCCGTTAGGAGAAACACTGTAAAGTAGGTTGTTGATGTGATGTGCTCAGTAAGGGTTCATGCATTTGCTACAAAATTGGCATCTCCAACACATTGCCACTCTAAAAAGGGGGGAATGGCTTTGTACATGCTATACCCCTATTAGCTGTAAAGAAAAAATATTAACCTTAAAGCTGTTGTGATAAATTGAGTTACTTGCTGTAAAAAATGGTTCGCTTTGCAGCTGTATAACAGCAAGGTCTGATCTACGCAGGAAACTTCGTCGGCGCAGTATATTCTGCAGCAGTATCTGGCTGCCTCTGGCGGGCAGAAGCTCCTCTCTTCGGTCCGCAACGCGTATGCCATGGGCAAGGTGCGCATGGTGGCTACCGAGTGTGAGACGGCTGGTCGTGTCGTGAGGAACCGCATGGGGGCACGCTGCGCTGAGCCTGGCCGGTTCGTGCTGTGGCAGATGGCTCCGGAGATGTGGTACATTGAGATGGCTGTTGGTGGGAGCAAGGTGCATGCTGGAAGCAATGGTAAGCTCGTCTGGCGCCACACCCCATGGCTTGGCGCTCATTCTGCCAAGGGACCTGTACGCCCTCTCCGCCGCGCACTTCAGGTACGACGCCGGGCAACAATTTTTCACCGCCTTTAGGTGGTCTTTCTCAACTTCTTTACACGGTGCATGAAAACAGAGCTTGAGGAGTATTGTTCCTTCTCTATCTAGGGCCTGGATCCTTTGACTACAGCGAGCATGTTTGCTGGTGCACGCTGCATCGGCGAGAGGAAGGTGAATGGGGACGATTGCTTCATTCTGAAGCTGTGTGCTGACCCTGAGACGCTAAGAGCACGCAGCGAGGGGCTTGCGGAGATCATCCGGCATGTTCTCTTTGGGTACTTCAGCCAGAAGACCGGGCTTCTCGTCCACCTGGAGGATTCACACCTCACCCGAATCCAGTCCACCACTGGAGGGGATGCAGTTTACTGGGAGACTACCATCAATTCGTTCATCGAGGACTACCGGCCAGTGGATGGGATAATGATTGCACATTCTGGACGCTCGGCGGTGACCCTTTTCCGGTTCGGAGAGGTCGCCATGAGCCACACAAAAACTCGCATGGAGGAGGCATGGAGCATCGAGGAGGTCGCGTTCAATGTCGCAGGTCTCTCCATGGACTGCTTCATTCCACCCACTGATATCAAGTCTGGATCCATTAGCGAGACTGTTGAGCTCCCACACAGTGGGAAGAGCAAGGCCGGTCTTCTCCCGTGCCATGGTGCCAAGGTTGCTGCTTTAGAGAAGGCCGATGGTAACGTTGCATGGAGCGGAGCCCTGCAGCGAGATTGCAAGTGATCTATGGTCTGCTCACACTGCTCCTTGCAGTTCTACTGACTCATTTTGATGGATGTAGGGTAGAAAAGGCGGGCTAAAGGAGGATTTGGATCTTTGGAATTCCAAGTGTCCCCTGTAAATACGGAAGGCTGAGCAAACCACATGACCTTCCAATATCCCTGAGGAGAGGCCTTGTGTGAAGAATCCTTTCTGATCTCATTCAGAGATATGGTGTAGTAGATTACTTTCTGTTTTGTTTTCGTTAGTACTTGTGGAAGAAGAACCAGGGGCGTTCTCCTCCTCCATCCAACCACATGATAAGTAAGGATCATGGTGGTGGTGCTGCTCCTTTCTTGGTAGCAATTACACTAATTACCAGAGGCCAGCGAGGAAGAAGGATTTCTTCGCGGGCAAATCTCGAGTGATTTGATCTTCTAATTAGCAGTCCAGTGTGCTTTGGTTGTGACAAGTCTCCGGTCAAACTAACTTTTAGGGGAAACTGGGAAGGTCCAGGGTGGTTGTTGCTCTCTTTTTTTAAGTGTTCCATATCATGGGTCTAGCTGTTTTCCCCCTTTGTCCTTGACGCCATCTCTCTTATTTAGTCAGAAGAGATGGTTGGTTGTTGTGTTCTACAGAAGGTGAGATGTAATCCAAAAACTTCTATGAATGCCATGGATCGAGGTGTTGTGCACTCAATTCTTCCTCCACTTTCGCATTCTATGCTAAAGCAATCCTAGCATTAGCTTTGTCGCTAAATTGCGTGTACTAGTATAATGCACCATCAGCTGAGTATAGCTTTCTTGCACTGAGCTTGAGTTTGCAGCATGTTGGGGGGGCATGATTCATTAACATGATGGTGTGTGTGGTCCCCATGTGCTTGGCACCCAGTTGATATGCTGCATACAATACAAGTATTGTTTCCGTTGCTTTTTTAAGGTGCAATTAGCTTTGCGCCTTTTGATTGTTTATTAGTATCTCTTTGTGCTCCATTCCTTGAGATGCTTCAGAGCCATGCTACCACACCTCCAGCTTGCGTTGCCGCTGCTCTGTCTTGCACCCTTTGTTCCTGAAAGAATAGTTTTGTTCTTAGGGCCTTGTTTTACTCCTTGGGAAGATCCAAGATGTGATGACCAATGGCAAGAGTTTTGTTTTGCTCCTTGGGAAGGTCGAGATGAGACCAACGGCAAAGTTCAGTTGACAAAGGAAGGGGGTGGAAATTGGCCATCTGATGTGTAATGCCAACATGTAGTTTGTCTCTGCTACCGCAGTTCTCTGATTTGTACTCCCTCCTTTTCAAAATATAAGATGTTTTAAATTTGTAAAAAAAATGAATCTAGACTTGTTTTAGTACATATGTTCACTCAACTTTAGAATGAATCTACATATTAAAAGAAGTCTAGATTCACTTTCTTCACAAACCTAAAACATCTTATATTTTGAAACGGAGGGAGTAAATCTTAATAACAGTGGTCCAATCAAATTTTGTAAAGTAAAGAGGTGGAAATAAAACAGCATTACTCTCTGGTCGTATGCTCAAATTCTCCGTACTTCACTTCACCTATCTAATTGGGTCGAAAATCGTCCCAAGTGACTTGGATATGTCCAGACCCAGACGTATATGCACGCTAAATCACGTCCATATACATACGGATCTAGATAGATCTGAGTCACTTGTTTCGGGACGAGGGACTACAGTGAAGCTTTGCGTAACTATTTGCAGATGTTTTTTTTTCTGGAGTAACTACTAGTTGCAGCAGATTGATGCCTCATTTCTATCCAGGGGCTACATCATGCAAAGAAACAAGAGAGGAAATGAAAGGGGAAGATCTCCCAATAATCGTGCCTGATGCATGCAATGCAACGACCGTCGACCGGTCGAAACGAATCAGGCACGCATGAATCCAGCAAGCCCGGTGCAGCTTTTGGCGCCTTATTAAGGCCGGGGTGAGGACCACACCACACACAATCGAAGGTTGTTGGGGCTGGTTGTTAGGGGTGGCGGTGGCCGGCGGTGACCTCCCTTTCTAGACTTGACTTTGAACAGCAAAAACCCCAATCACTCACTCACTCACACAAACAACAGACAGGTAGGGCACACAGCACAGGACGATGCAAGGCAAAACGCACACTGAATTGCAAGTGCAGTGTGCACAGCTCTCACTCTCTTTTTTGACTTGGTGGATGGATAAAGCCTAAAGGCATTCAGCATGCAGAGTGTCTTTTGATCGAGAGAGAGACTAGGAGGAGGAAAAGGTGCCGCTGCCTTTTTTACATCCTCTAGTGCAATTGCAGGGTGCTTTGCTAGCTCTGGGGTAGTAATATATTCCATTCCGTTCCAGGCCATACGGCATCTTGTAACCGTTTCCCACAGAGAGGGGGAGGAATTGCCTGTGTGACCTGAAGCAGCTGGTCGTAGCGAGGATGGATAAAACAGTTGTTATAGGCATATGACACTGGATTCTGCAGGCGTTTTGGCTGTAAAGCGTCAGGGATCACTGAGGTGTGGGGAGGTTGTGCAGGAGGAAAGGCTGGCCTGATCTTGCAGGGCTGTGGCTTGTGGGGTGCCTCAGCCTTCAGCCATTTTTATCCTCGAAGACCGTGCGAGAAGACTCGTAGAATGAACCAACGTTTGAACAGACAAATAAACAGTCATCACCAAGATCTCTCAAGCAGATATAGATTTTTGATGATTTCGTCGTTGGGCCAACCAACACAAGGATTCATCATGAACGCCAGGTCCAACCAATCAAGGAAACAACATCGGCATAGATCCAACGCCTTCAACAAGGTGACATGCAACTATATGGTATTCTATTCACTGGAAATATCAGCAAACAGGGGCACACCACCGGAACCACAGAACATGCTTCAGACATCAGCGAAAAATGGTTCTAAAAGATGTTTTCTAAAATCGTTTCCGTATTCGGTTGCATAGCTTTTTTTCCATGCAGTGCAGGGCTGAATTACTACTTCTTTACTCTTGCAAAATCCTCATAAAAATACCTGTGTTTTTAGATTATTATTATCTTTAGGAACACTTAAACACACTGCAAACATGTACGAGCATGCTTCATCATGGGTATTGTTCTATGACTGTTACTATATACTACTGTAGTACGGTATTGTTTTCTAAAGAATTTTTTTTCCGATGCTTTGCCGATACAGTATATTCCAAGGGGCCATATGAAATTGCGCGGTGGCTTGGGGAGATATCTGCCTCCCAATGGAGTATGTATGGCGGGCTGGGTGTCATGTGGAGTAGTACTTGCTAGAAGATGGGCTGTACTTTGCGCAGTCGCAGTTCATAGCTGCAGCGCGTCAATCTGCTAACCCATGTGCCTAATTTAGGCTCCCGTGTAATCAGGCCCTGCGCCTGCGCGCCATGTTGCAAGGCGATGGGAAGAATTCCTCGCAAAAAGTTACTCCTTTCGACTCATATTAGTTGATTTGGATTTGTTAAAAATTTGGATAAATCTAAACATTATATAATATATAGGTTCATTTAAATTTAGAAAAATTTGAGTCAACTAATATGGGTCGGAGGGAGTACATGTTTTGGTTTTGTTTGGGTTTCTCTTCTTTGTATTATGGGCCTTCTTAGCTTTCCTCCTTCCTTTCTTTAGCTTTCTCTTGTAGAGCTGTTGTTTCCCTCCTAAGAGTATCTCCACTCGTTGGGTGAACCCAGGCCAAAATCCGGACTTTTTTGGCCGGACGAAACTAGTTTTTGGCCTGGGTACACCGAGTTTCCCACTCGCGTACCCAGGCCGAGATCCCAGAAGAACAGAAAACGGCGACATATTTAAATTTTTATTGTTCCTGCCGGCGAGAGCTCGGCCATAAGGTATTCGACAAAATTAACACCCATAATTTTGGCGACAGAATATTACAGAACAGGGAAAATGACTCGGCCATCTCTCAGTCGTCGATGGGGATGGGCTTCTGCGACGTGGTCGATGCGGCGGGGTCGGCCGTCTCGCCGACGGACGACGACTGGTTGGAGGAGGTGGGAGCAGAGCTCGGCGTAGTGGTGGCGTCATTCGGCGCATGGGTGTTCGGCGCAGCGGAAGGCGTGACCTTGCCCTGGAGGATGGCCTGGCATTGCGCCATGTACCAGGCCTTGACCGGCAAGCTCATCTTCGACGTGTCCTCGCCGCCCATCAAGAACTTCAGATCCGTGTTCCGCTTCTTGGCGGCGTTGTTGGCCTTATTCTCGGCGTAGTTGGCCTTGAGGAGGGCCACCTTCTCCCCTCGGGTTTCAATCAGCTGTTTCCACCCCTCGTCGGTCTTCTCGGCGTGCGCCCTCGTGTCGGCGATGCATTTCTCGTCGAAGCCTAGAGACGCTCAGCGGGAGGACCGGCGGCTTTGAGCATCTTCGCCTTCTTCTGGCCGATATCTGGCCTTACTTCGCCGGCAACAGCGGGAGGGGCCTCCGGGTTGTAGACGTTCTCGTTGGTCTTGGAGAGGCTCAGGCGAGTGTCCCACCATTTTTCGCAGCTCTCGATCTTCTCGAACACATGATGAAACTTGAACTCCATCTTCATGTTCTCTCGAAACAAAGCGAGTGCACGACGAAGCTGCAAAATGGAAGTGTGTCAAGTGTGTCAAAATGGAAGCGAGTGCACGACGAAGCTAGTGTTCGCGAATACCTTGTTGTCCATGTTTTCCCTGCTGGCTTGTGTGCGTCCCACCTCTTCCACGTAGCTGTGCCACTTGCTGCATGCAGTCTGGATGATCGCCCAATGGTTGGTAATAGCCTTCTCCCCTCTCTCCATGTGAATTTTGCGATACTTCGGGTCGCAAATTCTATGCTCATCGAACGCTAGCTTCACGTGTCTCCAATAGTTGTCGAAATTCTGGTTGGCACCGGTGATCGGATCCATGCTCACCGTTTTCTACGCTTCGGCGAGACAGGTGTCCTCGACCACGGTCCACTTGATCCGCGCGTCCGCCGCCGAAGTGCCCGGCTTCTTCTTCCCCTTCTTGCCTTTCGCCAGCGGCACGGCTTCACCCTCGGTGTCCTCTGCCTGTGTCGGCTCGGCCTGCGTCTCCTCGGCGTCGAGGTCGGCGAAATCCTGAGACTCGATGCCGTGCTCGGCGTCGTCCGAGGATTGTTCTTCCGTGAAGAAGGAGATGCGGTTGGAGGCCGAGCCTTAGGCGATCATGTCATCCATGTATGTTTCGGCCGACATGCCGGCCGGCAGGGCGACAGGCATTCCGTCGAACATGTTGCACGTGTCGGCCTCGCCGTAGGTTGCTTGCGCCGAGCTCACGCCGAAAGGCAGTGGGCCGTGGCGCAGCGGGAGGCCTGCGTACGCCGGAGAGGCGGAGTAGGGGACGTTGATGTCCATGTTGAAGGCCGAAGGTGGGCACGGCGCCGGGCAGGGGAAGACCATGTTGGGGTTGAACCCGCCGTCGAACTCGGGGGACGAGGAGTATCTCTTCCGAGCAACCTCCTGGCTCTCCTGGAAGCCGGCCGAAGAGATCGGCGAGAATCCGGCGGGAGAGCCGACGCTTGCCTGGCTTCCCCAGTGGGGTGGGTACGGCGCCGCCATCAACGCCGACCTCATCGCCGCCGCCTGTTTTGCCCTCACGACCGCTTGCTCTTCCGCCGCCGCTTGCTCTTGTTCTTGCCGGAGCTTCGCCCTCTACTTTCCGCCCTTTCGATCGTCCGACACGATCTTCCTGGCCTGCTCCTTCTCCCACTCGGCGGAGGACATGCCCTCCGGCTTCTTCGGCGGCGCTCTCGGCTTCCTCGCCTTCTTCTCCGTCGGATCCTCGCCGAGGATCGATCTGGGTTGGACGAAGCTCTTGGGCGGCATGGTGGGCGGGAGCTCGGCGGAGTAGCGGCAGTGGGGGAATGGGGAAGAAAGGTGGGAAAGGAGAATGAAAAGGGCGGGAGTTCAGCCTTCTCTCGCCGACAGAGCTAGCCCACGCCCGTTTTCACTACGTCCGGCGTTCCCAGGGCGTTCCCGAGATCCTGGGTACGGCCTGGGTAGCCCGTACCAAAGTTCGCCCAAATCCGGACGAAAACAGGTTCCTGGGTACACGACTGGACCGTTTTTCGGTGTCAGGACCTAAATTCGGCGTCCGAATCGGCGTCCTGGGTAGGCGAGTGGAGATGCTCTAATACAAGAGAGTGAGTTATGCTCAGTGGACTTGAGAAGAGAGGAGATCATCGACATGGTGTTAGGCCGGTCATAGTGGGAGTATCATAATACTAGTATCGTGCATATGATACTAGTGTATGATATTATGTCTAGTGCATTGTATCATGTAGTAGTATCATAGTAGTGGTATATTTATTAATTTGTAGAATCTCGAAAAAAAATGTGTGTACAAGATTTACTTGCCATTATGATTCTTAGTTTTACGTGCTATGATATGGTATCTACCTATGATACTCTAACCATCTCTCTCTTTTTATTAATTGTGATGTCACATCAGATTTTTTGCTTATGGCCTTAGTGATGATAAGGGACGAGGTGAAATGGATGCATGGGATCGATGACTCTTCCTTCTGGGCTAATCTCTGACGCAGAACATTTCTCAGTCTGGCAAACATAATGTTTGCTGTTGGAAACTCGAGCCTTCGATGATCTTAGTCTGGTCATAGCGGCGGAAAGTCCGGCAGAATCATCGACTTGATGTTTTCCAATTCATGAAGCAACAAATTTGTCGCTGCCGCATTTGGCTTCAAATGCACATTACTAATTTACTGTAATGGTTTTAAACCCCTTTTATTCCATAATGTTCAGTATCATCTACGGAGTAATGGAATCTTTGCTGCAAGTATTCATCACAACAGAGCACTAGCACGAGTGCACACTGCTAAACAATTTACCACAATTTCTTCTTATTTTTCTTCAGAAACTTGTGTTTACTCCATCAAGTGGCCGAAGCAGAGAGCACACTCTTGACGAACTCCCGGGGCCGGCAGACAGCCGCCAACGGCGTCGCCATTGGCATCGTGAGCCCGGCGCCTTCGGCCATGTCGACGGTAGCGCCTTCACCAACATCCCACTCGAAGCACTGCACCAGTGCTGCCAGTGTCAGGGGGACTAGGCGCATCGCCAGCCCCTCCCCGGGGCATCGCCTCCGGCCAAGCCCGAATGGCAGCATGGGCGTGGTGGCCGCGTCTCTGTCCAAGAACCGCTCTGGCCGGAACTCCTCTGGCGCATCCCAGAGACTGGCGTCCCGGTGGATCGCCCACGCGTTCACGAGGATCATCGTGCCCCGCCGGACGCGGAAGCCGCCCACCGTGCAGTCCTCCATTGCCTCGTGCGCCGGGATCACCGGGCCGACGGGGCAGAGCCGAAGAGTCTCCTTGACGATGCATTGCAGGTAAGGAAGGTTGGTGATGTCCGACTCCTCCACCAGACGGGCTGTGCCGACGTTGGCGTCTATCTCGGCCCTCGCCTTCCGCATCGCCTCTGGGTGCGTCAGCAGCTGCGCCATCGCCCACTCCGTGGTCAGCGCCGATGTGTCCGTGCCGGCGGTGAGCAGTACCTGAATTTCAGGATGGACATTACAACCATCTTGTCACAGGCCAAGATGGCACATATGGCGGTGTCACGAATGCAGTTTGGAAAAGAGGGGTACTCACCATGACGATGCCCTTGACGACGGTGTCAGTGTAGTAGTCCGGATCGGCTTGTTGGTGTTCCATGAGCACGTCGATCACGCCCTTCTTCTCAACGCCTCGGCTACCGGCGTTGCGCGTTCGGCAATGGGCGTCGATGAGGCCAGTGACGAAGGCGTCACGCCTTGCCTGCAGGCTTGCGAATGCCGCCTCTACGCCGCGGAGGCGGTCGACCCACCGCAGCGCCGGGAAGAAGTCCCCGACGCTGGGCACGCCGCTCACCGCGAACGACTCCTCAACGATCTCCTGGATCCTGCGCACGTCGCCGGCGTGCGGGCGTCCGGTGATCGCGCGCAGCATCACGTTGAGCACCAGCTCGAAGAGCCTGGGACGGAGGGCGATCCCAGCGGCGGTTCCGGCGGCGTCCTGGAGCAGGTTCTCGACGAGGGCCGCGACCTCGGCGCGGCGTTCGGCGGCGAGCGCGGCGAGGCGGGAGGACGAGAAGAGCTCGACGGCGAGGAACCGGCGCAGGCCGCGCCAGTGGTCTCCGTGGGAGACCCAGATGATGCTGGTGCGCCCGTACCCGAGGTGCTCCCCGGCGAGCACCTGCGGCCTCCCTGCTAGCGCGGCGTCGTTCACCGTGAAGCACTCCTCGGCGGCGGCGGCGTGCGATGACACGAGGAGCGCCCGGCGCGCGCCCAGACGGAGCGTCAGGAGCGGCGCCGCCTTAGCGAACGGGGCCCCGGCGAGCGCGGCCAGAGAGCGGTGCAGCGGCGTCTTGAGAAGGTGGAGGTGGCCGAGCAGCGGGAGAGACGGCGGGCTGGGCGCGCCGTCCACACTCCGTCGCCTCAGCCGAACGAATACGGCGACGGCACCGGCGATGGTGAGGAGTAGGAGGAGAAGGACGCCACCGCTGGGCATTTCATCCGCGGTTGCGTCCATGGATGGTGCCTCCGGCCGCCTGGAAACCTCCGAACAGCGCGAACGGGCGGCCCTTGCTACGCCACGTACTGTGGTAGGTAACCGCAATGGGGATCATGTGCACATGCGCGGACGAAGTAACTGCTAGGACTAGTTCGTCTCCTGGTAAGTTGGCGGTTCCAACGAAAAACGTTTCGTCTGGGATTCATATGCTTGGGTCGATGGATGGAGATTGTTTTCTTGTTCCGCGTAGAAGAGTGCTTTTGATCGAGATAAAAGATTCTGGCCAGGGCCGCAGCGGTAGAAAAATTAAATTATTGGACTTTGGGAGTGCAGACAAACGGAGGATGAGCTCCAGTAAGCTCGTTACGGTAAAAAAAAAAGTCAAATAACACGCTTAATGTTTTATAAAAAACTGATTTCTTTACATGTATGCGGAGATGACTATTATGTATGAACTTGTAAACTTAAAGAAAAACGTTGTGGAAGCCCTTCACTCCTCGGCCGACCCGTCGTTACATAGCAACTATAAAAACATATTCTTTTGATGCCATCAAGATTAGCGTCGCTGAATTCATATCCTAATTGGATTCCTCACATGTGAAAAGACTCGATGATTTCAATTATAATATTAGAAGAAGAAGAAGAAGAAGATGTAGAGGTGGAGGTGGCCGAAGAAGAGGATGATCAAGAGGTTGAGAAGGTTTATGATCCATGGACACACAAGGCTAACAAGCCTCAATTAAGAAGATAAGGGCACAAAATTACAATGAGCAAGGCTTTGTGTCATGCATGGATGAACTGTTGCTTGATGCAATAGTTGGCATGGATCAATCCAAGGACAAGTTTTGGGGGAGAATTGAAGATTACAACAACAAGATCGTGACCGTTCCATTCAACCACACCCAGGGATCTCTTGTACTTTGTTGGGATACTATCCTTGAGCAATGCAACCGATGGTCCAGTTGTGTTGATCAAGTGAACAATGCACCACTGAGTGGGGTGCCAACTAGAGAAGGAAAGGTTGGCAAATGAGAAAAAAGATCGAAGAGAAAATGCTTGCACTTGAGTTTGAGAAGTTGGCAAAGGATAAGAAGGATGTCGAGCGATCTATCATGTTCATGAACCAAAACTCCATTGATTCATGGATAGGGCATACTGAGAGCTCTCTCGTGCCAAGATAATGGTCAAATCGATGGCCTCTCGTTGTGGTGAAGGTGGTGGTGATGGTGGCCTGAGGTTGGTGATGGTGGTGAGGATGGAGGTGTTTGAGGTGGCGGTGGTGGCCATTTGGTGGTGATGTCCACAACATATAAACATGATATGTTGTGTTTTTTGATCAAACTTGATCGATGTTGTGCCTTTTGGATGATCTATATGCATGTTCGAATTTGATGTTCGAGATTTGGAACTATTTGTAATGTATTGTTACGTAGTTGCTAGTTGTTGAATTTGAATCATTTGAGTGATTGATCATATGTCATGCAATAGTTTGATATATAGGTTCAAAAATTGAGAAAAATATTTACAAGGTTAGGTTTAGGGGTTCAGCTATAGACAACCACCGTTTAGAGGAGTAAAATTTGAGAATCTAGAATAGACATCCGGATAGTGAGTTAAGTCTTAGGCTATCAGCTAGAGATGCTCTTAGTCGGTTGTAGCCCTTTATATGCAGTCCCCGAACAATTCCTAAGTCCGTGATCGTCATGCCGGCAAGAAGGAGGAGGAAGGGACTAGGATCAGGGATGTCAGCGTCGCGCCCCTTAGGAGGGAACAACCTCCACCGCCGTAAGCGGTAGCAAACCAGATGCGACACCAGGGACACACTAGGCCCTGATCAGGCCCGAAAACTCCTCGCTACCACGTTGCAATAGGCTGGCGGTTCTGCTACCCTTGCCCGAGCCCCTACGCCGCCATCTACAGGAAAGGCCATCATAGAGCAAGACGACCTGTCCAGACTCATATGGGACACAAAGTCCTAGATCTAGGCTAAGAAGGCACCACCGGCATCGCTCCGCAGCACCCCCGCCGCCTTGCATAGCATAGGTGCATCGTCGCGCCCGCCAACATCTAGCAAGTAGCTAAGCCGAAGTCTCCCTAGGGTTATCATCATCGGTAAGGGAGGGCCTCGATCCCGCCTCCGAGCGCGCGGGGAAGGACAGACCCCACCATTGACGCCATTAGGGCTTCACTTCACTGACGGTCCATGTCGGTGGTGGTGACAGGGAGGGGCTAGAGCCGGAGGGAGCCGCTCCTATCGCCACGGAGGGCGAAAGGAGCACAAGAGAGGGGGCGCCAAATCTTTGATGTTCCTATTCTTCTGCTGTACAATGATACAGTTGGTCATTCAAATGAGATAGGCACACCGGTATTGCAACATGCAACCGGAGACTTAAGATAAGGGAGACAGAATCCCTAATTAGGGGTTTCTTGTACAACTACAGTTAGCAAGAATAAGGAATTTATGGATGCAAATATTGAAAGGAAAATGATACTACTCCAGGGATCGTTCCGCTCGATCCCCCGGGTCGCTAGCGAGCGTGCGTGGGTGGGTGCCATGTACGTACCTATTTTGCCTCCTTCGCACGATGGGATCGATCGGAGCAACACAACAGGCACCCACTTCGGATCCAACCCACCATAGCAGTTACCGCTGCGCCGGACTAGGCCGCTGCCGCCAGAGTAGGCCCCTCGGAGCAGGCACTTTCCGCCACTGGATCTGGCCCACCGGAGCAGGCAGCTGCCGCAGCCACCGGACTAGGACGCGCCGCCGAAGCAAGCACCTACCGCCTTTCCTCCATGGCCGGCCCTGCCGTGGTCCTTGCCGCTCGTGCTTTGTGTGCCGCCACCCCTTGTTGCGTGCCGCCGGAGCAGTCATGCAACTCGTTCACCCTCGTCCACAAATCCCTCTCGCAAGTCGATATTGAGGACGACATGGCCGCCTTCCCGCCATGGCCTCGCTCCGGCGGAATTGCTCGGCTGCGCGCCGGCGTTGCTATCCAAGGGCACCGGCTTTGCTACCCAAGGGCTCCGGCGTTGTTATCCAAGGTCACCGACAAGGCTACGTACGTTGTCGAGGTTTGCTAAATGGGATCGTTAGCGGTGCTATGTGCGGCCGGCTGTGGTACTATAAGTGGCATCGTGTTTTGCTACACGTGGCCGATGGTGATGCTACAATAATAGAAACGTTTCGCTACGAGATCTCTGGCAAGGTCTTTGGTGAAGTTGGATTTGCTACTTACGATATTTTTTTTTGCTATAACAGTTTAGTGGTTTTGGTATAATAGCACAAAGTTTTTGCTATGAGGTCTTCCGGATAAAGTCTTCGGCGCGAGATCAGGTTTGCTAAATTAGCATAAATTTTTTGCTACAAAGTCTCTGAGAAACAGTTTTTTCTATTTTTTGACACGAATCTTTTTTTACTATACGTAGAAAAACGAGACCTTTTTAAGCAAATGTGGAATTTGGGGATTTTAAAAGACAGGTGGGGAGGCGGGGGATTTAGGAGAATTATTCGGGAAGATGCGTAGTACTCTTCGTATTTAAATACCCATGGTGCTCTGAGATTCACTGTACTGTAGTACAGTATTATTTCTGTAACAGATCAACTCTTCCCAATTGGTTAAAACAATATAAACTCGTGCTAACATTGTATCAACGCACAATCTGACGCGGTGAATCGAAACCCCTACCCACTACTACTAGAAAGAAGCTACTACTAGCTAATACTGACGGCATAAATTAAGCAAGCAGATCAAGCCTAGAAGCGGGATCCTCGGCGCGAGCGACGGCTGCCGTGGCAGGTGCTGGTGCTCGCCGCGCCAGCTTGTTGACGTGACGGCTTACGTTATCCCTGAGTCGCCCGAGCGCCCTGGCGAACTCCGGCAGCTCCGCCTCCCCGAGCGCTTCCGTGTCCGTCTCCCACCAGAACCTCCTGCCACCCTGGGCCTTGACCACCTCATCCCCGATCAAGTCCATCCGCGCGCTCTCCGCCGCCACCTGCTCCGCAGCTGCCTCCCTCTCCCGGCACATCTCCTCCAGCGCCTCGCGGTCGTCATCCACGCCGGCGTCGTCGTCATCGGCTGCGTGGAGGGGCGCGTAGCGGCGCAGGACGGCGTCGACGGAGGGGCTGCCGAGGGCGAACAGGTTGCCGGCCTCGGAGAAGACGATGCAGACGACGTCGGCGCCGCAGACGAGGGAGAGCTCGGAGCACTTCTTGAACAGCCCGGAGCGGCGCTTGGAGAAGGTGACCTGGCGGCTGGCCTTGTCCGGCCTCAGGCTCATCTCGATGCGGTGCCGCCCCGTGCTCGGCGTGCCGCGCGGACGTGCCATCGCCGCGACCGATCCAAAGCGAGGGAAGAAACCTGGCGGCGGCGGGTGGTGGGAGGTGGTGTTGCTGGTTCTTTCGAGGCTGCTCTGTTCTTGCTTCCTCGGCTCTGTGCCTCAACGCGATGCACTGTAGCAGGTATATGTAGAAGAAGATTTACCAAAAATTGGCGCGTGAGAGGGAGGCGAGGAGGACCTGGATTCGCGATCTAAACCGTGTACGGCGAGGCGGTGGGAGCTCAATTCCGTGCCCGATTGAACGCGGTCCCCTATTTTTTTTCAATAAATTTACTGAAGGAAATCCGTGGGACAGCGCGTCTATTTTTGGTATGCGCGGTGGAAATAGTTACCGACCTTTGGGCTAATTTTTTTTAAATAATACATTTTTTTTATTCATTTTCACAAATAATACGCAAAACTGAAAATTTTCAAATCTGTATGTCCGTCGTCCGTTGAACGGACGACAGAGTGAGTCGTTGCTTGAACGGACGACAGAGTGGGTCGTCCCTTGAACAGACGACAGGGCGTGTCGTCCTTTGACAAGACGACTACCCAGTGCTCCCGCCGCTACATAATCTTCGCTAAATAATCGTCCGCTCGGCAATCCTTCGCGCCGATTTTTTCCGCCGGTACTCCCCGCCATTTTTTCCCGCCGTTACTCCCGGCAAATTTTTCACGCCAGTAATCCCCGCCCTTTGTTCCCGCCACGACTTCCCGCCCTCTTTTTCCCGCCATGACTTTCCGCCTATTCGGTTCGGTGCCTCTATAAATCCGGGCAACGGGATGTATCCTTTAACCCAGTTCATCTCTTCCTCCTCTTACTCTCTCATTTCCCTCTCTCCTTTTGCTCTCGCATTTTCCTCCACTCCTCTCCACTATGACCGACGCGTCTCCCTGGCCTGTAGATATGTCCATTGGGCTTTTCTTCATAGCCAGAACTGTTGAGATAGGCCATAAACCAGCCGACTGGGATATGTTGGTATCGAACCATGATGCTCTCGTTACACTTGGTAAGTCACTTTATCTAAGAGGGTGGAAACTGAAGACCCCAAATCAGGTACGAGCAGAGCTTCTCAGGATCAAGGCAAGGTGGGACAAGCTCACCTTCAAGAGTGAAGCTCGCATGATGGAGGTGGCTAATACACCTTGGTCCTGGATAGAAGAAAGCGAAGATGAGGATGATATCTTCATGCCGCCACCGGTTGGAAGCAAGGCAAGAGCTGAGTAGGACAAGAGACAGGAGAAGAAGAAAGAGCAGGCCAAGAAGAGTCAAGCTGACATGACGGAGCAGGTTGTGGCACGTAGGGCCTGGATAGAAGAGAGCGAAGATGAGGATGATATCTTCATGCCGCCACCCGTTGGAAGCAAGGCAAGAGCTGAGTGGGACAAGAGGCAGGAGAAGAAGAAATCGCAGGCCAAGAAGAGCAAGTGCGAGGGATCGTCCAAGGAAAAGGGCGAGGCATCATCGAAGGGAAAGGGAAAGGCATCATGCTAGGGATAGATAGGACTCTTATTTATGTACCGCAAGTTATGTTGAACTATGTTGCAAGTTATGTTGAGTAGTTTGTCGAATAAAATCATGAAATAATAGAACGATGTCTCATACATAGATAGGTAAATGACTGATACATAAGTAGATATCACTAGTGTCGACGACGAGGTGGCGAAGGCCTCGGTGTACTCCATCCATATCTGTGGGGTGGAATCACATCACGGCGAGGTGCAGTTGACCCTTCACCTTGATCCTGTGTATTCTGTGTGGGGATAGGTGGTGGAGTACCTTACTGATACTGACTAAACCAGTCTACCTGCTCGTGCTGTGTCTGCTGATGACGGTCGTCAGTACTGTCCCATGTAACGGAGTCTCCTGCTAGTGTACAAGAAATTAAGTACTGAACAATGACATACTGCATCTAATAATAGTAGGAAGGGACACGCTTACCCTGAGGATGAGATTGTGGTCGATAATCAAAGTCCATGTAGGGGATCGGCTGCTGATACTGCCATTGTTCGAAAGTAATCTGGTTCTGCTGCAACTGGTCGAAAGTAAACTGTGATTGCTGCCACCCCGAGCCTCCAGCCTGGTCTGGAGGTGGTGCTCTCGGCGGCGCCTGCTGTGAGAGTCGTGGACGAGGCCCGTGGCGGAGTGGTGGAGAAATATGCTCCTCGTGCCGTCCCGATCCTCCAGCATGGTCTGGAGAAGGTGGCTGCTCCATGGATCGACGTGGGGCGCGCTCCTCCACCGAGTGACGCGGTGGGCGCTGCTGTGTGGATCGACGTGGGGCGCGCTCCTCCACCGAGTGACGCGGTGGACGTTGTGCTTCTCGGTGTTGAACGACGTCTGAGACGCTGGTGCACGTGATGGCCGCGTAGATACGCCGCAGCTTCTCCTCGACCCGCCGGGCAAAGGACTGAACCTGCTGACGGGGCACAAGAGGAACGGACGAAAGCGATCGTCCGTACTGAGCCACCTCAGTCTGTAGCTCCCACGTCATGTCGGCCTGCATTTTTCTCATAGTTAGGTATGCACTACATAGGCACTCATGTTTATTATGCTCTAAATAAAGTACTTACCGCTGACTGTCTGGACTCCAGTGTTGACTGGCTAGGGTATATCTCATCGTCATGTGCGTGTGGAATGGGACGTAGCCGTGTCATCGACATGTACCTCTGTAGGTATCCATGGAATAGCTCCATATCAAACGGGCCAGCGTGCCACACTTGTGTTGGTGCATTCTGCCACTCGTTGACGTAAATCCCCACCCGTTGGAGCCATTGAGTGGCAGTCTTGCTACTTCTCCGAGAGTACCTGTCATTAGAATTTGTTAGACCATCATTAAAGAACATAGATGAAGTATAAGATGCATTCCTTATGTACATATATTTACTTACGCGTGCACGACATCTGGAAGGGGAACATCCGGACGCGGGGGATCTACCATCTGGCAAAGACCAAACTGTCGCATGACCCTCTGTTGAGACCATAAGGTATGCCTCCAGGCTTCGTGTAATCTGTGGGGCAGTCATCGGAGTGGCCGGGAACCCAAACCTCTGTATCTGCATTGGCAAATAGAACAATTTTCAGTACATGATACTTCTCCAACAAAATAGAACAAATAAATGAAACACACCTGATACTGCTCCAACCATCCAAATTTTGGCCCATGATTGTCATGGCCAAAGGCCAGAGCTCCATCGCGGATGCCAAAGAATCGCAGGGCCATCTCTTGGGCCCAATTTGCCGGTGGATCCACTGGGCCTATGGGCACGCCAGCCAACGGAAGTCCCAGCAAGTACGAGACGTCCTGAAGGGTAGGAGCCATCTCTCCCCATCGAAAATGGAAAGTGTGAGTCTCGGGCCTCCATCGATCCACCAAGCACGTGAGTAAAGACGAGTCGTACTGTAAGCGACTAGTCTGGAACCCAAGTTGTCGCCCTTCTATCTCCTCCATATGAGTGGCCTCAACCAAACGAACGAATGGTAAGAGCCCAGCCCACTTCAATCTACATAAGAAGAAAGCAGAACAGTTTAGTCACATTGGCCCATAAATATCCCAACACAGATGACTGGTCGACAGTGAGTGAAAGCTTCTATGCATATAGCAAATGAGAAGAACACTCGATGAAGTACCGTCAAATTAGGTTCGTGTGGCAATGTAAAGTGTTGGATGTCCACGTAGGTGCCTGGATTCCTAGCCTGCAGTGTCTGGAGCATCCTAACAACACAGTCATACCCGTCTCGAAACGAACCAAACCTTGCCTCCAGTACCCTTTGCTTAGTCCTCCAAGCCTTCCCGTATGAAATATTGTAGCGGAATCTGACAGAAACTTTGTGAATGATAGCATTCACCCCCATGGCTTTGCCCTCCACTATCTCTGTGTACAACAGTCTAGCCAGGAGGGTTGACGTGAGGTTACGATGGTCCTGAAGGACACTTTCAAGTGTGCATGTGTGCATCACAACATCGGTGACCTTCCAGTTTGTGTCATACCTAGGGACATGGGCATGCACCCTTGCAGGACATCCAGCTTCCTCGCAAACCAATGTCAAATATTGTTGTGATGACACCTTCGTTTTCATGACCCGTTGCATGGACATTGACCACTCAACAATTGCTTCCTGCAGATGTCTCTTGCTAGGATATAATGCACCCAGAGAGATGCTGTTCGCGTGATAATGCCACGCCGAATCATGCCCATCGTTCACAGTCATTGCTGATGTGTTGTCATTATTCCATGATGCCGGAATAGGTTGGCCGATCTCTTCTTGATCAGACTCGCCAGAATCATCATCCGTATCACTGTTGCCTTCTGAGTCTTCGGCTTCCATTTGATGTTGCAACAAACCATCATATATCTCGTCCTCATCAGCTTCGCCACTGAATATGTTTTCCCCTAATCCTTCACCGCCGTCCTCTGATACATAACCATCACCCCAGGTGTGTGCATAGCTACTGTGACCTGATTCATATCCGCCGCCACCCTCTTGGCCCTGACTACTCTGGCTATGATCATAACTACCTCCAGCATGACCGGTCCGACTACTCTGGCCATGATCATAACTACCTCCAGCATGACCGGTCTGACTACTATGGTCATGATCATACCCAGCCTCTTTCACCACAGGTAACACTAAGAGACTGGGGTTAACTTCTCTTTTCTGGCAAGCTTGCACAAATTTGACCCATTTCTGTTGCGCTTCTATTGGCCTTAAATAAAAATTAGGGGTTTGCCTTGACTTAGTCCATAAAGCATGCACACCGACAGTATGGGTAGGAGGGAGCCCTAAACGAACACATAACCAATCCTTCAACTGAGTAACGGGCACTGTTTCAGGATTCTGAAGCACTTCATCCATAAATCTAAACTCGCTCAAATCAACTCCGTGCTGGTTCATTCTGACAGAACCAGGACCATACAAGAACCTAAACACTACATTATTTGACATGATTTTCGACCTAAAAAATACCAAAAATAGTCAAAAACAGGTACATTGACACATAATACTCTACAAATATCTTGCATCTAACAGACCCCATCAAACGCTACCTATGAACATACACACATGACTGCAATAAGCAAGAAATTAGGGTTTACCCTTGAAGCGTGCGAAGTCCTGCCGTGCAGCTGCCTTAGGTCAACGGATCAGCACCTCCACCATGCACCTTTCTCAAGTCCCAGCACCAGCCTCCACCATGGCCATTGCTCAACAAGAAGCTAAGAACACCACCAGATCTCTCCACCAAAACGCTTCAAATCACCACACCAGGCTATCCCATTAGTAGATCGGGACTCTACTAGCTTGCTAATGTGTTAGAGCAGCGAGTTTAGATAGAAATCTAGGCTAGAAATCGGTGCAACGGCTGAGAAAATGAGAGCAAGCGAGAGAGGAAGAAGAGCTAGCAGACGGGCGAGCTGGAAATGAGAGCGAGGGACGATGGGCACGGCCACGCGAGCTAATATAGCCGGGGCTCGTCGTCCGTTCAAGGGACGAAGCGGCTGTCGTCTGTTCAACAGACGACGCGGCTGACCCCTGTCAGCCGACAGCGCCCATCGTCCGTTCAACCAACGACCGGGCCGACCCCTGGCAGCCGACAAACTGGTCGTCTTTTGAACAAAAGAAGACAACCTGGTCGTCTTTGCAAGAAAAGAAGACATGTTGGTCGTCCCGTGAACAGACGACGGGGCTGTTTCGTCCGCCCAACGGACGACGGACAGACAGATTTGAAAATTTTCTGTTTTGCGTATTATTTGTGAAAATAAATAAAAAAAATGTATTATTTAAAAAAAATTGGCGACCTTTGGAACGGGGATAGTTTCCTTTGGAGTGGGGACGGAGAGATGGAGGCGGGAGACGTGGCTTTGTTGTCAAAACAAAGAAGAAAATTCATTATTCGTCCTTGAACCTAACCAACCTAAGCTCGACAACTCCCTCGTTCCATAATTATTGTCACAAAAATCATGAAACGGAAGGAATACACATGAAAACTGAGAGTTGGACGGAATGTGAAGAACTGGAGTAGAACCAATGGCAACCTTCTAAGTTATCTAAAGATTCAAGAGAAAATGTCATGAAATATAGAGGAGCAATACAAACTTTCAATAATCCCAAGCTAAGCAGAGACATATCCAGTCCAATCTCGCTCAAGGACTTGCACCGATAAACCAATTCAGATTTGGTTATATCAAAATTTCCCATTTAAGTATCTCAGACTACATCCAGTCAAATGCAGAAAACCAACATAAATACCAAAAAAAGAAGGTTTGACTACTTATCACGCATGTACATGTGTTGATTCTGGCAGCACCTCTGCAAACCGAAAATGCTACACCAGGACCGGCAAAAGCGCATCGAAATGGATACATCATGCCGCCTGATGAAGTTCATCCCGTGCATCAGCGACGTTTGGCAGAAGCGCTCGATTCTGCGATCACAAGGCGTAACAGATTAGTCACGTCCCAAAAGGCTGCCATGGATTAGTGGACAGAGAGAGATATACAGCTAAGAATGATATCATGTTGGTGGGATTTCAAGTGTGGCTAAGCATCTACTCCCTCCGTTTCATAATATAAGATGTTTTAGATTTGTAAAGAGAATGTATTTAGATTTGTTTTACTGTGTAGATTTATTTCAAACATGTGTGAATCTATATACTAAAAGTAGTCTAGATACATTTGCTTCACGAAGCTAAAATATCTTATATTTTGAAACGGAGGAAGCGATAGGACTATTTAGAAACACCCTCTTAAGAGGTTCCTAGATAAGCTTATTCAGGAACCCCCAACCTAACTACCCTCCCCCACCTAACCACTTTCTTCCTCGTCACATCTATCCGGCCACCCTCCTCCCCGCCGTCGGACACCCTTCTCCTCACGCGTCGCCGGCCCTTCGGCCCACGCGCCGCTACGCCCTCGTCCCCGTAGGCCTCCTTCGCCCCTGCGCCGCCAGCCACCCTCCTCCCCGCGTGTCGCCGGCCCTCTGTCCCGTGCGCCCTCCTCCCCGCAGGCCTCCTCCGTCCTACGCCGTCGGCCACCTTCCTCCCCGCGCATCGCCGGCCTTCCGCCCCACGCACCCTCCTCCCTGAAGGCCTCCTCCGCCCCGCGCCTCCGGCCACCCTCCTCCCCGCGTGTGCCGGCCTCCTCCATGCTCACCTCACCCGCGCGTCGCCGACCTCCTCCGCCCTACTCGCCGCCGGCCTCCTCCGCACTAGGCGCCACCGTGCCCTCCTCCTCGCGCGCCACCGCAGCCACCTCCGCCCCGCGCGTATCCAACCTCCTTTGCGCCATCCTCCCCCGTGCGTGGCCAGCCTCCTCCGCCCAGCGTGCCGTCAGGAAGTTAACTAGTAGAAAAGAGGGAGTTAACTTGTACAGACGGGGAAGTTAAGAAGGGTCGCAGAAGTTAACTTGCACATGCGGAAGTTAACATTCAGTCCGCAAAAAAACACACAGAAAATCGATTGTCCGTCAGGAAGTTAACTAGCATAGAAAGAGGGGGTTAACTTGTCCACACGGGACAACTAAAATGTTTACGGAAGCTAACTTGCATAGGTGGAAGTTAAGAAAGAGGTAGTTAACTTGCGCACATGAGGAAGTTAAGAATGGTCGCGGAAGTTAACTTACACAGTGAAAGTTAACATTCACTATTACTGTTACATACGGGAAGTTAACTTAGAAAGAAAAAGAAGTTAACTCTTGCTCGCCTGAAAGTTAACAGAGGGTTCCTGGTGTTCACGTGAACAGTAACAGCGAGTTCTTGAATAACAGAGTTTCAGAAAACATGGAAAATCGATGCTCCGCCAGGCAGTTAACTAGCATAGAAGAGGTAGTTAACTTGCGCACATGAGGAAATTAATAATGGTCGCGAAAGTTAACTTACACAGTAAAAGTTAACATTCGCTATTACTGTTACATACTAAAAGTTAACTTAGAAAAAAAAAAGTTAACTCGTGCTCGCCTGGAAGTTAACAGAGGGTTCCTGGTGTTCACATGAATAGTAACAGGGGGTTTCTGAATAGTTACTCAGGAAGTGGTTCTCGAATAGCAGAGCTAACGGAGGAAGTATATATATATATATATATATATATATATATATATATATAGGGTAGTGCTATTTGACCCCAGGGTGTAGAATAGTTATTCTACACCCACCCTCTATCTTTAGAACTGTATATTATTTTTACGTCATGTAAATTTTATCTTACCTCGAGAGTTGAGAAGAACGTAAAAAAATATAGGTATGTCATAATTTTTTTGTTTACATGTCGTATAAAAATATGACGTAAAATGCATATTTTTAGTGTTTTTTACACTATAATTACTTATAAACTATTTTTTATGTCAATTTTTTTGCGCCATGGATAAATATGAACATAATTATTTATATTCAAAACATAAATTTCTAAATATGACAACATAAAGTTATGTTAGGTACAAAATAACTATTCTGCACCATGGGTGCTGAATAAGGTATATATATATATATATATATATATATATATATATGGGAATAACATGCTAAACACGGGCATAGCTGCGCATAGCCTATCCACCGTTGATTCTATCCTCTTTTGATATAGGGAGCACATGTATCCAGACCCAGGATTTGTCTAAAAACTAACGTCGTTAGTGTTCCTTTGGCATGCATGCATGAAGCCCTAGCAAAACAAAGCTTGTCTAATTTCGTTTGCATGAGGCAAACCCTAACGAGCAACATGCAAAACAAAGCTTGTCTAATTTCGTTTGCATGAGGCAAACCCTAACGAGCAACATGCAAAATAAAGCTTGTCTAATTTCGTTTGCATGAGGCAAACCCTAACGAGCAACATGCAAAACAAAGCTTGTCTAATTTCGTTTGCATGAGGTAAACCCTAACGAGCAACATGCAAAACAAAGCTTGTCTAATTTCGTTTGCATGAGGCAAAACCCTAACGAGCAACATGCAAAACAAAGCTTGTCTAATTTCGTTTGCATGAGGCAAACCCTAACGAGCAACATGCAAAACAAAGCTTGTATATTTTCGGTTGCATGACGCAAGGAGCAACATGCAAAACAAAGCTTATCTAATTTCGTTTAGGTGAGGCAAACCCTAACGAACAACATGCTGAGAAACCCTAACTTATTTAGTCAACCCTAACTTATTTAGTCTCTCTTCAACTTTCCTTGCTCATTTGAAAAACTAGGTGGAACCGGTTATTGCTTTCTTCCCTCTACCTCATCCCTCCTCGTGCACTTTTGTTTGGTACGTACCATTGCTTTCTCTAATCATAAGCTGTTGTTTTACATCGTTATTATGGACCGGTTATTATTTTACAAAAAAATATGGAGGGATGCGCGCGACAAGTAACTCTCTCCCGCCAAAAATACAAGACACTAAACCACTTAGATGAAAATTTAGGGTTTGCATAGTACCACAAACCTTTACTAGGGTTTGCATACTATGTAGAACTCATTTTAAGCCTTGTTGACTTATCTTTCCATTTTAGATGCTAAAAGTTTCTTTGCCAAACAGCGAGCTAAATTTTTTAGGGTTTTCACGAGCCCCTAGGCATTGCATGCATGTACACACACGCGGTGCTGCAAACGCCGTTAGGGACCGTTACTACTTTCAAGAGCCAGCCATTACCATCTAAACTAGTAGTGTATGTGATATCTTTATCCAACGGTCCTAAGCCTATGCGCAGCTATGCCCAGGATGTTGGCTCAATAGTAACGCCGTTAGTGCTCCTTTGATGCATGCATGAAGCCCTAGCAAAACAAAGCTTATCAAATTTTATTTAGGTGAGGCAAACCCTAATATACAATATACGGTAAACCCTAACCCTAATATACTACACGGTAAACCCTAATATACTACATGCATGAAGCCCTAGCAAAACAAAGCTTATCAAATTTTATTTAGGTGAGGCAAACCCTAATATACAACATGTGGTAAACCCTAATCTAATATACTACATGGTAAACCCTAATATACTACATGCATGAAGCCCTAGCAAAACAAAGCTTATCAAATTTCATTTAGGTGAGGCAAACCCTAATATACTGCATGCGGTAAACCCTAACCAAACTAAGCCTTATTTCATTGCCGCCGCAATAAACAAAACAATCTTTGTTTCGTTTTCTTCACATTCTCATGGATGCATGCGGCCACCAAACACATACCAAAACAACCTTTGTTAGGGCACTCTTTTGCATGGCACATAGTCTAAAGCTTCTGCATGCAAAACCTATTTTAATCCTTGTTCTCAATCCCTTCCTCATTTTAGATGCTAAAAATTCTCATTTTAGATGCTAAAAATTCTCATTTTAGATGCTAAAACTTTTGTAGCCAAAACAGTGTGCTAAATTGGAACCCATGCCAAACCCTAGATTCTTGCATGCATGCATAAAACTAACACCGTTATCTCAGCCATGTTCCACCCCACTTCCATCTAGAGGTTGCATGCATTTGATCCCTAAATCCAACGGTGCTCTGCCTATGCGCAGATACGCCTGTGTTTAGCAAATCCACGTCGATATATATATATATATATATATATATATATATATATATATATATATATATATATATATATATATATATATATATCCAACGATGGTTTATTAGCTGAGTGGCGGACACATCTCAACTTCTTCGGTTCTTCTTTCCCATCGATCCGGAAATCCCAATCCAGGCGAGCAGGTGGGGATTTGCTACATATATGTATTTGTTTTGCTAAAACTGTTCGACGTGCTCGCTACAATATTGTAAAAGATTTGCTATAATATGTACGGTGAAGTAGATTTTGCTATGGTAGCAAATTTTTTTGCTACAAAGTCCTGGCGATGTCTCCGGCAAAATGGATTTTTGCTACATTTTTTTTGCTACAATATTTTTGTGATTTTGCTACACCTCGCAAAGTTTTTGCTACAAGGTCTCCAGCGAGATCTCCGGCGAAAGTCTTCGACGAGTCTCCGGTGAGATCGGGTTTGCTACATTAGCACAATTTTTTTGCTATACGGTCGTCGGCGAGGTCCGCGTCGAAATCTTCGGCGAGATCCATATTTTTTTATTTTCTACTACACGCAGCAAAAGCGAGACTATTTGTAGCAAAAGCGGGTATGTATGCAACAAAAGCGGAATTTTGAAAAAATTTAAGGGACACGTGTCAGAGGGGGACCCGGGAGATTTTGGAGAATTATCCTCGAAGGGACACGTAGTATGACCCTTTATCTATGAATGCATATAGCATAAGAAAATGTACCTCGATTGCTTTAAAAATATGTCTCTTCTTGCGAGACATCATAGACAAGGAAATGTCATTAGTGTTAGGATTTAATTAAATAAAATAATTAAATAGATAATCCTTCCATTGTATCTATATCGGTTTATAGCAAAACAACCTCTCTCTCTCTCATACCCTTTACGAACGGACGCATCTTTTCGATACCTCCTGTCCCCTTGTATAAATATGTTGAACATCGATGAAATAAAAGATCAGTTGATTCAATTGCCTACTACTTGTTTTACTCTAATACGTTATCAGAACTTTGTCTCTGCCGAGAGTAGGTGAACTCCGATGATTGCCGAAAGAGGAAGAATAGAGAAGAAAAGGTGAGCAATGCACAATGCCGGCCTGGAACCTTGCCGGACCGACAGCACTGAACCTGTACGCCTCCGCCACCGCCGTGTCCCCTACATGGCTGGGCTTGCCCGCGACTCGCGACGCACGCAGTACCCATCAAGGAGGAGGTCGTGCCCGGGGTCCCCATGGCGTCCACAGCGCCCTCGCGACCAGGGTCTCTGGGCCTGCCGTCTCCGACCCCAGCACATGAACTAGTGCACGCCGGGCTCGGGCCGTGCCGGTGGCCGCGCATGGGGACGTCTTCGACAACGGGGCCGGAATCCCCGCTGCTCCAGCGCCGACCCCCAGCCGCCGGAACCACTTCGTACTCCCGCGCTCCGTCCTGCTGGCCAGTCGTGCCGGCCGACAGCCAGGGGAGTGGAGCCTGATGAGGCTTGGCCTCTTCAATGGGCACTCCACTCCAATGGTGTGGAGCCCGGGACACACCTTCCTGACGGATCTTCTTCTGAGGAAGAGGACGACGCGCCTGGGCTTTCAGTTACTCGTCGTTGAAAGAACGACAACGGGGCAGGCGGGCGGTGGAGCGATTGCCACGCAGAAAGAGGAGGGGTGTGATTTTTCTTGTCAGGCTAGATGCGCCTGTTGGGAAACCGGGCCGGTAGAGGCCTATTCGGTGTGGCCTCTACCAGGCTAGGGTTGGCCCATGTGGGTATCGTATCCCCCTTTTGCCTATAAATAGAGGAACAACCTTTGTACGTGAGTTACCGAGAAAGATATCAATAAAAGTTCCCTGTTTCATCTACTTGTACTGTGTGTGCCTTCTCTTAGTCTTCTTCTTCGACGTGGAACAGCCCCGGGACCGGTCAGTCGGCAGGGGGTGTTCCAACACGTTATCAGCACGTGTCTCTCCGTCGAGCCTCCGTCAAGCCACTGTCGAGCCTGCATCACGCAGGCTTTCGTTGAAGGTAATCCGAAATTGATCGCAAAAATGGATTCGTGGTTCGATTTCCTTTCAATTTTTGCGTTTAGATCGTAGATCTGATTCCATCTACTGTGCGGATTTCTCCCTGAGAGTCGAGCAGACATGCTGTCGCCGACCAATGTCGATACTCTCAGATGTGGAGATTTGTTGACTGCACTTTAGAGAGCCGGTACGTCAGATCCAGTTGATCTGTACCGCCGCGATTACTAGTTTTTTTTTCGCGATTGTTTTACTATTTTTTCCGATCGTCATTTTCTTTTTCCGATCTGGGCAAGTACGATGCACTACCATTGCTACACACGCACTGCACACGCGAGGCTGTTGACGCACGGGAGGCCGACGTGCCCTGCTGGCCACGCTGCTGCACCACCGGTCCTGATGGCCGTGCCCCGGCATCCGCGCTTGCGTGCACCGCTACCGGTCACCGCCGAGCGCTGGCCGCCCGCGCCCGCTGCGTACGCGCCTGCCGCCGCCGCGTCTCGTAGACTCGGCCGCCGCCGCGCCGGTGCTCGTTGCCGGGCCGACCATGCCTCGCAGCCCAGGCCGCGCACCCGCGCCGCACGCTGCTGCCGGCCACTGGGAGGCCCTGCTGGCCACGCCGCTCGCCGATGGCGCGCCCGCGCGCATGCACAGCTACTCGGCCGCCGCCGTGCCGGTGCTCGTTGTCGGGCCGACCGTGCCTCGCAGCCCAGGCCGCACGCTGCTGCCGGCCGCTCGCCGATGGCGCGCCCGCGTACATGCATAGCTGCCTGCCGCCGCCGCTCGCCGGCTGTGCCCACGCCGAGCGCCCGCTGCTGGCAGCCATGGTCTCGCGCGCGACTGTTGGCCGCGCCCGCGCCACGCGTCGCTGTTGGCCGCCATGGCCGCGCGCTGCTGCCGGCCGCCGCCGCACGCTGGCCATGCCGCTGCTGGCCTCTTGCATGCGATGCATGCAGCTGCGCTGCTGCTGGCTTACTGCTGGCCTCGTGCGCTGCGGCTTGCCATGCATGCATGTGTGCACGCTGCTGCTGGCTTTGCACGCATACACCGCGTGCTGTTGCCGCCGGCCGACCACACTCGCTGCTGTTGGCCGTCGCCGCCGCCCCACTAGGGAGCTAGGGAAACCTAGCTCTGTTCCCCCGTGCGCGGGCAGGGACGTGGTGGGCTGGCCCATGCGAAGCCCGAGTGGTTGTGCTGTTTTCGGCCCATTTTACCTCAGTTTTTGGCCTGCTGCCGATGTAAAAACAAAAAAAAAATGCCTCGGAAAATAATTTTTTGGACCGTTTTTTTTTTATTTCCGACCGCGTCTGCGACCTTCGCCGGCTACGCCCACACGCTAATCGCGCCGCTGGTTCGGCCCGCTGCCGACACCGCCGCTCCAGTCGGGAGCTAGCTCTGCTAGCTCCGTTCCCCCGCTTCGCGGGCAGGGACAGTCTGGAGCTGACCGGCCGCGCAGAGACAAGGGTAGCTGGGCCGTTTGGTAGCACGCGATCACGGGCGGTTGGACCGTTTTTGGCCCTATCTTTTGATCCGTTTTTATACAAGCTTTTCAACTATGTTTTACTATAGTTATTAATTACCGCATGTCTTTAATACTTTGTATCTCATAGATAGCTTGCACCGTTTTTAAATTGAATTTTGGAACGCCGTCATATTTGAATTATTGTATCGATTATCGCATTTATGCAACCGATTACCTGCTGTAATCTTACACACTTTGCATAAATTGCAGATGACCGGAATCGTCAGCCGCGAGTTCCCGGAGTTGACCCAGGATGGGCTTAACTACCTGACTTGGGCCTCGGATGTTGAGATCGTCCTTGAGGGCCGATGCATCAAGGATGCGTTGATTGAGGGGACCCCGACGGCCCCCAGCAAAACCATCCCGGCGGATAACGCCAAAGCCCTGCACTTCCTCCGCCATCACATGTGTGAGACTCTCAAGAATGAGTACATGGCAGAACGGAGTGCTTCTGCCCTTTGGACCGCCCTCAACAAGCGGTTCTCTAGGCTGAAGTACACCATTCAGCCACAGGCGGAGACAGATTGGATACGTCTGAGGTTTGCGGACTTCAAGACGGTGGGAGAGTACAACTCCAGGTTGCACCGGATTTGTACTATTCTTCAGCTGTGTGGGACCAGTACCACCGATCAGCAGAAGATAGACAAAACCCTCTCCACATTCCATCCGGACAACATCCAGTCCTCGCGAAACTTTCGCCAGGAAGGATTCACGGAATATGCAGCGCTTATTGATGCTCTCCAGGTGGCCGAGGCGCAGGATAATGTTCTGAAAAAGAACTTCTCCGCGCAACCCTTCGCAGGGGGCCCAAGTCATGAGGCCAATGCTGGTGCCTACAAGGTGCGCAAGCCCATCCACAAGAAGAGAGGCAAGAAGGGCAAGAAGGGACCCAACTCCTCCAACCCGGCCAAGCAACGCAAGGCGGGCAAGGGGGAGGCGAGGCCCCAGGACTGCTTCCGCTGTGGCTCCAAGACTCACTTCTCCAGGCAGTGTTTGGCCCCTAAACACGTCGTCGACGCGTTCAAGGCCAACAAGAAGGCGCGCGAGGCGCATCTTGTCCAGGTTGAGGCTCCACTGGCGCCCAGAGCGGCGCCTGTGCAAAACGTCACGCACATAGTGGCGCAGGACGTAGCACAAGTGGCAGCACCCTCAGCGGACCCCACGGACGCCGCTGTGCCCATGGAGGTTGAGCACGTTGTGCCCCCGCCACCTCAGCCAGGCCCCCTGTCCATGATGATGGCCAGCACAGATCCCCCCACTGACCTTGAGATACTGGCTGAGCTTGGTGATTTCCTCGCAGAATCCACCTGAGCTCCATTTTGTTGTGATGATTCCTTTTCCGCAATAATCAGATACAATTACTCGATATGGTTGTAAGCTCTATGAGAGCGTAACATTTATTTGTTTTCTGGCGATTGGATGACATTTATCCATTTATTCCATTATTTGATTATGTGATGTTCTGAAATGCTTCTGTGTTTTACTTACTTGATGTAGCATCTTCCTCGCTCCATTATATTAATTAGGCACTATATTTTAGAACGCGTGTGGCGCCCAAATGGAGGAAACGTGCCTTGCTGATAGCGGCACCACCAATACCATCTTGAGAGAAACAAAGTATTTTGAGTCAATTACCAAAAACCCTGGTAACATAATGACGATCGCCGGCTGCGGTCCGAATGTAGTTGGCTCCGGAAGAGCAACTATCATACTCCCAAACGGAACAACTCTGATCATTGAAGAGGCATTGTTGTATCCGGAGTCGACTCGTACTCTCTTAAGTTTTAGAGACATCCGCGCAAATGGTTTCCATGTCGAAACCGATGATGATGAGAATGGAAAGGAGTTCCTACTCATTACCAAGCGCGACGAAAATGGTAAACATGTTGTCGAAAGACTCCCTTCATTAGCTACTGGGTTGTACTACACTAAAATAGTAGCACCACCTATTTACACTACCCTTAAGACTGTCTTTAGAAGCTCCGAACTATTCTGCCTTTGGCATGATAGGTTAGGCCACCCCGGTCTTAGGATGATGAGAAATATAATTAACAACTCGAACGGTCATAATGTTAATGTGAAAAATTTCCCGAATCCCGATGATTTCGTGTGCTCCGCATGCGCTACGGGGAAATTGATCATTAAACCGTCCCCCCTAAAGGTGAAGGATGAACTCCCCGCGTTCTTGGAACGCATTCAAGGGGATATATGTGGTCCAATTCAGCCCCTCTCAGGGCCGTTTCGGTACTTCATGGTGCTCATCGATGCTTCCTCTAAATGGTCCAATGTTTGCCTACTGTCAACACGGAACCATGCTTTTGCAAAGTTGATCTCCCAGATCATACAAATAAGGAATAAATTCCCTGATTATCGTTTAAAGTCTATTCGAATGGACAATGCCGGAGAATTTACTTCAAAGGCATTCGATGATTATTGCATGGCAACTGGAATCAAACTTGAGCACTCCGTACCGCATGTCCACACTCAAAATGGACTCGCGGAGGCATTGATTAAAAGGATTAAATTCATTGCCCGACCACTCCTTCAGGGTTGTAATTTACCAACTACATGTTGGGGACACGCGGTGTTACACGCCGCTAATCTCATCAACTTTCGACCATCGGCCTACAACATCCACTCTCCCATCCAACTTGCGCAAGGGTCGGCACCGAAAATTTCCCACCTACGTAGGTTCGGCTGCCAGGTATATGTACCTATACCACCACCCCAGCGATCAGCTATGGGACCGCTCCGTAAGTCGGGGATATACGTTGGTTATGAGACTGTGTCCATAATCAGGTTCTTGGACCCCTTGACAGGTGACTGTCACACGGCCCGTTTTGCTGACTGCATTTTTGACGAGGATCTTTTCCCGACTTTGAGGGGAGGTAATCAACCCCTGGATGACAAAAGCCGAGAAATCACGTGGAAAGCCACGGGGATCTACGCTCATGACCCACGCACTGTTGAGACTAAAAGAGAAGTCCAAAAGATACTAGATTTGCACTCCCTAGCGAATCAACTGCCCGATCATTTTAGTGATTTAAAGACTGTAACAAAGTCGCATGTGCATGCACGCAATGCACCGGAAAGGGTTGAAATACCAAAGAAAAATGATGGTATACCCGCTCCTGCTCCAAGGCCTAAGAGGACGCGGATTCCGGTTTCTCAAATCCCAAGTACCCGGGGACGCCCGAAGAAAAAGGATAAGAGAGATTTATTACAGACTACCCCTGTTGAGGGGAGCCAGTTGAGACCTGGCACGAGTACGGATATTTCAGTGCACGGAATTCCGGACTTGAACTTTCCTATATCGGAAATACCCAGCGAAGTTGTGTGCGCACACATCGGAGCGGGAAAGCTAAAGGACCTAGCTCCTGGATTGGGAAATCCGGTGGAGCAAGAGGATGTGCCTGATGCACTCCATGACGAAATGGCCATTAACTATGTTAATTCGGGCGAGTCATACAACCGAGCCATGGCAAATGTCGACGTTAATTTTGCCAAAAAAATTGCCTCAATCATAGATCTTGACCCTGAGCCTAACACGCTCGCTGATTGCAAGAAAAGGTCGGATTGGAAAGATTGGCAGAAGGCAATTACTGCTGAATTATTATCGTTAAACAAAAGAGAGGTATTTGGACCTGTTTATCTAACTCCTCCCCATATTCGCCCCGTTGGCCATAAATGGGTTTTTGTTCGAAAGAGAAACGAGAATAATGAAGTAGTAAGGTACAAAGCAAGGCTCGTTGCTCAAGGTTTCACTCAGCGACCAGGTGTCGACTTTGAGGAAACTTACTCCCCAGTCATGGATGGAATTACCTTTAGATACTTGATCTCAATGGCAGTAAACATGGACTTAAAAATGAAACTAATGGATGTTGTCACCGCTTACCTATATGGTAACTTGGATTCGGACATATACATGAAAGTACCAGAAGGTATCCCTGTCCCGAACCAGGATAGAGCAAACAGGAGCTTATACAGTGTTCAGCTTAAGAAGTCATTGTATGGACTAAAACAGTCAGGTAGGATGTGGTATAATCGTTTAAGCGATTTCCTTCATGAGAAGGGCTACGCGAGCAATGAAGATTGCCCATGTGTTTTTATACGGAGATCCCAGGATGGTTTCTGTATTATCTCGGTGTACGTGGACGATTTGAATATAATCGGTACACCTGACGATATTGAGGAAGCGAGCTCCTACCTGATGTCGGAATTCGAGATGAAAGACTTAGGCAAAACCAAGTTCTGCCTCGGTCTGCAACTTGAGCATTCCCCTGCTGGGATTCTAGTTCACCAGTCGGCCTACACCCAGAAGGTGTTGGAACGATTTGGGTTTGAAAAGGCATATCCTTCTAAGACCCCGATGGTCGGAAGATCTTTGCAGCAAGACAAGGACCCGTTCAGGCCTAAAGAAGAGGGGGAGGAAATTCTGGGACCGGAATTCCCCTACTTAAGTGCAGTTGGCGCACTTATGTACCTCGCAAATTGTACACGGCCGGATATTGCATTCGCCGTCAATTTGCTTGCAAGGTACAGTTCTGAGCCTACCAAGAGGCATTGGAAAGGCGTTAAAGACATCTTTAGGTACATACAAGGGACAAAGGACCTTGGCTTGTTTTACCAAAAGAACCAAGACCTATCTGTTGTAGGCTATGCAGATGCTGGGTACCTTTCGGACCCGCATACATCCAAGTCGCAGACTGGATATGTTTTCCTTTGTGGTGGAACAGCTATTTCCTGGAAATCGTCTAAGCAAACTCTTGTGTCGACTTCGACGAACCACTCGGAAATCATAGCATTATATGAAGCATCACGAGAATGTGTATGGCTTCGACGCGTAGTCAGTCACATCCAGATGTCATGTGGACTGAATACCGTACAAGCCCCAACAATTATCTATGAAGATAATGCCGCTTGTGTTGCACAAGTCCAGACGGGTTACGTGAAGAGCAATCTCACAAAGCATATAAACCCCAAGTTCTTCTATGCACATGAGTTGCAAAAGATGAACGAAGTGAAAGTCTTGCATACTAAGTCGTGTGAAAATCTCGCTGATTTGTTCACTAAATCATTGCCAGCGTCTTCTTTCGAGAGATGTGTCCGAGGGATCGGCATGATGAGACTTAGGGAGATGCAAGGTTCAGGGGGAGAATCTTCACAAACTCATCGCTGAAATCTTGATCCCGATGATTGAGTACTTAACTTTATAGTCAAGTGAATTGTACTCTTTTTTCCTTAGTGAGTTTTTATGAAGTTTCTCACATGAGGTTTTTAATGAGGCAATTCGTGCAACATAGCAAGAAGTATACCGTGTGCATTTCTCCATATTTTCCCACTGGGTTTTTCGGAGTTTTAAGCCATGGTTATACAGATAAGATACCCAGGGGGAGTGTTGGGAAACCGGGCCGGTAGAGGCCCATTCGGTGTGGCCTCTACCAGGCTAGGGTTGGCCCATGTGGGTATCGTATCCCCCTTTTGCCTATAAATAGAGGAACAACCTTTGTACGTGAGTTACCGAGAAAGATATCAATAAAAGTTCCCTGTTTCATCTACTTGTACTGTGTGTGCCTTCTCTTAGTCTTCTTCTTCGACGTGGAACAGCCCCGGGACCGGTCAGTCGGCAGGGGGTGTTCCAACAGCGCCCACCTCTTGCCTTATCTATTCGCTTGCCTTTTTCTGCTCGGTCGTGATTCGAGAGGAATCGAGCGGTTTTGAGAGGAATCCAACTAATATAGGTTCGGCGATTTGAAAAAGTCTATTTCAAACCCTGAAATCGTAGAGGTTTGGCGATTTGAACCCCAAAGTCAAAATCCCTTTCGTTTGTACCTTAAATTAGTGAATCCCGGTCTAAAATAAACCTTAGAAATGTTTGACCAAATTCACTAGCGCCACGTAGGCAAACTTTTACAAAAGAACCCAACAAAATTTTCTATTCCAATTTTGTAGTCCCTAACCTCACCTTGTTCTCTCTCTGAACTTAGACCACAGGTCCGCGTCGTTTTCCTCGAGCAGCACGGCCTTGCACATCCCAAGATTTATTCTTTGTGTCTAGGCGCCGCATCATCTAACCGTCATTTTCTACACGGAGGCAATCGAACCAGATAGCTCTAAATCATCGCCGTGCACCACTTTTTCCTCGTCAGATCTAGATAGCTCAAGCACCTCTGCGTAACTTAAATCAATTAAAATTCCGTTGTTAATCACTTAGATTAGACTATAGTTTCACTACCAATCCATTAGTCCATGAATCTCTTGGATTAGGCAATAACTATTTTACAAAATCCTCGCATGGCAGCAGTGATTTAGCTCGTGGAGGCTGGCTGTGCCTGAAGCCGCAACATGGTCGCAGCCAGAGCATCCCTTTGCCTGGGAGTCAAGGTCCAAAGGATGCAGAATGAGCTCGTTTGGTTCTGCGCAGATGCAGAGGCGTGCCTCGAGGCACACTACTCCAAAGGGTTCGCTGTGCTTCACCACCTGAGGTTTTTTCGGTACTATGATAATCAGGGCATAGGTCTGAGCGACTTGGAGCTAAAGCACATGCTCCTGTCCTGCAACGCGCCAGCCGCCTCGCGCGGCCACGCACGTCATGTTCGTCAGGTCGTGGTCGGGCTCGCTGCCGCTCAGCTCGCTCTTGCTCGCCACGCACCACAAGTCGGACGCCGTCAACGACAGCTTTGACCGGTGCGGCGATGCCAACGACCACGTTCGAAGCCTGCTACTATTCTGGTTCAGAGGATGTGGAACGGATATGGTATAAATTAACCACTAATATTCACCATGGGTAAAACCACTTGTCCACGTAGACCAAAACAGCTACCAAAACAGCGATCAACGGCCACAAGGGGTAATTTGCCTGGTATTTGATACTTAGGGGGTTAAGTGTCCGAATCCAAATTTAGGGGTGGTTAGTGTCCCAAACCCAATACTTAGGGGGGTTTTCTAGACTTATTTCTTTGAACAATTGGTCTGATATTCGACGCAGCTGCCATGGAAATTAACAGGGTATGGCAAAATTAAAATAATATGGGGTTTAGCAACAATCAAGTATTTCCTGGCTGCTAATAAGATTCTTACTCCCTCCTATCAAAATTACTTGTTGCAGATTTAGGAATTTTTTTACCTAAAATCTGTCTAGGTTCGCGACAAGTTATTTGGATTGGAGGTAGTACTACTTTTGCAGCCCTAAATTCTTAAGGTCAGAAACCAGACACAAAAATGCATTGTGTTCATTAGAAAAGTGAGGATGATCAAAGCTTGATGACCGAATGTCTGAGAGCGGGAATTTAAAAATTGTCTAGGGGTTATATGTGTGAGATTGAGGGAGGGGGTTCGCTAATCCATAGTAAAGCATACCTACGGCAGTTATGAATTCGTTGTACTTGCACACGTTCACCTTCAACAACAGGTAAATCAGCAAACAAATGCACCATTGTTAGGCAATAATCCAGGTCTCCAAGAGCATCAACAAAACTTGGATATCTGCACAACAACAACAACATGTATGTGACAGAACAGTCAGGATTATGAACCCCAAAGAATCATCTTAAACTCATTCAGCACCTCTCAATGGTAAGCCTATCGAGTTTGTAAGTCGGTGGTCGATTCAACAATCTGTCTGCGAGATCCCTATTTTTCTTAGCAACAACTTTTTTAACTTTCTTTCTGTGAACCTTGATTTCCCTGTGATATAATGCAGATAACAATATGATTAGGAAATCATTAACTATCAATAAACAATGTTTTGTTTCAAATAATTGCAGATTGCTAGTCTATATCACAGTTACCAAAATTTCATTAACAAAACACTAAAGATAGGGTGCAAATTGAATGGGTAATGCTCCTGGATTATTGGATTGCCTACACAAAGAGATAATTGCAATACACAAGGTAAATGACATCTCGTTAAACTAAATTACCCCTCAGATACTAAATTACCAAACACAAAGAGTCTTTTATATATAATAATAATTCCTGAGATACTAAATTACAAAACACAGGGTAAATGACATCTCCTTAAACTAAAAGAGACAATTGCAACCAAATTCCCAAGATACTACTAAACTACCCCTAGGTGGTATAGAGCATGTGCAATTAAGCAGCAAAAGGAGAACACGAATTCCCTTTTACAATAATATCAGAGCATGTAGCAGACTATGGCTACGTACCTGAACTTCTAAATTAAAGGGTCATGGGTCAGGAAGGCAATATCCTTCATGTGGTAGTACGTCTTGTGGTTTCCTTCCACCTTCTTCTTCGGCTCCCGGGGAAATACTACCTTGAGTATACATAGTTTCCTGAGACAAATTATGAATAAGTTGGCAAGACTTCCCAGATAAAACCAAACCATCTTAAATTTCGCAGCATACATAGAAGATAGTGAATTGGATGAATCAGCTCCACAATCATACTAATTACAGACACCACGCACTATGAAAGCACGGTAAATTGAACTAAAAAGCTAGCTAAATGAAGTGACATCGAGCCGGCAAATGTAACTGGTAAAAGAACTCCCGACGCGACTGATCAACATATGCACGGCCGAGAATTCCTGAGTGATCATGTCATCAATCCGTGAATAGCAGTAAGACGGAACTAGAAAGGGGACCTGAAGACAGCGAGGCTAATTTGTAGGTAGCTGACGGCCTTGGTCCTGGTGATGTATTTCGTGGCATTCCCCTCCTTCTTTTCATGAAGCACACCAACCAGAAGAAACACCTAAGTGACTATGCAGACGACATTGAGAAATCCCATGGAAGGAAGAGAGGATGATGGGATGATTACCGCCGGGCGGTAGTGCTTCAGCATGGCGGTGGTGGCCAGGGCGGCAACGGTCACACGTCGAGGAAAGGTAGAGGAAAACATGTGGAGGTGGGTTTATGTTTGGGGTTATGTTCCGAGGTCCATCGGTGCCGACAACTCCACGGGCGACCCAAATCGTCCGAGCACGTCCAAATCTTCCACGCGGACATGTGGGACGTGTGCGATCTTTCGAGCGGCACAAAATAAAGTAATACACCCTTTCTGATATGATTTCCAAAGAAGGAATTGGACACATGAGTTTGCTTTCGTGCGGAAGAAGAAGAAAGAGCGACAGCCGGATACGGGAAGAATTTCACTTCCGTTTCTATTCTTCTTACTTGCCTTTTCTGGTTTAAAACCCTCTGCTTATAACCTACAGCTCACACACCCTGACAGCTTGGCCCCACGCAACTTACTCACGCACACACTCTTTGCGTCCTCGCCAAGACACACAATTGGTCCTTGATGACGCACACACGCCTAAGGTTCTGTCGTGGTCGTGACATATTCCCCTTCTGAAAATTGTGCTTGTCCCCAAGCACAAACTGTAGGAAAATGAACCTTGAGTGTGTTCCAATCTTCCCATGTGAACGCCTCTGCAGGAATGCCTTGCCACTTCACTTGCACTTGCACTATTGCAGCATTGCCCTTCTTGACTAGGCGTATGTCGAGCACCCTCTCTCGTTCTATCTCCTTGGAATCCAGTAATGGTAGTTTAGGCAACTCTGAAAACACCGATGTAAAATCAGCTCTGTACTCCTTCAGCTGAGAGACATGGCAGACGTTGTGCACACGACAGTCACTCGAAAGCTCCAATTTATAAGCCACGCGTATGATGCGCTCCATTATGGTGTATGGGATGAAATACTTGCATGCCAGCTTCGGATAAGGTCTGTTCACTACTATCGACTGTGCATATGGCTAAAGTTTGAGCAGTACCTTGTCACCAACCTAGCAGGTTTTCTCTGCGCGTTGTTGATTTGCATGCATCTTCATTCGATTTTGTGCTCCAGCCAGCTGTTGCTTGAGCCTATCATATTGCAAGGCTCTCTCACTAACCATGTCTGCAACTCCTGGTTCAGTGATTTCTGACAACGCCGGAATTGTGCCTAGATTAGGTTCATGCCCATATAATGCCTTGAACGGAAAACACTCAATAGCTGAATGTGTTATGGTGTTGTACTAGAACTCAGCAGTTGGCAACCATTGTTTCCACTCTTTCGGGGCATCTTGCGCCATGTAGCTCAGGTACATCTCAAGACATTGGTTCACTCGTTCACTCTGCCCATCTTTTGAGGGTGGTAGGCAGTAGTAAATTGAAGTTTGGCTCCTAGGTTGTGGAACAACATCTTTCCGAGTCGGCATAATGTGGGAAAGACATCTAGCAATAAACCAAATAGTCCATAGTGACGTTAGTAACAAACCATTGATTCTAAATAACAAACACTCACCTAGAACAAAGTAAACCATCTAGAATTCGTGGAAGCTTTTGGCTTTATGTGATAAAACCAAAGAATTTAACGAATAAATCCTTGGAAAGTTGTAAGACAAATTTCATGACGAGAACCAAAGAAAGCAAAGCTAGTATTGCTTAAAAGTTGGTGCAGTCTCGAGAAAGTATGTTTCTCGACAATGGAGTTAATGAAATAAAAGTAAGAGCATGATGAAGGTCTGCCACCATATATCATAATGATTGAGAAGCATAAATGGAAATTGTTCCAGGACACCAATCTTCATGTTATAATAAAAAATGAGTAAATGATTTGATCATTGTAGTTTTCAGTTATGCTTTGGCACAAAGTAGTAGGATTCACAAATATGCCCTACACCTGGAGATAAATGTGAATTGATTGTCGTGTTACTGGAAAGAGACATACCTACGAATTACAAGGAAGGTGATGGTAAAATAAGGTTATGTAACATCCCAAATTTCATCAAACTCAAAACCTATAACATACCAATTTTGAAAATTTAGAAATTCAAAAACAAATTGCGTTTGCATGTTTCATGAGCATTGCATTTCATCCAGGCAAGCATTCAAAATACGAATACAAAAAAAATCCATATATCAATACAAGTGTTTCAATTTTGCATATAAGGATTTAATAAGAGGTTTGAAAATAACATATGATAAACTAACTAAATCTTGCAAAGATGCTCCTAATATGATAGGCTGTGTTTTTAGAAAATTTTAGAATCAAATTTCATGTCATTTGGAGTTATAAAACAAAATATATGAAAGAGTCACTAAAACATAAAATATAAAAGAAATCTAAAAAAAGAAATACCTAACTTACCAGGCCAGCGAACCAGCCCAATACCTATCTACCACGCGCTGCAGCTATGCGCAGCATGCAGCAAGCCTGCAGCCGGCCCAGCCCGCGCCTGCCGCTGCCACCGGCAGGTGGGCCCCGTGCTGTCATCTTCCACATCCAGCAGGAATCCCTGATGAACACGGGAAGAACCCGATTCAAATCCTCGCGAATTTCTCTGTCCCTCGTACGAATCCGTTCCCCTCACGACACGAAAAACACCCAATTTATACTCCCACATCTCCCCATCAGCATTTCGTTTTCCTTCCTAAACCCTAGCCACAGTTTGATCTCGATTTAGATATTGCTGGAGTTGTGACGCCACCAAGCTTCGGCAGGTGAAGTTCCCATCAATTACAAGACCCCTTCCTCTATTTTCTTTTATCTGTTGTAAACCTTGAGTACCACCGTTTCAAACCTTTCCTTTTCCCCTTGATCAGAGACCTGCATAGCCTGCAATTCATCACCAGAGCACCGCCAGAGTCGGTGAGAAGCAGTCGCGATTTTCCATTGACCTAGGAGGAGAAGGACGATGCCGATACAACTAACGGGGCTGAGAGGAGATTCCGCGCCCCGTCGTCCACTTCGCTGCCACGGGAATCCGCCAGATCGTCGCCGACCGCCGCCACATGACTGTCCTCGCCGCCAGCCGTCATCGTTGACCAAGGTGAGATGTCCGACTCACCTCCACCGTTAGATCGTTGCAAAGCGGTAAGGATTAGGTTAGATGTATGAACCGGTATTATCCATTAAGAAGGCGCCATTTGTCGTGTCCAGTGAGCATGGTCAAAGTCGTTTTCCATGTCAGCGCCACATCATCGCTATGTCAACAACCAGCCTACGGGAGCAGCCAATCGCGTCGCGCCACTTGTCACCTCGTCTGTGAAAAAGAGAAAAGCAATTTAAATAGCCAGAATTTAAGCCGATCTTGCAAAAATCATAAGAAAAGATCCACTTGGCCAAAAGTTGCAAATAAGAAACCTTTGGATTCATAAAATTGTGTAGAATATTATTATGGAGTTAGATCTAAGCTTTAATGTATATATTTACGATAATAATTTAAATAGTTTTAATGTCCTTTTATATTATTAAATCCATAGTAAATCATTTATAGGTCAGAAAAATATGATTAAGATGTCCCTGGATTCACAATCTCGTGTAGATTACAGATACGATTTTAGATCTAATTTTTGAAAATGAAAATTATTTAAGTGATTTAAACTCTATTAAATACTAAATAAATCACAAGAAAAGATCTACACCTTCGATTAGGGTGAATCCAATTTCTACTCGTTCGTATTAATTCCCTCTATGTATTGAACTTAAGATCCAAATTTAATTCAACAAATAGAACATGATTTACGATAGATCTTCTAAAAATCCCATTAATGGCAATCAATTATTAAAATAAACATTTTATTGCATTAAAACACTTATGCATGCATTTGTGCATTTGTTTATGATTGTGTGATTGCTTATGTTGTATGCAATTGTTTGATCGATAGCTTGCACGAAGTGCTGTGTGATTGCAATGAGTGTTTGAACAACTTCAACAACTATTAAGGCAAGTTACACCTTTTTTCATATCTTTGTCCCAGTTTTTCTACAATGCATGTTTTAATCTTCAAAATAGTAGTATGCATGTGTAGGATGTTTTTAGTAGAAAGGAAATATTTTTAAGTGCTATGCTGTTTTGTAGTATGCCATGAGTAGCTTTATACTTAGGAATATTTCCACTCCTAATAGGTTTCCCTGAATTTTCTAAGTAGTATGCTTGTGCTATACTATATATATGCAAATACCGATGGGATTCGAAAGACTGAAATTTTCTAAGTATAAGAGCATTGTGTATGAGCGCAAGTTTTTCTCCTCAAATCTACTTCAAAATAAAACTATGCTTTTCTCTAGGCGAAGTGGTATGTCTGAATCGACTAGTAGGGGAAGTAACCTGGATTGGCTCTGCTTGTGCCCTCCACCATCCAGGATCAAAGAAGTCTACCATGATCTGGAATTCAGAAGCTTCTAGTGCAACCACAATACATGGCATGATCCGGAATTCAGAAGCTTCTAGGGCTCTGTCTTGGCCTAGTACTTAGTGGGAAACCTCACCTGAGTACCACAGTTTGGCTCCCGTGGAATCGGGTCGAGCGGATATTAAGGGAAAGCTTCGCCATGGTCTTGTTTGTAAAAGGACTTGATCGTGGATTGTGGGTAAAGTGTACAAACTCTCGAGAGTATCAACCTGATCGATCATCTGTGTTCACGGAAACAGAACAACATTGAACATCTGAAGGATGGAGCCTCTGAAGGATCTTCCTCTCTCTTTTCTAAACAAAGTTTTGAAACCCCATGGCGTGAGTAATATCGCCAAAGGGTGGGATTTTGGGACTTGGTGAGTAATATCCAAGTGTTTGGTTGCTTGGACACCTGGTGAGTAATATCCTCATGTTCCATTCGACCCTATCTTACTTAAGCAAATGTTTACAAAGTAGGGTAAAACTCTCTCTCTATTTTCTCCATACTTAGAGAAAATTAGCTTTATGCAAAAGAACTCCAAAGCCTAATATAGCCTTGCATATAGAGTTAGTCTTTTTATTCCTTGATGTAATTTGCCAATACATTCAAAGTATTGACCAACTTGTTGGCTGCACGTTTTATGTGCAGAATTTGGAGATCGTTGAAAGGTGCACTAGGATCGCGGGTCTTCACTCAACCTTCCTGTGGCATTGATGGGACTCCAAGTTGTGTTATTTGAAGGGTTTCGCAGCATAGTAAATCAAAAAATTTCTACGGATGCGAACGGGAAAGCCAAGATCTAATCTAGGAGATGCAAACAACGAGGGGGATTAGATGAGATCTTCATACCCTTGAAGATTCGCACAGCGGAACGTTCGTCGGAACGTGGGTGATGTAGTCGTACTCGCTTCTCCTCCTCGCAATCCGCTCCGATCTAACACCGCAAGTGGCGATGCCTCCGAGAGATGCACACGTGCGGCACCTCGATGTCTCCTCCTTCGTCGGTCCATCAAGTATGGTGGAGAGACGGATTGGATCTACAACGCAACGGCGCGGTGCAAGTGGTGGAGAGTTTCTGCAGCAGGGCTTCGCCTACGTGCAGTCGGGAGGGAGAGAGAGAGGAGGGCAGCAGGGCGGCTAGGGCTTGAGGAGGAGGTGTAAGGGGGTGGTGCGCCCCCAGCCCTCTTTATATAGAGGGGTGGGCGCCAACCCTAGCCCCTCCCCCAAGCCTAGGCCGGCGGCCAATGAGGGAAGAGTGGGGGGCAAGTTCCCCCCCTCCTTCTAGAAGCTCCCCTAGGGTTTCCCCTAGGTTTGGCCGGCTGGGCCCTATGGGGCCTTGTGCACCTGGCCCAAAGCGGCCAGGGCACTCCCTCATAGGCCCATGCCCCCTCCCGGCAGGTGGGGCCACGTTGGACCCCTTCCGGAAGGTTCTAGAAGCTTCCGGTACAATACCGATTAACCCGAAACAATTCCGAACTCCAAAAACTGCATTGCCTTATATGAATCTTATTCTCCGGACCATTCCGGAACCTCTCGTGATGTCCCGGATCCCATCCGAGACTCCGAACAAAAACTCATAAACCAATTATCCAATCTATCCTAGCGTCGAGACACGTTAAGTTTGTGACCCTTCGGGTTCGAGAATATACAGACATGATCTTCTATCAATAATCAACAGCGGGGTCTGGAAACCCATATTGACTCCCACACATTCATCGATGATCATATCGGATGAACCACGATGCCAGGATTCATTCAATCCCATATATATATTCCCTTCGTCTCGCGATATTTTACTTGCCCGAGATTTGATCGTCGATTCCGTCATACCTAGTTCAATCTCGTTCACAGCAAGTACTTTACTCGTTCCGTAATCCGATATCACTTTGTGATTAACTCCTTAACCACATGCTTGCAAGCGGTGTTGATATCGATTACCGAGTGGGCCTGAAGTATATCTCTCCGACTTGGGAGGGACAAATCCATCTCGATACATACAACCCAACAGGTACTTTCCGATCACCTGAGAGACACCTTTATGATCACCCTCTCATAGGATGACGTTTGATGACCTCAAAGCTTTCTTCCGATACCAGGGAGTTGTATTATCTCATGGTCTAAGGAATACAATATTTAACATAATAAAAGCTTCGCAAAGATGAACACGATGACACGATCTAATTGCTCCGCTTAGTTTGGGTCTGTCCATCATATCATTCTCCCAATGATATGATCTCATTATTAATCGACAACTCATGTCTATGGTTAGGAAACCTTAACCATCATTAATCAATGAGCTAGTCCATAGAGGCATACTAGGGACACAGTGTTGTTCACAAACCACACAAGTATTAAAGTTTCCGCTTAATACAATTCTAGCATGGAATATAAACTTTATCATGAACAAGAATTATAATAATAACATCTTTATTATTGCCTCTAGGGCATAATTCCAACAATCTCCCACTTGCACTAGAGTCAATAATCTAGTTTACATTTGGCAACAATCTCACACCCATGGCACTAAGGTGCTGATCATGTTTTACATGTGGAAGAGGTTTAGTCAATGGATCTGCGACATTCAGATCTATATGTACTTTGATAATCTTCAAATATCTATCTGCTATATAATCTCGGATTATATGAAACTTTCGGTTGATATGCTTGGTCTTCGGATGATATCTTAGTTCCTTAGCGAGTGCTATGGCACCAGTGTTGTCACACAATATCTCCAGTGGGTCCAATGCACTTGGAACCATGCCAAGCTCAGTGATGAAGTTCCTGATCCAAACTCCTTCACTTGACGCTTCTGCAGCAGCCATGTATTCCGCTTCTACTGTAGATCCCGCGATCACGCTTTGCTTGCAGCTTCTCCAGCTCATAGCTCCTCCATTCAAAATATAAACGTATCCTGTCTGAGATTTAGAATCATCCTTCTCGGTGTCAAAACTAGCATCAACGTAACCCTTTACGACGAGCTGTTCATCACCTCCATAGACTAAGAACATTTCTTTAGTCCTATTTAGGTACTTTAGGATGTTCTTCATGGCTGTCCAGTGTTCCACTCCTGGATCACTTTGATATCTGCTCGTCAAACTAAGAGCATTGGACACATCCGGTCTAGTACACAGCATGGCATACATGATAGAACCTATGGCTGAGGCATAAGGCACTTTGCTCATAGCTTCTCTATCATTTACCGTAGCTGGACACTGAGCCTTGCTCAATATCTTACCTGACAACATAGGCACTGAACCTTTCTTTACCTTATCCATTCTGAACCTTTTCAGAACTTTGTCTAGATATGTACTCTGGCTTAAAGCTATCAGGCGTCTTTGTCTATCTCTATAGATTTTGATGCCCAATATATAAGCAGCTTCACCTAGGTCTTTCATTGAAAAACACTTGTTCAAATAACTCTTCACATCGTTAAGCATGTTAATGTCATTTCCAATAATCAATATGTCATCCACATATAGTACCAGAAATGTCACTGAGCTCCCACTCACTTTCTTGTAGATACAAGCTTCATAGCTATTTGGAACAAATCCAAAGCTCTTGATCACTTGATCAAAACGAAGGTTCCAACTCCGAGATGCTTGCTTCAGTCCATAAACGGAACGCTGAAGTTTGCACACTTTATCAGCATCCTTAGGATCGACAAAACCTTTGGGTTGCATCATATACAACTCTTCATCAATGTTGCCATTGAGGAACGCAGTCTTGACATCCATCTGCCATATTTCATAATCATGAAACGCAGCAATTGGTAATAAAATCCAAATGGACTTAAACATCGCTACGGGAGAGAAAGTCTCATCGTAGTCAACACCTTGAACTTGTCGAAAACCTTTCGCGACAAGCCGTGCTTGTAGGGTTCGCAGCATAGAAAACAAAAAATTCCTACGATGGGAACATCTAAGTACCAAGATCTATCTACTAGATACAAGCAACGGGTGGATATACATCCATAGAATACATACCCTCGAAGAACGAATAGCGTTAACGAGGTTGTACTCGTGGATGATGTAGACGAACGCTTGCCGATCTCAAGATCGTGATGAAGTCCGTCTGGTCCAGCCGGTCCAGCACGATCAAGTCCAGCACCTCAAAGAAGTGGTGCATTCATGATCGCACACACGTATGGGTACCCTGACAACCTTCGCGCCCTCGCTCCAGCGAAGCAGCGGAAGCAACAAATCCTTCCAGAAAAAGCCACCGGGAACATGTATCTCACTGATCCGAGACCATGGGGAAATTCTAAAGGGGGGAGAGAGATCCTTCGCGAGGAGGTGTGAGAGACAAGTGAGAGGAGGGGGTCCTTTTATAGGGGAGAGGGGGCAGCCCAAGGGGGCATGGCCGTCGTCCAAGGAGGGTGCCCCCACCTCTCCCTCATTCATGTGGTGGAAGCTCCACTCACATAAAAACCTCTCCACTCACAATTCCACTCACATGCATTAATTTTCCACAAAAATTAATGCAAGCTCTCATTTAAATAAAACTCTTTTATTTATTTATTCAGAATTTTGTTAATTACTTTAATTAACAAACATTCACATAAAACCCCTTACAACATTTCAATTTCACATGCAGAACCAGTTTCAGCAATTTCAACCGAAATAGTTCCGGTGTCTAGTGAAATAAATTCGCGCGCTTTCCTTTTTTATTTTCTGGCATATCATTTGCTCCGAATGGTGTCGGCATCCCTTAAGTGTGTCACCCTACGGTTCGCGAATAATGCGGACATGATCGAGACCCTTCTCCGATCAATAATCAGTAGCGGGACCTGGAGATCCATACTGACTCCCACACATTCAACGATGACTTCTGTGATCGTGTGAACCTTTTACGCTAGTATCTTAATCCCTTTGTTTCACGATATATTACATGTCTGAGATTCGATCATCGGTATCTCCATACCTAGTTTGATCATGTTACCGACATGCACTCTTTTCTCGTTCCCGTGATATAACATTCTAGTGATCAAATCACTTGCTTGCAAGCTAATCAATGATCCATCATCGGGATGAACAAATTCCACTCTTGATCCATGAGTCTCAACATAAAACTTTAGTAGTTTTGAAGCCATCTTTATAATCACCCAATTACGGTGTGAAGTTTGATGTCAACAAGAAACTCTTCCGGTGTTAGTGATTGACATGATCTCATGGTCTAAGGATTAGGATCACTTCGTAAGTTGTTATAGCAATATAAACTCAATGACTTTGATCGTAATGCTATACTTCGGATGAATGTTCATCACATCATTACACTAATGTTGTGACCTCGTTATTAACAACATCCAATGTCCATGATCAGGAAACTTTGATCATCATGTTAATCAACGAGCTAGTTTATAAGAGAGGCATAACTAGGAACTTCCTTTTTGTTTATTAAACACACATGTATTAACGTTTCCATATTAATACAATTATAGCATGTAAAATAAACATTTATCATAAATAAGGAATACGGTAATAACCACTTTATTATTGCCTCTCGGGCATATTCCGTTCAGTCTCCCAGTTGCACTAGAGACAATAATCTAGTTTGAAAACTTTTGCGTATTAAACATCTATGGCTTTCTGGTGTTCCATATATGCAACTGCAAGTGGTTAACATAATCTACAGATCTGATGCTTTCAGGTCCGTGTGTATTTGCATGTCTTTGTGTCTCCACGCATCACTCATTCTCCAATGAGATGACATTGTATAAATTTGGTCTTTTGTTGAGACCTTTAGTTCCTTGGGGTTAAAACACGTCGATACTATTGTCATACAATATATCTTTAGTGTTAGCCCGTTGCGAACCACACCTTAGTTTGATAACAAACTACTTGACACAAATTCCCTCCTTTGCTGCTACTATAGCAGTCATATACTTAGCCTTTTTGTTGTAGTATTCGTCACAATGTCTTAACTATGGATTTCATCCAAATCCATCATGGAATCTCCTTTCCATTACATTGTGCCACCCATAGTTTAAATTGAGATAAACTTAATTTGTATCTTGTGACAAAACTAGTATCAATGTAACTCTTTACAATGAACTATTTGTAATTGTTTGTCACCTCTACACAAATATATTCTTAGTTCTTCCAAAAGATCATAAGAATATCCTTACTATAGTCCAATGATCATTTTATGATTCATTCTGGTATATGCTCATAACACTTAGAGTATAGGACATATCTGGATGTGTACATTTCATGGTATGATTGATCAAAAAATTCTTGTGATTTCACTCATCAAGTGTCAAAGCACTTGAATCTTGTTTCACTTATCAAGTGTCGATACACTTGAATCTTGATTCAATTCCTTTTCCATGCGACAAGAACCGTTTCTTGTTGTTTCTATATTGAACTCCTTCAATATCTCATATATGTACGTTTGGCACAACCATATTAGCGTCACAGTCTATCCACTATAGACCTTCATGCTAAATATTCGGGTTTTGCCTAAGTCTTTCATCGAAATGAAATTCTTAACCTTTGTCAATAAAATATACATCATTTCTAATCAACAAGATGTCATCCACATAATGTATTAGAAATGTGTCTCAACGCTCCTACTTAATTTCTTGCAAATGCAAGCATCTTCATCGTCTCCTGATGAAAAACTCTTTTTTCATCATGGTGAAGATTCTAACTCCGCGATGCTTACTTCAACCATTTAAGTTTGCATGTCCTTTTAGCATCCTTTGAATTTAACAAAACCCTTTGGATCGTGTCATGTACACGTCCTAGGTAACCATTCTATTAGAAGAACTTTGTTTTGTTTATTCATCTACCATATACCAAATTATATGTAGTGGTTGCTACTTTAATCCGTCCAGACTAAATATCGCTATGAAAGATCAAATCTTGTCATAGTCAAATCCTTGAACATTGTCATAAAATACTTTACGACATGTCGACTATTTCATAGATTTGAAACATCCATGTCTGTTTCTTTATAGATCCAAATACGATCGATAGGTTTTTATACCTTTCCGGAGGGTCTTCCAAGTTCAAAACTTGATTTATCGTGTATGGACTTATCACGGATTTTATGGCTTCAAGCCATTTGACGGAGTCAGGGCCCATCATCGCTTCTTTGTATGTATTCGGTTCATCATTGTCAAACAATAATGATTTACTCTCAAATCTTAGCATTTGATTGTTTAACCGACCTACTTGGTTCAATAGGAACTTAGATCTCCGTGACCACAACCTTTGAGGCACATAAGTTATGAGCATTATGGCAGCCTTCGGAACGATTTCCGGCGCTGCGCAACTCAGCACATATAGCTAAGGTTCGTTAACCTTATCAAAGTTCTATTGTCCTCCCACTTAACTTTTACGGAAAATTCCTTCTTCAAGAAACTTCATATTTCAAGCGATAAACCCTTTTGTCCTCGGTGTTATGGAGGAATAACCAATTGTTATTCGAAATAACCTACAAAGATATGCTCATCCTACTTCGGTTGTAAACATCTTACTTATGTTTAGCATACCAAAATTTAAGAAATGACAACTTGGGTTTTACCCCAAACCATAACTTCCATGGTGTCATTTCAACGGATCAAGATGGAGCTCTTTTCAGTGTAAAAGTGGTAGTCTCTAAAGCTTTAATCTTTTAAAACATAATGGCAGTTTTATAAATAACACCTTTGATCCAACCATGTCAAACAAGGTTTCCTTACAAATCTCAAACACTCCATATTCCTATGGTGTTTCGGGAGATGTAAATCTAGGTGTTTTGCTAAACTTGCAACTCAAATAAATCCCTTTATGATAAAATCATAATTCATTTATTTTTCTTGTTACACTTGTAACTCAAATAAATCCCTTATGATAAAATCATAAACCATTTATTTTCTTGTTACAATGATTTTCACTTCATCTTGAAAGTCCTTGAAACGTTTTTCAAATATTTCATACTTCTTTCTCATTAAGTGAACATTCACTCAAATTTCCGGAGAAAGCATATGAAGTTGAAACCCATCGCTTACGACTACACATAATGGAATACATACATCGATATGTATAAATTCCAATAATTTAGTCGTTCGTTCTTCTTTGGCCTTTGAACGAAGTTTTAATTATCCCGAGGAAAGTCTCACAAGCGTCACTTGATCAAATCAAAGACTCCAAAAATCCATGAATATGGAGATTCTTCATGTTTTCTTTCCAATATAATTTAAACGGCGATGTCACTTCGTAAGTGATCTTTCAATCATTTGTCTTGCGACATTTTAGCATTAGGTTTTATGGATGTGATCTCTCCAACTAGATCTGTAAATCATCCATCTAATATGGAATATCATAATTATTTGAACAACCTTTGTTCTCATAATACCTGATTTAAATAACAATTATTAAAACAAATCTTGAAGTCAAGCCTTGATGTCAACGAGAAATACAAACAACGGTTTGTTTGTTTTCGATGAACATCATCACATATTCTCTTGCTAGTTATTTAGGCCATTGTGGTTCATGAATTGCGTCGTTCTGTATGACATTTCATACCAACCAATTCGGTATCCAATACCCAAGAACCACATTGTTTAATAAGCAAAGAATACAACCATAACATGTATATCATCTATATACCTAAATTGGATATTTCCAATATTTTCTTTTCTGCCAAATATATTTTATAGATTCTCTTTTAGCATTTCTTTTACCTTTTTAAAAGAATCTATCAACATCAAAAGTGGCGCCATATACATGACACATAGTCCAAAGCGTGTATATTCAAATAATAATACCTTTGGACTTGCACTTTGAAGTAGATCACCATCATCAAAATGACCGGTATTCTTTCAAAATCCATTCTTTAGTAATCTTTTAGTGTAGTAAACACTTTACATACATCTTATATTCATCCTTATCATGACGACTTTCATGATCAAGCTACTTTAGCTTATAAAGGAGAATCATGAGTATAACATTACTTTCCAAAACCCTTTTGGATGATTAGGATGTCTAGCATCTCCAACCTTCGTAAATTCTCATCCAATATAAGAACATATATTATACTCTATCATATTGCAACCAAAACATTGTTTCAGATATCGTTATATCGGCCACACATGATGGTTTCTGAAACAATTCTTTCAGCTCCTAGATAATCTTGATATTTAAATCAAGAATCATGGAGGCAAACATGATACTTAAGATACTAACACTGGAATTGTTACTCTCGATTTAATACCAATTATTAAATTTCACGGAGTAAATAGGATTTTGCTGAAAGTTTGCAATAGGACTTTAAACTTTAGATTGACACTCAACACAATATGATACCAGTTCGTAAAGTATATATCCAGAATTCTATAGTTCTATTATCTCAATTACAACTATGCATAAGGTGGTGAACGAATGCCAATGACTACAACAAATTATGCAAATTCACTTTGATTTAATTTATGATAAATTGAGTTCTACTAATACAAATTAGAAATGAACTCCCACTCAAAAACGACATCCCTCGTGTCTTTTTTTTGGTGATTACATGAACCAAATCCACTACACCAAGTCCGATCATCACGTGAATCGGTGTAGCTTCAAAGGCGAGCATCCATATGGTCATCATATCAAAACATATGACTCATGCTTAACCTTTCGGTCCGTGTTCCGAGGCCATGTCTGTACATGCTAGGCTCGCCAAGTAAGAACCTTAGTATTCGCGTGTGTAACTGTCTTACACCCGAGATATGCTCGTGGATTCAAGTACACCCGATCATCACGTGATGCCTTGAAGCGACGAAACATTGTCGGTGCATACTTAAGGAAGAACACATTCTTATCTTGATGTCTAAATGAGGGATCATCTTATTATGCTAATAAAATGCCAAACAAGCAATATAAGATGCTATCACATGTTTATTAGTGGAATGATATGGTTCCCGCATATGATCTCTATCATGTGCATCGCGGTATAATCACTATCATACCTTTATGTGTAAATCCAAGGTCTATGGAGTTTACACGTTATGTATGTTGTAAGAGTATCATCTCATACTTCTACTTACAACATCACCATATCATAACACTAGCCCAGCAACAATCTAAACTAGACGCCTCTAATTTATCCATTGCAAATTTTACGTGGCTTAGGGCTTTCAAAGATAGAACCGTTCTTACCTACGAACATGAACCACAACGAGGATAACCAAATTGTTGACAACTCATTGCAAATTAGATATTGACTATAGTAGGAGAGACAGACACCCGCTAGCCACTTATGCAAAACTAGTTGCATGTCAAGCGTGGAACATGTCTCATGTGCGAGGACATGTAAAGTTTGTCCGGGCCGCTTCATCCCACTATGCCATCAATATCCAAAGTACAACAAACAAGCAATAAAATGATCACCATCGCCCACATACTCATACGTGTACTACCCGTGCAAAGTATCTACGCATAGATCCGGCTCTGATACCACTGTAGGGTTCGCAGCATAGAAAACAAAAAAATTCCTACGATGGGAACATCTAAGTACCAAGATCTATCTACTAGATACAAGCAACGGGCTGATATACATCCATAGAATACATACCCTCGAAGACCGAATAGCGTTAACGAGGTTGTACTCGTGGATGATGTAGACGAACGCTTGCCGATCTCAAGATCGTGATGAAGTCCGTCTGGTCCAGCCGGTCCAGCACGATCAAGTCCAGCACCTCAAATTAGTGGTGCATCCATGATCGCACACACGTACAGGTACCCCGACAACATCCACTCCCTCGCTCCAGCGAAGCAGCGGAAGCAACAAATCCTTCCAGAAAAAGCCACCGGGAACATGTATCTCGCTGATCCGAGACCATGGGGAAATTCTAAAGGGGGGAGAGAGATCCTTCGCGAGGAGGTGTGAGAGACAAGTGAGAGGAGGGGGTCCTTTTATAGGGGAGGGGGGGCAGCCCAAGGGGGCATGGCCGCCGGCCAAGGATGGTGCCCCCACCTCTCCCTCTTTCATGTGGTGGAAGCTCCACTCACATAAAAACCTCTCCACTCACAATTCCACTCACATGCATTAATTTTCCACCAAAATTAATGCAAGATCTCATTTAAATAAAACTCTTTTATTTATTTATTCAGAATTTTGTTAATTAATTTAATTAACAAACATTCACATAAAAACCCTTACAACATTTCAATTTCACATGCATAACCAGTTTCAGCAATTTCAACCGAAACAGTTCCGGTGTCTAGTGAAATAAATTCCTGCGCTTTCCTTTTTCTTTTTCTGGCATATCATTTGCTCCGAATGGTGTCGGCATCCCTTAAGTGTGTCACCCTACGGTTCGTGAATAATACGGACATGATCGAGACCCTTCTCCGATCAATAATCAGTAGCGGGACCTGGAGATCCAAAGTGAGTCCCACACATTCAACGATGACTTCTGTGATCGTGTGAACCTTTTACGCTAGTATCTTAATCCCTTTGTTTCACGATATATTACATGTCTGAGATTCGATCATCGGTATCTCCATACCTAGTTTGATCTCGTTACCGACATGCACTCTTTTCTTGTTCCCGTGATATAACATTCTAGTGATCAAATCACTTGCTTGCAAGCTAATCAATGTGATATCACCGAGAGGGCCCAGAGTATATCTATCCGTCATCGGGATGAACAAATTACACTCTTGATCCATGAGTCTCAACATAACACTTTAGTAGTATTGAAGCCATCTTTATAATCACCCAATTACGGTGTGACGTTTGATGTCAACTAGAAACTCTTCCGGTGTTAGTGATTGACATGATCTCATGGTCTAAGGATTAGGATCACTTCGTAAGTTGTTATAGCAATATAAACTCAATGACTTTGATCGTAATGCTATACTTCGGATGAATGTTCATCACATCATTACACTAATGTTGTGACCTCGTTATTAACAACATCCAATGTCCATGATCAGGAAACTTTGATCATCATGTTAATCAACGAGCTAGTTTATAAGAGAGGCATAACTAGGAACTTCCTTTTTGTTTATTAAACACACATGTATTAATGTTTCCGTATTAATACAATTATAGCATGTAAAATAAACATTTATCATAAATAAGGAATACGATAATAACCACTTTATTATTGCCTCTCGGGCATATTCCCTTCAGTGCTTTATAGACAGTAACATTACCATCCGCGTCCGTTTTCTTCTTGAAAATCTATTTGCACTCAACGGCCTTTCGGTCGCTAGGAGGGTCCACCAAAGTCCATACTTGGTTTTCGCTAATGGATCCCAATTCGGATTTCATGGCCTCTAGCCATTTCTCAGAGTCTGGGCTCATCATCGCTTCCTCATAGTTCGTAGGTTCACTGTCTTCTACCAACAAGACAGTCAAGACAGGGTTGCCGTACCACTCAGGAGGGGCACGCGACCTTGTCGACCTGCGACTTTCAGTAGCAGCATCGTCCGAAGCTTCATGATCCTTGTCATTAGCTTACTCTATTGTTGGTGCAGGCGGCACTGGAACAATTTTAGGTGCTGCGCTACTCTCCAATTCAAGAGAAGGTTCAACAACCTCGTCTAGCTCTACTTTTCTCCCACTCACTTCTTTCGAGAGAAACTCCTTCTCAAGAAAGGAACCGTTCTTTGCGACAAACACTTTGCCTTCGGTTCTGTGATAGAAGGTATACCCAATAGTTTCCTTAGGGTATCCTATGAAGACGCATTTCTCCGCTTTGGGTTCGAGCTTGTCCGGCATCAACTTCTTGACGTAAGCTTCGCATCCCCAAACTTTAAGAAACGACAACTTAGGTTTAGCACCAAACTACAGTTCATACGGTGTCGTCTCAACGGATTTAGATGGTGCCCTATTTAAAGTGAATGCAGCGGTTTCTAATGCATAACCCCAAAATGATAACGGCAAATCAGTAAGAGACATCATCGATCGGACCATATCTAATAGGGTTCGATTCCGGCGTTCAAACACACCATTGCGCTGTGGTGTTCCGGGTGGCGTGAGTTGCGAAACGATTCCGCTTGCTTTAAGATGCGTGAGAAAATCATAACTCAAATATTCACCTCCACGATCGGATCGTAGAAACTTAATCTTTCTGTTACGATGGTTCTCCACTTCATTCTGAAATTCTTTGAACTTTTCAAATGTTTCAGATTTATGTTTCATTAAATAGATATACCCATATCTACTTATGTCATCGGTAAAAGTGAGAAAATAGCGATATCCACCGCGCGTCGAAACACTCATCGGTCCGCATACATCGGTATGTATGATTTCCAACAAGTCCGTTGCTCGCTCCATCATACCGGAGAACGGGGTTTTAATCATCTTGCCCATGAGGCATGGTTCGCATGTGTCAAATGATTCAAAATCAAGAGACTCCAAAAGTCCATCAGAATGGAGTTTCTTCATGCGCTTTACACCAATATGACCTAGACGACAGTGCCACAAATAAGTAGTATTATCACTACCTACTTTGCATCTCTTAGCCTCAATGTTATGGATGTGTGTTTCATCCCTTTCGAGATTCAGAAGAAATAAACCATTCACAACAGGTGCATGACCATAAAAGATGGTACTCATATAAATAGAACAACCATTATTCTCCGATTTAAATGAATAACCGACTTGCAATAAACACGATCCAGAAATAATGTTCATGCTCAACGCAGGCACATAATAACACTTATTAAGGTTTAAAACTAATCCCGAAGGTAAAACTAAGGAGAGTGTGCCGACGGCCATCACATCAACTCTTGATCCGTTGCCAACGCGCATCGTCACCTCATCCCTCGCAAGCCGCCGTCTATTCTGTAGCTCCTGTTTCGAGTTACAAATATTAGCAACTGAACCAGTATCAAATACCCAGGCACTACAACGAGGGCTAGTAAGGAAAACATCAATAACATGTATATCAAATATACCTTTGATGGTGCCAGCCTTCTTGTCCGCTAAGTACTTCGGACAGTTGCGCTTCCAGTGACCCTTGTCCTTGCAATAGAAGCACTCAGTGTCCGGCTTGGGTCCAGACTTGAGCTTCTTCTCAGCAGGGGCAACGCGCTTGCCGCCGCCTTTCTTGAAGGGCTTCTTTGCACCCTTACCTTTCTTGAAGGTGGGGGGGCTTGTTGACCATCAACACATGATTATCCTTTTTGATGTCCACCTCCGCAGCCTTCAGCTTTGCGAAGAGCTCGGTAATCGTATCAGTGGAACCAATCTGATTATGAGTCACTACAAAACTTTTGTAGCTGGGAGGGAGTGATTGCAGAACCCTGTCGATCTTGAGCTCCTCTGGAATCTTGCAGTCCAGTTGCTCAAGGCGTTGAGTGTAGCCCGACATCTTTATGGCGTGCTCACTAACGGAACTCCCTTCCTCCATCTTGCAGTTAAAGAATTTCTCAGAGATCTCATATCTCTCAGAACAGGCCTGAGTCTGAAACATGGTTTTCAGCTCCTCAAGAATCTCAAAGGGTCCGGGATAGTCTTCAAAACGATTTTGAAGGTCCGATTCCATAGCAAACAACATGGTGCTCTTAATCACACCATAATCATCTTTGCGTGACTGATAGACAGCTTTCTCATCAGCCAACGCAGTTGCAGCAGGGGCGTCACCTAACGCTTTCTCAAGGACATAGTCCTTTTGACCGCCAGAGAGAATGATTCTCAGATTGCAGAACCAATTGGTGAAGTTAGACCCATTGTTTCTAAGCTTTTCCTTCTCAGCAAAAACATTGATGTTGAAGTTGGACTTAGCCATTTGATCTACAATGTTTGCAAGTACAAATTAGACTATGTTCATGATAACTAGTTCAACTTTTAATCAAATTACTAGATCAACTCCCACTAAATTCAACATCCCTCAAGTTGTTTAGTGAACATGATCCAAATTCACCACACCTAATCCGATCTTCACGAGAAGAGATGTGGTTTCAATGGTGGACAACGAAGTGTCGATCATATCATTCATATGACTCATGCTTAACCTTTCGGTTCATGTGTTCCGAGGCCATGTCTGTACATGCTAGGCTCGTCAAGTTAGACCCAATTATTTCCGCGTGTGCAAAACTAGATTGCACCCGTTGTATGTGAACGTAGAGTCTATAGCACCCGATCATCACGTGATGCTTGGACACGACGAACTTTCGCAACGGTGCATACTTGGGGAGAACACAGTTTTTATCTTGATCTTTAAGTGAGGAATCATCTTATAATACTACCGTCGCGATCTAAGCATAATAAGATACATAAAATGATAAACATCACATGCATATAACTTTATGTGACATGGTATAGCCTATCTTCGCGCAATGATCTCCATCTTGTGCGTGCCGGCATGATCTCCATCACTCCACCATGATTGCCTCCACCACGAATAGCAACTACAACTATTGCTAACTACTTAGCGATAAAGTGAAACTATTACATGGCGTATAAGAAGTTGACACACAGGTCATACACAATTATAAAGACAACCATATGGCTCCTGCCGGTTGTGTACTCATCGACATGCAAGTCGTGAAGCATTACAAAACATGATCATCGCATACAATATACACATCACATCTTGGGCCATACCATATCACAGAAAACACTCCCTACAAAAACAAGTTAGACGCCTCTACTTTGTTGTTGCATGTTTTACGTGGCTTATGGGAGTAGAAGCTAAGAACGATTCTTACCTACGGAAAGCCACAACGGTGATATTATGGTTGCCAAACTCCGGTGTAAATCCCATGACAACTATAGTGAGAGAAACTGGCATCCACCAGCCGCATGTGTGGAACAAGCCACACGTCAAGTGCGGAGCCGGTCTCGCGAACAACGTCGCGTAAGGTTGGCCTGGACCGCTTCAATCTCACTATCCCACGTCATAAGAAGAACACAAACAAGAGGCTTGCAACAGAGAACATCAACGCCCGCAACAACCATGTTGCGTTCTACTCGTGAAACACATCTACGCATAGATCTAGCTCTGATACCACTGAAGGGTTTCGCGGCATAGTAAATCAAAATTTTCTACGGATGCGAACAGAGGGAAGCCAAGATCTAATCTAGGAGATGAAAACAACGAGAGAGATTGGATGAGATCTTCATAACCTTGAAGATTCGCACAGCGGAACGTTCATCGGAATGTGGGTGATGTAGTCGTACTCGCTTCTCCTCCTCGCGATCCGATCCGATCTAGCACCACAAGTGGCGATGCCTCCGTGAGATGCACACGTGCAGCACCTCGACGTCTCCTCCTTCCTTGGTCCAGCAATTATGGTGGAGAGATGGGTTGGATCTACAACGCGACGGCACGGTGCAATTGGTGGAGAGTTTCTGCAGCAGGGCTTCGCCTACACGCAGTCGGGAGGGAGAGAGAGGAGGGCAGCAGGGCGACTAGGCTTGAGGGGAAGGTGTGTGGGGGGGTGGTGCGCCCCAGACCTCTATACGTAGAGGGGTGGGCGCCAGCCCTAGCCCCTCCCCCAAGCCTAGGCCGACGGCCAAGGAGGGAAGAGTGGGGGGCAAGTTCCCCCCTCCTTCTAGAAGCTCCCCTAGGGTTTCCCCTAGGTTTGGCCGGCTGGGCCCTATGGGGCCTTGTGCACCTGGCCCAAAGCGGCCAGGGCACTCCCTCATAGGCCCATGCCCCCTCCCGGCAGGTGGGGCCACGTTGGCCCCCTTCTGGAAGGTTCTAGAAGCTTCCGGTACAATACCGATTAACCCGAAACAATTCCGAACTCCAAAAACTGCATTGCCTTATATGAATCTTATTCTCCGGACCATTCCGGAACCTCTCGTGATGTCCCAGATCCCATCCGAGAATCCGAACAAAAACTCATAAACCAATTATCCAATCTATCCTAGCGTCAAGACACGTTAAGTGTGTGACCCTTCGGGTTCGAGAATATGCAGACATGATCTTCTATCAATAATCAACAGCGGGGTCTGGAAACCTATATTGACTCCCACACATTCATCGATGATCATATCGGATGAACCACGATGCCAGGATTCATTCAATCCCATATATATATTCCCTTCGTCTCGCGATATTTTACTTGCCCGAGATTTAATCGTCGGTACCGTCATACCTAGTTCAATCTCGTTCACAGCAAGTACTTTACTCGTTCCATAATCCGATATCACTTTGTGATTAACTCCTTAAACACATGCTTGCAAGCGGTGTTGATATCGATTACCGAGTGGGCCCGAAGTATATCTCTCCGACTTGGGAGGGACAAATCCCATCTCGATACATACAACCCAACAGGTACTTTCCGATCACCTGAGAGACACCTTTATGATCACCCTCTCATAGGATGACGTTTGATGACCTCAAAGCTTTCTTCCGATACCAGGGAGTTGTATTATCTCTTTGTTTAAGGAATACAATATTTGACATAAGAAAAGCTTCGCAAAGATGAACACGATGACACGATCTAATTGCTCCGCTTAGTTTGGGTCTGTCCATCATATCATTCTCCCAATGATATGATCTCATTATTAATCGACAACTGTCTATGGTTAGGAAACCTTAACCATCATTAATCAATGAGCTAGTCCATAGAGGCATACTAGGGACACGGTGTTGTTCACAAACCACACAAGTATAAAAGTTTCCGCTTAATACAATTCTAGCATGGAATATAAACTTTATCATGAACAAGAATTATAATAATAACATCTTTATTATTGCCTCTAGGGCATAATTCCAACATTATTTTGCTTTCCGTTGTAATAATGTGAACTCTGGATTATTCGATTTATGTAATAAAGACTTGTGTTTTATATGATATTTCATCGACTGTGAGTGCTAGCTATTGATCCAGGGACTAGCATGTTAATCACAGGGACTTAGGATCTTTACCGATCCAGGGTCACGACAAATGGTATCAGAGCACATGTTGACTGTAGATCGTGACCCTAGACATGGAAAACCTTAGGACAAATATTTTCTAAGTTATTTCATAAAACTCCTATACTTATCGTCATCTATCTTTGGATTTTCAAAATTCTCCAGTCCTTCTTTTCAACCTTAGAGATGACCGTTGTGCGCTTCAAGAAGAATCTCTTCTGAAGACTATGTTTCCAAAGAAGAACTTCTCAAGTCAAGAATTGATGACCCCTGTTGAGGCTACGAGAATTGAAGAGTACAACGATATAGAAGACTTTGAAGACAATGAAGTATTATGAAGACATCGAAGTTCATGAAGATTAAAGAGACCACTAGGAACCAAACTGAGATAGACTATGCTAGGAATTAAAATTGTTTGTGTGCGGTAGCTAGTCTTCTTTCCCTATCTTAAGGTCCAAGAGGTGGAGATAAACCGAAGAAGTTCAATGGAGACGGAAGTTACAAACTCTACAAGTGGAATAAGAGAAGAGCACCCGCACATGGTGGAGATTGCAACACAAGCTGAAACAAGGACATCGCCAAGTTCAAGAATTAGGAAACAGTCCCATACCAAAATTCTTACGATATATCAAGCCTTAGTTTGTGTGAACTTGGTGTGTTTTAGATATATTGTTTGGTGTTTATTTTCCATGTGGTGTGATGCATGCATAAGGGTAGTTTTTTCCTAAGACTTCTGTATGTCTTATCCTTGTCCAAATTCTCAGATGCCGCCAAGACGTGCGAACAATGATCTCCCACCGGAGATTGCACAACTGCTAGCCTCTCAGAACCAGCTGATCCAACTGCTCACTCAAAATATGCAAAACAACAACAACAACCCGCCGCCTCAACATGATCATTTGACTCGGTTTTTGAGGTTGAACCCTCCTACCTTCACTAGCAGCTCTGAACCGATTGTTACGGATGACTGGCTCCGCACAATCAACAAGAAACTAGATACCGTCCAAGCTGCCGGAGCTAACAGGGTGCGTTATGCCACGCACCAACTTGAAGGACCTGCTGCTGAATGGTGGGACAACTACCAAGTCACCCATCCGGATATTGATGCTATCACATGGAACCAGTTGGAGACAGCTTTCCGCACTCACCATGTGGCTGCAGGTGTCATGACTCTTAAAAGGCGCGAGTTTCGCGACTTACACCAGCTGCATCGTTCCGTCACCAAGTATGGGGAGATTTTCAATAAGCTGGCCCGATATGCACCCGATGATGTTTCCACTGATGTCAAGAGACAGGAGGAGTTCTTAAGGGGACTTAACGATGAAATATCTATCCAGCTTGTGGCACAGAAGTTTGATAACTACCAAGAACTCCTGGATAGGGCAGTGGTGGTCGAAGCTAAAAAGAAGAGCATCGATGATCGTAAGAGGAAGTCTACATCCCACAAGCATAACCATGTTCCATACCAAAAGCAGCGTACTTCCTCCCCACCGCCCACAATCACAATGGTCACAATCATAATAGCCATAAACACCACAATGGCAATGAGGGAAATGGCAACAATGGCAATCAACAGAAGGACCTTAGTCAGGTTACGTGCTACAGGTGTGGGGAAAATGGGAATTACGCTACTGATTGTCCTCAGAAGCGAAAGAATAGAAATGGCAATGGTAATGGCCATGCCAATGAAAATGGAAGTGGCAATGGTAATCGAAACGACAATGAGAATGGTAGTGGAAATGGCAAGGAACCAAATACTTTCGGCAAGGCCATGGTGAATCATGTTTCCGTGGACGAAGTTTACGACTCATCGCCCCAAGGTAATCAATGATAGGGCCTCAAATTTTGTAAGTGGACATAAGTCTAGAGGATTCATCAAAGACATTTTAAGGGGGGTAAGAACCCTGGTATATCTCGAACCTGTTTCTTTCTAGCCTTCTCGAATCTCGAGGACGGGATTCCTTTTAAGGGTGGTAGTCTATAACATACCAATTTTGAAAATTTAGAAATTCAAAAAAAAAATTGCGTTTGCATGTTTCATGAGCATTGCATTTCATCCATGCAAGTATTCAAAATATGAATAAAAAAATCCATATATCAATACAAGTGTTTCAATTTTGCATATAAGGATTTAATAAGAGGTTTGAAAATACCATATGATAAACTAAGTAAATCTTGCAAAGATGCTCCTAATATGATAGGCTGTTTTTTTAGAAAATTTTAGAATCAAATTTCGTGTCATTTGGATTTATAAAACAAAATATATGAAAGAATTACTAAAACATAAAATATAAAAGAAATATAAAAAAAAGAAATACCTAACTTACCGGGCCAGCGAACCGGCCCAATACCTATCTACCACGCGCTGCAGCTACGCGCAACATGCAGCAAGCCTGCAGCCGGCCCAGCCCGCGCCTGCCGCTGCCACCGGCAGGTGGGCCCCGTGCTGTCATCTTCCACCTCCAGTAGTAACCCCTAATGAACACGGGAAGAACCCGATTCAGATCCTCGTGAATTTCTCCGTCCCTCGTACGAATCCGTGCCCCTCACGACACAAAAAACACCCAATTTATACTCCCGCATCTCCCCATCATTGTTTCGTTTTCCTTCCGAAACCCTAGCCACAGTTTGATCTCGAATCAGATCTCGCCGGAGTTGTGACGCCACCAAGCTTCGGCATGTGAAGTTCCCATCGATTACAAGACCCCTTGCTCTATTTTATTTTATCTGTTGTAAACCTTGAGGACCACCATTTCAAACCTTTCCTTTTTCCCCTTGATCAGAGACCTGCATAGCCTGCAATTCATCGCCGGAGCACCACCAAAGTCAGTGAGAAGCAGTCGTGATTTTCTGTTGACCTAGGAGGATAAGGACGACGCCGATACAGCTAACGGGGCTGAGAGGAGAATCCACGCCCCGTCGTCCACTTCGCCGCCACGAGAATCCACCAGATCGTCGCCGACCGCCGCCACACGACCGTCCTCGCCGCCAGCCGTCATCGTTGACCAAGGTGAGACGTCTGACTCACCTCCACCGTTAGATCGTTGCAAAGCGGTAAGGATTAGGTTAGATGTATGAACCGGTATTAGCCATTAAGAAGGTGCCATTTGTCGTGTACAATGAGCGTGGTCTAAGTCGTTTTCCGTGTCAGCGCCACATCATCACTATGTCAACAACCAGCCCGCGGGAGCAGCCAATCGCGTCGCGCCACTTGTCACCTCGTCTGTGAAAAAGAGAAAATCAATTTAAATAGCCAGAATTTAAGCCGATTTTGCAAAAATCATAAGAAAAGATCCACTTGGCCAAAAATTGCAAATAATATACCTATGGATTCATAAAAATGTGTAGAATATTATTATGGAGTTAGATCTAAGCTTTAATGTATATATTTAGGGTAATAATTTAAATAGTTTTTAATGTCCTTTTATATTATTAAATCCATAGTAAATTATTTATAGGTCAGAAAAATATGATTAAGATGTCCCTAGATTCACAATCTCATGTAGATTACAAATATGGTTTTAGATCTAATTTTTGACAATGAAAATTATCTAAGTGATTTAAACTCTATTAAATACTAAATAAATCATAAGAAAAGATCTACACCTTCGATTAGGGTGAATCCAATTTATACTCGTTTGTATTAAGTCCCTCTATGTATTGAACTTCAGATCCAAATTTAATTCAACAAATAGAACATGATTTACAATAGATCTTCTAAAAATCCCATTAATGGCAATCAATTATTAAAATAAATACTCTATTGCATTAAAACACTTATGCATGCATTTGTGCATTTGTTTATGATTGTGTGATTGCTTATGTTGTATGCAATTGTTTGATCGATATATTGCGAGGAGTGCACCGTGTGTGATTGCAACGAGTGTTTGAACAACTTCAACAACTATTAAGGCAAGTTACACCTTTTTTCATATCTTTGTCCCAGTTTTTCTACAATGCATGTTTTAATCTTCAAAATAGTAGTATGCATGTGTAGGATGTTTTTAGTAGAAAGGAAATATTTTTAAGTGCTATGCTGTTTTGTAGTATGCCATGAGTAGCTTTATACTTAGGAATATTTCCACTCCTAATAGGTTTTCCTGAATTATCTAAGTAGTATGCTTGTGCTATACTATATATATGCAAATACCGATGGGATTCGAAAGACAGAAATTTTCTAAGTATAAGAGCATTGTGTATGAGCGCAAGTTTTTCTCCTCAAATCTACTTCAAAATGAAACTATGTTTTTCTCTAGGCGAAGTGGTATGTCTGGATCGACTAGTAGGGGAAGTAACCTGGATTGGCTCTGCTTGTGCTCTCCACCGTCCAGGATCAAAGAAGTCTGCCATGATTCAGACTTCAGAACCTTCTAGTGCAACCACAATACATATGGGCTCTGTCTTCGCCTAGTACTTAGTGGGAAACCTCACCTGAGTACCACAGTTTGGCTCCCGTGGAACCGGGTAGAGGGGCTATTAAGGGAAAGCTTTGCCATGGTCTTGTTTATAAAAGGACTTGATCATGGATTGTGGGTAAAGTGTACAAACTCTCGAGAGTATCAACCTGATCGATCATCCGTGTTTACGGAAACAGAACAACATTGACCATCTGAAGGATGGAGCCTCTGAAGGATCTTCCTCTCTCTTTTCTAAACAAAGTTTTGAAACCCTATGGCGTGAGTAATATCGCCAAAGGGTGGGATTTTGGGACTTGGTGAGTAATATCCAAGTGTTTCGTTGCTTGGACACCTGGTGAGTAATATCCTCGTGTGCCATTCGACCCTATCTTACTTAAGCAAATGTTTACAAAGTAGGGTAAAACTTTCTCTCTCTCTCTTTTCTCCATACTTAGAGAAAATTAGCTTTATGCAAAAGAACTCCAAATCCTAATATATCCTTGCATGTAGAGTTAGTCTTTTCTTCCTTGTTGGAATTTGCCAATACATTCAAAGTATTGACCAACTTGTTGGCTGCACGTTTTATGTGCAGAACTTGGAGATCGTTGAAAGGTGCACTAGGATCGCGGGTCTTCACTCAACCTGCCTGTGGCATTGAAGGGACTCCAAGTTGTGTTATTTTGCTTTCCATTGTAATAATGTGAACTCTGGATTATTCGATTTATGTAATAAAGACTTGTGTTTTATATGATATTTCATCGACTGTGAGTGCTAGCTATTGATCCAGGGACTAGCATGTTAATCACAGGGACTTAGGATCTTTACCGATCTAGGGTCACTACAAAACCATGTTGTTGCATTCATATTATCATGGCATATTTATCTTACAGAAAATTTTTCAAAGCAAAAACCCTAATAGAACCATATTAAACCCCTTCTTATATTATATATATGGGGCATGATTTTATTTTATTTTATGACCCCAAAATGATTTTTGAGTGATTAGATGTGCTTGACACACTTTTACACACTAGGGTGACCTCACAAATTAGTGGTGAAAGTTTGAATTCATTTGGATTTGAATAAGCCATTCAAATGTCATTTGAAAATGCAAAACAGAAAAGAAAAAGAAAAAGAAGGAAAAAAACAAACCCAACCAGCCATTTTGGCCCAGCAAGCTCTGGCAGCCCACTAAGCCCACCCGGGGAACCTCCCTCTCTCTCTGTTCCGTACCCGCGCGCGCACCCTCCCCCTCACTGATAACTGGACCCCGCAGCCACGTCACCCCTTCTTCCCCTAATCCCGCGCGACGACCGTGTCGCTGGCCGTTTCCTACCCTTCACTGACGATGAATTCGTGCGTTGATTCCCATTGATTCGCTGAGTAGTTACTCTCCCTGCTCCGGCTACATAAACCCCTCCTCCTTCAGCTCCTTTCCCCTCACTCACCACCCTCTAAGGGCCGCTAGGCTGTCCACACGCAAGCTCGCACCACCGCTGTCCCGAGCATCTCCGGCGAGCAAATACGGTAAACCCTAGCCCCCTTTCTCTCTGGTTGATGCTCATACACTCACCGTCCCCGTGCGCATCTAATGCCGCCTCTTGCTTGTCTTTCCATGCCCTATAGCGCCGCCAGCGATGATGCCTGAGCACACCCGAAGCCTAGCTCAACTCCGACGAGGAATCATCATCGTGTCCGTGCGTCCCAGCCCCGTCCCCACCTCGGTAATCCCTAGTGCCCCTCCCTTACCCTCTAGCCTCAACGGAACATCACCGTCTGTCGCGCCGCCGCTGCGGTGGCCATTTATGCCGCTCGAGTTTGGTTAGAGCAGTAGGATCCACTGGATCTAGATCCAACGGTTGAGATTATATTTTAACACGAAGCGGTATGCTTAGATCTGACCCGTAGGATTTAGATCTTGCTGTTAGATTGTTAGCGAAGGGTTACGTTGCGATCTGGTGCGTTGGATCTTACTTGATCCAACGGCACGGAAGCACGATCCGCGCGAAGCGGTATTGACCAATCAGGCGCTGCCACGCGTCTGTAGTTTGAATTTAAAATCTGTTTTGAATCTATTAAAATGTTTAAACTTGTAAAATTTTAAACTTTTGTTCTGTTTATCCAAAAAATGCAAATAATATATCATTGGATTCAGAAAAATAAATCCTACACTACTGTGGTCTTGAATTTGTATTTTGCTTCTGTAAAATTTGATTTATTTGCAGAATCAAATATAGGCTTATTTTGGCCATATAAATTTTTTACAAAATGTTTTTAAAGCAAATTTAAGTTTATTTAGACTATAAATAATTGGTTTTGTGTTCAGTACTGTTTGGTTCGAATGGTTTAGTGTAGAAAATTCATTTAATTGCATTGCATGCATGCATATATTTTTTGTTTGAATATTTTGAATGAGAATTTGGTGCTATCATTTTATGTGTAGATTTTGGTGCTAGTGGTGATTGTGATTCTGAAGATTGTTGCTACTCACCCAACTACCAAGGCTAGTGGTGCTTCATGTATTTGTCCTATTATTTTGACTATGCACTAGTGATATTTTGAATAGGGCTTGCATGGAATTTTTGCTAAGTATATAAATATGCTATGCTTGGGAAATCCTAGTAGATGTAATCTTAGTAGAATTTCTCTAAGTTAAGATACTTGCTATGTTATCATTCTTAGCCTAGCTAGTATCAAACAATGGTGGAATATATTCATGCTATGGAATTTTTGCTAAGTCTTTTGACTTGTGTTTTTGCTTAATAAAACAACTAAGTGAATGAATCACCTGGGTGGAATGGTATGATGGTTTGTGTTGAGTGGTTACACAAGGACAATGTCTATGGTTTACCTTGTGTATCACACTTGAGGAAAGCCACCTAGGAACAAAGGGATTTGTGATACTTAGTGTTTAGAAGCTTCTAGTGCAACCACATGGCATATGGGCTCTGCCTTGATCATATAGGTTGCAATAACTTATCCATATGGACAATTGGTGGTAGGGTGATAGGATGGAATGCGTCCATGGTGGTCTAAGGGAAGGCTTCTGAAAGGTCTCGTCTCGATGCATGTCGAGTCTTGTGGGGAAAGTGCACCACCTCTCGAGAGGGTAAAACCTAAGTACTTAACCGTGTCCCCGGCAACGGACAATTTGAGCCTCAAGACATTGAAGTTATCAAGGATGTCCTCATCCCAATTTCTAAGTTAAAAACTTGTGGTTGAACAAGGGTAAAGGTTCATCAATGTCTATTGGTGGTTCCTTGGGAGTTTTTGTCAAACAAAAACTTAGTGTTTTCAACTGATAGGAAAAAACTATTTTGAGCAAAGCAAGCCTAAGCTACACTTAGCCATTTTCAAATAGATGTTGGATACTACTGTTCTACTATGGTATCACTTGCCAATACAATAGTGTATTAACCCACTGTGGCTGTAACTTATGATGTTGCAGGTTATTCCGATGAGGATTAGGTTTATGAGTCTACACTCAACATGCTTGCCCGTGGCACATGAAGATGAAGACTTTAATTTATTTACTTAAGTTATGAACTCTTGTACTAGCCTTTGGCTATGGAGTTGTAAAAGACTATATTTATCTCTGGAATGACGATGTAATAAAGACCTTTGTTTATGTGTATTTCATCTTAAACTGTGGATGCTAGCATTTGATCCAGGGACTAGCATTGCAATCACAGGGACCATTCCCTTATAAAGGTGGGGTCTTACAGATGGTATCAGAGCACTGTGTTGCCTATAGGATTATTACCCTAGGATGGATTAGACTAAGAAACCACTAAGGAAGAATGCAACTCTTTGCAAATTCCACAATTGTCTTTTTCTTCTCGTAAAACTTTTCTAATCTCCTTTCTCATCTCTATTTGTAGATGGCCACCATCAACGAAGCCGTCAAGAAGGGACCACTCATGACCATGACTTTAGAATGTGACACGAAGTTTCCCAAAGCACTCAAAACACTTATGGTTAGCTTGGGGATACATGGTGAGGCCGTGTACAAGGGATTTCCAGTAATAGATGAAGGAGAAGAGTATTGGTGGGTGCAACTTCATTTGTACAAATACTGTTGGAGATATGCCCCAGAGGCAATAATAAAAGTGGTTATTATTATATCTTTGTGTTTATGATAAATGTTTACATTCATGCTATAATAGTATGAACCGGAAACATTAATACTTGTGTGATTTGTAAACTAAATTAGAGTCCCTGGTAAAGCCTCTTTATAATACTGGCTTGTTGGTTAATAAGATGATCGTGGTTTCCCGATCATGAACATTGAGATGTTATTAACAACAAGATCATATCATTAGGAGAATGGTGTGATGGACATACGCCTATAGATAAGCGTAGCATAAAGATCAAGTCATTTCAACAGTTCGTTTGCTCAACGTGGTAGCAGATGCCCTTAGCAGATTGTCGTGCCGCTTGAACTCCATGATTTTTAAGGAGCAACCAAGTTTGCACCAAGAGATGGAAGATTTTCGAATGGAATTAGTAAGTGAAGGATTTTTGGCTAGCATAGAACTTCAACCCACTTTGATCAGCTAGATCAAAGAGGCGCAGAAAGGAAATGCTAGTATCGACGGAATCAAGCATCGTATCGGTACAGGCAAAGTACCCGGATTCACCGAAGACGAAGAAGGAGTTCTGTGGTACAAAGGAGGCCTTTGTGTACCAGCAGATTCTGAGTTAAAAGAAGTTATTCTCAAGGAAGCTCATGATACTCTTTATTCTATCCACCCTGGAGGAATGAAGATGTATCAAGATTTGAAAGAGCAATTTTGGTGGCATAAGATGAAGAGAGAAATCGGCAGCTATATCGCCAAGTGTGATATATGTCAGCGAGTCAAGGCCGGACATCAAAGACCCGCTAGATTGTTGCAACCATTACAGATTCCGGAATGGAAATGGGATTCCGTTGGAATGGACTTTATCACCGGATTGCCTACTTCTAATAGGGGAAATGACTCTATTTGGTTCATAGTGGACAGATTGTCCAAAGTCGCCCATTTCTTACCCGTCAAGACCACATATCAGAGTTCGAAGCTAGCGGAGTTATACATCGCTAGAATCGTCAGTTTACATGGAGTCCCCAAGAACATCGTATCGGATCGAGGAACTCAGTTTACCTCGAGATCCTGGAAGAAAGTCCAAGAAGGTTTAGGAACCCGCCTAGATTTCAGCACCGCTTATCACCCTCTGACCGATGGACAAACGGAGCAAGTAAATCAAATACTCGAAGATATGCTGAGAGAATGTGTGTTAAAATATGGATCTAAGTGGGAAGATTGTCTGCCGTTCGCAGAATTTTCATACAACAACAGTTATCAAGCTAGTTTGCAAATGGCCCCCTTTGAATTTATGTACGGAAGGAAGTGTCGCACCCCTTTGAATTGGTCGGAAGTAGGAGAGAGTCAGATTTTCGGACCCGATATCCTACGAGAAGCAGAAGAGAAGGTTCACAAGATTCGTGAGCACCTCAAGACCACCCAGTCCAGACAGAAGAGTTACGCCGACAAGAGATGTAGAGACCTCGCCTTCAACATAGGAGATTTTGTATATCTGAAAGTGTCGCCATTAAAGGGAATGCATCGTTTACAGCTAAAAGGAAAGTTAGCCCCCAGCTATATCGGCCCCTTCAAGATTCTGAACCGTCGAGGAGAAGTGTCATATCAATTGGAACTTCCCGAGGAGATGTCAGCCGTGCACAATGTGTTCCATATCTGATTACTTCGCAAGTTTCTCGAAGTCCCGGAGAAGACTGAAGTGTTCAAGAATATCGATCACCGGACCATAGAGATCAACGATGACCTGACCTATCCCGAAGTACCCATCCGTATTTTGGAAGAAGCTTTCCGAACCACCAGAACCCAAAGCATCAAGTTTCTCAAAATTTAGTGGAGCAACCACACAGAAGAGGAAGCTACCTGGGAGCGCGAAGATCACATCAGGACGGAGTTTCCCGATCTCTTCAAATCCTAGGTAATCTTTTCGTCCTTTTTCAAATCTCGGGACGAGATTTTGTTTAAGGGGGGAAGGTTTGTAACATCCCAAAAATATTGAACTAGAATCATCAAACTCTAATCACCAAAATTTAGGGTTAAAAAAACTTTTCCAATTAAAATATGAAAGCATTCATATGTGTGTGTATTGAAATTTGGATTCTTTTGAATTTCCATGATTGTGTGTTTATTTGCTTGTAAAATGATTCTTAGGTGAAATAAACATCATCTAAACAATCCCCAAACTTTTCCCAAAGACAAACAAATCAAAACCAACAACTTATGTGAATGGTCACTTTTGCCAATTTAACTCCCATGCCTACTTTGGCTATCTCTAACTTTCAGAACTTAACAGAAACTTGTTTGGATCTTTGCACCCCTTGATAGTACTCATAACAAAGTATCAAGGCTGACCTTGTGATCATCCAGAAACATTCAAATGCATAGTTTAAATGACATTTTAAAATTGAATCTATTTCATATGGGAAGATCCCACTTTTTCAAAAACCACTCAAACAAGCTCAACTTTCAAAACCCAAGCATCTACAGACTCACCAGCACATGCCTAGCACACCCACCAAAAATCTTTTCAAAATTCAAAACTTGAATTCATGCGGCCATTTCATCAAATACCTTGCAGATACAAATCAAACAAAATCTAAACACTATAGTGTGCAGTGATTCTGGCCAAACTTGTTCCCTCTGTAGCTCACAGCAACCTTAGTAGATCATCTAGCAAACTTAACTAATCACTAGCCCCACTGTAAGCTCGCCAATGTCATCAATGGTGAACAGGCCGAGAGCACCCATGTCACCCCAGTGTGGACATCAGGCTAGAGGAAGAACTAGCCGTGCCAACCTTGTCTGGGAGGTATCCCGTGTCTCACCGCCCCCTCTCGACCAGCCCTGCCTCGCAGACAGCAAACACAACCGCCATGAATGCCGCGCCCGTGCCGCTGTCGACCATGCCGACGTGCACCACAGAGCACGCACCGTTCCCACGCAACCCGACCACCTCGAGCCCTCGCCGCCTGCCAGCATGCTCCCCACCGTCCCATGAGACCACCAGACATGCCCATTTCACCGCCCGTGCCCGGTAGCCACCGCTCGCCGTCGAAAACGCCGCCTCTGTCTCGCAGAGCATCGTGCGTTCCCGACCGTTTGCCACCGCCCCTACAAGCGCATTTACACCTTAGAGCATCGCCAGGAGACCACCGATCGATCGCCACCCTCGGCCATGCCTCTAGCAGCCCGTAGCCGTGTCGCCACCGTCGCTTGCCCATCCCGTTCGGTCTCACCGTCGAGCCTATAAAATGAGACGACCGCCAGCCGAATTGAGCACCCCATCTCACTCCCCTCCACTCACTGATCGTTCCACCCCATCCCCGAAGCAAGGCGAGCAGCGCATCGCTGGAATTGCGCCGGAGCAGGCCACCTCTGGAGAAGAAGGGCGCCGTCGATTTTGTCCACCCCAGGAGGAGCTGCCGGTACCAGGAGGTTCGCCGTCGTTGACTTCATTGTTCGCCCGCATCGCCGACCGTCGCCTGAGCCCCGGTGAGCCCCCGGCGACCCCCACCTGCCGCGTAAGGTTTCTGTCTCGCCGGCGCTGCCCGACATGGATGATGAGTAGCAGCCATTCGATTAGACTTAGATCGTGCGGATGAGATTGCCCCGTACCGCTTCGCGTTTAAAGAGCCACTGACTGGTGTAACCCCCCTGTCAGTTGAGCCCCGCACCGCGGAGTGACATTGGGCCGGCCCATTAGCAGTTCCCGCGCAGCCCAGTCGTTTGAATTTAACTTTTTCCATTTTAATTCAAACATAGTTCTGTACCCAGTTTCAAAAATTAACCCAGCTCGATTCAGTGAACCAAATTGAATGAAACCAATTTTGTTAAAAGGTTTTGAAATGCTTAATCCAAGACCGTTGGATTCAAATCATTTGAATCTATAGATCAACCTTGGTAAAAATAACAAGTCAGAAGCTTTTCTGCATTCAAACATTTTTCAAATTTAAACTATAATAGATTTTGAGTTGATTCCAACTGTCAAAAATCACATTTGATCATACCTTTCAGAATATATAAAAACATATGGGTTTACTTACTGAAATAAAGTTCAAGTAATAAAAGGATGCCACATAGGCATTTATAGTCATTTATTTTTATTTAAAATAAAAGGTTAAATCTTATTAAATTGTGACACCACTTTAAATCACATTCCCATGTACTGAAATGTGTGGTGATGACATGTGTCAACATGATCCCATGTTTGGTTTGGAGAATATTAAATCTTAAGTAGTTTTTCAATGAGTAGAAATTACTTTTTTAAAAATAAAATAAATAAGACAAATGCCTTATTCTTGTGATGTTAGTGATGATGCTAGATCATCTATAGAACTCTTGTGTGTGATGATTGAAAGTAGTTAAGTATTGTTTGGTGATTGTGTACCTCGTATTTATTCATAGACGCTAGTACCAACCAAGGATACGAGGAGGAAGGAGGATACTACGAAGAAGAAGCCGAGGAGAACTTCAACCACTGCTCTGCACAAGGCAAGCCAATACTTGCAAGCTATTAACTTAGCAAGCTTATACAGATACTGATGCAAGCCTATTACTACTAGGTGATTGTGCAAGTTAACACTTGCAAGATACTATACCTATGCAAGTAAATACTTGCTTGTTACTATGCCAACTATATGCCTTAAGCATATGTGATCATACCCACTTGATAAACCAATCCTAGTTTTACTTGCAAGCTTTATACTTTATTTCTTTATCAAAGCTAGTACTTAGAGCCTACTTAGGTGAACTGTAGATTCTAAAGAGATAATTGAAGGTTGCATAAAGAGCATAAAATTTGGCCTAAGCTAGATAATCTTTATGTCATCCTAAGGCATGAGATTGAACTTAGTTAAACTCCACTAGTTTACCACCCCTCATTAGTACTTACCCCCACTTGTAGATGCTAGTGCTAAGCATAAAACTTGATCAACTTTAGATGGGAATACTTGGTGGAAAAATGGTTATGAAAACCTTGGAATGATGGATCATTCTATTGAGATGTTTTGACATGTGTTTCCGAACACCAGATGATTTTGGTGATGAAAATGTTGAGGCGTGAGACTTAGCCCTTTATAAAACTGATGGTTGTCTGGATGCGGTACCATTCCAATTTTACCGTATAACCACAATACCCGAGAATTGGGTAGGGCTTGACTGGAAACTTATATACCTTAGTATTGGTTCCCTCATGGACAAGGTCTGAGATGAGGCTACCTTGTGAAGATTTTCCACTTGTGCAGTACCCAAGATGACAGTTGGTCATGGTTGGGAGGACAAACTCACAGGAGAGGTGCTTATACTAGGGCGTGTAATCTAAAGGTTAGGATTGATTATCCGCATACTGAGTATGGTGAATTCAGGATTTGTTCCTGACGGATGTATCGAATGTTGTGGTGAAAGTGTACAATCTCTGCAGAGTGTCAAACTATTCGAATAGCCGCGTCCGCGGTTATTGACACTTGGAGTGGCCATACTGTTCCCCCATCAGATGTTTTCAAAATGACTTGTGAAATGAACTGAGATTTTGACTTGACCACAACAGAGTTGTGATATGAAATACAAGTTCCCACTTGGGTGTTATAAAACTTCAACTAGCTTTCTTCATTTCTAAACTTAGTAGAGGTAAATCTGGATTTTTGCAAAACAACCCTAGAGCTACAATCTTCGAGGGTATGAATCTGCTCACGTTAACCGCTTTGGAATCTTCGAGGGTGAGTACTCTAATCGACTCGTTGCTACAATCTAGTAGATAGATCTTGGCTTGTTTGTGTGCATGCGGTAGAATTTTTTTGTTTTCCATGCCACGAACCCCTACAGTGGTATTAGAGCCGTGTCTATATGTAGATCGGTTGCACGAGTAGAACACAATGGTCATTGTGAGCAGTGGTGCTTTTATTATGAATTGCTTTTTGTGTACTTTGCATCTTGCGGTATGATGGGATGAAGCGGCCCGGTCTAACCTTACATGACATCGTTCATGACACTTGCTTGCATTAGTGGCTTTGCGGGTGTCTGTCTCTCCCATCATAGTATATATTCAATTTACAACGGGCACTTGATAGTTCAAGCATCAATGTTGTGGTTCTTGTTCGTAAGTTAGAACGACACTTATTGAAAGCCCCAAACCACGTAAAATATGCAAAGAAAATTAGAGGCGTCTAACTTTGTTTTGCAGGGGTGTGCTGTGATGTGATATGACCATGATTGTGATTATATATGATGTATGCAATGTTCCTTATTATAAGTCGGCAACCGACAGGAGCCATATGGTTGTTTTTAATTCCGTTAAGACCTGCATGTCTATTATTCAAAGTAGTTGTAATAGTTGATGCTGGTGGATGACAACCACGGAGCAGCACCATTGACCTTGACGCAATGCCGGTGATGATGGAGATCATGTTCGTGCTTGAAGATGGAGATCGGAAGCACAACAAGAAAGGCCATATCATATCACATATTATGAATTGCATGTGATGTTAATCCTTTTATGCATCTTGTATTGCTTAGTTCGCGATGGCATTATAAGATGATCTCTCTCACAAAATATCAAGTTATAAAGTGTTCATCCTTAGTAAGAACCGTTGCTAAATCTCGTTGTTTCGAAGCACCACGTGATGATCGAGTGTGTTAGATTCTGCGAGTGTATACAACGGGAGCAAGCCAGATTTTCTCATGCGGAAGCTAAGGTTTGATCTTGACGAGACTAGCATGTATAGACATGGTCTTGGAACACGGATCACCAAAAGGTAAAGCATGAGTCATATAGTAGATATGATGAACATGTTGATTATTCACCATTGAAGCTACATCATCTCTCATGATGATCGGTTTTGATGTGGTGGATTTGGTTCGTGTGATCACTAAAACAATGTGAGGGATATTATTTTGAGTGGGAGTTCACCTGGATTAATTTAACTATTAATTAGAACTCAATTTGTCATAAATTTAGTCTGAACTATTGAAAATATGTTGTAGATCAATGGTGCCCCCTACCATCAATTTTAATGCGTTCCTAGAGAAAGAAAAGTTGAAAAACAATGGAAGAAACTTCACGGATTGGCTATGCAACTTGAGGATTGTCTTCAGTGCTGGTAATTTGACCTATGTGCTGGATGCACCGCTGGGTGGCCCACCTACAGCTGATGCTACCGATGAGGTGAAGAATGTTTTCTTCACTCGGAAGAATCAGTACTCCATAGTTTAGTGTGCTATCTTGTACGGTTTGGAATCGGAGCTTCAGAAAAGGTTTGAGAACCATGACCCACATGATATTGTCCGTGAACTCAAAATGATATTTGAGGCTCACGCGGCAGTTGAGAGTTATGAGGCTTCTGAAAAGTTCTTTAACTGCAAGATGGAAGAGGGCAGCTCCGTTAGTGAGCACGTGCTTAAGATGTCTGGGCACGCAAGCAAGATTCAAAGCTTGGCTATAGTGATTCCTAATGCTTTGGGGATTCACCGTGTCCTCCAATCACTACCACCAAGTTACAAGAACTTTGTGATGAACTACAATATGCAAAACATGGACAAGTTGTTGCCCAAAATCTTCTCCATGTTAAAGTCTGCGGAAGTGGAGATCAAGAAAGAGCACCAAGTGTTGATGGTCAATAAGACCGCCAAATTCAGGAAGCAAGGAAAGTCTAAGAAAAAGGGAAACTTCAAGAAGGGCGGTAAGAAAGTTACCGCGCCGGCGAAGAAGACCAAGGCTGGGCCTAAGCCTGATACTGAGTGCTTTTACTGCAAGGGAGAAGGTCACTGGAAGCGGAATTGCCCTAAGTACTTGGCGGATTTGAAGAGCGGCAACATCAAGAAGAAAGGTATATCCGATATACATGTTATTTATGTGTATCTCACTAGTAGTCGTAGTAGTGCCTGGGTATTTGATACTGGTTCGGTTGCTCATATTTGTAACTCGAAACAGGTGCTGCAGAATAGACGGAAACTAGCGAAGAACGATGTGACAATGCGCTTTGGAAATGGATCAAAGGTTGATGTGATCGCGGTCGGCACACTACCTCTTCATCTACCATCGGGATTAGTTTTATACTTAAATAATTGTTATTTGGTGCCTGCGTTGAGCATGAACATTATATCCGGATCATGTTTATTGTGAAACGGTTACTTTTTTAAGTCCGAGGATAATGGTTGTTCGATATATATGAGTAATATGTTTTATGCACATGCACCTTTGATAGATGGTCTATTCTTGTTGAATCTCGATTGTAGTAATACACATATTAATAATATTGAAGCTAAACGTTTGAAATTGAGTGATAACTCGACCTATATGTGGCACTGTCGTCTTGGTCACATTGGAGTGAAGCGTATGAAGAAACTCCATTTTGATGGACTTCTTGAATCACTGGAAAGATGCGAAGCATGTCTGATGGGTAAAATTACTAAGACTCCATTTTCTGGTATGATGGAGCGAGCTACGGATTTATTGGAAATCATACATACCGATGTTTGTGGTCCAATGAGTGTAGCATCGCGCGGTGGTTATTGTTAATTTCTTACCTTCATGGATGACTTGAGTAGATATGGGTATATCTATTTCATAAAACATAAGTCCAAAACTTTCGAGAAGTTTAAGGAATTTCAAGTGAAGTAGAGAATCAATGTAACAAGAAGATAAAGTTTCTACGATCTGATCATGGAGGTGAATATCTAAGTTACGAGTTTGGCGAGCATTTGAATAAATGCGGAATACTTTCACAATTGACACCGCCGGGAACACCACAAAGTAATGGTGTGTCCGAACGTCGTAATCGAACTCTCTTAGATATGGTTCGTTCTATGATGTCACTTACAGATTTACCGCTATCATTTTGGGGTTATGCATTAGAAACAGCCGTATTCACTTTAAATAGGGCACCATCTAAATCCGTTTAAACGACACCGTCTGAATTATGGTTTGGGAAGAAACCTAAATTGTCGTTCCTTAAAGTTTGGGGTTGCGAAGCTTATGTAAATAATTTATAGCCCGACAAGCTTGAATCCAAAGCGGAAAAATGCGTCTTCGTAGGATACCCGAAGGAAACTATTGGGTATACCTTATATCATAGATAAGAAGTCTAGAATTATGAATTATGGAAGATAGTAATTCTTGGTAAACAATCAACTCTAAATCTTAAAATCAAGTATAATATTCATTTCATATTCAGAATTCCTCTTCTTATATCTATATCACTTGATAGGAACATTTCCTACAACATATCACATAAACACATCTCTGACAATTCCAACCATCAGAATTAAATGTGCTTAGGAGTATCTTTATTAATTCCTTTCTATAAAACATTCAAGATATAACTTTCAAGTACTAAAGGTGATGTCATCAAATATCCCAAACAGAAAACAATATGCTTAGTTATTAAATCTTTACTCACATCCATAAAGGAATCTAAGTATATTAAAAACCCTAAACCCTAGGGTAAACATTCATAATTCAAAAACCTAAACCTCTTTGTTTATCATAATAGAATATATACATGGTCATTTTCCAAATTAATGGAAGTAGTAAGAATCATATTAATTTCTTTCATATTTCATGCATCAAATAATGATATAGGATCATTATACATATAAAAATTTATATTCAAACTCTGAGCCAGCTAGAGTTAAGTCTTATAAACAAATAAGAATACATCATTCAAGAAATCCATAATTAAAAGAGGAGAGAAAAATAATAAGAAAAGTTTCTACAAATATTAAAAGGGGTTCATATTGAGAAAATAAAAGAACTATAAAAAGATTATATAATAAAAGTTCACAAATGATACTAAATATATTTTAGTATTATTGCAATTATTCAGCAAATAAATCCTACAAAGAAAAGTTCAAAATATAAATAAAATTCAAATCTGAAAAGGATAACAAAAAATAGAAAAAGGTAAAACAAATAAAAACATTACCTGGCCGTGGCCTAACATCTCTTTCCTTGTCTGACGCCCAGGTGCAGCCCACAACAGCCCAACAGCTAGCCCGACTCTTTCTCTCCTATGACTGACAAGTGGGGCCAGGGAAGGACTACGAGTTGAGAAGAAAGAAACACCAGGGGGTTATCCGCAAAACAGCACGTCGTCGTCATCCTCACGCACACAGACAACTCGCTGGAGGAGCTCGCCGTTGCTCGATGCCGTCATCGTCGTACTTGCGCCAAGATCAACGCCGTCGTCGCCAAGAGAGGATAAGAAGGCCACCGCGACATCCCTGCTCGTCCTCATCCTTAATCTCGCTCTCCAGACTCACTTTCCTTCCTCACCCGAAAACCTAGTTTGTCGGAGTTCATCGTTCCGGCCAACTCCGACCACCCCTTGCCTCGTGGTAACCACCGTTGGACGCGCCGTCGTGAACCGAACCACCTAGGACCAAGCACGGAGGCCCGCTTGCCAGGAATCATGTGAAATCGAGCATTCCTTTTCCTCGGTCGCCATGGCCATTACCGTGGATTCGCCGTCGTCACGCCTCCCCAATCCTCCTCGACCGCTCTATCATAATCAGGGTAAGCTTACACATCTCTGTACCCTAATTTCTCTTGCTAAATCTCACTGTAGGCCTAGTTTCGTTGAGCACTGCCGCTGGCCGCCACAGAAGCTCGCCGCCGGTTGCCCTCCGATGACCATTAGATAGCGGCGCCACCACCAGTAGAATCGCCTTGATCTCCTCTGTCCAACGTACCTAGTCACAGCCCCGCGCGTGCACCAGATCGATCGATCGATCCTCAACCAGTGAGGATCAACTTGAGTGACGTCATTACTACATCAGATTTGAACCACGTCAGCTAGTTTGACCAGTCTTTGGTAGCATGGCGTGTGACGTGGCCTAGGGCCCATGTGTCATCGACTTGGAGTAGAGAGAGGGTCAGTAACAAAATACATTCTTTTAACCTGAGTGCTGAGGTAGACATAGGCCCACTGGTCAGTGACTCAGGCTAGTCTTAGGTGCGGTGTAAAAAGTATTTCATGTTTAAGAAATAAATAAAATGTTATAACTCAATTAATAATATTCCAGAAATCAAATAAATTATTAAATCTTGTTTAATTCATAACTTTTGATTTATAATTCAGAAAAATGTGCATAATATATGAAAATTTGTAGAAAAATAAAATCTACAACTTAAAGTTATTCTCAAATATTAATATGATGATTATTTAAATAAATATTAATTAATTAAGGTCTTATAATTAATAAAACCTTAATAATTCACATTTTAATAATGATAAATAATAATATGAATAAAATACGAAAAATCTTAGGAAAATAAAAACTATAATTTAAAACCATAATCATGCATTATTATTTCACTTAGTTAAATATTTATTATTTATAAAGTAATTATTAAGTAATAAGAATTGCAAAAAATCATATCTTATTATTTATAAATCCCAAAAATAATATTTATATGTTAAAAATCTAATATTCTACTTTTGAGTTAAATAATAATTCATATATTTTAATAACTCAAATTTAAACTTATTTACTTCTTTAATAATTCATATAAGTATAAATAAAATTTATTAATATTCCTAAAATGAGTAAATTAAGTATCATAAATAGTATTAATTTTAAATGTTAATAATATGAAACCATAATGGTTTAAAACATTATAAATGTTTTTATTTTAGAACTATCTTCAACCTTAAGTGAAGACTACATTCTAAAAGGATTCCTACTCATAATAAAAACCTTAAAGAACAACTTGTGAATAAATCAGATCCTTTCTATCTACTTTAACCACCAAATTAAAAAAACTACCACAACACTATAGTAAGTTCATAAGTAATAAAGTAAAATCATATCTTGGTTTATAAACTATAACCACTCAACGATAAAAGATAAATGATACTACTCCATTATAAAATCAAGAAACCACTACACCAAGTAAAAGAATAACCATTCTTAAGTAACCTTAAGGAAATATTACCAGGTACACCAGATACAAATATCATAAGCATTATACTTTCAAACTATCTTTGTTTTAAAGTTAACTTTAGTCTATAAGAATTTAAATATAACACTATAAACATTATTAAATGTTTTATAGTTAACTTTGGTCTGAACTAGTTAAGTTATAAAGCATTTCAAGCTAAAACTATTCAAGCAAACACAAATATCATCAACCACCAATAACTAACCACAAAGATTGTTTAAATCTTAGAAAAGAAATTTATTCTTCAAAAGTTATTCGTTTTTCCACTTCAGACAATGTATGACAAATAATGAAAACCACCTTACTTCATAATTCACTTGTATACCTAGGAACAATAACACTTAAGCTATTTATAAATGACTATACTTATAAAGTCAAGTTTGAAGATAAACAATTAAAGTATAAACAATATTGAAGAGCATTTCATAGGTGTATATTTTATTGCTACATAAATATGTGTTGTTCACACACACACACTCACAAGACCTAATAAGAAGCCATTCTAAAGTAACACATTCTAAATTAACCATTTTCGGAATCCAAACCCTAGAACAATATTATTTCCGAGATTCGCGTTTATAACGTGCATCACATTACTTATGCATAAAAGCATATTGCTTCTTTAAACATTAGTCCTTACCGGACTAATGATGCTGATTTCAGATTTTGGATCTTATACCGACTCGAAGACCGTGAGTGCATAATCTTGCAATCACCAAAGGCAAGTTCACACTTGCTCATGTCCTTTGTTTATTTTATATAAAGTATTTTACAAATCTAGTGTTGTCCTCACCTGCATTTGAAAAAGGTCAGAAAACACTATTTTCAATAATAATGTGAACTATTGGTTACTGATCCAGGGTGATCAGTTAATCTATTAAATCTAACAGTTGGAATACCACTGTTCAGAACTATATCACCTAGGACTTAACAACCAATGTCGCCAGTGATTCTTGCGCCGTATATTACGCGTTGACCATGAGATTTGGAATGGGACGAAGAAGTCAGCTGTATCTTCTTCCTCTCGCATGAAGCCGGATGTACAGTTCGTGGCTGTTATCCTCAAAGCGTGCATATTAATTGGTAATTCGTAGAGGATATGCAGCATATGGGTGGGAACCCTCACCGTCCCATGATAGTTCTGACATCTAACGGTTTGTACAAACCATTGCCGTAATTCTTTATGTGGGCATGGTGTACACCAAGGACGCATGCGAGGTCGCGAAGGGGGCAGTGATTGGCTTGGATCATCTTCTGAGCCCAACATCATGGAATTGTGGACGGGAATAAGCTGCCCGGTTGTGCAACAAAGTGTTGATCTCTCATGGGTAAAGTAACGCACCTCTACAGAGTGTAAGAACTGTAACTTGTTACTCCCTGTTCCGGGAAGGAGCTGCGAACGCGGCGGGAAAGGAACTCCATGAAAGTTCTAGTAAACCCGTGAAGGCTGACAGACATATTTTTTCAGAATAAAAGCAACCTTTGAAGAAATGTTTATGAAAACTTGCATTGCCTACGACCTTTGGTCTGTGGTTGTAGCTATAGTGCATCAAACACTCCTTTGCTAGTGAATTTGCTGAGTACACTCGTACTCAAAGTATCTTCTTAACCCTTGCTAGATTCTGAAGACATTGAGACATTGTCTACACCAAGTTATGCTCCAAGAAGCATCATCCAAAGCTAAAGCTCTTTTACAAAGACAAGGAAGTCAACAAATACCTCAACTCAAGTGAAGACACAGTTACTGATTACATGGGAATATAATCTCTAATCAGAGAACCTAATTCTGTAGGGTGTTGAAATAGCAGCAATGCCAAACCTTTAGGTGAAATACTATACTTAAAATTATAATAGTCAGTGCATTAATTACCTTTGATTCTTCTTGGTAAGAAGTTCTTTCTCTCTCTCTTTAAACTAGAGCGTTCTCTGGATCTTGTGTAAAGAGTGAGTTGTAACCTTTAGCCATGTATTGGACCCGATGTGTTTCTGTTGTGCCATTCTGAGGGATGTAATAGTAGTGAACGGTGTTTCATTGGTGTTATGTCAACGACTATAGTATACTACATCATGCAGTGGTATGCTGGGTCACCGCAAATGATGAGCCCATATTCCAAGAAATGGCAAGAAGCCTTGAAATCCGAGATTGGATCCATGTACGAAAACCAAGTATGGACTTTGGTGGACTTACCGGATGGCCGGAAGGCTGTCGAGAACAAATGGATTTTCAAGAAGAAAACATATACTGATGGTAATGTTACTTTCTATAAAGCTCGACTTGTCGCAAAAGGGTTTGGAAAAATTCAAGGAGTTGACTACGATGAGACTTTCTCATCTGTAGCAAAGCTAAAGTCTATGAGGATTTTGTTAGCAATCGCTGCATATTATGATTATGAGATATGGTAAATGGATGTCAAAACGGCGTTCCTCAATGGAGACATTGATGAAGAGTTGTATATGGTACAACCCAAAGGTTTTGTCGATCCGAAAGATGCTAACAAGGTATGCAAACTTCAACGATCCATTTATGGATTGAAGCAAGCATCCCAAAGTTGGAATCGACATTTTGATAAGGTAATCAAAAGATTTGGTTTTATACAAACTTATGGAGAAGCTTGTATTTACAAGAAAGTGAGTGGGAGCTCTGTAGAATTCCTAATACTATATGTAGATGACATATTGTTGATTGGGAATGATGTAGACCTTCTTAATAGTGTCAAGGATTATTTGAATAATAGTTTTTCAATGAAAGATCTTGGCGAAGCTGCTTACATATTAGGCATAAAGATTTATAGAGATAGATCAAGACGCCTAATATCATTGTCACAGAGTACATATTTGGACAAAGTTCTAAAGAGGTTTAGAATGGAAGATAGCAAGAAAGGGTTCTTGCCCATGTTGCCCAATACGACCTTGAGTAAAACTCAAAGTCCTGCAACAGCAGAAGATAGAGAAAGGACGAGTAAGACTCCCTATGCCTTAGCCATAGGATCTCTCATGTATGCCATGCTATGTACTAGACCCGACATTGCATATGTTGTTAGTTTGACTAGCAGATATCAAAGTGATCTAGGAGTGGATCATTGGACAGCGGTCAAAAACATCATTAAGTACTTGAGAAGAACTAAGGATATGGTTCTTTCTTATGTGATGAACAACTCGTTTTTAATGGTTACACTAATGCTAGTTGGAACACCGATCCGGATGATTCTAAATCTCAATCTGGATATGTATTTATTTTGAATGGTGTGGCAGTTAGCTGGAGGAGTGCAAAGCAAAGCGTTGTGGCGAGATCTTCAACTGAATCGGAATATATAGCTGCTCCGGAGGCTTCACAAGAGGAGATCTGGATGAAGGAGTTCATTGTAGAGCTCGGTGTGGTTCCAAGTGCGCTGGACCCAATGTCTATCTACTATGATAACATGGGCGACATAGCCAATGCGTAAGAACCGAGGTCACACAAGAAGCTGAAGCATATCAAGCTGCATTTTCACGCTATTCGAGAGCATGTCCAAGATGGTGACATAAAGATTTGCAAAGTACACACCTATCTAAATGTGGCGGATCCGTTGACTAAACCTCTTCCGAGGGAAAAACATGACCAGCACCAGACCGCCATGGGTGTTCGGTATATTACCATGTAATCTAGATTAGTTGACTCTAGTGCAAGTGGGAGACTATTGGAGATATGCCCTAGAGGCAATAATAAAAGTGGTTATTATTATATCTTTGTGTTTATGATAAATGTTTACATTCATGCTATAATATTATTAACCGGAAACATTAATACTTGTGTGATTTGTAAACTAAATTAGAGTCCCTGGTAAAGCCTCTTTATAATACTAGCTTGTTGGCTAATAAGATGATCGTGGTTTCCCGATCATGACCATTGAGATGTTATTAACTACAAGATCATATCATTAGGAGAATGGTGTGATGGACATACTCCTATAGATAAGCATAGCATAAAGATCAAGTCATTTCAATAGTTCGTTTGCTATAAGCTTTCTGATATATAGTAACCTAATTCCTTCGACCATGAGATCATGCTAATCACCATCACCGGAAGGATACTTTGATGACATCAAACACCACACTGTAACTGGTTGGCTATAAAGGTGGCATTGAGTGTTCGGAAAGTATGTGTTGAGTCACATGGATCAAGAGTGAGATTTGTCCATCCATATGACGGATATATATACTCTGGGCCCTCTCGGTGGAATGTCATCCAATTTGCTTGCAAGCATGTGACTGGTTCACAAGGGATCACATATCACGGGAACAAGAAAAGAGTACTTATCAGTAACGAGGTTGAACTAGATATGCAGAGATACCGACGATCAGACCTTGGATAAGTAAACTATCACGAGACAAAGGGAAATTGTTATTGTATGTAAGTGGTTCATTCGATCACAAAGTAATCATTGAAATATGTGGGAACCATATGAATTTCCAGATTCCTCTATTGGTTATTGATCAGAGAAGTGTCTCGATCATGTCCGCATAATTCACGAATCGTAGGGAGACACACTTAAGGATTCAATATTGTTTAGTAGATATGGAATGTAAGTAGGGAGACCGAATGTTGTTCGGAGTCTCAGATGGGATCTGGGATATCATGAGGAGATCCGGAATGGTACGGAGAATAAGATTCATGTAAGGAAAGTCCAATTCCGGAGTTCGGGAATGATTTCGATGTTTTCATCGGAGAGGTTCTAGAAGGGTCTAGAAGGTTCACCAGACCGGAAGGGGAATGGTTCATGAATTTGTCATGGTTAAGTAGAATGATTGGATCATGTCCTAGGTCACTTGGTTGGGCATTTGCTAGAGAGAAATAAAGCTCTAAATTGAAAGTCAAAAGGGGGTTTGAAAGTCAAACTCGAACAATAGTTTCCTAGTGGAAGAAGGAAAGAGTACTTCTTTCTCTCCAACTTGAGTTTGGGGAAGGAATCAAATTCCCCTCTCCCAAGCTGCCCCCCTCTCATAAATATAGGGGAGGGGCTGCCCCAAAGAAAGACAACCAGCCCTCCCCACCTCTAAGCCGCGCTACCGCTGCCGCCTCGCGCCGCCGCCGGTTCGTCGCTGTCGCCCAAGCCACCGCCGCCGACTCCACCTCCTCCTCTTCGGCCCTCTAAACCTAGATCGCCAGAAACCCTAGTTCCACCATAACCTTGTCACATACCAAGATTTTCCAAATCTTGTAATGTGAAAAATAAATGAATAAAATAAAACTTTGTTGATTTTCAGGGTGAGAAGAAACTTTTTGATCCCAATTGGAAACCTTCAAACCTATTTGATCAAATAAAATCTTAAAAGGATTTAAAAAGATAAATAAACAATAAAGTTAAAAATATTTGGAATTATTATTTTGGATCTATTAATAAAAATATTTTGTTTTCAAATGAAAAGGTAGGAATATAAATAAAGACTATTTTTATAGAGCCAAATTAAACCTTGGCCAATCTTTTGAAATAAAATGTTTTGCTTTGATTAAAAGAGTAAAGGTTCATTTAAACAAAATAATGAGGATTTATTAATATCCATTTTTTATTAAAAATAAAGGTTTTACCATTTTAATTAAAACATCAAAACTTATTAAATTATTTTAAATAAGTTTTCCAAGTGTTTATTATTTTCAAATAAAACCTACTGAATGGTTTTGGTACTATTTTGGATTTCAAATAGAGTTTTAAAAATAAATAAAACAAACCCTATTTGATTTAATAACTAAGGTCCATTTTATTTAATTAATAAATGGATCCTAAAAAGATTAAAAATATTATTTTGTTTTGGACTTTGATTTGTGTTGATAAACAGAGCTAAACTCAATATAAAGTTTAGTGGAAGTTTATTTGAATTGGTTGTTTGATTTGTGATTTGAATTTCAAAATAGAAATAAGAACTGGAAAAAGGAAAAAGAATTCAGAACAGAAAAAAATATGAAACGGCCCAGCCCAACTATCCTAGCCCACTAAGCCCAGCCAGCCCACTACCCCTCTCCCGCAGAAAACGATTCACACCCACATTTGAACCCACGAGGTCACTGACTCGCGGACCCCCTCTCCCTATCTCTCTTCCTCACTGACAAGCATGCCCCACCCACCTGTTCATCGTCTTCAAGCACGACCCCGTCGCCCTGGCCGTTTACTGCCGATAAATTCTCGCTATCAATTCTCCTAAATGCCTCGCTTTAATCTCGCTGCGACCTCGCCCTCATAAGCGCCTCTCCTCCCTCTATTATTCCCCTCAAACGCCAACTGCTCATCGCCACCAGGCTGCTCGAATCGCAAACCCGAACCCCACTGTCTCCGGCGAGCTCACGTTCAAATTCCGGCCACCACCGCCAGCCCCACTGCTTCCAGAGCACACGAGCTTGCTCGCCATCATCTCCTGCACCTGCCAGTGTCTTCCCCTCGCTCGCGCGTGCTCTGCAGCGTCGACTTCGTCTTCGACTGAACGACGCCGCCGTCTGTTTCAACTCCGGCGAGTGCCCCCAGGTAGCTTCCGTCCGCCCCTTCCCCTCTCGTTGACACACGAAGATTCTACTCTCCCTCGCGCGTCTAACGGACCCCTTATCTCGCTCTCCTGTCCTTTGTAGCCCCGACCCCAACGTCGACCAAAGCGTGCCCCACGCTGTGCAAACCCCGGTGAGCAATTGACAGCAGCTCCGTGCGCCCCTTCAGCAACGACAACCTCCTTGAGCTTCCCCACGATGCCGTGAACACTGTGAGCATCTCCCCATCCACTCTAGCTTCCTGTATCGCCGGCACCGCCATCGTCTGGCCGCTCCGCCGCCAGTAGCCACCGCAGCGCCGCCCATCTCTGGCTGGCGTGCTGTGCACCGTAGGATGTAAATCCAAGCGCCACGATAGAACAGGATCGAAGGGGTACGAGTAGTTCTGTGCCGCACGATCTAATTAAAATCCAATGACCCACAGAGAGCGATCCGCGCGAACCGTTTTCAGCCAGTAAGAAGGCGCCACGTGGTGAGTGCTTTGTTTTAAAAACAGAAATGTATCTATTAGATATTCAAACTTGTAAAATCCATAACTTTAGTTACACACGTCCAAAATTTGCAAATTTTATATCAATGGAATCAGTGGAACAAGCCCTAGCCAACCATGCCATTTGTTTAGTAAAAAGTTTCTGTTTAATTGTTTGTTTTTGCAGAAACTTGTGTATGCTTGTTTAGATTGTAAAAATTGTTCAAAAATGATTTTGGGGATAAAATCTTTTGAAAATGGTGTGTTTTGAACCTACTGACCCTAGGAATCACTTTGTGGTTTCAAAAATATATTTGGTGAAGAAAAATAATGATTCTTTGATTTAAAACCAATTCTAGTCAAATAAAAATGTGGTTTATTTATTAAAAATAGTTTTGGAAGAAAACCTTTGGGAAATGTTTTGTTTTAAACTCTCTGGCCCCAAACACCAAGTTTTATGGTTTGAAAACATATTTGGTGAACCCTATAGATTAACGCCTTAGTAAAAACATTTCTACACCACATAAAATGATACTTTGTTTTGAAAATGGTTTAGGAAGTGAAACCTTTTGCAAATGACTTTGCCACTTTATAAAAGGACCATTAGGTGTTTTAAAATGTTTGTGAACCTTTATAAACCACTTTTCCAAATAAACCAATTTTTGGCATGCTTGCATGCATTATCTTGTTTCTATGATTTTATGTGATGAATTGCTTGAATGGTAGATTGAACTTGTGCCTTGCTTGATTGAATTGTAGTGACTTGAAGAGTGTGATTGTAGCAAGGACAAGGAGTGAACTTATTCTCTACCAAAAAGGCAAGTGATGCTTCATACTTTTGTCCCATTATTTTCACTATGCATTAGTGATATTTCTAAGTATAGGACTTGCATGGAATTTTTGCTAAGTATAAACCATGCTATGGGAAATCCTAGTAGATGAAACTTTAAGTTGAAATATCCTAAGTTAAGATCCCTACTACTATCATGCTTAGCTTATCTAGTAGAAAACAAGGGTGGAATATATAAATTCACACTATGGAAAAATTTCTAAGTCCGAGGACTTGTGTTTTTGTTTAATAAAACAACTAAGTTAATGAATCACCTGGGTGGAAAGGGACTTGCTTGGTGGTTTTTGGTTGAGTGGTTACACAAGGCCCATGGATATGGTTTACCTTGTGTATCACACTTGTGGATTGCCACCCAGGAACAAATAGATTTGAGATGTCAAATGTTGAGAAGCTTCAAGTGCAGCCACTTGGCATTATGGGCTCTGCCTGGATCATATAGGTTGCAAGAACTTAGCCATATGGACAGTTGGTGGTAGGGTTTGATAGGTTGGAACGCGTCCATTTTGGTCTAAGGGAAGGCTTCTGAAAGATCTTGTCTTGGTGAAACCAAGTCTTGTGGGGAAAGTGCACCACCTCTGCAGAGTGTAAAATCTAAGTACTTAGCCATGTCCCTGGTAAAGGACAATTTGAGCATCAAGACATGGAAGCTATCAAGAATCTCATCATCCAAATTTCTAAGTTAAAAACTTGTGGTTGAACAAGGGTTAAAGGATCTTCAATCTTTGATTGGGAGATGCCTTGGGAAAGATTATTTTGTCAAGCAAAAACTTAGTGTTTTCAAATGATAAGGAAAAATATATTTTGAGCAATGCAAGCCTAAACTCCACTTAGCCAAATGCATATAGATGATAGACTCCACTATACTACCATAGTATCACTTGCCAATACAATTCAAATGTATTGACCCTTGTGGCTGTAACTTGTATGTTGCAGGTTTGATTGATGTTAGTAAAGTTTGATGATTAGGATTACAAAGTCTACAACCAACATGTCTGCCTGTGGCACTTTGAAGATGAAGGACCCATGCTTATAGTTATTCTGCTGCAATGTAATGTAATAGCCAAATGAGCTATGTAAGATGTAATAAAATTATGTTATTCCTGGTTATAAAATTGTATTATGACCTTTGTTTCTTGATATTACATCTTAACTGTGGATGCTAGCTATTGATCCAGGGACTAGCATTGTAAACACAGGGGACTCTACCTTATTAAAGGTTGGGAACCTTACAAACCTGCACAGGCTTAGGCGAAGCCCTGCGGGATCTTCCCTCAACTTTCGAGACCATGCCGTCGTGCTGCCAGAATCGCGAGGGGAGAACTACAACCTCCGCTGCCTGCTGGAACAAGGGATAGGAAGGTCTTCATGGAGTACCGAACGTGTGACCGACTGCGGAAGCGCTACCGGAATGCAGCGCCGGAAGGATCGTCTACGCGATCTTGAGATCGTCAAGTGTACGACTACATCACCCACGAGAATCTTCTCTCGTTAACCGCTTTGGAATCTTTGAGGGTGAGTACTCTAATCGACTCGTTGCTGCAATCTAGTAGATAGATCTTGGCTTGTTTGTGTGCACGCGGTAGAATTTTTTGTTTTCCATGCTACGAACCCCTAAAAAAACAAGGGAGACAACCACAAAGAGTCGGGATTCTACATGGGCACCAACTCCAAAATGTATACGACATTATTTGACTCTACAAGAAATTGAGCTTGGAATGCTATCAAGGAGCTTGGTGAAAGACTCAAGTTTAGAATGCTCAACACCAAAAATGACTTTGAGGAAGAGAATAAGTATACCCAAGACCTAGAGACCGCCATAAAACGTCTAAGGGAAGATATCATAGACTTAGCATATGAGTGATAATTGTAACGTACTCCGCTAGTTGGACCACCATACGTCGTATTCTCGCAAAAATTTGTCTAAGTTATGTTTGAACCTTAGAGTTTAGGGTAGACTTTGTATGCCATGACTTGTATGTTTTATGGATGATTGTATGCTTTTTGCTTTCAGTTTACTATCTTTTTTTCTCTTACTTGTGTTGTTCTAATATTTCTCAATCTTACATTAGATTCCTAGCTTTGTGATCAGCATTGCCGAGGAGTTCAATGGAACTCGTTTTGGTTCACACATCGTGCAGTTTACTAGTGTGCTCAACCTCCCACTTCCTAGTATCAAGGCACTTCAGCTCACCAAGTTTGAGAGGAAGGACCTTTGGGGATTTAGAGTCTCGAAGCCGGGACGTCAAACGGAGCCACTCACGGAGGAGATTTCCTTCAAGCTGATGCACGATGACAAAGAGAAGGGTCTAGATGTAGTCATGTAGGAGCTACTCGGACGCCTCTGCAGATGCCACTCCACCGAGCTTAGAGGCCTCTACTTCCACCCGTTCGGGAGACATGACGAGGAGGGAGAGGCATTAGTGTATGAGGGCACTACTAGAGAGACGATTGAGCCGGTTCATCTGTACCTCCAGGACCTAGAGGGCCTTATTAGACACCTCGACACATATAGGACCAACATCATGCTTAGAAATGATGAGCTCCAGGTTCAGTTGAGGGAGAAGGACAAGATCTTCGCGGAGCAAGACGAGATCGTCAAGGAGATGGAGGCCAGATTTGAAAGCCAAGATAAGAAGTTCAAGAATCAGGAGAAGAGAGTTGAGGACAGAAACAAGAAGATCAAGGACATGAAGGCCGAGATAGAGGCCAAGGACTTCAAGTTAGAGACTCAGCAGGGAGTGATAGAGAGGCTTTGCTCGCAGAAGAGAGCTCTTCGCGTGAAGATTGAGGACTTGACCACTAGTTTCGAGGAGTACAAGACAACCATGGAGACAACCGAACTTACACTTGTTGACGTGGAGGTCGACATGGATGAGTAGTGTAGACTACTCGACTACCTTTTATCTATCATCCTTTGATTATTGAGTCGAAATGATCATCCAACATGTGGATGGCTTGCTGTTATGTTTACTTTTCCAAACTTGTAGTTTACGTTGTTTAAACTCTATGTTTATCTTGTGATTATTTATTGTGTTTGTTGCTTTGTGATGTATTGTGCATGGCATATATTAGGTTATATCTCATTACTTATCCTTATTGAAACCACAGATTCCTCCCCATCGTGCCAATCCCAACCCAACCAACAACAACAATAACGTCAATCCTGAGATGCAGCAGTTGATGAAAGCTCAAACTCAACTGATGCAGATGATGACCCAGTTCATGGCCAACCAAAACCAGAATCAGAATAACAACAACAACAATCCCAACAACCCACCAGCATTTGACATGCTTACAAGATTTTTGAGGTTGAGGCCAGCCAAGTTCTCTGGAACAACTGATCCAATGGTAGCCAATGACTGGTTACGTTCTGTGAACAAAGACCTAGTCACTGTTGGCTGCACCGATGAAGAAAAGGTCAGGTTCACATCACATCTGCTCAAAGGACGAACAACAACATGGTGGGACAACTTTCAGATCACCACTCCCCTTGAGGATGTGACTTGGGATATTTTTGAGGATGGATTCTGTATAGCTCACATCTCATCAGGAGTGATGAATTTGAAGGAGTTCCACAATCTAAAACAACGTCACCGCAGTGTGGCTGAATATATTGAGGAGTTCAACAATCTGGAGCGCTATGCATCGGATGAGGTTGATATGGATGCCAAAAGGAAGGAGAAGTTCCTCAAAGGATTGAATGATGAATTGAACCTGCAGCTATCTGTTGCCTATGTCCCAACATATCAATCACTTTGTGACAAGGCTACCATCTTGGAAAACAAGATGAAATAGGTTGAGGACAGGAAGAGGAAGCATAACTTTGATAAGCACAGCTCAGGATCGTCTCACAAGCGTTCCCATTATGATGATAGTGGAGGTTCTGGATTTCACAAGCATGGGAAGTATAACAGCCACCACAACCATAACCGTCACCATGACAACAAGCATCATCGCAGTCATGACAATGACAAGTACAAGAACCACAAGAGTGGACACAAGAGCCACCACAGTGGAAATGTCAATGGGAGTCAGCCTGCAAAAAGAGACATCAGTCAGGTTGAGTGCTTCAAATGCAAGAAAACTGGGCACTATGCAAATGAATGCCTAGAAAAGAACGTTGAAGGAGACAACAAGCCCAACCCTTTCCACAAGGGACAGGTGAACCACATCAATGTGGAAGAATTATATGAAGAGTCTGATGCTGTGGCTGGTAAGGTCAAGATTAATTCTTTTCCAGCACTTGTTCTTTTTTATACCGGTGCATCACATTCATTCATATCAAGAGCATTTGTTGATAAAAATGGACTTCCAACTGAAACTATTGGGTATCCTATAAAAGTAAGCTCTCCCGATGGAGAGATGATAGTGAACTTTGGATGCCATGATCTAGTGATAGAATTTGGAAAGTATAAGTTTCCAGTTAGTTTGATAATCCTAGATTCCCAAGGATTGGATGTTATTCTGGGCATGGATTGGATGACTAAGTATGAAGGAGTACTAGATTGTGCCAATCGTACTGTCACACTCACAACCCCAGATATGAAACGGATTAGGTTCAAGTCTAACTTTGAATCTAAAGGGAGTAAGCTAAATTCTCTTAAGAGGGTTAGCATAGACGGTGTGCTAATTGTGAAAGAATATCCGGACGTGTTTCCGGAAGAGTTGCCAAGAATGCCACCAGATAGAGATGTGGAGTTTCTGATTGACTTACTGCCAGGATCAGGACCAATAGCAAAGAGACCCTACAAGATGTCAGTTGATGAGTTGAAAGAACTCAAGAAACAGCTTGGAGAACAGTTGTAGAAAGGATTTATTCAACCAAGTTCGTCATCTTGGGGTGCACCAATTCTGTTTGTTGAGAAGAAGGATAGAAGTCAAAGGTTATGCATAGATTACCGTTCACTCAATGAGGTGACTATAAAGAACAAGTATCCTTTGCCGAGAATCAACGATCTATTTGATCAGCTAGAAGGAGCCCGTGTGTTCTCAAAGATTGATCTCCGATCAGGCTACTTTTAGCTAATGATTAGAGAGCAAGACATACCTAAGACTGCTTTCACCACTAGGTATGGATTGTATGAGTACATCGTGATGCCATTTGGTTTGACAAATGCACTAGCTTATTTCATGAATATGATGAACAAGGTGTTCATGGAGTTTCTTGACAAGTTTGTTGTCGTATTCATCGACGACATTTTGATCTATTCCAAGAGCAAAGAAGAGCATGAAGAGCATTTGCGTTTGATACTTGAGAAGCTCAGGGAGCACAAGTTGTATGCCAAATTCAGCAAGTGTGAATTCTGGTTAAATAAAGTTGTGTCGGGAGATGGAATAGTTGTCGATCCTGCAAAGGTGTCAGCTGTAACTGAATGGGAATCTCCCAAGTCAGTGAAAGAAGTTCGCAGTTTCCTAGGCTTGGCAGGATATTATCGAAGGTTCATTGAGAATTTCTCAAAGGTAGCTAAGCCAAAAACAGAGTTACTTAAGAAAGATAAGAAGTTTGACTGGACTGAAGGTTGTGAATTCAGTTTCTAGGAATTAAAGAAGAGACTAGTGACAGCACGGGTCTTATGTCTGCCAGATTTGGATAAAGATTTCCAAGTCTATTGTGATGCGTCTCACCAAGGATTAGGAGGAGTTTTGATGCAAGAAGGGAAAGTTGTGGCTTATTCCTTGAGACAACTCAAAACTCATGAAGTGAATTATCCTACTCATGACTTAGAGTTAGCCTCTGTTGTCCAAGCACTCAAAACATGGAGACCTTATATTTTGGGAAAATGTTGTGAAGTGTTCATAGATCATAAGAGTCTAAAATATATCTTCACTCAGAAAGAAATCAATATGAGACAAAGAAGATGGCTTGAGCTCATCAAAGACTATGACTTGAGTTTGCAATACCACCCGGTAAAGCAAAAATGTTGTAGCAGATGCTTTAAGTCGCAAGGTTTATGTGAATGGCCTTACTAAGGGAGAATTGCCAGATGATCTGTGTGCCCAATTCAAAGATCTCAGATTGGAAATAGTACCTGAAGGACATCTCATGTCATTGAATGTTCAACCCACGTTGTTGGACAAGATCAAAGAAGCCCAAAAGTTGGACACGGAAATTGAAGAGATAAAAAGTAAAATCAGCAAAGGGAAAGCTAAAGGATTCCATGAAGACGAACATGGTACTTTATGGTACGGAAAATGTATCTGCATTCCGCAAGATCCGGAGCTTCGGAAACTGATTCTACAAGAAGCACACAACTCACCATATTCCATTCATCCAGGTAACACCAAAATGTACATGGATGTGAAGGAAAGATTTTGGTGGAACAACCTCAAGAAAGATATTGCAGAGCATATTGCCTTGTGTGATGTGTGTAGTCGAGTGAAAGCGGAACATCATAAACCGGCAGGATTATTACAACCACTACCTATTCCTGATTGGAAGTGGGATAAGATTGGCATGGATTTTATCACCGGATTGCTAAGGACTAGATCCGGATATGATTCTATTTGGGTTGTTGTAGATCGCCTAACTAAAGTGGCTCATTTCATACCCGTAAATACAACCTATACAAGTGCTAAGTCAACAAAGATCTATATGAACAGGATTGTATGTCTGCATGGAGTACCCAAAAGTATTTTTTCGGATAGAGGAACTCAGTTCACTTCGCATTTTTGGCGACAACTACATGAATCATTGGGAACAAGGTTAGAGTTCAGCACAGCTTTTCACCCCCAGATTGATGGACAGACAGAAAGGACCAATCAGATTTTGGAGGATATGTTGAGGGCATGTGCCCTAGACTATGGTGCTAGTTGGGATGAAAGTCTGCCTTATGCAGAATTCTCTTACAATAACAACTATCAAGCCAGTATTGAGATGGCAACGTTTGAATTTATCTATGGAAGAAAGTGTACGACACCATTGCTATGGAGTGGTGTTGGTGAAAGAAATTTGTTCGGACTAGAACTGATTAAGGAAGCTAAAGAGAAAGTTAAATTGGTAAAAGACAGATTGAAGATTGCACAGTCCCGACAAAAGAGCTACGCAGATCCAAAGCGTAGAGAAGTCACCTATGAGGTAGGTTATAGAGCCTATCTTAGAGTCTCACCACTTCGTGGTGTGAAGAGATTTGGAGTCAAAGGAAAATTGGCACCAAGGTATGTTGGTCCATTCAAGATTTTGAGCCGCAAAGGAGAAGTGGCTTATGAGATTGAATTGCCTGAATCACTGTCAGCGGTTCAAAATGTGTTTCATGTGAGTCAGTTGAAGAAATGCCATCTGGAGATGGAAGAAACTTCTTTGAAGGATACTATACCTTTGGAAGAGGTTCAGTTGGAGAGCGATCTCACCTATGAGGAGAAACCCAACAAAATCCTCGAGACTGCAGAAAGAGTTACTCGTACCAAGACTATCAGATTCTGCAAAGTTCAGTGGAACCATCATTCTGAAGAAGAGGCAACTTTGGAAAGAGAAGATGACCTTCGAAAAGATCACCCTCACCTATTTGGTAGCCAATCTGAATCTCGAGGGAGAGATTCATCTTAAGGGGGTTAGATTTGTAACATCCAAAATTTCATCAAACTCAAAACCATGTTGTTGCATTCATATCATGGCATATTTATCTTACACAAAAAATTCAAAGCAAAAACGCTAATAGAACCATATTAAACCCCTTCTTATATTATATATATGGGGCATGTTTTCATTTTATTTTATGACCCCAAAATGATTTTTGAGTGATTAGATGTGTTTAACGTACTTTTACACACTAGGGTCACCTCACAAATTAGTGGTGAAAGTTTGAATTCATTTGGATTTGAATAATCCATTCAAATGTCATTTGAAAATTCAAAACAGAAAAGAAAAAGCAAAAGAAGGAAAAAATAAACCCAGCCAGCCATTTTGGCCCAGGAAGCTCTGGCAGCCCACTAAGCCCACCCGGGGAACCTCCCTCTCTCTCTCTGTTTCGCACCCGCGCGCGCACCCTCCCCCTCACTGACAACTGGACCCCGCAGCCACGTCACCCCTTCTTCCCCAAATCCCGCACGACGACCAGGCCACTGGTCGTTTCCTCCCTCTTCACTACCGATGAATTCGCGTGTTGATTCCCATTGATTCACCGAGTAATTCCCCTCCCCGCTCCGGCTACATAAACCCCTCCTCCTTCCGCTCCTTTCCCCTCACTCACCACCCTCTAAGCGCCGCTAGGATGTCCACACGCGAGCTCGCACCGCCGCTGTCCCGAGCATCTCCGGCGAGCAAATATGGTAAACCCTAGCCCCCCTTCTCTCTGGTTGACGCTCGTACACTCACCATCCCTGTGTGCGTCTAACGCTGCCACTTGCTTGCCTTTCCGTGCCCTGTAGCGCCACCAGTGACGATGCCTGAGCACACCCGAAGCCCAGCTCAACTCCGACAAGGAATCGTCGCCGTGTCCGTGCGTCCCAGCCCTGTCCGCGAACACGTTGAGCTTCACCACGTCTCCGCGACCTTGGTAAGCCCTAGTGCACCTCCCTTACTTTCTGGCCTTGCCGGAACATCGACGTCTGTCGCACCGCCGCCGCGGTGGCCATTTGCACTGCTCGCATTTGGTCAGATCAGTAGGATCCGCTGGATCTAGATCCAGCGGTCGAGATTAGATTTTAACGCAAAGGGGTACGCTCAGATCTGAGCCGAAGGATTTAGATCTGGCGGTTTAGGTTAGATTGTTAGCGAAGGGGTACGTTGCAATCTGGCGCGTTGGATCTGACTTGATCCAACGGCGCGGAAGCACGATCCGCGCGAAGCGGTATCGTCCAATCAGGCGCTGCCACGCGTCTATAGTTTGAATTTAAAATCTGTTTTAAATCTATTAAAATGTTTAAACTTGTAAAATTCATAACTTTTGTTCTGTTTATCCAAAAGATGCAAATAATATATCATTGGATTCAGAAAAATATATCCTACACTACTGTGGGCTTGAATGTGTATTTTGCTTCTGTAAAATTTGATTTATTTGCAGAATCAAATATAGGCTTATTTTGGCCATATAAATTATTTAGAAAATGTTTTTAAAGCAAATTTAAGTTTATTTAGACTATAAATAGTTGGTTTTGTGTTCAGTACTGTTTGGTTTGAATAGTTTAGTGTAGAAAATTCATTTCATTTCATTGTATGCATTCATATATTTTTTGCTTGAATATTTTGAATGAGAATTTGGTGATATCATTTTATGTGTAGATTTTGGTGCTAGTGGTGATTGTGATTGTGAAGATTTTTGATACTCCCCCAACTACCAAGGAAAGTGGTGATTCATGTATTTGTCCTATTATTTTGACTATGCACTAGTGATATTTTGAATAGGGCTTGCATGGAATTTTTGCTAAGTATATAAATATGCTATGCTTGGGAAATCCTAGTAGATGTAATCTTAGTAGAATTTATCTAAGTTAAGATACTTGCTATGTTATCATGCTTAGCCTAGCTAGTAGCAAACAAGGGTGGAATATATTCATGCTATGGAATTTTTGCTAAGTATTTTGACTTGTGTTTTTGCTTAATAAAACAACTAAGTGAATGAATCACCTGGGTGGAATGGTATGATGGTTTGTGTTGAGTGGTTACACAAGGACCATGTCTATGGTTTACCTTGTGTATCACACTTGTGGAAAGCCACCCATGAACAAAGGGATTTGAGATACTTAGTGTTTAGAAGCTTCTAGTGCAACCACATGGCATATGGGCTCTGCCTTGATCATATAGGTTGCAACAACTTAGCCAGATGGACAGTTGGTGGTAGGGTGATAGGATGGAACGCGTCCATGGTGGTCTAAGGGAAGGATTCTGAAAGGTCTTGTCTCGATGCATGTCGAAACTTGTGGGGAAATTGCACCACCTCTCGAGAGGGTAAAACCTAAGTACTTAGTCGTGTCCCTGGCAACAGAAAATTTGAGCCTCAAGACATTGAAGTTATCAAGGATCTCCTCATCCCAATTTCTAAGTTAAAAACTTGTGGTTGAACAAGGGTAAAGGTTCACCAATGTCTATTGGTGGTTCCTTGGGGCGTTTTTGTCAAACAAAGACTTAGTGTTTTCAACTTATAGGAACAACCTATTTTGAGCAAAGCAAGCCTAAGCTACACTTTGCCATTTTCATATAGATGTTGGATACTACTATTATACTATGGTATCACTTTCCAATACAATTCCAAATGTATTGTCCCATTGTGGATATAACTTATGATGTTGCAGGTTATTCCGATGAGGATTAGGGTTATGAGTCTACACTCAACATGCTTGCCTGTGGCACATGAAGATGAAGACTTTACTTTATTTACTTAAGTTATGAACTCTTGTACTAGCCTTTGGCTATGGAGTTGTAAATGACTATGTTTATCTCTGGAATGACGATGTAATAAAGACCTTTGTTTCTGTGTACTTCATCTTAAACTATGGATGCTAGCATTTGATCTCGGGACTAGCATTGCAATTGTAGAGACCTTTACCTTATAAAGGTGGGGTCTTACATGTTACAAGAAATCCTGAAATTAAAACTTCACTTGAGATTAGAAAGTAAAACTGTTACTGCTCGACAAGTAAAAGGAGTTACTTGATATTTCTAAAGGACCGCAAAGTTATAAGAAATAAGTGGAAGTCTTAAAGGACGATTTGTCAAGAAGGGTCTTGAGCGAATTTAAATGAATTTGATTCATAATGATGAATGTCTGGTGGATTTAGAATCTTGTAAAAGAAAGTCTCGAATTGATAATTGATCAAGATATTTTGAATTGTTTGAAATGTCGAGATAGTATATGCAAAATGCATAATGTTGAGTGGGATCTAGGGAGTCTTCCTGGATTAATATGTGAATGACATATTTTTATGAGGAATATTTATTAAGGCTCACATATGTATCTGGCATATTCTGAGTGAGAGCTTAATAGGATTCATATGTTTGAATGACACATTATGAATAAAGACCAAAGCCCAATAAATAAATGATGATTTATGGGAACATACGACGTTCAAATATAGGAGATTGAGATATGTCCTATGTGATTATGTTGGAATGAATTTATAAAAGATTTTGAATGGTTCAAAATATGAATTGATTGTAGGGTTCATTGCATTGAAAACAAAAAAATTCTACCGAAAGAATGAACTAAACCAAGATCCAATGTATGGCAAAGCCAAGATCTAATCCACGAGATAGGTACAACGAAATAGGAGAGAACTAACCCTCATAGATCCAAAGCGTTTAACGATATCAGATCTCGTGGTTTATGTAGTCAATCACTTGCCGATCTCAAGATCGCGAAGACGATCCTTCCGGCTCCGTGTTCTGGCAGCGCTTCCGCACTCGGTCACACGTACAGAGTCGATGAAGACCTTCCTCTCCCCATTCTCGTGGGAAGCGGAGGTAGTAGATCCCCTTGGAATCCTAGCAGCATGACGGCGTGGTGGTGGTGGAGGAGAGAATCCTGTAGGGATTCGCCTAAGACGAAGCAGTAGGAAGGAGGAGGGAGGAAGGTGGCGGCTAGGGTTGGGAGAGAGGGCAAGGGGTGGAGCCCTCCCCTCCCCTCTTTATATAGCGGGGGAGTGGCTAGGGCATCCCCTAGTCTCTCCCCTCCTAGGGCTGGCGCATATAGGGAGTAGGGGGGAAGTTGCCTCCCCCAAGTTTCCCTCTTACCTTCTTTAGTGTTTTGCCCCAAACCCTTTGGGCTAGCCGGTTGGGCCACTAGGGCTTGGTGTGGCTGGCCCATGAGCACCCGCAGCATCCCTCCAACCCATGTGGCCCCTTCCGGGGTGGTGGGCGCACTGGTGGATCCTTCTAGAACATTCTAGAAGGTCTAGTCAAAATACCAAAAGTTTTTCTGAACCCCGGAAAATGACTTTCATTATATGAATCTTATTCTCCGGACCATTCCGGATCTCCTTGTGATGTCATGGATCCAATCCTAGACACCTAACAACATTCGGTCTCCAACTCATATTCCATATCTAGTTAAACAACATCGAACCTTAAGTGTGTCACCCTACGATTCGTGAACTATGCAGACATGATCGACGCACCTCTCCGATCAATAACCAATAGCGGGACCTGGAGATCCATAATGGATCCCACATATTCAATGATGACTTCATGATCAAATGAATCATTGACATTCCATACCGATTCCATTTGCCGCACGATACTTTACTTATCTGAGGTCCGATCGTCTATATCTCCATACCTAGTTCAACCTCGTTACAGATAAGTAATCTTTACTTTGTAACACCCTCCGAATCGGCCCTATGCAAGTTTCATCGATTCCCGCCAAACCCGCAGAGAAAACGATTCAAAGGTGCCCACCAGGCACTTTCGTGCGGGTGGAAAACGGAGTAATACCATTACACAATAGTCCACGATGGAACCCACAGAACAGATATATACAACAGCGACTCAAAGAGTCAGGAATACGGATATACAATACAAAGATCCAAATCACCTTGAAAATGATACAGCGTCCGACTACGGACAAGATGCAAATGGGGCTAAGAGCCCTGAAGAATAACCAATGGCGTCCATAACCCTGCCCAGGCCAAGCCGGAAGGGTAACCCTGCTAACGACGTCGAAACCTGCTAAAACAAAAGGGGTGCCGACAAAGGGCAAAGGAAAAAGAGAGAGCGGTCAGTACTGAGGCCAGTACACGGCGAGGCTAGAGTTCGGCGGTCCTCGCCTACATAGGTATGGTGGACTGAAGCGGCAGCGCGGCATGCACTAAACAACCTATAGAGACTCGATATAACTGTCGGCTATCAGAGAGGGATAAGAGAGACCTATTCGGAACCAACCTGATACTACCACCAAACATACCCATCCCGGTATTTCCCCCTCGAGACCAAACGAGGAAGTCAACCGAGGAACTCACACAGTTGGCAGTTTTGTTCATTCCGTTATAGTTGCGACAATTACTAGTCAAATTAAGATGGCAGGAGTTATCCTGATATAATAAGCAGTGGGCAGTTTTAGTTAAACATTCCGTTGTAGTTGCAACACTTACTAGTCAGATACGATGATCATGAGATATCCCAAACCCAGCAGTTGTTGGTACTTTTATTTAGCCATTCCGTTATAGTTGCAATACTTACTAGTCAGATACAATGGTAGCAAGCGACAACCCAAACAAGCAATTGTTGGCAGTTTTATTTAGCCATTCCATTATAGTGAAGCTGATTACTAGTTATTTTAAAGTCAAATTTATAGCACTACTTTAGTTATAGTTGTCTATGATCGAGATACTGTGCTCCAAGTCGTCCATAACCGCGGACACGGCTTTCAGAAAGTTTTACCCTGCAGGGGTGCACAAATAGCAACACACACTCGATCAACCTCGGAAAAACCAAATCAAAACCCAACGAGGCCTTCACGACAAAGCAATCACCAGATTCAGAAATATTTCAGGGGGCCACCCCATTAAGCTACCCGCAACGAAGTTAGCTGACTCCTAGACGGACTCAAGGTTTGCGTCAGTGGCTGTAAACGACTGGGAACCCGAAAATGTGACTGGGCTTGTCGATACCGCGAAAACACTCCGCTTCCAAAACAGTACAGGTGCAGTACCTCGCACAATTTAAATAAAGCAGTAAAGCATGGCATAAGTACAGGATAGTAAATAAAACCTCAAACTAGTTTGTGGCCCCAAGAAATAAGAATGAATCAAGCTCTGGCTCAGGGGGGTCCCATAATCCTCCCGGATGTGGATAGCGCGAATATTCAAGGAACAGGTATCAAGTACTCGGGGTCCTACGGGACACAAGTGGACGGTTAACAACCAAATAACATCTATTGCCCACCTGTGCCTCTGCATTTACCTACTTCAATTTTAGTTGTTAAACAGTAATTAAAGTCTTGATCATCTCCAACAATAAACACACGGCAATACTCCAACAACTGTGGTCCTTGACGACACGCAACAGCACTTGAGCAAGCGACTACGACGCGCAGGTCCAACTATCTACCAAACAACAGGTAATAGGAGGTGTCCAAGGCAATATAAGGCTGCAAGGGATATCACGGGTACGAAAGCTAGAGCATCGCAACACAGATAGCAATAGATCAACAGGAGGGAATAAATACTATAAAAGTAAGATAGGTAGAAAGGGGGAGATGCTCGCCTGAAAACATTGCCGAAGGTTCATCCGAAGATCAGGTCGACACTCGCATCAACTCATCGGCCTAATCCGTGAAGAAGCAAAGCACTAGAAGAAACACCAGATGCACTATTTAATGCTACGGCAAAAGATCGAGCATGATGCATGTATGATGTATGTCATGGCAAAGGTGCAATGCAATTAGATCATATTAAGCGGAACCGGGGTCCCGACAAATATTTAAGTGGTTCAAGTTGTTTAACTACCCCGCAATTTAATTGTTGTCTTAACAGGACGAAGCATGGCATCGGTTCGCTACACCAATTTAAATGGAGTCCGGAATAAGACAAAGATATCCCGCATATAGACTCCATATTTAATTATGAGATGAATTGGCATAATGCCCCCAAACCCCAGACAAGTATGCATGCATGAACAATTTAATATGCATCAGCTGATAATGTCATATTATATAATGGGGTCTCGGATAGGGAATCACATTATGGTTTGGCGATCTTGGGCTCCGAGGGGTTCAGGGTCGGGTCTCAGGGTTCGACGGGAGAATGGCTCGACGAGATCGGTCTCGGACAATGGAAGTCGATCTTGTCGCATCCGAGAAGAAGGACTGGGTTTGGCGGCGGGGCGCATCGGATTCGCCCTGGTCGGTGTCGATCTTGTCGCACGGGCGTCAATGCTTCCGGGAAGGAGAACTTGTCGTTCAGGGTCTCGGTGTCCGGGGTGAAGTACTTGGCGTCCTCGAGGAAGTACTTCACGCATCTATGGATCGGTCCTCGGGGTCAAAGAACTTGGCGCGCCAGGGTTCAGTCTTCGGCAGGGTCGGTCTTCGAACTCCGGGATCGGTCTTCGGGGTCTCGGCCATCGGATCGGTGAAGGAGAACTTGGCGTTCCGCGGCGAAGTGCTTGTCGTACCAGTGGCGATCTTGGAGTCCAAAATGGAAGAGGCGATCTTCAGATGGCGTGGTTTCTCGGCGATCTCGGTGCCGGTAGATCTTGGTGTCTCTCGGCGATCTTGGGGTTTGCGGTGGAGATCCTAGAGTTCCGGCTCCAAATGTCGACAGTGAACTTGGAACGACACCAAAGGTCTTCGATTGGCATCGTGGTGGTTCTCATCGGTACCTTAGGCAGATAATTGCTCAACATGTAGGTCTTGCCCACCAAGGAGGGATCGGGCAACATCGCCGGCTTGAACAAAAACAGAGTAGCATCGCTACCAAGCAACTCCACTGGGAATAGATCAGAGAGCAACAGGAGGAACAAAACATGAGGCGTGTGCACTTTCTAAAACAGAGGACACACACAAACTGCAAAACACCCAGCGGCAGAACCGGGTAGAGGTGGCGTTGGTGCACGCACAACGGATCAGGGGACCTTGGCGATGATCTCCTGGGCGAGGAGGCCAGCGTGTCTGGCAGGGCAGCACCTGGTGGCAGCGGAGTTCAACCACGACAGGAGCTCGGCGGCCGGGGACGGAAGATCACGGGGCTGCTCGGGGATGGGGACGCACGGCCGCTGGTACAGAGGTGACGAGGCGCTGGAGACGGCCGGGGGCGGGCTAGCAGAGGGACGAGGAAGGCGGCCGCGGGGCGTCCGGCGCGTCGGTGGAGGCAGCCTCCGGTGAGCGAGGACGGGGCGGCCGGAGGAGGTCGGCGGGCGGCTCGCCGGAGGGGCGCCGATGGGCTCGGGGATGCACGCGGGACGGAGGCGAGGGTCAGGGAAGGCTTCCGTGGGCGAGGAAGATGTGTGCGACGGCGGAGCACCGGGAGAAGGGCGTCAGCGAGGCCGGCTCTGCTCGAGGGCGCGGCCAGCGAGGCGAGGTCATGGCGGCCGGAGGAAGTGGCCGTGATAGAGGGGTGGGGCTCGATGTTGGTGGCCCTGCAAGGGGAGGCGAGGGCGAGGAGGCGGGGGGGGTCTGCGACGGTCGGTGACCGGCCCGAGCTTGGCGGCGAGGGTGGCAAGAAGGAGGCCCGGGCCGGCGAGGAGGGGATGCCCTGGCGGCGGGGGTCCAGAGAGAAGCGGGGAGAGGGTCGGGGAGTTGGTGGGTGGTGGGACCGGGGTGGGGCCAGGTAGCGCGAGGTGGGTCTGGGAGCGTGTGTACGCTGCGTGTGTGGCGTTGGTGTGTGGTGTGTGTGCTGTGTGGGGTTTGACCAGGTGGGGAGGCTGAGGTGGCGAGCTGGGATAGGATAGGGGGAAGAGAGTGGTGAGGTGTCGCCAAGGGATTGGAGGGGGTGAGGTGGCTGAAGGGTGGGTAGAATAGGACTGGGTAGGAAAAGGGTTTAGGGGGGGCTAGTTACTGCACTGGGGGTGGACGACTGGGTCGGTTCGGCCCGGTACGGCTGCCCCCTAAAAATTATTAAACATTTTATTTATTTAAAACGGGGCTTTTGCAAACCGTGGTTAGACAAAACGAAATATTCCGGAGGCCCGGGTTTTGTAGTTTGAATAAAAGATGAGGTGTTTAGAAAACAAAATATGTTTTCTCGAAAATAGTTTCAGACAAACAAATGCATGATGATGACGATGCTCAAATGCAATGTGGCATGATGACATGAGCATGCGGTCATGATGATGCAATGCACAAAAATAACGCGATTTTCTAGTAGTGGTTTTGCGGGCGCCACAATTCGACACCACTAACAATGGATCTCGCCCTCGAGATCCGCCTCATGGTACCGGAAGGGAGGTCGGCGATCTGCGTCTTCTCGCTTCGTGTAGATCCTCGCGACACCACTAACAATGGTTCTTTCTCAGCTTGAAAATGGCGACACCACCAACAAGGATTGTTCCCCATTCGTCGAGAGATCACTCCGGAGAAACAAAGTTGAAGGTAAAGGTCTCAAAAGGGTAAAGCCACCTCTAACTTCCGCGGAAGGAGTATAACTGCAATGATTCACCATTCAATGTGCAAGAGCGAATGATAAGAGTAGTCGGATGGTGATCAGTCCATCGCGCACCCAAAGCATTACTCTGCACATGAATAGGAAATTATGCAACCAACTCTCAGAATTCAGATTGTAGATCTCGACAAGCGAGGTTCGGAAACAAAGGAGTGATGCAGACTCTGCATCGGATCTGGCGTAGATGATGTCGTCGCGTCGGAAAAACACCGTAAGGCACGAGGAGGAGCAAAGAGAAGTCCACCAGACGAAGGATTCCTCGGATAGCATGAAGACCAGATGTAGCAACACCGTTACCAAAAGAGGAAGTGAAACCCTGAAGGTACGATGGAACCCAACCACGAGAAATCCTGGACTCGAAGAGAGAGAAGAGAGCAGATTCAAAACGCGTATAGGTAAGAGGCGAATAGCAGAGGGGTAAGGAGTAAAAGCAGACCTAATCAGATCTATCCAACCGATTTTGCAAAAATAGTTTTGACACTCTACTTCGGCCGTTAGCTAGGTTATCCTACAGGCTGGACTTGTGGGGTATCGTAACTGCTGAGCTCTGATACCACTCTGTAACACCCTCAGAATCGGCGCTATGCAAGTTTCAGCGATTCCCGCCAAACCCGCATAGAAAACGATTCAAAGGTGCCCACCAGGCACTTTTCGTGCGGGTGGAAAACGAAGTAATACCATTACACAATAGTCCATGATGGAACCCATAGAACAGATATATACAACAGCGACTCAAAGAGTTAGGAATACGGATATACAATACAAAGATCCAAATCACCTTGAAAATGATACAGCGTCCGACTACGGACAAGATGCAAATGGGGCTAAGAGCCCTGAAGAATAACCAATGGCGTCCATAACCCTGCCCAGGCCAAGCCGGAAGGGTAACCCTGCTAACGACGTCGAAACCTGCTAAAACAAAAGGGGTGCCGACAAAGGGCAAAGTAAAAAGAGAGAGCGGTCAGTACTGAGGCCAGTACACGGCGAGGCTAGAGTTCGGCGGTCCTCGCCTACATAGGTATGGTGGACTGAAGCGGCAGCGCGGCATGCACTAAACAACCTATAGAGACTCGATATAACTGTCGGCTATCAGAGAGGGATAAGAGAGACCTATTCGGAACCAACCTGATACTACCACCAAACATACCCATCCCGGTATTTCCCTCTCGAGACCAAACGAGGAAGTCAACTGAGGAACTCACACAGTTGGCAGTTTTATTCATTCCGTTATAGTTGCGGCAATTACTAGTCAAATTAAGATGGCAGGAGTTATCCTGATATAATAAGCAGTGGGCAGTTTTAGTTAAACATTCCGTTGTAGTTGCAACACTTACTAGTCAGATACGATGAGCATGAGATATCCCAAACCCAGCAGTTGTTGGTACTTTTATTTAGCCATTCCGTTATAGTTGCAATACTTACTAGTCAGATACAATGGTAGCAAGCGACAACCCAAACAAGCAATTGTTGGCAGTTTTATTTAGCCATTCCATTATAGTGAAGCTGATTACTAGTCATTTTAAAGTCAAATTTATAGCACTACTTTAGTTATAGTTGTCTATGATCGAGATACTGTGCTCCAAGTCGTCCATAACCGCGGACACGGCTTTCAGAAAGTTTTACCCTGCAGGGGTGCACAAATAGCAACACACACTCGATCAACCTCGGAAAAACCAAATCAAAACCCAACGAGGCCTTCACGACAAAGCAATCACCAGATTCAGAAATATTTCAGGGGGCCACCCCATTAAGCTACCCGCAACGAAGTTAGCTGACTCCGAGACGGACTCAAGGTTTGCGTCAGTGGCTGTAAACGACTAGGAACCCGAAAATGTGACTGGGCTTGTCGATACCACGAAAACACTCCGCTTCCAAAACAGTACAGGTGCAGTACCTCGCACAATTTAAATAAAGCAGTAAAGCATGGCATAAGTACAGGATAGTAAATAAAACCTCAAACTAGTTTGTGGCCCCAAGAAATAAGAATGAATCAAGCTCTGGCTCAGGGGGGTCCCATAATCCTCCCGGATGTGGATAGCGCGAATATTGAAGGAACAGGTATCAAGTACTCGGGGTCCTACGGGACACAAGTGGACGGTTAACAACCAAATAACATCTATTGCCCACCTGTGCCTCTGCATTTACCTACTTCAATTTTAGTTGTTAAACAGTAATTAAAGTCTTGATCATCTCCAACAATAAACACACGGCAATACTCCAACAACTATGGTCCTTGATGACACGCAACAGCACTTGAGCAAGCGACTACGACGCGCAGGTCCAACTATCTACCAAACAACAGGTAATAGGAGGTGTCCAAGGCAATATAAGGCTGCAAGGGATATCACGGGTACGAAAGCTAGAGCATCGCAACACAGATAGCAATAGATCAACAGGAGGGAATAAATACTATGAAAGTAAGATAGGTAGAAAGGGGGAGATGCTCGCCTGAAAACATTGCCGAAGGTTCATCCGAAGATCGGGTCGACACTCGCATCAACTCATCGGCCTAATCCGTGAAGAAGCAAAGCACTAGAAGAAACACCGGATGCACTATTTAATGCTACAGCAAAAGATCGAGCATGATGCATGTATGATGTATGTCATGGCAAAGGTGCAATGCAATTAGATCATATTAAGCGGAACCGGGGTCCCGACAAATATTTAAGTGGTTCAAGTTGTTTAACTACCCTGCAATTTAATTGTTGTCTTAACAGGACGAAGCATGGCATCGATTCGCTACACCAATTTAAATGGAGTCCGGAATAAAACAAAGATATCCCGCATATAGACTCCATATTTAATTATGAGATGAATTGGCATAATTCCCCCAAACTCCAGACAAGTATGCATGCATGAACAATTTAATATGCATCATCTGATAATGTCATATTATAAAATAATGGGGTCTCGGATAGGGAATCACATTATGGTTTGGTGATCTTGGGCTCCGAGGGGTTCAGGGTCGGGTCTCAGGGTTCGACGGGAGAATGGCTCGACGAGATCGGTCTCGGACAACGGAAGTCGATCTTGTCGCATCCGAGAAGAAGGACTGGGTTTGGCGGCGGGGCGCATCGGATTCGCCCTGGTCGGTGTCGATCTTGTCGCACGGGCGTCAATGCTTCCGGGAAGGAGAACTTGTCGTTCAGGGTCTCGGTGTCCGGGGTGAAGTACTTGGCGTCCTCGAGGAAGTACTTCACGCATCTATGGATCGGTCCTCGGGGTCGAAGAACTTGGCGCGCCAGGGTTCAGTCTTCGGCAGGGTCGGTCTTCGAACTCTGGGATCGGTCTTCGGGGTCTCGGCCATCGGATCGGTGAAGGATAACTTGGCGTTCCGCGGCGAAGTGCTTGTCGTACCGGTGGCGATCTTGGAGTCCAAAATGGAAGAGGCGATCTTCAGATGGCGTGGTTTCTCGGCGATCTCGGTGCCGGTAGATCTTGGTGTCTCTCGGCGATCTTGGGGTTTGCGGTGGAGATCCTAGAGTTCCGGCTCCAAATGTCGACAGTGAACTTGGAACGACACCAAAGGTCTTCGATTGGCATCGTGGTGGTTCTCATCGGTACCTTAGGCAGATAATTGCTCAACATGTAGGTCTTGTCCACCAAGGAGGGATCGGGAAACATCGCCGGCTTGAACAAAAACAGAGTAGCATCGCTACCAAGCAACTCCACCGGGAATAGATCAGAGAGCAACAAGAGGAACAAAACATGAGGCGTGTGCACTTTCTAAAACAGAGGACACACACAAACTGCAAAACACCCAGCGGCAGAACCGGGTAGAGGTGGCGTTGGTGCACGCGCAACGGATCAGGGGACCTTGGCGATGATCTCCTGGGCGAGGAGGCCAGCGTGTCTGGCAGGGCAGCACCTGGTGGCAGCGGAGTTCAACCACGACAGGAGCTCGGCGGCCGGGGACGGAAGATCACTTGGCTGCTCGGGGATGGGGACGCACGGCCGCTGGTACAGAGGCGACGAGGCGCTGGAGACGGCCGGGGGCGGGCTAGCAGAGGGACGAGGAAGGCGGCCGAGGGGCGTCCGACGCGTCGGTGGAGGCGGCCTCCGGTGAGCGAGGACGGGGCGGCCGGAGGAGGTCGGCGGGCGGCTCGCCGGAGGGGCGCCGACGGGCTCGGGGATGCACGCGGGACGGAGGCGAGGGTCGGGGAAGGCTTCCGTGGGCGAGGAAGATGTGTGCGACGACGGAGCACCGGGAGAAGGGCGTCGGCAAGGCCGGCTCTGCTCGAGGGCGCGGCCAGCGAGGCGAGGTCATGCCGGCCGGAGGAAGTGGCCGTGATAGAGGGGTGGGGCTCGATGTTGGTGGCCCTGCAAGGGGAGGCGAGGGCGAGGAGGCGGGGGGGTCTGCGACGGTCGGTGACCGACCCGAGCTTGGCGGCGAGGGTGGCAAGAAGGAGGCCCGGGACGGCGAGGAGGGGATGCCCTGGCGGCGGGGGTCCAGAGAGAAGCGGGGAGAGGGACAGGGAGTTGGTGGGTGGTGGGACCGGGGTGGGGCCAGGTAGCGCGAGGTGGGTCTGGGAGCGTGTGTACGCTGCGTGTGTGGCGTTGTTGTGTGGTGTGTGTGCTGTGTGGGGTTTGACTAGGTGGGGAGGCTGAGGTGGCGGGTTGGGATAGGATAGGGGGAAGAGAGTGGTGAGGTGTCGCCAAGGGATTGGAGGGGGTGAGGTGGCTGAAGGGTGGGTAGAATAGGACTGGGTAGGAAAAGGGTTTAGGGGGGGGCTGGTTACTGCACTGGGGGTGGCCGACTGGGTCGGTTCGGCCCGGTACGGCTGCCCCCTAAAAATAATTAATCATTTTATTTATTTAAAATGGGGCTTTTGCAAACCGTGGTTAGACAAAACGAAATATTCCGGAGGCCCGGGTTTTGTAGTTTGAATAAAAGATGAGGTGTTTAGAAAACAAAATATGTTTTCTCGAAAATAGTTTCAGACAAACAAATGCATGATGATGACGATGCTCAAATGCAATGTGGCATGATGACATGGGCATGCGGTCATGATGATGCAATGCACAAAAATAACGCGATTTTCTAGTAGTGGTTTTGCGGGGCGCCACACTTGTTCCGTGATATGACATCCCTTGTGACCTAGTCACATGCTTGCAAGGCAATTGGATGAAATTCCACCATGAGGGCCCAGAGTGTATCTATCCGTTATTTGGATGGACAAATCCCACTCTTGATGCATGCGCTTCAACACATACTTTTAGAATACCCAATTCCACCTTTATAACCACCCAGTTACAGAAGTGGTGTTTGATGTCATCAAAGAACTCATTCGGTGATGGTGATTAACATGATCTCATGGTCAAAGGATTAAGTTGCTATGTATTTGAAAGCTTGTAGCAAAACTAACTTAATGACTTGATCTTATGCTATGCTTGCTTTGGGTGTGTGTCCATCACATCATTCTCCTAATGATATGATCTTCTTATTAATAAAATCCAATGTCCATGATCAGGAAACCATGATCATCTATTAATCAAAAAGCTAGTTAAACAAGAGGCTTACTAGGGACTCTTTTATGTTTACAAAACACACAAGTATTAATGTTTCCTATTGATACAATTATAGCATGGGATGTAAACATTTATCATAAACACAAAGATAATAATAACCACTTTATTATTGCCTCTTGGGCATATCTCCAACCGTCTCCCACTTGCACTAGAGTTAATAATCTAGTTTGGAAAAACTTGTGCATTCAACACCTATGGCTTTCTGGTGTTAAATATACATGATTGCTAGTGGTAAACATAATCTTCGGATTAGACACTTCTACGTCCATGTGTATTTGCATGTCTTTGCGTCTCTATGCATCACTCATTCTCCAATGAGATGGCATTGTATACATTTTGTCCTTTGGTGAGACATTTAGTTCCTTTGGGGTTAAACCATGTCGATACAATTGTCGTACAATATATCTTCATAGTACTAGCCCAATATGAACCACACCCAGTTTGATAACAAACTACTTGACACAAATGCCCTCTTTTGCTGCTACAATAGTAGTCATATACTTAGCCTTTTGTTGTAGTATCTGTCATAATGTCTTAACTTTGGAACTCATCCAAATACGTTATGGAACTTCCTTTCCATTACATTGTGCCACCCATATTTTTAAATGGAGATAAACTTAATTTGTATCTTGTGAAAAAACTAGTATCAATGTAACACGTTACAATGAACTATCTATCTATTTGTCACCTCTAAATAAATAACATATTTTTAGTTCTTCCAAAGATCATAAGGATATCCTTACTATCGTACAACGATTATCTTATGAATAATTCTGGTATATGCTCATGAAATTTAGAGCATAGGACATATCTAGATGTGTACATATCATAGTATGGTTGATCAAAATATTCTTGTGATTTCACTCACCAAGTGTCAATACACTTGAATCTTGATTCAATCCTTCCTATGCGACAAGTACCTCTCTTGTCGTTTCCATATTGAACTCATTCAATATCTCATCTATGTACATTTGGCACAACCATATTAGAGTCTCAATCCATCCATATAGACATTGATACCTAATATTCAGGTTTTGCCTAAGTCTTTCATTGAAATTAAATTTTTAACCTGTGTTAATAAAAGATATATCATTTCCAATCAAAAATATGTCTTTCACATAATGTATTAGAAATATGTCTTAGTGCTCCCACTTAATTTCTTGCAAATGCAAGCATCTTCATTGTCTTTGATGAAATTAAACTCTTTTAACAGTTTCATCACGTTGAAGATTCCAACTCCGTGATGCTTACTTCAACCATTGAAGTTTGCACGCGATTTTAGCATTCTTTGAATTAACAAAATCCTTTGGATCGTGTCATGTACATGTACTAGGTAACCATTCTATTAGAAGAACTTTGTTTTGTTTGTTCAACTACCATATACCAAAATTATATGTGGTGGTTGTGACATTAATCCGTTCAGACTAAATATCGTTATGAAATATCAAATCTTGTCATATTCAACTCCTTGAACATTGTCGTAAACTCTTTCCCGACATGTCGAGTATTTCATAGATGTGAAACATCCATGTCTATTTCTTTATAGATCCAAATACGACTGAAAGGTTTTATACTTTTCCAAAGGGTCTTCCAAGTTCAAAACTTGATTTCTCATGTATGGAACTATCACGGATTATATGGATTCATGCCATATGATGGATTCAGGGCCCATCATTGCTTCTATACATGTAGTCGGTTCATCATTATCAAACAATAATGATTTATTCTCAAATTTTAGTATTTGATTGTTTATCCTACCTACTCGGTTTAATAGGAACTTAGACCTCCATGGACATAACCTTTGGGACACGTGATCCATAAGCATTGTTGCTGCCTCCGGGACACTTTCCGGCGCTGCGCAACTCAACACATATAGCTAAGGTTCAATAACATTATCAAAGTTCTACTGTCCTCCCACTTAAATTTTCATGAAAAATTCCTTCTCAAGAAACCCGATGTTCTAAGCGACAAACACTTTTGTCTTCGGTGTTATGGAGGAATACCCAATGGTTATTCGAAATAACCTACGAAGACATGCCTATTCGACTTTGGTCGTAAACATTTTACTTATGCCTAGCATACCAAAATTTAAGAAAGGACAACTTGGGTTTTATCACAGGACATAACTTATATGGTGTCATTTCAACGGATCACGATGGTGCTCTTTTCAGTGTAAAAGCGGTAGTCACTAAAGCTTTAATATTTAAAATATAATGGCAGTTTTATAACTGATACCTTTGATCGCACCATGTCAAACAAGGTTTCATTGCATATCTCGAACACTCCATACTCATATGGTGTTTCGGGAAATGCAAATCCTTGGAATGATTCCTCAAATCTTAGGTGTTATGCTAAACCTGTAACTCAAACATCTTCCTTTATGATCCAATTACAAACTCTTTATTTTCTTGTTATAATGATTTTCCACTTTATCTTGAAAGTCTTTGAACATTTTCAAATATTTCACACTTCTTCCTCATTAAGTAAATATACACATATATTCACTCAAATTTCCAGAGAAAGCATATGAAGTTAAAATCCATCGCTCACGACTATACATAATGGACTACATACATCAATATGTACAAATTCCGATAAGTTAGTTGTTCGTTCTTCTTTGGCCTTTGAACGAAGTTTTAATTATCTCTAGGAAAGTGTCTCAAGCGTCATTTGATCAAACCCAAAAGACTCCAAAATTCCATCAGCATGAAGTTTCTTCATGTTTTCTTTCCAATATAATTTAAACGGCGATGTCACTTCATAAGTGATCTTTCAATCATTTATCTTTTGACATTTTTAGCATTAGTTCTATGGACGTGATTTCTCCAACCAGACTTGTAAATCATCCATCTTTTATGGAATACGGTAATTATTCGAACAACCTTTTGTTCTCATAATACCCGATCAAAATAACAATTATGGAAACAAATCTTGAAGGCAAGCTTTAATGTAAACGAGAAACACAACAACACTTTGTTTGTTTTCGATGAACATCATCACATATTCTCTTCCTGATTACTTAGGCCATTGAAGTTCATGAATTGTGTTGTCCTGTATGACAATTCACACCAACCAATTCGGTATCCAATATCCAAGAACCACATTGTTCAAAAATCAAAGAATACAACATAACATGTATATCATCTATATACCTAAGCTGGACAATTCCAGTCTTTTCTTTTTAAGCCAAATATTTCTAAGATTCTCTTTCAGCATTTCCTTTCCTTTTTAAAATAATCTATCAACATCAATAGTGGTGCCATACACATGACAGATAGTCCAAAGCGTGTATAGTCAAATAATAATACCTTTGGACTTGCACTTTTAAGTAGATCACCATCATCAAATGTTTGGCGTTCTTTCCAAATCCATTATTTAGTAATCTTTTAGTGTAGTAAACATTTTACCTACATCTTATATTCATCCTTATCATGAAAACTTTCATGATCAAGCTACCATATCTTATAAAGGCGAATCACGAGTATAGTGTTGCTTTCCAAAACCTTTTTGGAGGATTAGGACGTCTAGCATCTCCAACCTTCACAAATTCCCATCAAATATGAGAACAAATATTTTTCCAAATTATACTCTATCATGTTGCAACTAAAACATTGTTTCAGATATCGCAATATATTCCACACATGATGGTTTCAGAAACAATCCTTTAAGCTCCTAGATAACCTTGATATTAAAACAATCTTTTGAATATCAAGAATCATGGAGGCAAACATGATACTTTAGATACTAACACTAGAATTGTTACTCTTGATTTAATACTAATTATTAAACTTCACGGAGTAAACGAATTTTCCTAAAAGTTTGTAATAGGATCTTTAGATTGACACTCAAAGCAATACAATTCCATTTCGTAAAGTAACTATCCAGAATTCAATAGTTCTATTATCTCAACTATAACTAAGCATAAAGTGGTGAACGGATGCCAATGACTATAACAATTATGCAAATTCACTTTGATTTAATTTATGATAAATTGAGTTCAAATTTTTAATCATATTACTATTTGAACTTCCACTCAAAACGACATCCCTCATGTTGCCTTAGTGATTACATGAACCAAATCCACTACACCAGGTCCGATCATCATGAGAGAAGATGTAGCTTCAAAGGCAAACAATCAACATGTTCATCATATCATCCATATGACTCATGCTTTACCTTTCGGTATTCCGTGTTCCGAGACCATGTCTATACATGCTAGGATCGTCAAGGTTAACCTTAGTATCCGCATGTGCAAATCTGGCTTGCACCCGTTTTATGCACACGTAGAATCTATAACACCCGATCATCACGAGATGCTTCGAAATGATGAGTCTTAGCAATGGTGCCTACTAAGGACGAACACCTTATTACTTGAAATTTAGAGAGAGGGATGATCTTATAGTGCTACCGTCGCGATCTAAGCAATATAAGATGCATAAAGTATCAACATCACATGCAATTCATAATATGTGATATGATATGGCCTTTCTTGTTGTGCCGATCCACCAGAACTTTTGCTGAGAAAGGTACTACCGCCAGAAATTCTGACCAAAGTTCTGACAAATAGAGCACATAAAACCAAGAGGTTACTATATGCGGCAAATTGCCCTTGCGGTACTACCGGTGGCTACCTGGAACTTCCGGTCAGGGAAATTCCAGAAACAAAAAATGCAATAACTTTCGCATCCAAACTCCAAACGAGATGAAACCAATTTTGTTCGAAATATTGGGTATCACCTAGGGAGAAAATACCATGAATATATATATATATATATATATATATATATGTGAGGTATCTCCCAAGGTGTGGATCCGGAAAACACGCAAGATCAAAAACCACAATAAGATATGCAAGGGACATACTTATTTGATGAACTAGAGCTTGTTATGATGATAACCACAAGCTCTAGATCCTCTCATGTAAAAGAACAAACTAACATCCAAGAAATATGATGCTATGTATGCAAAGGTTTGAGCTCTCTCCGAACGATGCGATCGATACACTCGCTTGAGAGCCCCTCTTGATAGTATGGCATCTATCCTAAACCCGGTCTCGCAACTAACAACACGAGACCGGCAAAATAGAAACCCTATCAAGATCATACCTTTGCCTTGAGAATTCCACTTGAGATTTATGTAGACCGTCTTGACCTTCTAAAGATGGAACACCTTTCTTGATTGCTCTTTCTCGCTCTTGCTTTATGAAGACTTCCAAATTGCTCCCCATACTCCAAGGGGAAACCTCTTCTTTGAACTTGTCTTCATCACTCTATGATCACCGAGGATGGCAAGCTCAAAGCATGAGATCTTCTAGAGAAGGCGCATCTTGAGTTGAACTTCTTCATCCCTTCTTGAGTGTTGATACGTCGAGATTCAACTCTTTGCACTTGTCTTGATCAACCTTCAAGCTCCTTATTCCTTTATGATTCCAATGGGAACATAGCCCTTGGACATTTCTTCTCATCCTTCTTCATTTCTTCATATTCGAGACCAACACATAGTCCAAGTGATGCCAATGGACAAACCTAAAAGTGAAAATCAATTTACACATTGTCCATAGATATTTTCATTAATTACCAAAACCACACATGGGGCATACATGCCCTTTCAGTGTGGCTGTCTCTCTTGCTACGGTTGTGGCTTTTTGATCTTATCTGTGTACTGCTTCCACTATTATGGTGACACACGACAGTGTGTGTGCATGTTTAGGCAGTATAACTTATGGACATTGGTTCAAGTTACCGAGTTTGAGATAATTTCTCAATGTGGATGAGATCAAGTTAAAATTTGTGAACTACTTCTGAAGTTTAACCTTTTCCTTTACTGCCCATGATGAAACTTGCCCCCTTTTAGCCAATGATATTTAATTGAGGAAAAACTGATAAGAATAGATTCAAATATTGACCCTCATTTCCTAGAAAACTCAGTGATGATTTAGCAATGCAACTCATTACCATTATGAGATTTTTACTAACATTAACCTCCTTATTTTTGTTGTTTTGCAGGAAATGAAGAATAAGAAGATATGGAGATTGAAGATTTAGTTTAGGAATAGTCTAGGGTTTTCTTTTTATCTGTTTTTAATCTCATTTCATTCTTTTCATTATAAAGACAATGTATTATGATTTATGAAATAAAGATATTCCTTTTATCTTTTATTCATTGATTCAATTTACTTCATTTGTATTACTTTGTGGTAATTCATATTACATTACTAAGTAAATAAATTTATTTTTATAATTTCATTTTCTATTATTCAAATATACCATTTGAATATTCAAATTTGAATACTTCACCAAAAAACACACAAAATCTCTAGAGATTATGTCAAAACCTATAACATCCACCTCAGATGAGCTAAACCCTAATTCATTGAAGTAAAAGAAGTTCTAATCCCCCTAGGTTTTAGTTTTGCAAAACAATTACCCCACTTTTCAAATGCATGCATGCAAATGCACATATTCTAAATTCTACTCCTCGCTCGGTCCTAAACGCGGGGTTGTTATAGTCTTCCCCCCTTAATGAAAAACTCAACCCCAAGTTGTAGCTTAGTGTACCTAAAGAATTCTGGATAGGCTTGTCTTAAGTCTTCTTTGCTTTCCCATGTAGCTTCTTGCCCGAGGTGATTCTCCCACTATACTTTACAAAACTTGATAGCTATGTTCCTCAGTATTTTCCAATTCTCTTCTAGTATTCTGTCTAGCTTCTCGACATAAGTCAAGCCTGCTTGCAACTCTAGCTATTTATGTGTAATATATTATTCTAGTGCTTTTAGACATTTTTGAAGTCGTGACACATGAAAAAATTATGAACATGTGCAACACCATTGGAAACTCTAATGCAAAGGCTACATATTTGTTCTGACTAAGAATTTTGAATGGTCCAATGTATCTAGGACTTAACTTTCCCTTAACTCCAAATCATTTGACTCCCTTCATCGGACTAACCTTGAGATATACCATGTCTCCTACTTTAGGTTCACATGTCCTCCTATTCTGATCTGCATAGCTCTTCTGATGAATTTGTGTTATCTTTTAACGATCCCGAATGATATCAATAATGTATTTCTTCTCTTTGATGTAATCTGGTTCAAACTCTTTGTTTCCTCTAGCTTCATACCAAAAAATTGAAGATTTACATATGCGTCCATAAAGTACCTCATATGGTGCTACTTTCTAACTTCTTTGACAACTGTTTATATAAGAAAACTATGCTAAAGGTATATGTTCTTCCCACGAACCTCCAAAATCAAATGCACATGTCCTTAGCATGACTTCGATGATAATTGTGAAGAGCTGGCAGACGACCATCATTGCTTGATCGAGAAGAACCAATGCATTTTTAATCCATAACACGATTGACAAGAGTTACATGGAGAAGATCTCTACACCCGATGGACAATTTTGCTGGGTATTTTGATATATCGAATTTCTGCTGTTCTTGGTGGTCAGTGAATTTCCCCATCAATCACCTCCTCCAGCAGTAATGCCAATGAACACATAGTGTCCACGTCAGTAGGCCGTTGCACCATGATAACAACCGTGATGCTGGCTCAGAGACCATCGATAAAACGAGTTAATAAGTAAAATAGATGAGTAATATCTGAATAAGAAACTATATGATTCATCATAATATCAAATATCTCAATGTACTAACTCAACTACTGTAGAAGTTTGTCTAATTGTATAGTCTGATCGACATTTGGTGTTTAATTCTACCAAAATGAGTGCATTGTAAGGAAGTGAAAGAAATCCAATCTAGAGTAACTAATTTCTATTGTATTCACTCAAGCCAGATTACAGCTAGACCATAAAAATGCAAACTCCAATGCCTACCCAGTAAGATTCATTAAGATTCATGCATAGCGAACAAATGGAAATACCGCTATGCTAGTGTTTTCTATAGATTAGAATTATATTCAAAAAATGGAGGAAAAGGCGTGGTAGGAGCGTTAGCCCCCAAACCCGCGATGATCTGGCTAGCAACCAAATTCGGATCAGCATAGCGCACTGAGAGAGGGGTTTGAAATTAGTTCATACCAGTGACCGGAGTTACCGATATTCCCCACCGAGAAACCCCCGGAGTAGACAAACTCGTAGCGGCCATTTGTCCCATGGACCCTATAAGGTGAGGTGAGAAGGGTTGCGCGTCGGCATCGGTCCATCGTTACCCACGGCGGAGCTTCCCTTGCGTTGCAAATCCGTGACGGTCTCCCGAAGTTTGGAGAAGTTCGGCTTCCACTCCGTAAGATTGTAGAGCTGATTGGATTGGAGGGCGATTTGGTTCCCTATGTCCTCCTAAGGGGCCTCGATCTTCTTGCCTTGCGTCCTTGCGGTGCGAGTGAACGAAGTTGAGTATATGGTTGCGTGCCGAACTGATCCGATCGACCGCGGGGAAGGTAACTAGCACAGTGAAATGTATGTGCAGCTTGCCAGCTTCTCGAATTCTGAATAAAAGCGAGTATCTTGCGCTTAAGGGCTTGTTTGGCAGCAGTGAATTACCACCGTGTTTTGTACTAGAGTATAAACCACTGGGTTTTGGGTGAATACGACCCAATTCCCTTCTCCCGTCCAATACTCTTACACAACAATACTCTCCACACATTCCCATCTCTTGACGCACGGGAAATTGCATTTAGACACCCAATTGAGAACAAATGACAGACTGCAGAGTGAAGCACGTAATAAAAATCAAAACTTTTTTGGCATTATATGTTTATCAACTGCTTGGTAAAGGTAAAAATATGTTGCAGCATACTAACCATTCAACAAAGATTAAAATCAAAGCATGCTCACAAGTAACCGAGCAAGTTGCAACTCAAATCATACTAAAATGACAGAACTAGCATAGTCTCATGGTGTTGCTTGAAAGATGGGAACAACTCCACAGTCTTCCTCTTCTATCACCGGCTGTCCACAGCTTTGTTTGCTAGCTAACTGCCATCTTCAAGTGGCAACTCAAGCCCCAGACTTATGTAGTCGTTGATTCCAACAACCTGATCATCTTCAAAGGGATTTTTCATGATTATATACATGCGGCATAACACTCTCAGCAAGCTTAGATACCATGATTGAAATTAACACCAAAACCTGATACATCAAACAGGAAATAAGAAGTAAACCGCAAGGAAAAAAGAGAGCAAAACATATGGGTCCCTCTAATGAAGTAATCACGATAGTGATTTGTTGTAAAGAAATTCTTGGTGAGATGGAAATTCTTAAGCATCAATTATCAGTTGTGTGGAACATCATTTGTATGCATTGTGACATACTGACATCTTCAGTTTCAGTCAAAGCACGGTAGAGTTTAAATTCATGGCTAAGCACATATCTTGGACATACTTCTATCTCCTAACAAAATTAGACTGAATGGCACTGAATGGCTATGTTTCTTATGAGCTTATAATTTTACCTTCTTACTAAAAACACAAGCGAACATGGTACACTCAACTTGTTTGCAGCTCTAAAAAATCAATCGAATTACTTCGGAAGAAACATTTGTACAAAAAAATTCAAAGCCCATTTCTCCTAAGCATGAAGAAGATATGAATCAACCCTATTTATCTAGAATGATCATTAAATTTGTCTTATGTACAGGAAAAAACAGAAAAGAAGTAACATAAACTTCATTCAGAGAACAAGAGCGTAGCATGTTCAGAGAAAAATAGCTAAAGTCAACTTCTCAGATTTGAACATGGACATGACTGACATGGTTATACCCTACGGGTACATGATTTCAGCATACCTGGTCCGGTCCAAGGACGGCCCACAGCAGACATACGCTGGCCCATAAAGATTTTCGGGTGGCCAAGGCCCATGACGCCTTCGGATCATTGGAGAGCAAGACTAGCCTAGATAGGAAATTTAAAGGGGTAAAACCCTAGAACTTGTAACCGACTAGGACTATGCCCGGGACCTGCCTAAGTCTATATAAAGGCCAGGAGGGCACGTCCTAGATCTCTCGATTCATACTCTCGCATACGCACCTCACGCCAGATCGAATCTGCGCACCCTGTAACCTTCAGTTCCGCCGTAATCAAGAGCAGACAAGCAGGAGTAGGGTTTTCCCTCCGGGGGCCTGAACCTGGGTAAATCTCGTGTCCCCTGGTTGCTCGTCTGTTAACCGTTCCACGATCTCCAGCATCCCCATCTTCTCCAAAACCCAAGTCCATAACAATGGGCATTGACGAGATTAAACCTCGTCAATTGGCGCCGTCTGTGGGAATTGGGGCTGCTGATTGTGCGATCGTGACGGTCCCGACCCGATTGATCTACAACTCCGCGGCGACAGAAAATCACCTCCTCTTCGACGCTTTCGACTTTACCGCCCATCCGCCGGCCACCATGAAGGATTTCGAGCCCGTAGGCGACGGACTCGAAATTTTGTTCGGGAGCTTATGCTTCCAGGTGGGACAAACTGGCACCCTCCGCCTCCCTGAGCGAGTGCCCGTGCCGTCAATCAGGCCCGCCTCATGGGCTCCACACCCCGTGTTGCGCACATCACCATCGACAGATGAGTTCTACGACAGCAGCAGCTGCAACTCCGATCTGTGCGATCCACCTTCGGATGAAGGGACCTACGGTTCCGGATCCGAAAGCTGCGGCAGCAGCGGACCGATCTACGAGCGCTACCAATGCGCCGCAGTCATCCAGGAGCAGCAAACGCCTAACCCGCCGCCCAACACGAACCCCAACCCGCAGGACACAAACGGCGGGAACAGAAGAAGCCAGTCCCCCCCACCCGAAGGAGAAAACAACGGCCACGTCATCCAACTTAGCAAAGAAGGATGGGTTCAGGCACGTCGTGCCGTCGCAGGCGACATAGTCCTGCATGTGGACTCCCCACGTGACCTACTGATGGCATACCACTACCTCCTCATTGAGGAGCACAAGAAGCAAGTCAAGATGCAGGAGACGCTCGACAAACGCAAGCAAGCAGCCTCTGAGTCCAGCGCGCGACGAGCTGCGCTCTCCGCCATGGCACCCAGCTCTAGCACGAACGGAAACCAGGGAAACAAGCACCGCTCGCGTGTAGAGAACATGGATCCCAAGGAGCGCCGCGACATGACCCGAACTCTCCACACATCGTTCATGGATATGGATGCCGACGGCAACATCATCCCGAAGACACCGCAAGCTGCGATCATGGCAGCCACTGCATATCTCGCGGCCCACCAACCTCCGGAAGGGGACCCAAAAAGAGCCATGCATAAGTCCGCACTCACCGGACTCGGACTCGTCGGAACTGCGCTCCACGAAGACGCTCCCGCGGAGCCGAAGAAGAAAGCTCCGGCCAGGCGCGACCGGAGCCCCACCCCTTCATCCGAAGAGGAAGAGGAACACGACCTTCCTCGAAGGAAGAAGAGCTCGCATTGCCATAAACGCGACTACGACGCTAGAGACGCGCTTACACAGCGCAAAATCGACAAAGCACGAGCCAAACGCGCATGCTCGTCCGAGTCCGAGATGGATGAAGATGAAGGAGAACTCTGCGGAGCTCGATGCTTCAGCAGATCTGTTCGGCGAACACAGATGCCACGCAATTTCAAGCTTCCTTCGGATACTCCGAAGTTCAACGGCACGTAAGATCCAAAATCCTGGCTCAGCGACCACCGGTCATCCGTCAAGCTGCACGGCGGTAACAAAGAAACCGCCATGCAATGCCTTTAGCTGCAGCTGACAGGCGCAGTGCGGGTTTGGCTCAGCAGCTTATCATCAGGATCCATCCGAAGTTGGGAGGAGCTAGCTTACAGCTTCATCCGAAATTTCAAGGGCACCAGCAAGAGGCCCGCCTCAATCGAAGAGTTGCGGGCCTGCACTTAGAGAACGGGCGAATCTATTCGCTCGTACATATTACGCTGGTCTACCACCAAGAACTCCGCCGCACATATCTCCGAGGAGAGGGCCATCGACGCCTTCAGAGACGGCGTCAAACGCCAAGATTTCAAGGAGGAACTTGGGCGCGTCAAGCCTAAGACACTCGACCACCTCATGGACATCGCCAACAGGTGGGCTGACGGCGAAGACTGCATTCACCGAGCACAATCGGATGAAGAGGACGACCTCGGCCGAAGACGGGAACGCCGCAGCAAGAGGAGATCGCGTGTCTACGAGCACCACGACGGACCCGACATGGTCGCGGCCGGCTACGCCGATCGCTGCAACGACAACAGCCGCAACAGCGGAGGATACCGCGGAGGAAACTTCCGCGACAGCGGACAACCAGCACAGTCGTGGCAACGCCGCGACCGCGACAACGGACCCTCAGCATTCGACAAACTTTCGGGTCCATGCACCATCCACTTCTACATCGACAAACAGGATGGCAAAAAGAAAGCCAGCCACATGCTCAAAGACTTCCGCGAGTTCCATAAACTCAGCGAAAGCATGGTGCAGATGAGGCAACACGCCCCAATCCCTGCGTTCGGAAACGCACCTGCGCCAGGTGAAGTAGCACACGAAGCTCCTCCGCCGCCACCTATTGGAGGCCCAAACCAACCAGTCGCACCAGCGCAGAACAACGCCGGGATCGGGTACCCCCCACCAAAAGGAGCACTAAATATGATCCAGAAGGGACGCCCCACGAATAGGGTGCAGAAGAAAATCACCCGACAAATCAACTTGGCCGTGGCAACTCCGCCTGCAATCCCTGAGTACCTCAGCGGATCGGAGTCCTGCATCACATTCACTCGCGTGGATCACCCTTGCCAGATCCCTCGCCCAGGTCATGCTGCCCTGGTGCTGGACGCGCAGATCGGAGGCTTCGAGATGAGTCGCGTCTTCATGGACGGTGGCAGCGGCATCAACCTAATGTTCGCAAGCACTCTAGCAGCAATGCGGATCCCGCAATGCAGCCTGGAACAATCAGACACAACGTTCCACGGCATCGTCCCAGGGAAGGGAATATTCCCCCTGGGCAAAATAGGGCTCGACGTCATCTTCGGGAAGCCGGACAACTTTCGTCAGGAGCGACTCGAATTCGAAGTGGTGGACTGGCCGTCGCAATACCATGCCATCCTGGAGCATGTAGCATTCGCAAGGTTCCTGGCCGTCCCACACTACGCATACCTCCTACTCAAGATGCCAGGACCGAGGGGCGTCATCACAATCCACGGGAGCTTCACCCGATCGGACCAATGCGACAGGGATTTCAACAAAATCTCCCAGTCTTTCGGCATGCAAGACGAGCTTGTAAGGCTCCGTGAGGTGACGGACAATGGGGTACCCCCAGTCACACGACAGAACGCACCTGACATGTCCTTTGACTCCACCGTCAATACCAAGAAAGTACAAGTCCATCCGACGGATGCCTCCAAGACGGCCCTGATCGCCAACGACCTCAGCTCCGCATAGGAAGGCGCGCTCGTCGAATTCCTCCGTGAGCGCTGGGAAATCTTCGCCTGGTGTCCTGCGGACATGCCAGGAGTTCCCAGGGAATTCGCCGAGCACACACTCAATGTCTTTCCAGACACCAAGACAGTCAAGCAGTCCATCCGGAGACTGTCAGAGCCACGAGCCGAAGCTATCGGCAAGGAAATCAACATACTACTCGCTGCAGACTTTATCAGGGAAATCAAGGAAAGCGAGTGGCTGGCAAACACAGTGATGGTCCCAAAAAAGGACACAGACATCATGCGGATGTGCGTGGATTTCACGTCACTAAACAAGCACTGCCCGAAGGACCACTTCCCTCTTCCTCGGATCGACCAGATCATCGATTCGACTGCAGGTTGCGAGAAACTCTCCTTCCTCGACGCCTACTCAGGCTATAACCAGATTCGACTCAAGGTCGAAGATCAGGAGAAAACGGCGTTTATCACACCGTTCGGAGTATTCTGTTACAACACAATGCCCTTCGGGCTAAAGAACGCGGGTGCCACGTACCAGCGATGCATGCAGGCCTGCCTCAAGGACCAGATTGGTCGCAACGTCCAAGTCTATGTCGACGACATAGTAATAAAAACAAAGAGTCAAGGACACTTATCGACGATATCCGCGGGACGTTCGACAACCTTGATCGCTACAGGATCAAGCTCAATCCCAAAAAATGCGCCTTCGGCGTCCCGTCGGGTCAGCTGCTCGGAGACTTCATCTCTCAACGAGGGATCGAGGCGAACCCAAAAAAAATCAGAGCCATCATGACGATGGAGAAGCCGAAAAACCTCAAAGGCGTCCAGCAGCTCGCAGGACGAGTAGCGGCGCTAAGCAGGTTCATCAGCCGCATGGGCGAGAAGGCCCTACCATTCTACCAGCTGCTACGCAAAGCAGACAAATTCGAGTGGACGCCGGAAGCCAACGACGCATTCGAAAGCCTCAAGCGGCTTCTCTCCACCTCGCCTGTCCTGGTCACGCCAAAGGAGCGCCAGCCTCTGCTGCTGTACATAGAAGCCACACACCAGGTGGTCAGCACCGTACTCATGGTCGAACGACCCGAAGAAGGCAAGACCCACGGGGTCCAGTGCCCAATTTACTACCTCAGCGAGGTACTGACACCAATAAAGCAGAGGTACCCTCACTACCAGAAGCTAGCCTACGGCGTGTTCATGACGGCTCGACGGCTGAGCCATTACTTCCAGGAGCACCAAGTGATGGTCGTCAACGAGGCACCCCTGAACAGCATCCTGAATAATCCAGAGGCCACAGGACGGGTGGCCCTGTGGGGCATCGAGATGTCACCCTAGGACATCGTCTACGAGAAGCGACACACAATCAAATCTCAAGTCCTTCCGGATTTCCTGGTACATTGGATGGAGCTGCAGCTGCCAGACACCCCAGATATGTCGCAATCATGGACGATGCACTTTGACGGCTCCAAGCGTGAAGCCGGAGCAGGGGCAGGGGTCATACTGACCTCCCCGCAAGGCGACAAGATGAAGTACGTTCTTTGGATGAAATTCAGAGCCCCCAACAACGAGACTGAATACGAAGCCCTCATCCATGGCATGAGGATGGCAAAGATATGCGGCGCAATGCGCCTGGTCATCTACGGTGACTCCAACCTCGTCGTCCAGCAGACGATGAACGAGTGCGACGCGCACGCCAAAAACATGATCGCATACCGCGCACTCTACAACGCACTCGAAGGAGAATTCGACGGCTGCGAGCTCCGACACGTTGGAAGAGAAAGCAACGAGGAAGCCGACAGACTCGGCAACATCGGCTCCACTTGCGCAAAGGTGCCACTAGGTGTGTTCCTCGAACAGATCTGCGTGCCATCCATCAAGCGGAAATTCCCCAAGGGATCACCCGAAGAAGCAGACCACTCGGGAGCTACGCTACCCGCAGGACACGAAGGAGCCGAAAAACTGGACACAGAGGTAGCCATGGTCAACCTAATGCAGGTCATGGCAAACGAAGAAACTTGGACGCGACCATACCTCCAGTTCTTGATAAACGGAGAACTGCCTGACAGCCCGACAGATGCCCGGCGCATATCTCGTCGGTCAAAAGCCTTCACCATCATCAACGGCGAGCTATACAAGCGCAGCATCACGAGTATACTACAACGGTGCGTCACCATCGACGACGGCAAGGCCATACTCCAAGACATCCATGAGGGCATCTGCGGCCCCCACGCAGGCAGCCGCTCCCTTGTCGCAAAAGCTCTACGAGCAGGATTCTACTGGCCAACGGCCATGAGCGACGCAAAGGACATCGTCCGAAGATGCAACGGATGCCAACGGTTCGCCGACAAACCGCACACACCTGGGTCCGAGCTCAGACCCATACCCATAGCCTGGCCTTTTGCTCAATGGGGCCTCGACATGATCGGCAAACTGCCAAAATCCTCGAAAGGGGGACACGTCTTCCTCCTGGTTGTAGTCGACAAATTCACCAAGAGGGCCATGCCGGTCACCAACCAGAAAGGCAAAACTGCGGTCATGTTCTTCGAGTCCATTGTCTACAGGTTCGGCGTACCGCACAGCATCATCACCGACAACGGATCGAACTTCATCTCCGAAGAATTACAGGACTTCTGCGACGGCCTTGGGATCAACATCACGTACGCCTCAGTGGCACACCCGCAAACGAACGGGCAAGTGGAAAATGCCAACTGCCTAATCGCCGCCGGCATCAAGAAGCGCCTCATGAGCTCACTCGAACAAAAAGTTGGAAACTGGACGAAAGAGCTATCATCCGTCCTGTGGAGCTTACGGACTACGCCAAACAGCTCCACCGGCTACACACCGTTCTTCATGGTACACGGAGCCGAGGCCGTGCTACCAGCCGAAGTACGCCACCAGGCCCCACGGGTCGTCGCTTACAGTGAAGCCGAATCTACGGCTGCACTCGAAGATGCCGTCGACACACTCGACGAAGCACGGGACATAGCAGCAGCTCGATCAGCAGTGTACCAGCAGAGTCTCCGCAACTACCACAGCCGCCGGCTGCGCCCAAGGCCCTTCGTCGAAGGAGACCTCGTCTTGCGACTCAAGCAAAAGCGACCAAATAAATTCGAGTCACCATGGGAAGGACCCTACGTCATCACCGAAGTCATCCCAGGTGGCGCCTATCGCCTCAAGCACGTGGTGATGGGGATATGCCTACCGGGGTATACCCAGCAGGACGTTTCCGACTGGCCCGTGAGCTGGCGAGTGGGCCTGCAGAACGGCGAGTGGATTGAAGCCCAGCAAGGCACCGAGCGACTGGAAGCTGAAGGCCCAGGCGAGTAGATAGGCCCAGTCGGATTAGGTTAAACGACTACCAAAGCTTTAACTGAATCGGTTGAGATATGTAAACCCTAGGGGAGGTGAGCCTATATAAACCTCCCTATAGGGCGAGTAGACGTACGTTCCCTCATACACCCAAGCGACTCGCTGCCTAGCCGCCGAGCTCGCCCATTGTAAACACATCCATAATACAATCTAGCAGGAGTAGGTCTTTACCCTCCGGGGGGCCGAACCTGGGTAAAACCCTGTGTCTTTGCCCTCATCTCGCACCGCAGATGGCTGGCCGCCCTTGCCCCTCGTTCTACTACTCGCTGCCGATGGCAGCATCTGCCGTGACTATTCCCACGACAGTGGCGCCCACCGTGGGGCCTGGCCGGTCCAGCCGGTGTTCTGCGGCGAGATCCAATCTGCCCATCAACGAGACGGTCGCCACCGGCCGCATGATAGCGATCGGCGAGATGCTACAAATCTTGCCGAGCAGCTACGTCCCGGCGGCGCGACCCGTCACGCACAGCGTGATCCTGCCGATCGGCACGATCAGCCTCTTCGTCGGTCTCACCGACATCATCGCCTCGGAGGATTCGGCTCGCATCCGCGAGTCGCCGCCACGCGATCGGCTCTCCGAGATCCAGATACGCACGATCCATCGCCTCGCCTCCGAGTACAACTCGGCCCACAGCAACGTGGCCGGGAATTCAGCGGCCGCAGAGGATGCTGCCCTCACCGACGACGCCGACTCGGAGACACCGGCGTCACTCGCCGGATCCATCACCGCGGCTTCGTCCGCGGGCTCCATCGCCCAGGTCTCCAACGCGGGAGACTTCGAGGATCCCTCCATCCTCGGGATCTTCGAGTTCGACTCCGGGTCGGAGAACTCCGGCGACCCCCGCGACGGAACCGGCCGCCACACCGCGACCTACATGGCGATCGGCACCGATCCGCCGGAGGATCCGTTCTCCACCCCAATCCCTCCTAACGCCATGGCAACGGAGGTCGAGGAACTCCGCCTGAAACTGGCGGAGGCGATACGCAAAGAGCAAGCCGAGCGCGAAAAATTTCGCCTCGAGCAGGTGACGGCGCAGGAGATATCACGCTACCACCAGCAGCGGATCAGGTCACGCCTGAACCCCACCGTTCAGGGGCGTGCCCTGAACTTCGACGACGAAAACGACCCGGCCCGCGTGGACGAGCGCGCGATCTGCGAGAACGCGCCACCAGGAGGAAGCGCCCGGCCCCCGCCAGGATCAACTGCAATGGGCGCCCCACCACCACCCAACCGCACCCCTCCCAGGGACCAACCGCGGATAGTAGTCTCCTCACGGGAGCGGGACGCAAACGGCCTTCCACTGTTCTCCACCCCGATGGACAACCTCGTGGCAGGCCGAGCAGCAGCCGACAGCATCACGGCCACCGGCAACGGCGCCCTACAGATCGAATACGTCAAGGCCCTGCTCGCGAAGGCCGTCGAGCAGCAAAGAGCGGGCGCCGACTCGCAAGGTCGAGTATACTCGCGTTCCTCGGGAAGCAGAGCGGCCTCCAGCGGCCTCCCAGCGGCGGCAAACACCCTCAACTGCCCGCCACCAGAGCCACTGCAGCTCCAACACCGACCAGCGAACGCGGCACTCTCCACCAACGACCCCAGGCTGGCAACCAACCTTGTCGCCGCCAACGGGCAACCCATCGACGTCCGCACCCACATCATCAACAATCAAAGTTGGCACGCACGCCAGCCCGACGACCTGCGACATACCCTAACCAATCGCTGCGACGGCGAGCCCATGGGGTCGCTCAGTCGACTCGGACCCAAGTGCTTCGGACCAATGATCCGAGGCGAGAAGTACCCGCCAAACTTCAAGGCGCCAAAGGAGATAGAAAAGTACGATTCCTCGTACGACCCCGCCGTCTGGCTCGACACATACCTCATGGCGATGGGGATCGCAGGACACACTGACCTGTTAGCCGCCCGTTACCTCCCCCTGATGATGGAGGGGACGTGCAGGCAGTGGATCAACACCCTCCCTCAGGACAGTATCGACTCCTGGGAGGAGATGCGCGACGCCTTCATCAGGCACTTCGAGTGCTCCTACACCCGCGCCACCACTATCGAGGACCTGGAGCGGTGCGTCCAGGGACCCCGCGAGTCGACCCGCAACTGGGTCCAACGGTGGCAAGAACTGTGGTACAACGCGGTCGGCATTCACCCGGACACCGCGATCCATTGCTTCAAGACCTCGTGCCGCTACGAGCCCCTGGTCGCCAAGCTCAAGCGACACTCCCGCACACTCGACAACATCCCCGACCTCCTCGAGATCGCCAAATGGTACGCCGAGGAAGACCCAAACCAGGAAACTGACGACGAGTCAGGAGGTCAACGCCGCACGGGCGGCAACGACGGCGGACGCCGATCCGACCTACGCTACAGCGGCACTCGCCTCACCGGCAAGCGCCGCAGTGACAGGCGAGTCGACTTTGTCGCCAACGCCGGGCACGCGCAGCGCGAGCCCAAGAGCTTCCGCCGCGACGGAGGACAACGCCGCGACGGCGGAAACTACAAGAACAAGCCAAGGTTCGACCCCGCGGCCCTCCTTAACCAACCATGTGCGTTCCATAGCAGGGAAGGGAAGCCCGCAACGCACACCACCGCCGACTGCCACACCCTCAGGGAAATCGAGAAGGCACGGCGAGCGCGGGAGGACCCCGACAACGACCCGCCAAACGGCGGCAAATTCGGCAAAGTGGCCGGCTCGCTCCACACCTTCACAGGCTTCAACACGAAGCGCGAGAAGAAGGTCATCGCCCGTGCTGTCGCCGTCAACGCGGTGGCCCAGGTGGACGTTCCCCAGTTCCTAAACTGGTCAGAGCAGCCCATCACCTGGAGCCGCCAAGACCACTCGCCACGCATCGAGTACCCAGGACGAGTCGCCCTGGTGGTCAAGCCCAAGGTCGGCGACTACTGGCTCCCCAAGACATTGATGGACGGCGGCAGCTCCATCAACATCCTATACCTCGACACCTTCAGGCGGCTGCGGCTCCCGCAATCGATGATCGAGACGACCCACACCACATTCCATGGCATCGTCCCTGGTCGGAAGGCGTACCCGATCGGCAAGGTCACGCTGCCAGTAACCTTCGGCACACCGGCAAACTTCCGCACCGAGCGGATCGTCTTCGAGCTGGTGCCCTTCGACAGCCCCTACCACTGCGTCCTGGGGCGCCAGGCGTTCGCTAAATTCATGACAGCGCCCCACTACGCGTACAACGCGATGAAGCTCCCCAGGCCGTGTGGCGTCATCACTATCCACGGCGACCCCGACATGGCCGCCGAGTGCGAGGCCAAAGGAGCCGAGCTCGCCGATGCCGTCATCACGGCGGAGACCAACCACGCCGATGAGCTCGCCAAGTACGCGAGCGGGGTCAACAACGACGACCCCACCATACTCAAGAAGCCCAACTCAGAGGGCACAAACACCTCAACCTTCGTGGCCACGACGCACACCCGCACCGTCGAGCTGGTACCAGGCGACTCCAGCCAGACGGTGACGATCGGGACGGGCATGAGCCCAGCGTAGGAAGGCGCACTCATCGAGTTCCTCCGTGAGAACAGGGACATCTTCGCATGGAAACCCTCCGACATGCCCGGTGTCCCTAGGGAGCTCGCTGAGCACAAGCTAAACGCCGACCCCAAAGTGCGACCTGTCAAGCAGTCGCTGCGGCCCTTCAATGAAGAACGCCGCCGAGCAATCGCCGAGGAGGTGTAGCGTTTACTCGCCGCCGGCTTCATCCGGCCAATCAAGTACTCCAAGTGGCTGGCAAACCCAGTCCTGGTCGAGAAAAAGAACGGGACCTGGAGAATGTGCATCGACTACACAAACCTGAACGGTGCCTGCCCAAAGGAGCAGTTCGTCCTCCCGCGGATCGACCAGATAATCGATTCAACCGCGGGCTCGGAGTCGCTCTGTTTTCTCGACGCCTACTCTGGGTACAACCAGATCAAAATGGCTGTCGAAGACGAGGAGAAGACGGCGTTCATCACGCCATTCGGAGCCTTCTGCTACACCGCCATGACCTTCGGCCTCAAGAACGCCGGGGCGACCTACCAGCGGTGCATGCAAGAATGCCTCGGGAGCCAAATTGGCCGCAACATCCACGTCTACATCGACGACGTGGTCGTGAAATCCGCTCGCCAAGGCGACCTACTCGCCGACCTAGCGGAAACATTCGCCAACTTGCGAAGGTATAAGATAAAGATCAACCCAGGCAAATGCACCTTCGGTGTACCCGCCGGACAATTACTGGGGTACGTCGTCTCCAAACGAGGGATTGAGGCAAACCCCACGAAGATCGACACGATCGCCCGGCTCGGCAAACCCGAGTGCCTGCGCGACGTCCAGAAGCTGGTCGGGCGAGTAGCGGCTCTCAGTCGCTTCATCCCCCGCCTGGGCAAAAAGGCGATGCCCCTATACCGCCTGATGCGCAAAAACCCCACCTTCCAGTGGGACAAGGAGGCGGACGACACGCTCCGCGACCTCAAAAAGGTGCTACTCGCCGCACCACTCCTCGCCGCCCCCGCCGACAAAGAACACATGCTAGTTTATGTCGCGGCGTCCGAGCGCATCGTCAGCGCCATGATGGTCGTCGAGCGACCAGAGGACGGAAAGGAGCGCCTAGTCCAGCGGCCGGTGTACTACATCAGCGAGGTCCTCACCGAGTCGCGCCAGCGGTACCCACAGTACCAAAATCTAGTATACGCGGTCTTCAGAGCTCAGCGGCGCCTGCCGCACTACTTCCAGGAGCACCCGATCACGGTCGTCTCCTCAGCACCACTGCAAGACATCATCCGCAATCGCGAGGAGACCGGACGGGTCGCCAAGTGGGTCGTCGAGATCGGCGTCCACAACATCAAATACGAGCCACGAAAGGCGATCAAGTCGCAGGCACTGGCAGACTTGATCGCCGACTGGGAAGAGGCCCAGCAACCAGAGAAGCTGCCGTACCTCCATTACTGGAGCCTGCACTTCGACGGCTCCAAGAACGCGGACGGTGCAGGCGCAGGGATAGTGCTGACTTCACCAAAGGGCGACAAGCTCCGTTACATCCTCTGCCTCGACTTCACGCCCTGTACCAACAACATGGCTGAGTACGAGGCCCTACTCCACGGCATGCGAGCCGCCAAGGAGATGAACGTCAATCGCCTCCGCTGCTACGGAGATTCTGACCTTGTCGCGGGGCAAGTCGCTGGCACCTGCGACGCCGTCTCCCATACCATGGCGGCATACCGCCAAGCAGTGGACAAGTTGGGCGGACATTTCACCGGCTACTCCGTCGAGTGGATCGACAGACGGAAAAACGAGGAGGCCGACGCACTCTCTCGCATCGGGTCGGCTCGACTCGCACCACCAGCCGGCGTTTTCCTCGACACGATCACCAAGCCATCAGTCTCTCCCCCGAGGGAGATCGACATCGGAGTCCTACTCCAACCAGAGGCAGCCTTGGTCGCACTCGTCAACGAGCTAGACGACTGGACCAAGCCCTACATCGCCTACCTGGAAGCCGGCACCCTGCCGACAGACGAGACAGACGCTCGAATGATCGCTCGTCGATGCAAGTCCTACACCATCATCGACGGCGAGCTCCACAAGCGCAGCGTCACCGGCGTGTTCCAACGCTGCGTCCAACCAGCTGAAGGACGCAAAATCCTCCACGACATTCACTCCGGTGACTGCGGCCACCACGCCGCCGCTCGCTCCCTGGTCGCCAAGGCTATGCGACATGGCTTCTACTGGCCCACCGCACACGCCGATGCTGTCGATATCGTCCAGCGGTGCGCCGGGTGCCATAAGTATGCCAACCAGACGCACGTGCCGAGCTCGGCGCTCAAAACAATCCCCATCACCTGGCCATTCGCTGTGTGGGGCATGGATATGGTAGGCCCCTTCAAGAAGGCCCCCTCCGGCTACACCCACCTGCTAGTCGCCGTTGACAAATTCACGAAATGGGTGGAGGCCAAGCCAGTCCGGAAATGCGACGGGAAGACCGCCACGAAATTCCTACGCGAGCTCATATATCGCTACGGGTTCCCAAACAGCATCATTACGGACAACGGCGCCAATTTCGCCAAGGGAGCCATGGCCGAATTCTGCGAAGAGCACCACATCCGGCTCGACCTCGCGTCAGTCGCCCACCCGGAATCCAACGGCCAGGCGGAACGAGCCAACCAAAGCATCCTCCACGGCCTGAAGCCGCGACTCCAGGTACCACTTGAGCGCACCGCCGGGTGCTGGGTCGAGGAGTTGCCCTCTGTGATCTGGGGGATCCGCACCTCAGTCAACAGATCGACAGGATTCACTCCCTTCTTCATGGTCTATGGCGCCGAGGCAGTCATGCCCACCGACCTCGAACACGACTCGCCGCGGGTCGTCCACTATACGGAGGCTGCAAACGAGCTCGCTCGCCAAGACGGGATCGACCAACTCGATGAAGCACGTGACCTCGCTAGGTCACGCACTGCCATCTACCAGCAAGGACTCCACCGCTACCACAGCCGGCGGGTGAGAGCTCGCACCTTCCAGGAAGGCGACCTGGTGTTACGCCTCATCCAGGACAAGAAGGGCATGCACAAGCTCTCCCCTCCGTGGGAAGGCCCATTCGCTATCGGGCGCGTACTCGGCAACGACGCCTACTACCTCATCGACGTCCTTGGGGACGGCGAACTCGACGTCAAGCGACCATGGAATGTAAACCTCCTACGGAAGTTCTACTCCTAGAACCCCACACATGTACTCTCCAGTCGCTATGAAATAAAAAAGAAACGGTTACCGCAAATTGTGCCTACTCTCCATGACTTGTGCCACTCGCACTCGTAATAACAGCGTTACGCTAACCGCAGAAGTCAACCTTTGGTACATTGATCGGCACGGCTAAGTAGTGCGGTGTAAGAGCACTGAATCACCTCAGGTCTTGCATCGTCCACGAAAAACGCCCACCCGGAGCCCCATTGGAGTCGCCTAGCTCGACTGGTTCTACGAGCCAAGACAACTGCCCTCGCTTCTCACAGCGACCTCGGTCCTCCGCATCCTCGGCATAGCGACTCGAACGGCTAAGTACCACGCTCGGGGACTGCAGACCAGTTCATCGCGAGCGGTCAGGGAAAACGCCAAGTAAGAGAGCATGCCCAGGACTCGCCACGCGGCTGACCCCACGGGCCAGCCAGGAGTGATGCGTTGAAACAAACGCGCTAAGTCCTCAACCACCCTCGAGTCGCGCCAAGAACAAACAAGTACCACGCTCGGGGACTCGGCCACCCGACCTCGTTCGCGCAAGGGAAAACGGTAAAGTACAGAGCACTCCAGGGAGTCGCCTAGCGACTGGCTCTTCGAGCTCGGGCGAGTCGACCAAAAACAACAAAACACATGACAACAATACATACATCATATACGAGGTAAACCCCACAAAAAGGGCGGACGCGCTCGGGGACTCGCTCAAAAATCAATCACAAACACACAACAAATACCAAAATAGACACGATGTCTCATTCAATTGCATATCGCATTGTTTCATGCTACAAAATATGCCCACACGGCAGACCTGCTACTAATGCCACAAGGCAAACTATCCTACTCTGCAGGCTTTGACGACGACTCGCCAACATCCCAGCGATTGCGGATGAACGGCGTGTACGGGTTCGACGGATACGTCGTCAGTTCACCTGCCATTGCTGCGCGAAAAGGTTGCTCGACCTTGAAGTCACGATGTGGAGGCTCGGGGTCGTTCGGCGCGACGACCGTCTCCTGGTACGGAAGGAGGTCGCCCATTGCCCAGACACGCTCTGAGTACGTGGCGGCGCGGTCCTGCAACTTGAGAACCTCGGACAGCTCCACCGCGCCAGTCGACGATGGATATCCACTCGTCACATCGTCGATGTCGAAGTCTTCGGGGAAGTGGGCAAGTCTAAGACTAAGCGCCGTCGACGCTCCGCGCCGAAACGCCGACCGCGTCATGAACTCAACGACCGCGGGCGCTTTCTCCAAATACTTCCACACCTCAACGAGGTCGCTGGGAATCACCTCCGTGGGCGATATTTCTTGGAGATAGGCGCGGATGCACGTCACCGACAACGTTGCCGAATCGACAAGCATGCTTACGCACTGCCTCGCGTCGAGCGAGCTCGCCCCTTCCTCGCTATCGATGATGCGACCTGCGGGTAGAAGAAAATACTGAGTACGACGGACACCACAAAAGACACAACCACCGGAAAGGGAAGATGAACTCACCAAGCAGCGGGCGGGCGAGTTCCGTGACGAAGCACTGAAGCGATGTATTGTCGTCCTGAAGCCCCGCAATAAGGACTTCCGACACTTTGCGATCTTCCTCAGCGGCTGCAACGGCGGCCTTAGCTCGCCCGTCAGCCGAGCTCGCTTCTTCCTTCGCCTCCTGCAGCTCGCGCTCGAGGTTGGCGATCCGCTGTTCAGCGGCACTCAACGCCGATTGCGCCGCCGCCAATTCACCAGCGGGGTCAAGCCCCTGGCGAGCTTCCTCTGCCTTCGCAGCAACAGCCTAAAGCCCTTTGTTCGCTTCCTGGACGATGGCCAGCTCCTTCTCCGCGCGCTGCTTCGCGGCCAATCGGTCAGCCGACTCAAGCTGCAGACCCTGCACATCACCAAAAAAGGTTAGTCAAAGCGAAATTCCTAAGTGCCCACTCGCTGAAATTCAGCGAGTACGCACTCGGGGACTGGCGATCAAGAAATTCCTAAGTGCCCTCCCGCTGAAATTCAGCGTGTACGCACTCGGGGACTGGAGATCAAGAAATTCCTAAGTGCCCACCCGCTGAAATTCAGCGAGTGTGCACTCGGGGACTGGATGCGAAAAATAAAGTTAAGATATCATAAGAATCAGGCCGCTGCAAAGCACCGACCTGATCCTCGGGGACTGGATGTACCTGGATGGCTGCGCCAAGCATGCCATGGAGTTGTATCGCGTCCACGGACACGAGGAGCGCCGGCGTGTGCCCATGACGTTGGTCGACTTCAGCGTCGGCGGTCCCAGGAGCGTGGCTCGAGGGCGCAGCCCCACTCGCCGTGGCCGCCTTGGTCACGAAGCGTGGGAAGGTAGCGATAGAGGCACCCGCTCCAAGAGAGGTTGCCCCGCCGTTCCAGGCAAGGAAGCACCCTCCTTTGTAGACGCGGCTGCCTCCATCACGGGCCCGGCTGGTGCAACCGCCGTGTCGTCAGAGATAGTGACGGTGTCGCCACCCTTGGCCTTCTTGCTGCCATCTGCCGAGGCGACGACCTCGTCCGCCTTCCTCTTGCGGGAAGGATCCTCCTCGCTAACGGCGGGCGGCACCTTAGCCACGGTCGGATGGCCCATCCTCTTCACTCCGGTCCTGTGCATCAATCGAATAAGCAAAACAATCGAAATAGCTATGAAAAACAAGGAAGGGTGAGTGCACTCACTTGGCGACTAGGATAAAACGTAGCCCCGTACGGAGGCCGGCTGGTTTTTCCAGTTCAGGGCCCAGTCGGCGACTGAGCCCCATCTCCAGGACGTCGCGTGCCAAGGACACGGACGGCTTCTTCGTCGTTGAGGCCGCAGCTGGAGCCTCTGGGATATCTTCGGCAGGAGCTTCCTTGCGAGGCGAAGCCGCTGTAGCTGGAGCCTCCTTGCGAGGCGAAGCCGCTGCAGCCGGAGCCTCCCCCAGCCCAGAGACTGGGGCGAATGGCGGAGGCATTGAATCCAGCGGCACTTCCTCGATCGCCGCGTCCAGTGCGGCTGCCACTGGTGGCGCGTCCTCACCGGCCGGGCTGGGAGCATCAGAGCTGCTCGCCGAGTGCGGCGGCGAGGCCGGCTTTGATGGCTTCGTCTTCTTCTTCGGGGGGGCCTTGCCTCCCTTTACTTCTTCTTCTTCTTCTTCTTCTTCGACGGAGTGGCTTGACGGCGCGAGGTGGTCTCTGGGAGCTCGTCGTCGTCATCATGACGCTCGAGGCTTCTGCTTGCCTTGATCTCGCGCTGTCGTTGTCCACGGGTCTTTCGGACCAATGGGGCGACCTCCTCCTCAGACTCGTCATCGTCGTCCTCGTCGCCCTTGGTAGGCGGCGACTCGCCTACATCCTGGGCGGATGAGCCCAAGCTCTCGTCGTCCGAAGGTGGGAGCCACCCTTCCACCACTTGGAATAGCTGCGATGAATACAGAATGGAATCAGAATCACCGCGACTGCATAAACTGCGACTGCGAGCAAAGTAAAGTGATTACCGTTGGAGCTGGACGCTTCGCGGTATAGGGGGCGACCCCAGCCTGCGCATCCAGGTACACCGCCTGGGTAATCTTCTTCAGCGCTGGGAGGTAGTCCTCCAGTTTCCACTCGTTGAGGCAGGCCTTCGTTGAGTCTCCCCGGCCCGTGTACTGATACATGTAGTGGTCGCATTGGGCGAGCGGGACGAGCCGCCGCCCGAGCCAGCAGTTGTACAGATTTATTGTCTGGAGGCCCTTCTTCTTCAGACCGCGGATGGTCTGGAGCATCTCGTCGACGACCATCCGCTGGTCGTTGGGGAGCTTGCCGACTTGGAGATGGCGCAGCTCGGACCGATTGGCGGAATACCGCGGGATCGCCACCTCGTCTTCTGGGCTCGCCTCGGCCACGTAGAACCACGACTTCTTCCAGTCGCTCGCTGCCTTGGCGGGCAACATCAGATCGAAAATGACGCTTTGGACTTGAGCTGGAACGTCAGGCCGCCCGCGGCTAGCATTGGGCCGCCTGCTTCCTCGCGGCTGATCCGTCCGTGGAACAGATCTTGCCACAAGGGGAAGTAGGGCCGGCAGCCCAAGTAGCATTCGCAGAACGCCACGAAGATGGCGAGCTGCTCGATGCTGTGGGGACCCAGATCTGAAGGCTGGATCCTGTAGTAGGCACAGAAGCGCCGGAAGAACAGGGACGTAGGAAACCCTAGCCCCCGCTCGAGATGACTGGTGAAACAGATGAATTCCCTCTCTCGCGGGTTTGGGGTCGTTTCTCCGGCTGAGGGGATACGCCAACAGCCGGCTCGCAGGATCCCGGCCTCCTCGAAAGAGGCCAGCTGCGCCCTCGTGCATTTGGATCTACCCCACGGTTCGGTGGAAAGGGTTGATTGGGGGTCGGAGGATTTTGGGTCGGCTGGATCACGATGCGAGGGAAGGAAAATGCGTGCAGTCAGAAGAAGTGATGAGAAGTTGGCTCTGCGATCGCCTGCCATTCCCCTTATATAGTGGGTGTTACCCGCCAAATCAGGGAGCCGTTACCGCGCGATGATTACGCCAAAAGTTACCGTTGGATTACCCCAACGGCTAGTTGACCACGCCTGACAGTCCAACTACGGCCACTCGGCTCGCCGACCCAATCACTATGACAGTGTTTCGCCGACTCGACTCGCCAAAGTTGCGACCTGGATCACTGGTTTTCTCCTTTATACAGGAGCCCGCCGACGATTCGACTGGATGCCTACTCTGAAGCCGTATACTCCGACTGCCAGCAGCCACCTACGCCTAATCGACGACGGCCTCGGGGACTACTGATGGGGATATGCCTACCGGGGTATACCCAGCAGGACGTTTCCGACTGGCCCGTGAGCTGGCGAGTGGGCCTGCAGAACGGCGAGTGGATTGAAGCCCAGCAAGGCACCGAGCGACTGGAAGCTGAAGGCCCAGGCGAGTAGATAGGCCCAGTCGGATTAGGTTAAACGACTACCGAAGCTTTAACTGAATCGGTTGAGATATGTAAACCCTAGGGGAGGTGAGCCTATATAAACCTCCCTATAGGGCGAGTAGACGTACGTTCCCTCATACACCCAAGCGACTCGCTGCCTAGCCGCTGAGCTCGCCCATTGTAAACACCTCCATAATACAATCTAGCAGGAGTAGGTCTTTACCCTCCGGGGGGCCGAACCTGGGTAAAACCCTGTGTCTTTGCCCTCATCTCGCACCGCCGATGGCTGGCCGCCCTTGCCCCTCGTTCTACTACTCGCTGCCGATGGCAGCATCTGCCGTGACTATTCCCACGACACGTGGAGTCTGGAGTCGCATACTCCAACCCATGGAACATCGCGCACCTGCGACGATTCTATCCGTAGCAAACTACCCCCTTTAATTTCAATAAGGCTTCCAGCCAAGGCTATTCAGCCGAACAATGTACCTCCTCCATTACGATATAAATAAAGCTAAGTGTCTCGCCCCAAATCTTCAGTTCACTATTTTTGCAACTTTACTACATGCTACAAACGCACTCGGGGGCTCCCCCCACCTCACGATTTCATCGACTGAGGATCAAACGTGTACACCTGAGTAGCTGACAACGTCAGGCAAACGAAAAGGACACGTACTCAATCAAAGCACTGCGTGCTCACAACAAACAAACCTTTACAACAAAGGGCACAACACGCCCAGCCGAAATATACAAGTTTTACATCTATCTCTTTTTTCAGGTTCTACCTATTCTGAAGAATAACCTGAGCATGCTGCTCAAACAAATCTACGACCTGTTCGGCATACTGCCTTACAGCTGCGTAATGCGGGCGCATGTCCCACTCGCCACCATCAAGGCGAATAGGTGGCCCAACGGCCACAACAGCCAAATCCACGTCAGGCCGGTGCAGCCTCACAAGAGACAAAGCAGCCTTCACTCCTGCGACAAGCTGCTGCCGCACCAACTCCTTGACATTGCTTACGTTCCGAAACTTCGACAGAACGGTACGGCATCCAAAGGGAACATGACGTGCAGCACCGAGGCAAGCGATGTCTGCACTTGGCGGAGCACCCGCGAAACTTGATGAACACGATCCTGCACCGTCGCCAGAGCCATGGCGCGATCACGAACCATCCTGAAGAAGCCGCCGGCCTCCATGTCCTGTTGAGTCAAGCAATTGACCCGAACAGCGACACGCTCCTTTTCTTCCCTCGGAGCAAGATTCGCACCTGCGACAATCGCACAAAATAAGAGTAAAGGCCAGCAGGCCCACCCGAAGAACTGAGCTACAGCTCGAACCAAAGAACAACTTACATTGCAGCTGCTCGGACAGCCGAACCAGCTCCGCCATCAAGTACTCCTCTCTGGCTGCACCACGATCCGCCTTGGAATTCCAAACATCGGCATGACCGCGTAACCCGAGCAACTCCCTCTCCAGACTACGCACACGATCCTGAAGAAAAGTGAGTTGCGAGGAATCATCCAAAGATGGTCGCAACGGCACTGCGGACGGGGTGTCAACAGGGTCAGCACCCGAAGGAACCTATAGCAGCAGAAAAAGAAAGGAACACAGACATTCAGACAATGATAGAGCACAACTCAGAAGACTTCATTAAACATATAAGGCCACTACGTGGTGCAATGATGGTGTTCTTCAAGATATTTACAACAAAAGTAGACTACAAACTACCCTACGTCTACAATGCCTAAGATGCGGCACCCTGAGTCGCCTCGGAGCCAGAATGCCTAGCTTTGGCCCGCCCTGCTGCCGCAGTGCATACTCAGACAGCAAATCAATGAGCTTGGGCCCATATCGCTTGCAGCGAGCAGAGTAGGCAGCAAAGGCTACCTCGGATCCATCCGCAATCGTCGGCATCCGAGAGGTGATCTGGGGCAGATCCAGCTCCGCTCCAGCCGCCAAGGCCATCGCCAGCCCGACGGACGCGCCGATGCCTTTCTGCTTGCGCTTGTACGCCGCAGGCGCTTCGGCTGACAAAGCCTCCGCCAGAGCATCCACATCATCAAGGGCTGCGCCCTTCGGGACAAGCTCCTTGTAGAAGCGACCAAGGACCTCTTTCGCCTTGGCAAGGGAGCTGACGACGGTGCTGCAGCGGTCTTCGACCTCCACAGTGGCATCATCTAGAGCACTCCCGTGCTCTAGAGCACCGCGGTCGAACTCGATGCCTGCGGCATCCGAGACAAAAAATAAGAAGGAAAACATGAAGAAAAGCAGCACAGAAGAAGACACGAAGAAAAAGAAACAAGTACAAAACTAGCACTCACCCGAAATAGCCTTGGCAGCAGCCATGAGCTTCGCCGCCACCTCTCTCTCGCGCGCAACCGCAACAGTGGCCAGCTGCTCCTCACGATTCGCGGCCTCCTGCTGCAGACGCTCTTTCGCTTCGGCTGCCTTAGTCAGCTCCAGCTCAAGGCGTTCCTTCGCACCAACGGCGGCCTCGGCCTTCTGCTCCGATTGACCAAGGCTCTTCTTGAGAGCATCGACCTCACGGAGAGAAATGTTATGCTCCTCTGCATTCAAGATAAGCAAGCGTTAAAGAACAGGTCCAGGATAAATAAGAGAGGCATTAAAAGGCAGATAGATACCTTGAAGCTGCCGAAGGTTCGCCTCCAGCGCCAGGCGTTCCTGCACCAGCCGCTTGGCATCCTGCACAAAAGGCTGAAGAAAAAGAAATAGCAGTAAGCAAAGGGCTTGGGGGCTACACCCAACACAAAGGAGTAAAAACAAAATTCGCACACAAAGACACTCGCGGGCTCCCCCCGTGACATGAAGCAGAAAAACTCACATGCTCTGATGGCGACTCCAAAGGACCGCCTGCGAAATTCTGAGGCGCAACCACCTGCACCTCCTGCAACGGAGGATCCGGAGCCGCGCCACCCGAAGTCGCCACCGTCTGAGGCGAAGGAGATGCAATTTTCGACTCCCCCATCATCTCCCGCGCACCACCACTGGAGGAATCGTGGGAGGAATGCCTGCATACGAACCAATCAGCACAAGCGCAACAATCATGAAGGAAAAAGGACAATAGTACAACAAGAAACTTACGAGCCCAGTGAGCTTAGGTCGAAGACAGGAGGAGTCCTTCGGGCTCTCTTCTCCTCCTTCTTTTCTTCCTTCTTCTCCTCCTTTTTCTCTTCCTTCTTCCGCTTCGCTGGTGGGTGCGGTGCTACAACCCGCACAGGAATGGCAGGAATGGGAGAAGAAGAACCTCCATGACCGTCACTATGATGCTCAAGGCCCAGAGGGTTTCTGGGAGTCGGAGGAGTCGAGGCATCCGAAGACTTGCTGGAGCTCCGTGACCGTTTTCGCGTATGGTCCTCACTCGACTCGTCGGCATCCTCCGCCGGAGATCGCGCCGACGGCAGCTCGGACACGGAATCAACCACTTCATTATCCGGGGCATTTGGATACCTTTCGGGCAATGGCGGTACCATGCCCGGCACTTTGAAGCTCTGCAAAATCAGAAGGAACTTTGTTAGAAAACAAAGGAAATAAATACACAACCGACAAAAAACACTACGTGCACAAATCTACACCTGCGGTACGGCCAACGTCGAAGAAAATGGAGGAGTTAGCGACTTCCCCGGGATTTCTTCTCCGGCTTTGAACTTCAGCAGCGCGCGAAGGGCCCTGTCAAGATCCCCCTCGGACATTTTCTCAGCCGAAACCCTCGTCGGATCACGGCGCCCAGAATAAAGAAACATCGGGTGCGCCCTCGCTTGGAGAGGCTGCACCCGACGCTCAAGAAAAGTCCGGATGATGTCCACGCCGTTCACCCCTTCTCCGGAATCAGCTGGAGATCCTCCACCCGACGGTAAAGGGCCTCTATCTCCGCCACCTCACCGTCCAAAATTTGGTTTTTCCAAGACCTTTTCCGCTCAATCATTTGGGAGGGGTCAAAGGGAACAAGACCAAAATCTTGCCCGGGCACTACGGAGTCACGGATATAAAACCATCGCCTCCGCCAGTACTGGACAGATTCGGACATGGAAAAGGAAAAGAAGAGCAGATTGGGACTAAGGGAGATGATGAAACCCCCAATAGGATACACACCATCCGAACCAGATTGCCTCTTCACGGAATAGAGCTTCCGGAAGAGGCCAGATCTCCTAACAAAATTAGACTGAATGGCTATGTTTCTTATGAGCTTATAATTTTACCTTCTTACTAAAAACACAAGCGAACATGGTACACTCAACTTGTTTGCAACTCTAAAAAATCAATGGAATTACTTCGGAAGAAACATTTGTACAAAAAAATTCAAAGCCCATTTCTCCTAAGCATGAAGAAGATATGAATCAACCCTATTTATCTAGAATGATCATTAAATTTGTCTTATGTACAGGAAAAAACAGAAAAGAAGTAACATAAACTTCATTCAGAGAACAAGAGCGTAGCATGTTCAGAGAAAAATAGCTAAAGTCAACTTCTCAGATTTGAACATGGACATGACATACATCGAGAAACACGAGATGAGGACATTCAAACACATCAGTAATGTGTAAGCATGCTTAGTATTAATTAACTTGACAATAATTGTATATCAATCAGTACATCTTAGAAGTAGTGCAAACAAGTACTAGAAATCAATAATCAATAAATCACCATAATACATAGATAGAAACCAGATTTTCATAACTTCAATGACTAATCATCAGAACTCACGGATTGAAACTAGCTTAACCATCAAAACTCATGAATCATCTTCAGACCAATAATGTTACTTCAGTTACACTACTTCATTTCACCAATTTATAGCTGGCAAGATATATTTGATACTATGCCCGAATAAAAAGAAATTTGAAGAAACTTGGCTCGTCGGAAACACACTTTCAGTACTATGGCAGCCCATAGTTCTGCAAGCAACACAATAAATCTTAGACGACACATTCTTTTACTCATGAGTCAGGACCATCCAGGAAGGGATTATTGCACATCCATGGCTATTGCATACAACACCCAGGGCTCTAGTAGTTGTGACATTGTGTGCTCTGAATTAATAGTCCCTGACAATGCATAGAATCAACTGGGGTTTCTCAGATTAGTGCTTGTAGGGGTGGCTCACATGCTGATGCAGCTGGTCATGGGAGGCCAGACAACCATCAATATTAATGGGGAGATAGGCCCTTTCTTTAGGAATGAAAGAGGAGCGATCCAAGGAGACCCACTCTTCCCAATCCTTTTTGACTTCGAAGTTGATGCTCTTGCTATGATTTTAGAAAGAGCACCAGACGGCATGACGTATCAAAGGTTTGGTTCCTCATCCGATCTTGGGGGATCACACATCTCTAGTATGCGGATGATACCATAATCCTCATCCAACCAGATGACTTCGGAATCGCCGACCTAAAATTCCTCCTTCTCTGTTTTGAGCAGGAAAAAAATCGTCGAAATTTCACAAAATTTAGCGAAATTTGGTAAATTTCGTTGGGCCACGATTTTTTTATGCCCCGTTTAAAACCTATCGCTACTCTACCAGGCCTAGGCCGTGATGACAGATCCTAGCCCTTTAACTCACGCGATCACAGTGGAGAATATGTGGATTTTACTCACCGCACTGAACCTCTCCCTATGAAGAACTCGAAGAACAACAGAGGACAGAGATAATTTTGCGACGCGCAACTGACAGCGTCTTTTCTGCTTTTCTTTTATTTCATTGTAACAAACTAGAGCTAGTCATCGCCCACGATCCGTTTTATCCGTCCCATCCTACGGACTGCGATCGTGGACAACATGTACACGATTACAACTAGATAAGCTAGAAAACTGTAAACGCCTCAACGTGAACGCAGCACGCTTCCGACCTTATTTCTAAAACAGAGGAAACTACCTGTACGTGTGTTCAGTACACGCACGACTAAACGAAAAGGACATAAGCAAATTGATGGAAAGAAATTAAGGTGCAACAAGGTTAATTCTTACATTTCACCTCTTTAACTTTGTGGCACTTGTCGTCCAACCTGCATTCCAATCCTCCCCTTCATCTCTAGAAATTTGATCTTCCCGAGAGGCTTTGTCAATATGTCAGCCAATTGATCTTCAGTTCGCACATGTTCTACTGAAATATTTCCAGCCTCAACACAGTCTCTCACAAAATGAAATCGAGTATCTATGTGCTTACTTCTGTCGTGGAGCACTGGATTTTTGCATAGTGCGATGGCTGACTGGTTATCAATCTTCAAAGTCACTTTGTTGGGTTCCTTGCTGAGCAGTTCAGACAACAACCTAGATAACCAAATGGCTTGACATGCAGCAGAGGTAGCAGCGATGAACTCTGCTTCACATGAAGATAATGCCACTATCTTTTGCTTTTGAGACACCCAACTGATCGGACAGGAGCCCAAGTAGAATAGAGTACCTGTTGTGCTTTTGCGGTCATCGACATCACCTGCCATATCACTGTCAGAGTAACCCAGCAGCTGCGGTTTCTTCCCTTCTCTCTTGGACTCATAGAGACAACCATCTGCTACAGTTCCCTTCACATATCTCAGGATGTGTTTCACCGCCGCCATGTGCTCTGTTGTCGGTCTCTCCATGAAGCGACTGACAATGCCCACGGCATAGCAAAAATCAGGGCGCGTGTGTACTAGGTACCGAAGACCACCAACAATGCTTCTGAAATCAGTGGCATCGACCTGAGCAGATGCACTTGCTTTGCTCAGCTTCAGTCTAGCCTCCATCGGAGTACTTGCTGGGTTACAGTCCTTCAGACCCATCTTCTCCAATAGCTTCTTTGCATAACCAGATTGGCACAAGAAAATGCCAGCATCAGTCTGAGACACTTCAATGCCCAAATAGTAGCTCAGCAATCCTAGATCGCTCATACTGAACATGTTCTTCATTTGTTTCTTGAATTCAATAATATCTGAAGAAACATTTCCTGTGATAATCAGGTCATCTACATAGACGCCTACCAACAACAGGTTGTCGCCGTTTCCTTTTTTGTAGACAGCATGTTCAGATGGACACTTCTCAAATCCCAATTGGTTTAAGGTCTGATCCAACTTTGAATTCCAAGCTCTAGGTGCCTGACGAAGACCATACAATGCTTTATTCAGCCTGTACACTTTATCTTCATCTCCATCAGCCTCAAAACCTGGAGGTTGTGAAACATAAACCTCTTCAACTAGATCCCCATTGAGAAAGGCAGACTTGACATCCATATGGTGTAATTTCCATCCTTCTTGCGCTGCCAATGCCGCTAGCAAGCGGACAGATTCAAGTCTAGCTACAGGGGCGAAAACTTCTTCAAAATCAACACCCCGCCGTTGCACATATCCCTTAGCAACCAGCCTAGCTTTATGTTTCACTATCTCACCCTTTGGATCCTTTTTGAGCTTGAATACCCACTTCAGGCCTATCGGTTTGTGTCCTTTCGGGAGATCACAGAGATGCCAAGTGTTGTTGCTTACAATTGAATCTAGCTCCTCCTTCATAGCTTTTTCCCACTTTGCATCTTTTTTTGCTTCCTTGTAGCTGCTCGGTTCTTCAAGAGCAGCAGACCTGAATAGATTGCCTAAACCTGTTCACTGTCATCATAGATATCCGACAAAAGACGCTTGCCTTGCGGACCTTGGGATGGTTCTGAGTACGGTGTTTGAGAAGCGTCACCTCCTGATTCAGAACCTGGGGACAGACAAATCGGTACCGGTGTTGTTCCTCCAAGCGATATGGTCTTTGTTCTGGCAATAGTGCTGCCCATGGCAGCCGGAATAGTCACCTTTGCTGCAGGGACAGACATTTCTCCTGAATTTTCTGTCGTGGCAAGGCCTTCAGCTGCAGTTTCTGTCGTGGCTGCTGTCCCATGTGTGTCCTGGTTTGCTGCTAGCCCTGTACTGATCTGGGATGGGTACTCAACAACAAATGTACTGTCATTTTTGTTAGCTGACACTGGAGATGCTCCCCAATCCCAGCATCTGTCCTCCTCGAACACCACATCTTGGGACACCACCAATTTCCGCTTGGCTGGATCATACAAGCGGTATGCTTTGGACACTTTCTCATACCCAATGAACACCATCATTGAGCTACGATCAGAGAGTTTGGTGATGCCAGGTCCCACTTTTTTCACATGAGCTATGCATCCGAAAGTACGTAGGTGTCTCACAATAGGTTTTCGGCCATTCCAGGCCTGATAGGGAGTCATGCCTACGACACTTTTTGTTGGGGATCGATTCAGCAGATAAACTGCAGTGTTGACAGCTTCTGCCCAAAAATTTCCCGGCACCCCCATGCTTTTGAGTAGGCTTCTCGCCATGCCCACCACGGACTGATTTCTCCTCTCAACAACACCGTTTTGTTGCGGTGAATATGGCGCCGTCAGAAAATGCTTGATACCATGTTGATCACAATACTCAGAGAATTCAGTTGAGGTGAATTCGCCTCCTCTATCAGTGCGCAACGCTTTTAGCTTCAGATCACGCTCGAGTTCAGCTGCCGCCTTGAACTTACTAAAAGCTACAAATGCCTCATCTTTGGTGCGTAGAAAGGATACCCACATGTACCTTGTGTGATCATCAACAACCAACAAGAAATATTTTTTTTCCGCTGTGCGTGGCCGGGGTGATCGGGCCACACAGGTCTGCATGTACCAGCTGCAGGGGCTGTGCAGCTCTGAACACTGCCTCAGTTGGGAACGAGTGTCTCTTTTGCTTGCCTATCATGCACCGGTCACAAATTTTGTCCACGTGCTCTATGAGAGACATTCCAATTACCATATGTGCATGTCCAAGTTCTTAAGTGCCCGAAAATTAACATGACCATACCTTTTGTGCCACAGCCAGGCTTCAGAGTTTCCCATCGAGAGTAGGCAGACAGGCTCAGTCGGTTGAATATTTAAGATATACATACGATTCCTTGTTCTACTCACCCGTGCAAGCACGTTTCTTTGACGATCCCAGACTGTCATTACCCCATCTTCTGCAGCATACTTGCATCCATTTTCATCAAGTTGCCCAAGGCTAATGATACTGTTCTTGAGTCGTGGTATGTAATATACATCAGCGAGCACACGGTGCTCACCGGTAGAACACTGCATCAGGACAGAGCCACGGCCACAGATCTCTACTGCTGATCCATCTCCAAACCGTACCCTGCCTCTGACTGAATCATCAAGTGCGGCGAATTTTTCAAAAACAGCCGGTCATATGGTTACTTGCACCCATATCCAGATACCATGATGTCTCTCGATCTCCTGTGAGTTTGGGCACTACCTTTTCCTCGTTGAGAAATATCTGTCCTCTGGCATGGCCGCAGATAACACGATTTCAGATACATCCATCAGCTATAGTGCAGGATCATCATCTTCCTTCTCTGCGAGATTTGCCTTCTCTCGCCTCGGCTCAGGACAATCTGATTGAAAATGACCCTTGTCATTGCAGTTGTAGCATCTCACCTTGGTGATATCAAACTTGCCCTTTTTCTTCTGCCTGCCATGGTCTTGGCCATGCTTGCCATGGTCACCGCGGTTGCAACCCTTCTTTCCAGCAGGACTACTCGAGCTCCCGTCACCATCGCTGGTTTTCTTCCCATTCATGAGTTGCTCCAGTGCCCTGGTGACAAGCATTAGCTCCTCTTCCTTGCCACCAGCGCCACGCCGGCGTCCACGCCGGTTTTCCTCGTGCGACGCCAGTCGTCCGACAGCCTCGCTGACAGACATGGTGGAGAGGTCGCCCCATTGCTCGATCGTATTCACCACATCGGCAAACCTGCTGGGCACGGCACTGAATAAACGATCTATGACCGTCTCGTCAGAGATCTTTTCTCCGAGCGAGCGGATCTTGTTGGAGATATGCCCTAGAGGCAATAATAAATACAGTTATTATTATATCTTTGTGTTTATGATAAATGTTTATATTCATGCTATAATAGTATTAACAAGGAAACATTAATACTTGTGTGAATTGTAAACTTAAATTGAAGTCCCTAGTATAGCCTCTATACTTCACTAGCTTGTTGGTTGATTAAATGATTGTGGTTTCCATATCATGAACATTGAGATGTTATCAACAACAAGATCATATCGTTAGGAGAATGATATGGTGGACATACTCCTATTGATAAGCGTAGCATAAAGATCAAGTCATTTCAATAGTTCAATTGCTATATGCTTTCTGATACATAGTAACCTAATTCCTTCGACCATGAGATCATGCATATCACCTTTACCAGATGGATGCTTTGATGACATCAAACACCACACCGTAACTCGGTGGCTATAAAGGTGGCATTAAGTGTTCGGAAAGTATTGGTTGAAACACATGGATCAAGAGTGGGATTTGTCCATCCACATGACGGATAGATATACTCTGGGCCCTCTCGGTGGAATGTCATCCAATTGGCTTGCAAGCATGTGACTTGGTCACAAGGGATCACATATCACGGGAACGAGAAAAGAGTACTTATCAGTAACGAGGTTGAACTAGGTATGCAGAGATACCGACGATCATAACCTCGGATAAGTAACATATCGTGAGACAAAGGGAAATTGGTATCGTATGTAAGTGGTTCATTCGATCGCAAAGTAATCGTAGAAATATGTGGGAGCCATATGAATTTTCAGATTCCTCTATTGGTTATTGTTCGGAGAAGTGTCTCGATCATGTCCGCATAATTCACGAACCGTAGGGAGACACACTTAAGGATTCGACGTTGTTTGAGTAGTTATGGTATTATGAGAAAGAGACCGAATGTTGTTCGGAGTCTCGGATGGGATCCGGGATATCACGAGGTGATCCGGAATGGTCCGGAGAATAAGATTCATATAAGGAAAGTCCCGTTTCGGAGTTCGGGAATGATTCCGGTGTTTTCATCGGGAATGTTCTAGAAGGTTCCGGATTGTCCGGCACTCCGGGGGGGGAGGGTACATGAGTGTGTCATTGAATGATTGCATCATGTACTAAGTGTTCTTGCTGTTCCAAAAACATGAAAGTCAAATTGCCAGTTTGAAAGTCAAACGGCTAAAACAGGAAACTGTGGGAAACAGGAAACTGTGGGAAACAAGCAAGAGGAGTTGGAACCAACTTGGAGGAGGAGTCCCACTCCTCCAAGCCGGCGCCCAGCCCAAGGCCGACTTGGGGAGGGACTCCCCTCCCCTGGCCGCGCCTCCCCACCCATAAAAGGAGGGGCAGGGCTCCCCTCCTAGAACACACAAGATCCTATCTTCTACCTCCGGTTTAGAGCCGTTTTGGTTTAGAGCTTCTAATTGCTTTAGCCTGCGGTTTAGAGCCTTCTAATTGGTGTGTCTAATCTCTAGACCACTAATAGCCCTCTCTCATAATCCACCATACTCGCTCCGGCTTAAGGCGAAGCCCTGCGGGATCTCCCCTCTACTTCCGGTACCACGCCGTTGTGCTGCCGGAATCGCGAGGAGAGTGCTACAACCTCCGCTGCCTGCTGGAACAAGGGAGAGGAAGGTCTTCGTCGAGTATCGAACGTGTGACCGACTGCGGGAGCGCTGCCGGAACGCAGCGCCGGAAGGATCGTCTACACGATCTTGAGATCGGAAAGAGTACGACTACATCACCCACGAGAATCCGCTCTCGTTAAACGCTTTGGAATCTTCGAGGGTAAGTTATTCTATCGACTCGTTGCTACAATCTAGTAGATAGATCTTGGCTTGTTTGTTTGTGCGATAGAAAATTTTGTTTTCCATGCTACGAACCCCTATAATGGTATCAGAGCCATGTCTATATGTAGATCTGTTGCACGAGTAGAACACAATGGTCATTGTGGGCGTTGATGCTTTTATTGTCGATTACTTCTTGTGTACTTTGCATCTTGCGGTATGTTGGGATGAAGCGGCCCGGGCTAACTTTACATGACATCGTTCATGAGACTTGCTCCACGCTTGACATGCAACTTGTATTGCATAAGTGGCTTTGCGGGTGCCTGTTTCTCCTAGCATAGTTAAGATCCAATTTACAACGGGTGATCAAAAATGCTAGTATCAATGTTGTGGTTCTTGTTCGTAAGTTAGAACGACACTTATTGAAAGCCCCAAACCACGTAAAATATGCAAAGAAAGTAGAGGCGTCTAACTTTGTTTTGCAGGGGTGTGCAGTGATATGATATGGCCATGATTGTGATTATATTTGATGTATGCAATGTTTCTTATTGTAAGTTGGCAACCGGCAGGAGCCATATGGTTGTCTTTAATTTATGTTAAGACCCGCGTGTCTATTCAAAGTAGTTGTAATAGTTCAAGCCGGTGGACGACAACCAAGGAGAAGCGTCATTGACCTTGATGCAATGCCGGTGATGATGGAGATCATGTTCGTGCTTGAAGATGGAGATCGGAAGCACAAAGAAGAAAGGCCATATCATATCACATATATATTGAATTGCATGTGATGTTAATCCTTTATGCATCTTGTATTGCTTAGTAGACGACGGTAGCATTATAAGATGATCCCTCATGCACATCAATTTCAAATCATAAAGTGTTCACCCTTAGTTAGCATCGTTGCTAAAGCTTGTTGTTTCGAAGCACCACGTGATGATCGGGTGTGTTAGATTCTGCAAGTGTATACAATGTGAGCAAGCCAGATTTGCTCATGCAGAAACTAAGGTTTGATCTTGACGAGCCTAGCATGTACAGACATGGTCTCGGAACACGGATCACCGAAAGGTAAAGCATGAATCATATAGTAGATATGATGAACATGTCGATTGTTCGCCATTGAAACTATGTCAACTCTCGTGATGATCGGTGTTGATATGGTGGATTTGGTTCGTGTGATCACTAAAACAATGTGAGGGATATTGTTTTGAGTGGGAGTTCACCTAGTTTAATTTTATTATTAATTTGAACTCAATTTTGTCATAAACTTAGTCTAAACTATTGCAAATATGTTGTAGATCAATGGCATCCCCTACCATCAATTTTAATGCGTTCCTAGAGAAAGAAAAGTTGAAAAACAATGGAAGCAACTTCGCGGATTGGTTCCGCAATTTGAGGATTGTCCTCACAGCTGGTAATTTGACCTATGTGCTGGATGCACCGCTGGGTGACCCACCTGCAGCTGATGCTCCCGATGAAGTAAAGAATGTTTACCTCGCTCGGAAGAATCAGTACTCCATAGTTCAGTGTGCTATCTTGTATGGTTTGGAATCGGAGCTTCAGAAAAGGTTTGAGGATTCAGACCCATATGATATTGTCGAGGATCTCAAATTGATTTTTGAGACTCATGCGGCAATTGAAAGTTATGAGGCTTCTGAAAAGTTCTTTAACTGCAAGATGGAAGAAGGCAGCTCCGTCAGTGAGCATGTGCTTAAGATGTCTGGGCACGCAAACAAACTTCAAAGCTTGGGTATAGTGATTCCTAATGCTTTGGGGATTTACCGTGTCCTCCAATCACTACCACCAAGTTACAAGAACTTTGTGATGAACTACAACATGCAGAACATGAACAAGACGTTGCCAGAACTCTTTGCCATGTTGAAATCTGCAGAAGTGGAGATCAAGAAAGAGCACCAAGTGTTGTTGGTCAATAAGACCACCAAATTCAAGAAAGGCAAGTCTAAGCAAAAGGGACACTTCAAGAAGGGTGGTAAGAAAGTTACCACACCGGCGAAGAAGACCAAGGCTGGACCTAAGCCTGATACTGAGTGCTTTTACTGCAAGGGAGAAGGTCACTGGAAGCGGAATTGCCCAAAGTACTTGGCGGATTTGAAGAACGGCAACATCAAGAAGAAAGGTATATCTGATATACATGTTATTGATGTGTATCTCACTAGTACTCGTAGTAGTGCCTGGGTATTTGATACTGGTTCGGTTGCTCATATTTGTAACTCGAAACAGGTGCTGCAGAATAAACGGAAGCTAGCGAAGAATGAGGTGACGATGCGCGTGGGAAACGGATCAAAGGTTAATGTGATCGCGGTCGGCACGCTACCTCTTCATCTACCATCGGGATTAGTTTTATACTTAAATAATTGTTATTTGGTGCCTGCGTTGAGCATGAACATTATATCGGGATCTTGTTTATTGCGAGACGGTTACTTGTTTAAGTCCGAGAATAATGGTTGTTCGATTTATATGAGTAATATGTTTTATGCACATGCACCTTTGATAGATGGTCTATTCTTATTGAATCTCGATAGTGGAAATACACATATCAACAATATTGAGGCTAAACGTTTGAAATCAAGCGATAATTCGACCTATATGTGGCACTGTCGTCTTGGTCACATCGGAGTGAAACGTATGAAGAAACTCCATTCCGATGGACTTATTGAATCACTTGATTTTGAATCACTTGATAGATGCGAAGCATGTCTGATGGGAAAAATGACTAAGACTCCATTTTCTGGTATGATGGAGCGAGCTACGGACTTATTGGAAATCATACATACCGATGTATGTGGTCCAATGAGTGTAGCATCGCGCGGTGGTTATCGTTATGTCCTTACCTTCACAGATGACTTGAGTAGATATGGGTATATCTATTTCATGAAACATAAGTCCGAAACTTTCGAGAAGTTTAAGGAGTTTCAAAGTGAGGTAGAGAATCAACGTAACAAGAAGATTAAGTTTCTACGTTCTGATCGTGGAGGTGAATATCAAAGTTACGAGTTTGGCGAGCATTTAAAGAAGTGCGGAATACTTTCACAATTGACACCGCCGGGAACACCACAGCGTAATGGTGTGTCCGAACGTCGTAATCGAACTCTTTTAGATATGGTTCGTTCTATGATGTCACTTACAGATTTACCGCTATCATTTTGGGGTTATGCATTAGAAACAGCCGCATTCACTTTAAATAGGGCACCGTTAAATCCGTTGAAACGACACCGTATGAATTATGGTTTGGGAAGAAACCTAAATTGTCGTTCCTTAAAGTTTGGGGATGCGAAGCCTATGTAAAGAAGTTACAGCCGGACAAGCTTGAACCCAAAGCGGAAAAATGCGTCTTCATAGGATACCCGAAGGAAACTATTGGGTATACCTTCTATCATAGATCCGAAGGCAAAATCTTCGTTGCCAAGAATGGATCCTTTCTAGAGAAGGAATTTCTCTCGAAAGAATTGACTGGAAGGAAAGTAGAACTCGACGAGGTTGTCGAACCTTCTCTCGAAATTGCGAGTAGCGCAGCACCGGAAGAAGTTCCTGTGGTGCCTGCACCAATAAGAGAGGAAGCTAATGATGGTGATCATGAAACTTCGGTTGAAGTTGCTACAGAGCCTCGGAGGTCAACGAGAACTCGTACCACTCCAGATTGGTATGATTCCGTTATGAATGTCATGGTGGTGGACAACACCGATGACCCCGAGACATATGAGGAAGCGATGATGAGCCCAGATTGGATCCATGTACGAAAACCAAGTACGGACTTTGGTGGACTTACCGGATGGCCGGAAGGCTGTCGAGAACAAATGGATTTTCAAGAAGAAAACAGATGCTGATGGTAATGTTACTGTCTATAAAGCTCGACTTGTCGCAAAAGGGTTTCGAAAAATTCAAGGAGTTGACTACGATGAGACTTTCTCACCGGTAGCGAAGCTAAAGTCTGTGAGGATTATGTTAGGAATCGCTGCATATTATGATTATGAGATATGGCAGATGGATGTCAAAACAGCATTCATCAATGGAGATATTGATGAAGAGTTGTATATGATGCAACCCAAAGGTTTTGTCGATCCTAAAGATGCTAACAAGGTATGCAAACTTCAACGGTCCATCTATAGATTGAAGCAAGCATCCCGAAGTTGGAATCAACGTTTTGATAAGGTAATCAAAAGTTTTGGTTTTATACAAACTTATGGAGAAGCTTGTATTTACAAGAAAGTGAGTGGGAGCTCTGTAGCATTCTTAATACTATATGTGGATGACATATTGTTGATTGGGAATGATGTAGACCTTCTTAATAGTGTCAAGGAATATTTGAATAATAGTTTTTCAATGAAGGATCTTGGCGAAGCAGCTTACATATTAGGCATAAAGATTTATAGAGATAGATCGAAACGCCAAATATCATTGTCACAGAGTACATATTTGGACAAAGTTCTAAAGAAGTTTGGAATGGAAGAAAGCAAGAAAGGGTTCTTGCCCATGTTGCCCAATACGACCTTGAGTAAAACTCAAAGTCCAACATCGGCAGAAGATAGAGAAAGGATGAGTAAGACTCCCTATGCCTCAGCCATAGGATCTCTAATGTATGCCATGCTATGTACTAGACCCGACATTGCATATGCTGTTAGTTTAACTAGCAGATATCAAAGTGATCCAGGAGTGGATCATTGGACAGCGGTCAAAAACATCCTTAAGTACTTGAGAAGAACTAAGGATATGGTTCTTTCTTATGGAGGTGATGAACAGCTCGTTGTTAATGGTTACACCGATGCTAGTTGGAACACCGATCCGGATGATTCTAAATCACAATCTGGATACGTATTTATTTTGAATGGTGCAGCAGTTAGCTGGAGGAGTGCAAAGCAAAGCGTTGTGGCGAGATCTTCGACTGAATCGGAATACATGGCTGCTTCGGAGGCTTCACAAGAAGCGATATGGATGAAAGAGTTCATTACAGAGCTGGGTGTGGTTCCTAGTGCACTGGACCCAATGTCTATCTACTGTGATAACATGGGCGCCATAGCCAATGCGCAAGAACCAAGGTCACACAAGAAGCTGAAGCATATCAAGCTACGTTTTCACGCTATTCAAGAACATATCCAGGATGGGGATATAAAGATTTGCAAAGTACACACAGATCTGAATGTGGCGGATCCGTTGAATAAACCTCTCCCGAGGGCAAAACATGACCAACACCAAACTGCCATGGGTGTTCGGTATATTACCATGTAATCTAGATTAGATGACTCTAGTGCAAGTGGGAGACTATTGGAGATATGCCCTAGAGGCAATAATAAATACAGTTATTATTATATCTTTGTGTTTATGATAAATGTTTATATTCATGCTATAATAGTATTAACAAGGAAACATTAATACTTGTGTGAATTGTAAACTTAAATTGAAGTCCCTAGTATAGCCTCTATACTTCACTAGCTTGTTGGTTGATTAAATGATTGTGGTTTCCATATCATGAACATTGAGATGTTATCAACAACAAGATCATATCGTTAGGAGAATGATATGGTGGACATACTCCTATTGATAAGCGTAGCATAAAGATCAAGTCATTTCAATAGTTCAATTGCTATATGCTTTCTGATACATAGTAACCTAATTCCTTCGACCATGAGATCATGCATATCACCTTTACCAGATGGATGCTTTGATGACATCAAACACCACACCGTAACTGGGTGGCTATAAAGGTGGCATTAAGTGTTCGGAAAGTATTGGTTGAAACACATGGATCAAGAGTGGGATTTGTCCATCCACATGACGGATAGATATACTCTGGGCCCTCTCGGTGGAATGTCATCCAATTGTCTTGCAAGCATGTGACTTGGTCACAAGGGATCACATATCACGGGAACGAGAAAAGAGTACTTATCAGTAACGAGGTTGAACTAGGTATGCAGAGATACCGACGATCATAACCTCGGATAAGTAACATATCGTGAGACAAAGGGAAATTGGTATCGTATGTAAGTGGTTCATTCGATCGCAAAGTAATCGTAGAAATATGTGGGAGCCATATGAATTTCCAGATTCCTCTATTGGTTATTGTTCGGAGAAGTGTCTCGATCATGTCCGCATAATTCACGAACCGTAGGGAGACACACTTAAGGATTCGACGTTGTTTGAGTAGTTATGGTATTATGAGAAAGAGACCGAATGTTGTTCGGAGTCTCGGATGGGATCCGGGATATCACGAGGTGATCCGGAATGGTCCGGAGAATAAGATTCATATAAGGAAAGTCCCGTTTCAGAGTTCGGGAATGATTCCGGTGTTTTCATCGGGAATGTTCTAGAAGGTTCCGGATTGTCCGGCACTCCGGGGGGGGGGAGGGTACATGAGTGTGTCATTGAATGATTGCATCATGTACTAAGTGTTCTTGCTGTTCCAAAAACATGAAAGTCAAATTGCCAGTTTGAAAGTCAAACGTCTAAAACAGGAAACTGTGGGAAACAGGAAACTGTGGGAAACAAGCAAGAGGAGTTGGAACCAACTTGGCAGAGGAGTCCCACTCCTCCAAGCCGGCGCCCAGCCCAAGGCCGACTTGGGGAGGGACTCCCCTCCCCTGGCCGCGCCTCCCCACCCATAAAAGGAGGGGCAGGGCTCCCCTCCTAGAACACACAAGATCCTATCTTCTACCTCCGGTTTAGAGCCGTTTTGGTTTAGAGCTTCTAATTGCTTTAGCCTGCGGTTTAGAGCCTTCTAATTGGTGTGTCTAATCTCTAGACCACTAATAGCCCTCTCTCATAATCCACCATACTCGCTTCGGCTTAAGGCGAAGCCCTGCGGGATCTCCCCTCTACTTCCGGTACCACGCCGTTGTGCTGCCGGAATCGCGAGGAGAGTGCTACAACCTCCGCTGCCTGCTGGAACAAGGGAGAGGAAGGTCTTCGTCGAGTACCGAACGTGTGACCGACTGCGGGAGCGCTGCCGGAACGCAGCGCCGGAAGGATCGTCTACACGATCTTGAGATCGGAAAGAGTACGACTACATCACCCACGAGAATCCGCTCTCGTTAAACGCTTTGGAATCTTCGAGGGTAAGTTATTCCATCGACTCGTTGCTACAATCTAGTAGATAGATCTTGGCTTGTTTGTTTGTGCGATAGAAAATTTTGTTTTCCATGCTACGAACCCCTACAGATCTCAGCGACATGAGTGGTCAGTTTCTGGGAGAAGGCGGTGATGGTATCGCCATCATCCATCTCCAACTGATCCAGCTGTCTCTTCAATTGCTTGATGCGGGCCTTCTTCACACGATCTTCACCAACGCGCATGCGCCAGATCGCTTCCCACGCCTCCGCCGCGGTCTCGTACTCCGCAAGCGCCATCACCATGGAGTCTGGAACTGACTGAGACAAGGCCGCGAATGCGTCCTCGTCCTTCGCCAGATCGTAGTCACCCTTTCCCTCAACCGCACTCCAGCAGCGCAGGGAGCGGAGGATGAGCTTCATCTTTACAGCCCACAGGCCATAGTTTGTATCGGTGAGCTGCGGGTAATGAATCGGGACGCCTCCTCCTCTTGACGCTGAATGCTGCACCACAGCACCGCCGCTGCCCGAGGCAAGATCAGTGTTGATCCTCCTGGCCGGCGTCGTGTACGTGCCGCTCCGATTCCCGCCGTTCCGCGGAGTTTGGTCGCCCATCTTCAGTCACCGCCGCCAGCAGGCCTCCAACCAAACACCCCCACAACGATCGCCACCAAGAACCAGTGGCTCGATACCAAATGACAGATCCTAGCCCTTTAACTCACGCGATCACAGTGGAGAATATGTGGATTTTACTCACCGCACTGAACCTCTCCCTATGAAGAACTCGAAGAACAATCAAACCACACATCGCCATCTAACTTTCGTAACCCTCTTCCTCCTCCCTAAAAAAACCTAGCCGCCGCCTCCTCCCCGCCGGTGATCGACGGGTCCTCACCTCCTCCGCTTCCGCTCGCGCGGGCGGGAGGGGGTGGGGACCCAGGACCTACGCTCGGCGTTCAACAAGGTCCCTAAAGTTAGTGTTTCTATGGTGTCGTGGTGGCGCAACTCAGATGGTGGTGGATGCGCTACATCGAATAAAGGTACCCCGGCTTCAACCCCATCTCGGCGACGTTTGTGGCGTCGAGAAGCCTGTGGGATTTGGTCTTCGCCGGGCGTGTGCTCCGGCTTTGTGTGGTGTTGATCTTGTCGCCGATCTGGTCCTGGCGGCCTTGGAGTGCGACGGTGCGGATTGCTGCTGGTTTGTGGTGGATGGTGGAAGATCCGGCCGCTTGATAGGCGGGGTGGCCTTGGCTCTGGATCCGGCGTTGAAGATGCTTGGAGGGCTCCTCCGGCCGATGTTTCTTAGCAGCAGGCTAGATCCAGTCTTATGGGACTGGTGGTTATTGCGGCTCTTTAAAGCCTCATGGCTAGGGGTTTCTTCAGTGCCAAAGTGTGGACCAGCTGCTGTTGATCTTCTTCTTCTCCGGCGACGGCGAAGGATTTCGGTTCTTAGTAGTTGCGGCGAGGACGGTTTGCAGTTTGTTTTCTCCTTGTTTTCTATTGCTTGTATTGATATCTTTCTTGTATTGTTACGGTTATAAATACAAGTAATGTATGCCTATGGGCGTACAAAGTCAAAAAAAAAAAAAAAACTCGAAGAACAACAGAGGACAGAGATAATTTTGCGACGCGCAACTGACAGCGTCTTTTCTGCTTTTCTTTTATTTCATTGTAACAAACTAGAGCTAGTCATCGCCCACGATCCGTTTTATCCGTCCCATCCTACGGACTGCGATCGTGGCCAACATGTACACGATTACAAGTAGATAAGCTAGAAAACTGTAAACGCCTCAACGTGAACGCAGCACGCTTCCGACCTTATTTCTAAAACAGAGGAAACTACCTGTACGTGTGTTCAGTACACGCACGACTGAACGAAAAGGACATAAGCAAATTGACGGAAAGAAATTAAGGTGCAACAAGGTTAATTCTTACACGTGAGAGGCCCCCAATAGACAGTATACGACCATCAATCCACTATTTATACCTCACATGAGAGCTCTGCGTGCCCTTAGCCGCCGCACTCTCCAATCCCCATCGTCTCTCTCATAGCAGATCAAAAATTTCCCGGATCCTTTGGCTGCACCGTAAGGCTCTCTCATGGCTCCACGGCCTCCTCCAAGTGACCAGCATGGGAGGCGTGAAAGGGATTGTGGCCTTGGCATGAATGGAGCCACCACACATGAAGCCACACCAAGTACATCCGCCAAACAATCTCCACCTCTGAACAGGTGAAATCTTTCTTTATTCAGTTGCAAGTTTGATCTTGTGATCTATTCTGTGGCTGCTATGTCTTGCTATCCTAACATTGTAAATTTTAATTTTGTATTGTATTATATCTTAGTTCCCCTGTCTTCTTGAGTAAAATTTCGAAAGTAGAAAATAGTGCTACAAACATACATGATGCCAAGTAGATTAAATAGTGCTATAGTTCGTTTTAATCTTGTATTTTGGTATAAAAAATGTTAAGTAGATTAAGTTATAGTAAAACTATGATGCATTGATACTAAGTTCAATGCATGTGTTGGATTGATACTAAGTTATTTTAATCCTTACCTCATAATTTTTTTATATATGTGTTGGATTAGAACATGCATAGAGTGAATACCTCCAGTTTTTCTATCATACGTTTAGGCATTATATATGCAATTATTTTAATGTGGTTTCTAGTTTGCCTCCTTTTTTATTATGTAATAGATTTTCCCGCAGATAAATAGGGTTGGGCAATCTTGAGCATGTTTTTTCCATGATAATGATATTCCTGGATGTAAAGTCAATTGCTATTATTTTCGAGCAGCATTGTTGCTTTCTATGGAGCTTGGTGTAGTGCAGCCTCTTCCTAAAGGCTCTGATATTGATGGGAAGTACCTTCTTGACAACCGTAGGGAATTGGAACAGTATATCGATGAGTGCCGAGTTTATTGGGAGCAATTTGGTGTGACAGTTATGTATGACTCATGGACTGGACCAACTTCAATGAGCCTCATAAACTTCATGGTATATTTCAATGAGAAAATGCTTTTTCACAAGTTTATCAATGCAACCGGAAAAATTCAGAATGCAGGTACTGATAATTGAGAACTTCCAAAACATTTCTACCATTGTTCATTATCAAGATATCTAATTTATATTGCTAATTTTCTATGCAGCTTTCTTATATGAAGAAATCAAGAAAGTGGTTGTGGATGAGATTGGCCATAAGGTGGTTATGCAAATTCTCACTGACAATGGATCCAATTATAAAAAAACATGTTAACTTCTAATTGCCGAGTATCCTCATATTTTTTGGCAGCCATGAGCTGCTCATACAATGAATCTCATGTTGAAAGATATTGCTCGATTTCCAGAGGTTGATGAAGTGGTCATTGTGCCAAAAGGATATGTAGATTTTCCTACAACACTAAGAGATTACATGAGAAGATGAGGAACATAGTAGGTGGCGAGTTGACCAGACCAAACACCACCAGGTTTGGTACTCTTTTTATTTTCCTTCAAAGCTATTTTGACAAGAAAGATAAGTTTAGAGAGTGGATGGTGTCAGCAGATTGGAGAAATAGTGAATGGAGAAATGAGTCAGACTTTGACTATGTAGAAAATTGTTTGACAAGTAGTAAATGGTGGACTGATCTGAAGTGGGTGCTTGATAGTGTGGAACCACTATATATAATGCTACGTTATGCTGATCAGCAAAAGAATGGCACAACTTCTGGTTTTCAGTTGAGGATGACAAATGCTATACATATGATGGAGGCTCATTTTGGTAGCAGGACAGATAAATTTAAGAAATACAAGGGCAAGGTGGCTCCCAGAGTTAGCCATCTTTACACAGATACACTACTCAATGCAGGTAATGTGCTAGTACGACTACAAAATTTCAAGTTAGGTAATTGTCAATTATTATAACATATATAATGCCATATCTTGCAGCTAATGTTCTTGATCCTGAAGGATACTATAAATTCAAGAGAAGTCAATCTCCTGATGCCGTGGATAAATTAACACATGTGATATCACAGATAGAAGAATCTAGCCAAGAAGCAATGATGGTAATGAAGCAGTTTTTGGACTTCCGTGCTAATAGAGGAATGTTCGGTGGAACAATGGCTCGCCTTGCAACATCCAACATGACAACATGTGAGTTAACATATAGTTTTCTAGTGTTGTGGTTATTTTCAATTGTACAAACGTATTTTACTACTTGGTACTGTTCACAAAATGACCATTCAGTGATATTTTCTCTTTATATTTATTATAGCTGCTTGCTGGTTGTTGTATGGAGGAGATGTGCCACTATTGCAAAAATATGCTCTTCAGATTGTGTCGCAATGTGTGTCATCCAGCGGATGTGAACGCAACTGAAGTAACGTTTGTGTTGATTCACACAACAATAAGAAACATACTTTGTTTTGAGAAGCTGGATGATCTTGTGACCGTGCGCTACAACTTGAGGATGCGTATCCAACAAAGAGAGATTGAACGGGAGAAAAGGGAGCTTGATGCTATCTCCATAATTAATGATACAACACTATTTCAGCAAGATAACCCAATAATGGATTGACTGAATAATTCAATGAGTGAATCTAGCCCAGTTTTGGATGAAGATGGCGGTCCATCTCAGTTTGTTATTGAAGAAATACGCCAGGAAAGTATAAATAGGAAGCTTGTTCGTGAGGGAAGGAAGGGAAAGAGGAAGGCCAAGAAACTCTGTTCTTGAAAAAGGATTATCTCGGGAAAAGGAAATAAAGTCATGCAAACCGAAGATGAGGATGAGGTTGAAGAGGAGTATGATGATGACGAGGAGGAGGAGGAGAAGGAGGAGGAGGAGGATGATTTTGCTGAAAGTGAAAAAGATGATGAAAATCTTGGTGCTGAAATTGAAAACAAGTCACTTGGTGAAAAACATAATGAAGATGATGAGATGTACTGGCATAAAAATATTGAAGCGGCCAAAGAAAGAGGTGGTGAGCAGCAAGAAGTGAACACACCAACTATACCACGACGGGTTTCAAAACGAGGCAATGTGTCGAGGACGGACCCCAATAGACACTACTATTAACCATGGTTAGTTACTTGTTATATTATATATCTCAATATGTATATTTTGTTCCTGCTGTAGCTAGTCCATACCATGTACTTTTTTTCCTACTACACCTTAGGTTATTTTTGGAGGAATTATCTACTTGGCAATTTTTTGTCAAGCATGTGAAGTATCCAAAAGAAGAGGAATCGGAATCACTGTGTCTGTTAGAACTCCGTAGTTTACAAATGTTAGGATACACGCTTTTGTATGCCTGCTAGAACTTGGGTTTTATTTTTGTGTTTAAATTCTACAGGAGTTGATTGTATTTTAATACATCTTATTGAATCATTGCTATCTATTTTGTTCTAGAATTTTTTTTCAAATTTGAATTCGTATTTTGCAAATTGGCACGAAATGAATTCACGAAATTTAGTGAATTTCGTTGGTCCACGAATTTTTGGGCCGATTGAATTTTTGGGCCGAACGAATTTTTCCCCCTGGTTTTGAGAACATGTCGAGGCTGAAAATTAACTTCAATAAAAGCCAGGTGGTGGTCCTTAGGAGGGATCACTGCGAGAAAGTGAGAATTGTTAACCTCCTGAACTGCAAACCTGAACGATTCCCTATCAAGTATCTAGGCTTGCCGGTTAGTGACCGGAAAAACCGGAAACTGTGTTTGGAGGACCGGGATTTCCTTGTTGGCAATGTGGGCCACAAGGTTGAACCTTGGGAGGGAAAGATCTTATCATCGGAGGCTAGGCTAACACTGATCAATTCGTTCCTATCAAGCTTGCCCACTTATGCCATGAGTCTGAGAAATGCAACCCCCCGTAGGAGGGCCCCGGCACCATCTCTACTCTCCATTTATTGGATATTCGTGTTATGCGTTTTACAAAATACCCTTCCCACCTCACCTCTTAGGTCTGTTGTAGTTTTTCTATCCAACCCCCTAGCATTGTCGGATATTCTATATTTTTTATCACTGATTGTCTCCTCACAATCGATAGTGTCTTCTACACGTTTCTTTTTTTACCTCATTTTTTCTCTTAAAATTTCAGGAATATTCAACAATGTTTTTATGTACATTTTTTATTCTAAAAATGAAATATGCACAATTTGTTTTTTCAACAATCTCATTTCATAATTTTTATTCTTATACTTTTTATTTAACAATATTTAGACACTCTTACTGTGTTTCATCCTAGATTAAGAAGTTTCATACAAGATTCACATGTTTTACAAACTTGTTTCTGCCAAATACAGATCTTGTACACTAAACTTTTAAAGATTTATAAATGTTAATATATATTTATTATTCACTAAATATTCCAGATTCATAATTTTAATCAACAATTTCTTACACAAGTATTTTTCTAGTAACTCCAGATTCATAGAAGATTATCAACAATTCCAAATTCATAGAAGATTTTCAAACCATACATGTTTCAAACTTTGATAGAAAATCCATACAAGTTCCATAGGAATTTTGATGATCCAATCAAGATTCATAGAGCTTCATACAATCCGATCTGGAAAAATAAGAAGTTTGATTTTGATGATCCAACATATTTCATATAACCATGGATCCATAAATTTTTTGACGATGCATACAAGATTCATAAAGTTTCATACAAAATTTGGAAAAAGATGGATCTTGATTAGCAAATATTAAGAGATCTGTAGCATTTTGTTATGTACAACTTGTAGTAACCAAATATGTTACTGGTAGACTCCAAGCATAGACGATGGCCAATGTTTTTTAAAAAAATCATCAAAGATTCATCCAAAAGCATGAATAAAAAAAGAAAGATTCATCCATCAAACAAAATTAGACAAGCATCTATGCCCAGATCGGTGTCCTCCAGTCCTACATGGAGGACGTTTAATTCGGGATTGAAGCAATTTTCATAAAAATTTAAAATAATTTATTATCATACTATTTATTTTACAATATAGATTTTTATAACATTTATTTTAACAGTACATTTTTTTCAATAAATGAAATCTGTATCAAAAGTTTCATTCATGCTTCATACACGATTCATAAGTTTCCATACAAGATTCATAAATTTTCTTCAATGGATACAAGATTCATACAACTTCCATATACATGATGATCTGGAAATCATATACATGACGATATGGAAAGAAGAAATATCATTTTTCATTCATGCCTCATACATGATTCAGAACAAAATCATCTGAACAAAATCCCGACGACGAGGTCCCGACCGGAGCTAATCATACATTCAAGATCCAAAAACATACAAGTTCCATAGAAATTTTGATGATCCAAACAAGATTCATACACTATCCGATCTGGAAAAATAAGAAGATTGATTTTGATGATCCAACATAGTTCATATAACCATGGATCCATAATTTTTTTGATGATGCATACAAGATTCATAAAGTTTCACACAAAATTTGGAATAAAACTGGATCTTGATTAGCAAATATTAAGAGATCTGTAGCATTGTGTTCTGTACAACCTGTAGTAACCAAATATGCTACTAGTAGACTCCAAGCATAGACGATGGTCAAATTTCAAGGAAAAAAACTAGAACCATGGATTCATACAAGTTTTTCAAAGACATTATTAGTAACCAAAATAGATCTAGTTCTTCAAAAAGATTCTATAGGATTAAACACAGTTCCATACTAGAATAATTTCGGATTAACAGATTTATAGAAGCTCCAAATATAATTAAAAGAACCTGGATTGATCTCTACAATATAAACATAAAAAAATCATACTCTACAAAAATCAACCCATTATAACAAAGAGATTCAATCAAGATTTAACCATGGTCTGGATCCAAACAAAAGATTCAATCAAGATTCGGAACTGGATATGGCAAATAACATGGACTGAATGGGATCCATGGCCTCCTCGTCGCGCCCCAGACCACCTCATCCTGGTCGGCTTTGGAGACAAACGGGATCCCAAAGAGGCACTCCATCCCAGATCCATGGCCAGTGTCGCCCACCCCTCCCAGCACTGCCCCCACCTCATTGCATCAGGGCTACGCGCATCAGGGCTACGGGAAGCCATGCGTGCTGGTATTCGACGGGGCGCGTCAGTTCTGCGGAGGTGTGTTGGCGCGAGCTCGAGATCTGCACCTGGGGAGGAGGAGGGGCGTGGCGATGGAGGTGTGAGGCGATGACGGAGGTGGTGAGGGGAGGAAGGGCGTGGCCATGCTGGGCAGGGGAGGCATCGGCATGGGGAGGGGAGAGCTGTTAGGGTTAGGTGGGCAGGGGCCTGGCCGCGTGGGCTGCGGGTTGGGGTGGGCCGGTGGGGTGGCCATCCTCTCCCTTGAACTGCGGGTGAAATACCAAAAAGAAGGAGGGCTTAAATGTAAACGTGCGACAGATGATGACAACGTTGACCTTGCACGGATCTCCAACAAATGAACGACATAGATGGTGCCGGTGGTCCAACCTAGGAGGGGTAAATCCACTCCCCCATGAGTCTATACTTGTTATATGATGGCACACACGCTGCTATGGACAAGTGTAGGTGTCGTTTTTATTGGGAAGGTGTGGGTGAATAGAGGAAGTATCATCTGGTGGTCTGGGCCACTGTATGACATGGTTATACCCTGTGGGTACACGACATTAGCATACCTGGTCCAGCCCAAGGAAGGCCCACAAAAATATATGAGGCCCGTAGAGATTTTCGGGTGGCCCAAGCCCATGACATCTTGGGATCCTTGGAGAGCAAGACTAGAACAGATAGAATAATTCAAAGGGGGCAAACCCTAAACTTGTAACCGACTCGATCTGTTCCCGAGACCTGCCTAACTCTATATAAAGGCTAGGAGGGCATGGCGAGGAGGATCAATCTTTTCCACCGCATACACACCTCCATGCCAGATTGCATCTGCACACCCCTGTACTTTTCGGTTCCGCCATAATCAAGAGCAGACAAGCAGGAGTAGGGTTTTCCCTCCGGGGGCCTGAACCTGGGTAAATCTCGTGTCCCCTGGTTGCTTGTATGTTAACCGTTCCGCGATCTCCAGCACCCAAATCTTCTCCAAAACACAAGCTCATAACAATGGGCATTGATGAGTCGAAACCTCGTTAATTGGCGCCGTCTGTGGGAATCGGGGGCGCTGATTGTGCGATCGTGACGGTCCCGACCAAAGCAACCTACAAATCCTCGGTGATGGAGAGCCATCTCCTCTTCGGCGCTTTCGACTTCACCGCCCACTCGCCAGCCACCATGAAGGACTTTGAGCCCGTAGGCGACGGGCTCGAGATCCTGTTCGTGAGCTTCTGCTTTCAGGTGGGACAGACCGACACTCTCCGCCTCCCAGAGCGGGTGCCACTGCCATCGATCAGGCCCGCCTCTTGGGCCCCGCATCCCAACGTGCTACTCACGTCAGCGTCGATAGATGAGTCATATGACAGCGGCAGCTGCAACTCAGATCTATGCGACCCCCCGTCGGATGAAGGAACCTACGGTTCCGGATCCGAAAGCTGCGGCAGCAGCGATCCAATCCGCGGACGCTACCAATGCGCCGTGGTCATCCAAAGCAACCTGGAGCAACAACCACCAGGTTCGGGTGCCCACATGCCGCCACCCAAACCACATGGTAGAAACAGCGAAAACAGGAGGCAACCATCCCCCCGCCCAACAAGGACGACCCCGATGCCAATCGAATAATCCACCTCAGCGAGGAAGGATGTAACTAGGCATGCGAAGCCGTGGAGGGCAACAAAATCTTGCCTGTGGGTGCCTCACGGGACCTGCTGATGGCATACCACATGCTCCTCATCGAAGAACACAAAAAGCAGGTGAAGATGCAAGAGGTACTCAACAAACGCAAGCAAGCGGCCTCGGAGTCTAGCGCACGACGAGCTGCGCTCTCCACCGCTGGCGGCTCCAGCTCGCATGGCAATCAAGCCAACAAGCATCGCTCTCGCACGGATAACATGGCTCCTGCTGCACGTCGTGAGGAATCTCCTGCTTAGCCGAAAAAGAAAGCTGCGGTCAGATTCAACCGCAGCCCCACACCCTCATCCTACGAGGACGAGCACGACCTACCTCGACGACGCAAGATCCCACGATGTCGCAGCCACGACTACGACGCTTGAAGCGACCTCGCTCAGCGCAAGGTCAACAAGGCACGTGCCAAACGCGTGTGCTCATCCGAATCCGAACAGGATGATGACAGAGAACTCTGTGGAGCTCGATGCTTTAGCAGATCTGTTCAGTGGACACGGATGCCGAGAAACTTCAAGCTTCCTTTGGACACTCCGAAGTTCGATGGCACGCAGGACCATAAGGCATGGCTCAGCGACCACCTGTCGTCCGTCAAGCTGCACATCGGAAACAAAAACACCGCTCTGAAGTGCCTTCAGCTGCAGCTGACAGGCGTAACCCGGATCTGGATCAGCAGCCTGTCCTCGGGTTCCATCCGAAGCTGGGAGGAACTAGCCTACAGTTTCATCCGAAACTTTAAGGGTACCAGCAAGAGGCCAGCCTCATTCGAAGAGCTGCGAGCCTGCACTCAACGAACGGGCGAATCCATTCGCTCGTACATACTACACTGGTCCAACATCAAGAACTCCGCGGCACACATCTACGATGAGATAACGATCGATGCTTTCAAAGATGGCGTCAAGCGCCAGGACTTCAAGGAAGAACTTGGGCGCGTCAAGCCCAAGACACTCGACCACCTCATGGACATCGCCAACAGGTGGGCAGATGGCGAGGACTCCGTCCACCGAGCACACTCGGATGATGTATAAGACTACGGCCACAGACGCGAGCGCCGTAGCAAGCAAAGATCGCGCGTCTACGACGATCGTGACGGACCTGACATGGTTGTGGCTGGCTACGCAGACCGTCACAGCGATAACAACAGTAGTAGCGGCGGATACCATGGAAACAATTTCCGCGACGGAGGACGCCCAACGCAAATGTGGTAACGCCATGGCCGCGACAACAAACCATCGGCATACGACAAGTTGTCGGGCCCAAGCACCATCCACTTCTACATCGACAAGCAGGATGGCAAAAAGAAGGCTAGCCATATGCTCAAGGACTACCGCGAGTTCCAGAAACTCAGCGATGGCTTGGCCCAGATGAGACAACAGATCCCGAACCCTGGGTTCGGACACGCACCTGCACCAGGAGATATCGTCCACGGAGCTCGTCCACCACCACCTGTGGGACCTTCGAATCACCCCATCGCACCCATGCAAAACAACGGTGTAAACGGGTACCCCACGCCAAAAGGGTCATTGATGATCCAAAAGGGGCGCCCAACAAATAGGGTGCAAAAGAAGATCACCCGCCAGGTCAGCTTGGCTGTGACCGCTCCACCCGCCATCCCTGAGTACCTCAGCGGTTCAGAGTCCTGCATCACATTCAGTCGTTCGGATCACCCCCGCCAGATCCCTCGCCCAGGTCATGCTGCCCTGGTGCTCGAGGCGCATATCAGAGGGTTTGAGATGAGCCGCGTCTTCATGGATGGCGGCAGCGGCATCAACCTGATGTTCGCTAGCACCCTAGCAGCAATGCGGATCCCGCTGTGCAGCCTGGAACAATCCGACACAACGTTCCATGGCATAGTCCCAGGGAAGTGCATATTTCCCCTGGGAAAGATATGGCTCGACGTCATCTTTGGCAAACCCGACAACTTTCGGTGTGAGCGGCTCGAGTTCGAAGTGGTAGACTGACCATCACAATACCATGCCATCCTCGGGCGCATGGCATTCGCAAGGTTCCTGGAAGTACCGCACTATGCGTACCTGCTACTCAAGATGCCAGGACCTAGGGGCGTCATCACGGTCCAGGGGAGCTTCACCCGGTCCGACCACTGCGACATGGACTTCAACAGAATCTCCCAGTCATTCGGCATGCATGAGGAGCTCACAAGGCTTCGAGAGGTGACAGACAACGGGGCACCCCCAGTCTCAAGGAAAAACGCCCCTGACATGTCGTTCAACTCAACAGCCGACATAAAGAAGGTGCCGGTACACCCGACGGACACCTCCAAGACGGCGCTGATCGCCAACAACCTCAGCCCCGCATAGGAAAGAGCGCTCGTCAAATTCCTCCGTGAGCGCTGGGAAATCTTCGCCTGGTTTCCTGCGGACATGCCAGGAGTTCCCAGGGAATTCGCTGAGCACGCACTCAACGTGTTTCCAGATGCCAAGCCCATCAAACAATCCATCCGATGATTGTCCGAGCCACGGGCCGAAGCCGTCAGAGTCGAAGTCAACAGACTGCTCGACGCTGATTTCATCAGGGAGATCAAGGAAAGCGAGTGGTTGGCCAACACTGTGTTGGTCCCTAAAAAGGACACGGACATCCTGCGGATGTGCGTGGACTTCACATCGCTCAACAAGCACTGCCCGAAGGATCACTTCCCTCTCCCTTGGATCGATCAGATCATCGATTCGACTCCAGGATGCGAGAAACTCTCCTTCCTTGATGCCTACTCAGGCTACAACCAGATTCGACTGAAGGTCGAAGACCAGGAAAAAACGGAGTTCATCACGCCGTTCGGAGTATTATGCTACAACACAATGCCCTTTGGGCTAAAGAACGCAGGTGCCACGTACCAGCGATGCATGCAAGCATGCCTGAAGAGCCAGACATGCCGCAATATACAGGTCTATTTCGACGACATAGTAGTCAAGACAAGGGAGGCCAAGACATTGATCGACGATCTCCGCGAGACGTTCGACAACCTTGATCACTACAAGATCAAGCTGAACCCATAAATGTGCGCCTTTGACATCCCATGGCCAACTGCTTGGCTACTTCATCTCCCAGCAAGTAATCGAGGCGAACCCGAAGAAAATCCGAGCCATACTGGCCATGGAGAAACCGAATAACCTCAAAGGTGTCCAGCAGCTAGCTGGGCGCATCGCGGCGTTAAGAAGATTCATCAGCCGCATGGGTGAGAAGGCCCTGCCTTTCTACCACCTGCTACGCAAAGCAGAAAAATTTGAATGGACACCTAAAGCCGACGACGCATTCGAAGATCTAAAGCGACTGCTCTCCACCTTGCCTGTCCTGGTCACACCAAGGGAACGCGAGCCCCTACTGCTATACATAGCAGCCACACACCAGGGGGTAAGCACCATGCTCGTGGTCGAACGACCCGAATATGGCAAGACCCATGGGGTCCAACGCCCAATCTACTACCTCAGCGAGGTATTGACACCAACAAAACAAAGGTACCCTCACTACCAGAAACTCTCCTACGGTGTGTTCATGACGGCTCGTCGGCTGAGCCACTACTTCCAGGAGCATCAGGTGATGGTCGTCAATGAGGCGCCACTGAACAGCATCCTGAACAACCCCGAAACTACAGGACGCGTAGCCCTGTGGGTAATCGAGCTATCCCCTCTAGACATAGTCTACGAGAAACGCTATGCGATCAAATATCAGGTCCTCTCAGACTTCCTTGTCCACTGGATGGAGCTACAGCTGCCGGACACCCCGGATATGACGCAATCATGGACGATGCACTTTGACGGATCCAAGCGTGAGGCTGGAGCAGGGGCCGGCGTCATACTGACGTCCCCGCAAGGTGACAAGATGAAATACGTCCTTCGGATGAAATTTCGAGCCTCCAACAACGAAGCCGAATACGAGGCCCTCATCCACGGCATGAAGATGGCCAAGATCTACGGCGCAACGTGCCTAGTCATCTATGGTGACTCGAACCTCGTCGTCCAGCAGACGATGAATGAGTGTGACGCACACGCCGCTAACATTTTATGGTGTACCGCATGATCTACAACTCACTCGAAGGAGACTTTGACGGCTGCAAGCTTCGGCACGTTGGAAGGGAAAGCAATGAGGAAGCCGATAGACTCACCAACATCGGCTCCACCTGCGCACGGGTGCCACCAGGTGTGTTCCTCGAACAAATCTGCGTGCCTTCCATCAAAAGGAAATCCCCTAAGGGATCATCTGAAGAGCAGAGCACTCGGGGGCTGCGCTCCCCAAAGGACAGGAAGGACCCGAAAAACTCGACACGGTGGTCACGTTGGTCAACCTGATGCAGGTCATGGAAATCGAAGAAACATGGACGCAAACGTACCTTCGGTACCTAATAAATAGGGAACTGCCTGATGACGCGACAGATGCCCGGCGCATATCTCGCTGGTCCAAGGCCTTCACCATCATCAATGGCGAGCTGTACAAGCGCAGCATTTCGGGTGTACTCCAAAGGTGCATAACCATCGGTGACGGCAAAACCATCCTCCAAGACATCCACGAGGGCATCTGCGGCCATCACGCGGGCACCTATGCCCTCGTCGCCAAAGCTCTATGAGCTAGGTTCTACTAGCCAACGACCATGAACGATGTCAAGGACATCATCCGAAGGTGCAACGGCTGCCAGAGGTTTGTAGATAAACCACACGCACCAGGATCAGACCTCAGGCCCATACCCCTGGCCTAGCCCTTCTCCCAATGGGGCCTCGACATGATCGGCAAACTGCCCAAGTCCTCGAAAGGAGGCCACGTCTACCTCGTAGTCATAGTCGACAAGTTCACCAAGTGGATCGAATCCATGTCCGTTACCAACCAAAAGGGTAAAACGGCCGTGAAGTTCTTCGAGTCCATAGTCTACAGGTTCGGCATGCCGCACAGCATCATCACGGACAACGGGTCGAACTTCATCTCCAAAGAATTCCAGGACTTCTGCGAAGGCCTCGGGATCAACATATCATATGCCTCCATGGCACACCCGCAAACCAACGGGCAGGTCGAAAAGTCCAACGGCCTCGTAGGAGGCAGCATCAAGAAACGCCTACTCAGCCCACTCGAACGGCTTGCGGGAGCCTGGGCAGAAGATCTACCCTCCGTCCTCTGGAGCTTGTGCACAACGCCAAATAGTTCAACTGGCTACACGCCCTTCTTCATGGTGCATGGAGCCAAAGCCGTGTTGCCAGCGGAAGTACGCCATAAGGCCCCACGGGTCGTCGCCTACAGCGAAGCCGAATCGACAGAAGCACTCAAAGAAGCCGTCGACACACTCGACGAGGCACGCGACATCGACGAGGCTCTCTCGACGGTCTACCATTAGAGCCTCCACAACTATCATAGCCGTCGGCTGCGCCCAAGGTCCTTCGTCGAAGGAGACCTCGTCTTACGACTCAAGCAAGAGCGACCGAAAAAGCTCGAATCACCCTAGGAAGGACCATACGTCGTCACTGAAGTCATCCCAGGTGGCGCCTACCACCTCAAGCATGTGGAGTCTGGAGTCGCATACTCCAACCCATGGAACGTCGCACAATTGCGACGCTTATACCCCTAGCTATCCCCCTTTTTACTTTCAATAAGGCTACTCAGCCGAACAATGTACCTCCTCTTTACGATATGAATAAAGCTAAGTGTCTCGCCCGAAATTTATCTTTTCCTCACATTTATTTATGTTACAACACACTCGGGGGCTCCCCCTCACCTCACGACTTTGTCGACTAAGGATAACGCGTGTACACCTGAGTAGCTGATCACATCAGGCTAATGAAAAGGGCATGCATACAACCAAGCACCACGTGCTAATACAATTAACCTTTACAACAAAGGGCACAACACGCCCAGTCGAAAATCATACAAGTTCTACATCTATGTTTTTTACAGGACCTACCTATTCCGAAGGATCACCTACGCAAGATGCTCAAAAAGATCTACAACCTCCTCGGCATACTGCCTAAAAGCCGCGTAGTGTGGGCGCATGTCCCATAGGCCACCATCTGGCCAAGGAGGCAGCCCAGCCGCCACAGCCGCAAGATTAACATCAGGGCAATGCAGCCGCACGAGGGAAAGGGCGACCTTCACCCCTGCAACGAACTGGTGCCGCACTAGCTCCCTGACGTGACCCACGTCCCAAAACTTTGCCAGCAAACCCCATAGAGTTGACGGCGCTTCATCAAGAGGAAACATGACGTACATAATCGATGCTAGGGAAATCTTCACCTGCCGCAGAACCCATGACACCTGGTGAGCGTGATCCTGCACTGTCGCAAGGACCGTGGCCCGGTCACGGTTCATCCAGAAAAAGCCTTCGGCTTCCATATCCTGCTGGGTCAAGCAGTTGATCCGAACTGTAACGCGCTCCTTCTCCTCCCTCGGAACAAGTTTGGCACCTGCAGCAAATACAGAGTAAGATGAATCGCAAACCAGGAGCATCCGAAAATGAGCAGCAGCTCAATGAAACTTACATTGCAGCTGCTCAGCCAACTACCACAGCTCCCCTATCAGATACTCCTCTCTAGTGGTAGCTCGCTCCGCCTTCGATTTCCATACATCCGCATGGACTCGGATGCCAAGTATCTCCTTCTCAAGACTACAGATTCGGTCACGAAGACAAACAAGCTGCGACGCATCATCCAAAGATGGTCCTGGCTGCGGAGCAGACGAAGTATCGACGGGGTCCTCACCCGAAGGTCCCTAAAGGAAAACAGACAAGGGTATGAACAACACATGACTGAGCAACAACTCGAAGGATCATTTGTATACAACAAAAGGCCACTACGTGGCGCAGGGAAATCGTTTGTCAAATATTATAACAAAAGAAGAAGACAACTATCCTACAATTACAACAACGAAGCCTAAGCGGCCGCATCCTGAGTGGCCTCGGAGCCAGATTGCCTACTCTTGAGCTCCTCCTGCTGCTTCGCCGCATACTCCGCCAAAAGGTCAATGAGCTTCGGACCATAGCGCTTACCGCGAGAAGCGTAGAGAGTGAAGGCTACCTCGGAACCGTCGGGAGCCGTTGGCATCTAGGAGGTGACCTGGTGAAGATCCAGCTCCGCCCCGGATGCCAGGGCCATAGCCAGGCCCATGGAAGCGATGATGCCCTTCTGCTTGCGCTTGTAGGCCGTAGGCGCATCCTCCAAAGAATCTACATCCTCAAGGGCAACGCCCTTGGGAACGAGCTCCTTGTAGAAGCGCCCGAGGATCTCCTTGGCCTTGTCAAGGGAGCCAGCGGCAGTACCGCAGCGGTCTTCGACCGCCGCGACGGCATCGTCTAGAGCACTCCCGTGCTCTAAGCCACGGCGATCGAACTCAATGCCCGAGGCATCTGGAGCAAAAGACAAAGCATGAATCGAATAAGGGCAGGAAGACAAAGCAGTTGAAAAAGAAAAGACAGGCAAAAAACACTCACCCGAAACAACCATGGCAGCAGCCATCAGCTTCTCGGCCACCTCCTTCTCACGCGCAGCCGCGGCAGTGGCGAGCTGCTCCTCGCGATCCGTAGCTTCCCGCTGCAGGCGCTCCTTGGCCATGGATGCGTCAGCTAACTCCTGCTCGAGGCGCTCTTTTGCCCCAGCGGCATCCTCGGCCTTCTTCTCCGCTCGCCCAAGGCTCTTTTTGAGAGCATCAAGGTCGCCGAGAGTAGTATTATTATCATCTACAAAATAAACAAGAACATACATGAGCTACACAAGCTAGCAAGCAGACGAAAAAGAATAGGATCAATTCAGCATGTACCTTGAAGCTACCGCATGCTGGCCTCTAGCGCTAGGTGCTGCTGCACAAGCAGGTTCGCACCATGCACAAAGGGCTGCGAGAAGAAACAAAGTATCACAAAAAGGTCTCGGGGGCTGCGCCAAAGAAACAAGCAAGATATCAAACACATGAAAAATGCTCGGGGGCTCCCCTCGAGAAACACACAAAGGAAGCAAAATCAACAGATCATCTGAAAAATAAGGCCCGGGGTCTCCCCCCACAGCAAGAGATAAAATAACTTACATGCTCAGGCGGAGACTCCGAAGGTCCCGGTATCGTCTTCTGGGAGATGATCACTCGAGCCTCCTGCGGAGAGGGGTTCGGAGCAACGCCCCCAGAGTTGGCCACCGTCTGAGAGGGAGGGGGCGTTAGTTTTGACTCCCCCACGGCTTCCTGAGTGGCCTCATTAAAAGAGCCCTCGGAGGAATGGCTGCAAGGAAAGCACCAATCAAAAGAAAGAATACAAGAAGACAAGAAAGTAGCGAAAGGCATTCAAAGATACTTAGGAGTCCATGTCGCTCAAGTAAAAAACGGGCATCTCCCTCTTCCCTTTCTTCTCTTCCTTCTTCCTCTTGGCCGGCGGCTGCGGCGCCATAGCCCGCACAGGCACTACCGGGATAGGCGAGGAAGAAGCACCGTCGCCTTCGTCGTGGCGGGCAAGGAATGGCGGGTACCTAGGAGTTGGTGGAGTCGAGGCATCCGAAGATTCGCTCGAGTTCCATGCCTGCTTTCGGGTCTGCCCCTCGCTTGCCTCGGGGGCTTCCTCAGTCGGCGAATGCGCCGGGGGAAGCTCGGACTCGGAGTCCACAACTTCGTTGTCCGGCGCATCCGGAAACCTTTCGGGTAGCGGAGGCACCATGCCAGCCACCTGTAACACCCTCAGAATCGGCCCTATGCAAGTTTCAGCGCTTCCCGCCAAACCCGCATAGAAACGATTCAAAGGTGCCCACCAGGCACTTGCGTGCGGGTGGTAAACGAAGTAATATCATTACACAATAGTCCTCGATGGAACCCACAAAACATATATATACAACAGCGACTCAAAGAGTCAAGAATACAGATATACAATACAAAGATCCAAATCACCTTTAAAACGATATAGCGTCCGAGTACGGACAAGATGCAAATTGAGCTAAGAGCCCTGAAGAATAACCAATGGCGTCCATAACCCTGCCCAGGCCAAGCCGGAAGGGTAACCCTGCTAACGACGTCGATCTCAAAACCTGCTTAAACAAAAGGGGTGCCGACAAAGGGCAAAGGAAAAAGAGAGAGCGGTCAGTACTAAGGCCAGTACACGGCGAGGCTAGAATTCGGCGGTCCTCGCCTACATAGGTATGCTGGACTGAGCGGCAGCGCAGCATGCACTAAACAACCTACAGAGACTCGATATAACTGACGGCTACCAGAGAGGGATAAGAAAGACCTATTCGGAACCATCTTGATACTACCACCAAACATACCCATCCTGGTATTTCACCAAACATACCAAACGAGGAAGTCAACCGAGGAACTCACACAGTTGGCAGTTTTATTTATTCAGTTATCGTTGCAGCGATTACTAGTCAGGTATAGATGGTCATCCTGATATAATAAGCAGTGGGCACTTTTAGTTAACCATTCCGTTGTAGTTGCAACACTTACTAGTCAAATACAATTAGCATGAGATATCCCAAACCCAGCAGTTGTTGGTACTTTTATTGAGCCATTCCGTTGTAGTGGAGCTGATTACTAGTCATATTGGATACCAGTCAAATTATAACAGTAAACTTTAGTTATAGTTGTCTATGATCGAGAACTGTGCTCCAAGTCGTCCATAACCGTGGACACGACTTTTCAAAAAGATTTAACCCTGCAGGGGTGCACCAAAGTATCCACACGCACTTCGACCCTTTTTGCTAGATCAGTTAACATACACCCATCGGTATGTCGGCGGGGCCTAAGTCATGACGTTTCCCAGACCCAAAGCAAGTACATGGGGGCCACCCCACTAAGCTACCCGCAACGAAGTCGGCCGGTCTCCGAGACGGACTCAGGGTTTGCGTCAATGGCTGTAAACGACTGGGAACCCGAAAGTGTGACTGGGCTTGTCGATACCGCGAAAACACTCCGCTTCCCTAAACAGTACAGGTGCATTCCTCGCACAATTTTAAATTAAGCAGTAAAGCATGGCATAAGTACAGAATAGTAATAAAGCCCCAAACTACTTGTGTCCCCTAGTACAGTACTTGGAATCAGGTACTAAATCGATGGGGGTGCCCATACACCCCACCTGTGGTTAGCGCGCTCGATCTCGGAACAGGTATCAAGAACTCGGGGTCCTACGGGACACCAGTGAGCGGTTAAAAACCAAATATTGTCTATTACCCACCGGTGCCTCTGCATTTACCTACTTTCAATTTTAGTTATTAAACAGTAATTAAAGCCATGATCATCCCCAACATTAATCATAAGGCATTCTCCAACAACTGCGGTACTTGACAACACACAACAACACTTGAGCAAGCGACTACGACACGCAAGACCATCTAACTACCAAACAACAGGTAATAGGATGTGTCCAAGGCAATATAAGGCTTCAAGGGATACCACGGGTACGAAAACTAGAGCATCGCAACACAGATAGCAATAGATCAACAGGAGCAAAAAGACTAGAAATATAAAATAGGTAGAAAGGGGGAGAATGCTCGCCTGAAAACATTGCCGAAGGTTCATCCGAAGATCGGGTCGACACTCACATCAACTCATCGGCCTAATCCGCGAAGAAGCAAAACACTAGAAGAAACACCGGATGCACTATTTAATACTACGGTAGAAAATCGGGCATGATGCATGTATGATGTATGACATGGCAAAGATGCAATGCGATTAGGCAATATTAAGCGGAACCGGGGTCCCGACAAATATTTAGGTGGTTCATGTTGTTTAGCTACCCTGCATTTTAAATGTTGTCTTAACATGGCAAAAGATAGCACCGGTTCACTACACCAATTTAAATGGAGTCCGGAATAAGACAAAGATATCCCGCATATAGACTCCATATTTAATTATGAGATGAATTGGCATAATGCCCCCAAACCACAGACAAGTATGCATGCATGAACAATTTAATATGCATCAGTTGATAATGTCATATTATAAAATAATGGGGTCTCAGATAGGGAATCACATTAGGGGGGGGCTCGACGATCTTGGTTCGATGTGGTTCAGGGGATCGGTCTTCGAACACCGGGAACAGGCTTCGGATCGAGGAATCGGGGCCTTCGGGTCCAGAAAGGAGATCTTGACATCTCCGGGTCCGGGTCTTGGCGTGGCCTTCGGATCACCGGGATCGGGCTTCGGGGTCTCGGTCATCAGATCTGTGAAGGAGATCTTGGCGTGCCGAGGGTCTCGGTGGGATCGGTCTTCGGTTCCAGTAAGGAGTTCTTGGTGCTCCGTGAGGTAGATCTTGTCGGTTCCACCCCCAAAAGCCTTGTGGTTCCGTGACGGAGATCTCCGGGTTCGGTTCGCGGTTCCTCGTCGACGGCTCGGGGTCATGGTACCCGGAAGGAGATCTTGGCAATATAGCGATGGGGTTTTCCACAGAAGATGCTTCAGAGGCCGGATCGGCCAACGCTCATCTTGGCACCAACATGTCCTATGTGGAACTTGTACCCGACATGACACAACAGAAACGATTGGTCGAGCACATCCATCACCAACGGTACACACCAAGACACGTGCATCCTCAACAGAGAACACAGACGACTGGAGATGGTCGAGGTCGGCGGAGCTGTGGAGGAAGACGGTGGCGGGGAGAGGGCACGAGGCACGCGGCGGCGGGGGCGCGGTCGCGGTCGAGGGCCGGAGGAGAGCACCGGGAGGAGGCCGGGCCGGCGAACGCGCTGGCGCAGAGGACTCGGGGCGGTGGTGGCCGGCACGCATGGGTGATGCTGCAGAGGGCGCCGGAGGGGGAAGGCGGCGGCCAGGGTCGCGGGCCTTGCTGCGGAGGAGGCGCTCGGCTCCGGGGCGACGGCCGGAGGGGGTGGAGGCGAGGGGAACCGCCGCGGCGGCGGCTGGCTCGCGCAGGGAGGCTCGCAGAGGTCGGGCGAGCTCGAGGGGGAGGACGGCGTGGCCTGGTGCGGGCACGAGGCAAGGGACGCCTGGGGACGGCGGACGGCGGCGATTAGCAGAGAGAGGCGAGGTAGGTGGGGAGAGTACGCGGTCGGGGTGAGGAAGATCGAGAGAGGGGAGCAGGGTGAGGAGGTGGGGCCGCGCTCGCGAAGGAGAGAGAGGGATCGGGGGACGCGGGGCACGAGTGGTTGGTGGGGTGGGGCCCGTGAGCAGGTGGCGGGGTCAGGTGAGGGGGTGGCGGCTGGGATTGGTGAGTGGGGTGAGGTAGCGCGATGTGAGTGGGTGGGGGGATTGGGCCATGTGATGTGGAGGGTGGTGGTTGGCTGAAGTGAGGTGGAGGGGGCTGGGTAGATTAGGTTGGGGTAGGAAAAGGGTTTAGGTAGTCTGGTTTTTGTACTGGGGGTGGCCGACTGGGTCGGATCAGCCCGGTACGGTTGCCCCTAAAAATAAAGTAAATATTTTAATATTTAAAATGGGGCTTTTGAAAACCGTTGGTAGACAAAGCAAAATATTCCGGAGACCCGGGTTTTGTGTTTGAATAAAGACGGGGCGTTCAGAAGACAAAAATAGATTTTTCGAAAATAGTTTTTAAACAAACCATGCAAGATGATGACGATGCTCAAATGCAAGGTGGCATGATGACATGAGCATGCGGTCATGATGATGCAATGCACAAAAACAACGCGATTTTTCTAGTAGAGGTTTTTGCGGGGCGCCACACCACCTTGAGGTCCTGCACAATGAAGACATAAACTTTCAGAACAAGTCATCAATGAAAAGCACTCGAAAAAAGGCGCTACTCGCACGTCGTAAATCTACACCTGCGGAACCGGTCTCGTGGCACTGAACGGGGGCGTCAGTGACTTCCCCGGAAGGTCCTCATCGGACTTGTACTTCAGCAGTGGCCGAAGAACTCTGTCAAGGGCCCCCCTGGAGCGCTCCTCAGCCGAAACCCTCATCGGGTCGTGGTGGCCAGATTAAAGGAACATCAGATGCGCCCTAGACTAAAGTGGCTGCACCCGACGTTTGAGGAAGGTGCGGATGATATCCACACCATTCACCTCCTTCTCCGGAACAACCTGGAGGGCCTCCACCCAACGGTAGCGCTCCTCTATCTCCTCCACCTTGCCCTCCAGGATATGATTCTTCTAGGATCTCTTCTTCAAGATCTCCTGGGTGGAGTCGAAAGGGGCAAGGCCGAAGTTTTTCCCGTCCACTGTGGAGTCGCGGATATAAAACCACTTCCTCCGCCAATATTGGACGAACTCAGACATAGAGAAAGAGAAGAAAAGAACAGTATATCAAAGAGAAATGATGCAGCCGCTAATCGGATAAACTCCGTCGGAGCCAGACTGCCTCTTCAAGGAATAGAGCTTCCGGAAGAGGCCAAAGTGTGGCTCGATACCAAGCCAGCACTCGCAAAAAGCAATAAAGCAGGCGATGTGGAGAAGAGAATTGGGCGAAAGATCGTGGAGTTGGATGCCATAGAAGAACAACAATCCACGAAGAAAATCGTGGACTGGGAGCGAGAGGCCGCAAAGGAAAAAAGCAACAAACATCACCCAAACCCCCGGGTGGACAGGAAGTTACTCATCGTCGGGGACCCTGACGGCGTCCTTGTCCTGTGGGATCAAACCCGCCTCACGCAACTTGCGCAGTTCGCCCTCGCGCGTCTCCGAGCACCGCCACCCACCTTCAGTGACATGAGCGGCGGCGGTGCCCTTCTTGCCGCCGGCAGCAGCACTGGTGCCCGCGCCGGTGGAGGCCTTCTTCAACTTACCCATCGCAGCGCGTCGACGGCGGCGATGTGCGCACAAGAATGAGGAAGGAAACGATCGAGAACGTCCAGCGCGCAAAGGAAAAAACTTGAGAACTGGAGGCAGTGAAAAGCAAATGTCTAAGGGTGAAAACAAACTACTATTTTCCCCACAGTTATAAGGACGAAGACGATGAACAGGGACCGTTCATCTGGAAGCCCTAACGCTAGGATAAGATCCAACCATCCACGTGTCAACATAGCAGCGAACCGTCGCTCGCACGAAGTCCACTACGCAAGGAAACCGAGGAGACACCGTAATTCTCGCCATGTCGTGCATGACCAGTCAACTCCAAGTTAGAAAGTGGGCCCACGTTCGTCTGGTCACGTCACCTCCGGCGCCGCAGAAGGTTGAGGTCACCGATCGTCAGCACTGACGTCATCAAACCACACTAGCAACGGTTAGAAATCTTCGGCTAACAGCTAAAAGTACTCACTCAAATCTACGATTCGAGCAACTACTTGGGGGATACTCCTATCGGGAGTGCTGGCCGCGCACCCGAGGCACAAATAAGGTACTACACCAATGATCTATTCTTTGAGTCCTGCGTCGAGTTTGCGACTCCACTACGGACTCGGGTGCTACTCCCATAGGGAGGATTGATTCAAGCATCCGAAAAAATTGTGTCCTACGGACCTGAAGTTAACAACGGCTGAATTAAAGTCTCTTCTCGAGTCTGCGACTCGAACAAACACTCGGGGGCTACTCCGATAGGGAGCGCTGGTCGCGCACCCTATGAATTCTTCGATTGCAATCCTTCGGATCAAAATGCACAAACTTTTTGGAAACTTTTCCCCAACCAACGCTAAGTGAGTAACATCCTCCTTGGCCACCCGAAACACCTCCGCGGTGATAAAATTTCGTATGCTGTGTCTGCGACGCAAAGATAAGACCTACATATACCATCTGATGGCCTGGTAACGCACCTGACTACGCTCTACTAGTAAAAATCCGTGCCAACAGGCATGATGAAAATCCCGATGGATGCGTTGGGTACATCATTCGAAAAACTACTGGGGTTCGACTCCTGTAAGACCTCAACGGCCTAAGTCGAATTACACCAGCATTTGTTCCAGATTCGAGTCTAGGGACTCGAGACTGAAGAAGATCGTGTTGTTTTGTCCTAAGACAGTTAACTGACCCTGATCCGTCAGGAGAGTCAGGCACATGCATGAACCATCCCTACACACTAAAATCATTCTTTTCCTAATGAACACAAACAGCTGCACCCGAAAGATTGAAGAGTCCTCAGCCGAATCTGCGATTCGACTGAACACTCGGGGGCTACTGACATGGTTATACCCTGTCGGTACACGACATTAGCATACCTGGTCCAGCCCAAGGAAGTCCCACAAGAATATACGTGGCCCATGGAGATTTTCGGGTGGCCCAAGCCCATGACATCTTCGGATCCTTGGAGAGCAAGACTAGAACAGATATAATAATTCAAAGGGGGCAAACTCTACACTTGTAACCGACTCGATCTGTGCCCGGGACCTGTCTAACTCTATGTAAAGGCTAGGAGGGCACGACGAGGAGGATCAATATTTTCCACCGCATACACACCTCCACGCAAGATTGCATCTGCGCACCCCTGTACTTTTCGGTTCTGCCGTAATCAAGAGCAGACAAGCAAGAGTAGGGTTTTCCCTCTGAGGGCCTGAACCTGGGTAAATCTCGTGTCCCCTGGTTGCTTGTCTATTAACTGTTCCGCGATCTACAACACACCCATCTTCTCCAAAACCCAAGCTCATCAAAGTGGGCATTGACGAGTCGAAACCTCGTCACAGTATGTTCCCCTAAGGATATTGGTGCTCTGGGGATCATTAATACCAAGCTAATGAACATAGCACTCCTTGCTTAATGGATCTGGAAACATAGCCAAAATGAACAAGGCTTATGGGATAATGTTGTAAGATCCAAGTACTTAAGAGGTAGGAATATGCTCACTTCACCGGCTATCAAGGGTTCTCCTTTCTGGAACAACAATACAACATACATAAAGTTAAACCCCTCTTCTTTAAAGGGCCCAAGTTTGAAATCCAAAATGGACAATCTACCAGATTCTAGTTGGATTGGTGGGTGAGCAGGGTCCCACTTAACGATAGATTCCCTAGGTTGTTTGCCATCTATGGCGAGCCTTCGATTTTAGTCTGCAGCAACCAGAGACCATGCTAGGAGCTACGGTGGAGAAGAAACCTAGGGGTGGAGGAGAACATTGAGTGGTCTAATCTAACTAGAAAACTTGAGATGGAGGTTGGGCATATAGATGATGGACCAGATTGCATATTCTGTAGTCTGGAGGCTTTAGGTAGCTTCTCCACTGGCTCCATGTACGCAGGGACATAACTCTAGCAGATTTCAAAGACATCTAGATGTTGAAAATGCTGCTTAAGGTCAAAATTTTCTGATGGCGACTAATCAGAGGCCGCCTACCATCCAGTGATAACATCACCAAAAGGCGAGGGCCGTCAAATGGATGGTGCATGCTTTGTGGGGAATGGGAGGACTCGAACCACATTTTCTTTAATTGCATTCTAGAAAAGTTTATGTGGGTGTGCGTGCACAAACTTCTACATTGTACATGGAGCCCAGCAGGGGCATAGTATCATATAATAGTATCATGTAATAGTATCATGCATATGGTACTAGTATATGATACGTCATCACAATGCATATGGTACTAGTATTTCTTATTAGCTTGATCGACCGGTGGCCATCAATATTAATAGTAGCATGCCCTGTTGTAGTATTTCTTATTGCAATGGTTGGTGTATGGTGCTCCTGGGTGGGCGCACGGACCATGGCACTTCTGTTGGTCGAGGTAATTGTAATCGATGCTTTGGGATCCTCCCAGGAGGCTGTCCTCCCAAGTCATCATCTCGGGCACCACCTCGTCCTCCATGTGCCTCGTCAACATCGACGTGTCGAGCTGAGCGCTAGCCCCACCCCTTACAACGCGGTGTGGCTGGTGACACTGACCCAGCTACCGTTGTACGAGGCAGCGTCAACTGGAGCAGCAAATGCCGTGAGGAGAAGCGCGACGAGGATGAGGAGCCGGTTCACTTGCATTGTGCTATCCTACGTGTATGTTGGATGCTGGATGCTGGGCAATTAGTCCTTGGTGCTCGAATGCTCGATCGATGTGGCTGATTACATGAGAGGACACCTGTGTTTATAGAGTTTGCAGAGGAGTGTGATGACCCACAAGTATAGGGGGTGTATCGCAGTACTTTCGATAAATAGGAGTGTCGATCCCAACGAGGAGCAGAAGGTGTTGACTAGTGGTATAGAGCAGGAATTCTCTGTAAATACTTAGCAAACGGATTTTTAGGGGTTTTCTGATAAAGCAACAAAACAAAGTGCAAGTAATAAAGACAACGAACAAACGCAGAAAGTGGCCCAATCCTTTCTTATTAAAGGACAAGCCGGTGGAAATACTTATAAGGACCAAATGTTCTCGAGGACACATGGGAATTCTGTCAAGTGCTTTCGCTTCAAATAGCTAAGTACTCTTCTTTGGTGTTGTAAGTGTTGTGTGGGTGAACCTGTGCTAATGTACCGACCTTACTTGGACTAATACATTCTTGTGATTAAACCCCCTACAAGCATCCGCAACTAAAGGAAAGTAATTAAGATATAAACCTAACCACAGCCTTAAACTTTAAGATCCTATGCTGCCTTGTGCAAAGGTGTCCTAACGGGGGTTCAGGTTTCTATCACTCCGGCAACCCCACAATTAGTATCCAAATACACAATGCATTCCCTAGGCCCATAAATGGTGAAGTATCATGTAGTCGACGTTCACATGACACCACTAGAAGAATAGCACCACAACTTAAATACTAAACCATTGAATAATAACTCAACACAAATCCACTACTAACAACATGACTTCTCCCATGTCCTCAAGAACTAAACGAACTACTCACAAGAAATCATATGGATCAAGATCAAAGATGATATGGTGATGAATAACAATCTGAACATTAACAATAATCCAATGGTTCCACTCACAAGCATCAACTACAATAGTAATTAACATCGGGAAAGTTTCCCCTAAGAACTAAAGCAATATCCAACACAATTGTTACAGCGGGATGGAGTGGTGATCATGGTGCTGGTGAAGATGATGGTGTGGATGATGATGATGATGATGATCCCGATGAATCCTAGATTGACGATGGTGTTGATGGCGACGATCTCCCCTCTCCGGGAAGGAGTTTCCCCGGCAGAAATCTGTCTGTCGGAGAGATCTTTATCTCTCGGTGTTTTCCGCGCCGCAGAGGCGGCGCAAATCTATCTATGGTCGCCCCCTTGGTGTTAGGGTTCCGTGAGGAATATATAGGCGAGAGGGAGAAGTCGGAGGCCGGGCAGGTGGGCCACACCTACCCTATGCGCGGGCCAAGGTGGGTCCACGCCTAGGGGGTGTGGGCCCCTGTGGCCCGACTGTGCCTCCCCTTCTGGCTTCCTCCGTCTTCCAATATTTTTCTGGTATTTTTCTGATCTTCGCGAAATTGCATCAAAACACCTCTTTTTCCATCAGAATCCAGACTCCGGCAGTCCATCCTCCAAGAATCATCCAACATGCAAAACCAGTGGAAAAGACATAAGTAATAACTCATAATAAGACATATATCAATGAATAGAGAAAAATTATGATATAGAATGGTGATGAAAATTGGACGTATCAGAGTGGTGCTAGTGTGTGTGTGTGTGGATGTGGATGCTCTCATGCACACATAGGATACTACGACACATTCCTACTCTGCATGGTACTCCCTTTGTTTGGGATCATATGGCCTACGCCTACCCGTGTGCCTAGTTTGTTAGTTTGACCAATAAAATATAAGTTATATAACCCTTGGCTACTGTTCATCTCCTAAAAGTTTGAAGTGTGCTAGAAATAATCCGGTAGTCAAGAATAAAAATCATTCCTCTTTAGCTTCTTCTCTTGCTACTATAAATCAGGATAAGGATGTTGAAAAGTTAGATAACTGTGTGAATGATAATGAGGATGGTAGCAAGGATAATTTGGACACTCTAGATGAGGATGATTTTAGTCCTGTTATTTCTAATAAAACTAGAAAACAAATGAAGAAAAATGGTAAAGGTTCTTTCTCTAAGTTTGGTGGTGTTCCCCTTTGTGGCACAAAGAAAGTTGGTAGGACAAGTAAAAATCACCATTTGTGTGATATTTTAACTGGTCCTCGTTTGAGAAGTAAATCTAATAAAAACCAATGATAAGTCTAATTCTGAATTGCAGGGGTGTGGGAAAGAAAGGCTTTGCCTTTTGTTTTATAGACTTGATGTGTGAGTTTTCTTCTGATTTTATTGGTTTGCAAGAAACAATAAAAAGGAAAGATGATATGTCTGTTTGTAGAAAAATTGACCTTAGTAATGATTTTATTTGGCCTTGGTCCCCCTCCATGGAAAAATTTGGGGGTATTATGTGTGGGCTTAGAACTTCCAGGTTTAAGGTTGTCAATGTGGAAACGAATAGGTATTTCATTAAAGCAAAGGTGCTTGACCAGCAGTTAAGGATTGAATTATTTTTGATTGTGGTTTATGGTGCGGCCCAATTGGACGATAGAGAGAAATTCCTTGCTGAGGATTTGAGCATCCCCTCCCTTATTGGGGGATTTCAACATTATTCGTTTTTCTTGTGAAAAAAAACAAGAAGAGCTCTGGTAATTCGAGGGATACTGATTTGTTTAACTCAATCATTAATTTGTATGCTTTGAGATAGGTCAAATTTTCTGGTGGTCGGTACACATGGTCCAATAATCATAAAATTCGGGACCAGCCCGATAAGCTCGCGTTGCATGAAGTTAAAGCAAGTTTTTTTTTCCGGATACCCCTTCGACTCCTCTGGCGATCAGGGGGCGATTAGGGTTTCTAGTGAAAACGGCGGCGCTCGCGGGAAACTGGCGGTGCGGGGGGAGGCTTGAGTAAGGATCCGCGAACTCTCATCGGCAGGACTGCTTACTGGACTCGGCCAGGTTGGTTTTTCTACTCGGGGTGACAACGGGGAGGCCTGGCGCCTCTACCCGCCCTTGGTAGACAACCGATCTGTGCAGCGTACGTAGGGGTTCGGCAATGGCAGAGAGGAAGGAGGCCCCGATGGAAGGATCGAGGAGTGGCTTTGAACGGGGGAAGAAGCCCATGATGGAAGAGGAATCGATCGAGGATCTGGTGGGAAGGATGAAGCTTACTGCAAAAGAATCCAAGAAGCTCGTCATCGATGATCGTGCAGGGGTTCAGGAGAAGCCCATGTGGGCGTTGGCGGGCAAGGTCCTAGCTCCGAAGATCTTCCACATCCAGACGATTACGGAGGTGCTGCGGACGGCGTGGGGTAATCCACGGGGTCTGGTTTTCCATGATGGGGGCCCGAATCTCTTTGTTGCCAAGCTTTCATCGGAACAGGAAAGGGATAGGATTTGGGAGAGATCACCGTGGACGGTGAACAAGCATGCTATGGTATTGGAGAATTTTAAATGCAGCCAACGCTCGTCAGATTTGAGGTTTGATCGTATGCCAATTTGGATACGTGTGATGAACTTACCGTTTAACATGAACGATGACCGGGGGAAGGAGATTGCAGAGATGGTGGGCGATTACATTAGCCTGGACAAAAGTAATGCTAATCTGGTGATTGGGAGGTATCTGCGGGCTCGGGTTGCCATTGATGTCAATGAGCCATTGCAGCGGTGGATAGAGATTGATTCAACTGCTAGGGAGGCCTGTGATTGGTATGACATAAAGTATGAGAATGTGCCGTACTTCTGCTTTTCTTGTGGCCTCCTTGGTCACTCGGATCTGGTGTGTCCGAATCCAGGAGAGAGGGATGAACTGGGTAGATTGCCTTTCTGGCCTAGCTTGCATGTGCGGGATGAGAGGAAGAATAGAGCTGTCCCATCGGCGTGGGGAAATTATTCAAGGGGCTCCTCCTGTGGTCAGCCGCCGAGGGACACGAACTCGGATGGATCGGGGGGGTCCTCCTCCACCAGCTCACCAGAATCCCACCCGAGGAGGGGGTAGGGGAGGTGGTCGGTCAGGGTCTATGGGTGGTCGTTTCAGCGGGGCCCGAGGCAACTTGATGACGTATAGGAAGTTATCTTTGGATGGAACTATTGAGGCCACGACTCCAATGGAGGTGGAGAATCGGGTGGTCTTATTTACCCCTCAGATTCCAGGTGAGAAAAGGGATGAAAGGCCGGAGAAGACATCAAATTCTGCTGCTTCTTCTCCAGATGCCAAGAAGACAAAAGTAGGGAGCGAAGTTTTGGTGGCAACAGACTTTGTGGCGCCGGCTGCGGGACAGCCGGGCCTGCCCCAATGATTTGTGGGAGTCTAAACTGCCCCAATGCGTCGGCTTTGCAATTTAGTGAAGCTGCAAGGGCCTGATCTTTTGTTCGTAATGGAGACTAAAATTACGGCTAAAAGAGTGGAGAATTTGACTAGCACCTTCGGTTTTGCTGGAGGTTTTGCGGTGGACATTGTCGGGCTCAGTGGAGGCATTGGCCTTTTCTGGTCATCGGCGATTACGGTTGACCTGAAGGGCTTTAACTCTAATCACATTGATGTGATTGTGCCCCATAACGATCGAGGTGTGCCTCCGTGGAGGTTTACAGGCTTTTATGGGGAACCAAGAAGGGAATATCGGCATCAAAGCTGGACTTTGTTGAGAAGGTTGCATGCACTCCGAAGGTACCCGTGGTTGTGCATGGGCGACTTCAACGAAACATTGTTTGCTTCGGAACACTTCAGTGTGGCTGTGAAGGAGGAATGGCAGATGAACCCTTTCCGGGAAGTGATAGATGATTGTGATTTGTTCGATCTTGGCTATTCTGGCTTACCGTATACTTGGGATAATCGCCAATAGGGGAGAGCTAATGTAAAAGCTAGGCTGGATAGAGCCTTCGGTAATCAAGCCTTGTCCCAGTTATTTTCTGTGATGAAAGTGCGCCATGTAAGTGTTGTTGAGTCTGACCACAACTTGATTGTGGCCGAGCTGTGTCAGCCATCAACGCAAAGGAGGACACCTCGTAATTTTAAGTACGAAAACATGTGGCAGACGCATCGGGATTATGACCGTGTGGTGGATGAAATGTGGAGGTCGGGTAATGAGGGAGAAGGGGCACATGGTCTGCTAAACAAGCTCAGTCGTACACAGCAGGGGCTGCAGTCCTGGGGCTCTAAAACTTTTGGCAATTTCAAAAAGAAGTTGGCTGAATTGCGGAAGAATTTGGAGAGAGTACGGCGTGGATCGATGGGCCGTGGCCCATCCCAGGAGGAACGCTGCTTGAGCGAGAGAATTAATGAAGTCCTGCTCCAAGAGGAGATATGGGTAAAACAGCGATCTCGGGTGATGTGGCTGAAGGCTGGCGATCGAAATACGGGGTTTTTCCATGGCCACATTGCTCAGAGGAGGAGGATGAATAGAGTTACTACCCTAGAGCATAGTGATGGATCAATATGTGATGATGAAGAGGCGGTTAATCGTGAGGTACAGGGTTTTTACAATAACCTGTACACTTCACTAGGTGAACCAGTTATGGAGGAGTTGCTTAACTTGGTCCCTGAAAAGCTTGTTGGGTCGGCCAGGGTGTCTATGCAAGAGATATATAGTGAGGAGGACATTAGGGTGGCATTGTTTCAGATGCACCCGTCTAAAGCCCCGGGCGTTGATGGTTTCACGGCTGGGTTCTTTCAGCGCCATTGGGATATTGTCCGAGAGGATTTAGTCCAAGATGTCTTGGGCATTCTGAATGGCGGGGAATGGCTACCTAATATGAACGACACTATTGTAGTTCTTATTCCCAAGGTACGACACCCCCATTCCATTAAACAGTTTCGGCCAATCTCATTATGCACTGTTCTTTATAAAATTTGTGCAAAGGTGGTGGCAAACAGAATGAGACCGTGGCTGGAGGAGGTCATTAGTAAGGAGCAAAGTGCATTTGTCCCGGGTCGTCTCATAAAGGACAATGCATTAGTTGCTTTTGAGTGTATACACACTATGAAGAGGAATAAGAAAGGAAAGAAAGGTCTTTGTGCGGTTAAATTAGATATGATGAAGGCCTACGATCGGGTGGAGTGTCCCTTTCTGGAGGCAATGTTGTTGAAACTTGGGTTTACAGGAAGTATGGTGCAGCTGATTATGAGTTTTGTAAGATCAGTCCGCTTTTCGGTTAAGGTGAACGGTGAGCTTTTACCACAATTCATACCATCGAGGGGGCTCAGGCAGGGGGATCCGATGTCACCATACCCTTTCCTGTTGTGCTCTGAGGGCTTTTCGATCTTGTTGAATCACTTTCAGTTGGGCATGATTGATAGAGGAATCAGGGTGTGCCATAGGGCACCGTGGATTACTCACTTATTATTTGCTGATGACAGTCTTATCTTCATCAATGCAACGGTATCCAGTGCCCGGCGGTTGAATGAGATCCTCCGTATTTACAATGAGGCGTTGGGACAGCTGGTTAACAGGGAGAAGAGTTCGATCTTCTTCACCCCTAGTACAGGCGAGGCTCAGAGGGAGGCTGTGAAGCACGAGCTTGATATTCTGGTAGAAGCTTTCAGTGAGCGGTATCTGGGACTACCAACGGCTGTGGGCCGGTTAACAAGTGGGGAGTTCGAATTTATAGCAGAAGGAATGCGAAAGAGTATGAATGGGTGTGCAAAGATGTTGTCTTATCCTGGCAAGGAGGTTTGGTTAAAGTCTGTGGTACAAGCCAAATCGACTAATTGCATGAGTATTTTCTAGCTGTCCAAGGGCACTTGTAAGAAATTTTCCTCTCTGTCATCTAAATTTTGGTGGAGCGGGAACCTGGATAAGAGGTCAATGCACTAGATAGCGTGGGACAAGATGTCTATACCTAAAGAGCGTGGTGGAATGGGATTCCGTGACTACCAGACGTTTAATCTAGCTCTGTTGGGGAAGCAAGGCTGGCGGCTGATGACAGTGACGGGTTCACTTTGTTCTCAGGTACTATTTCCACGATAAAGATTTCATGTCAGCAACTGTTCCGAGGTCTGCCTCGCGAACGTGGCGCTCGATCATTGCTGGCAGGGAAGCGCTAAGGACTGGTTTGATAAAAAGAATAGGTTCAGGCAGCTCGGTTTCTATCTGGGACGACAACTGGCTACCTGGAACCCAACATATGCAACCTCTAGGCAGGAAGGGGGACGACACAGCAGAGTTGGTGAGTGAGTTGATTGATCAGAACTCCCACTCCTGGAACCTGGAGGACCTGGAAAAGAACCTTTTTCCGATAGATGTTGAGATAGTTCGGCAGATCCCCCTGAGGAAGATTGAGGGGGAGGACTTGCGGGCATGGGCCCTGGAGAAAACAGGGGTTTATTCGGTAAGGTCTGCCTACCGCGCTATGATGGCCCAGCATATGATCGGGGACGATGCATCGTCGTCTGATGATAAAAGATCAGTCTGGAAGAAGTTATGGAGGCTTACAGTGATACCTAAGGTTCGCACGTTTTGGTGGAGAGTTCTACGAGGCATTGTGCCATCCTATTCGGCTCTCACTCAGCGGCATGTCAGAGAAGAAGCGACCTGTGGTATTTGCAAAGCAGCTCCAGAAACACTGTTCCATGCACTGTTTGAATGTGCTCACGCTCGGCAGTTCTTGCTAGCAGCAAAGGATGTGTTCCATATTCAATTGCCTAGGCTTCATCCAGAGTCTTGGGCAACAGATATTTTATGTGAGGAGTGGTTTTTGCCGACTGAACAAGCACGGCTAGTCTCAGTATTGGCTGCGATCTGGGACTCCAGGAACAAGATAGTACACGGGACAGTTGGTTACGACCCGGGCAAATGTGTGGATAGTATCCAGAAGGATCTCCTCGAGATTGTTGTTCCCAAAGAGGTGGTCAAGAAGGGTGCACCGAAAGCAGTTTGCAAATGGTCTGCACCAGCTGGTGAGGTGGTGAAACTGAATTCTGATGGTGCCATTTGTGAAACAGAAGGAAGAGCTGGAACCGGAGGGGTGGCAAGAGATGCATTGAGCTTCAGAGGAGCGTGGGCAAGGGCTTATGCTGGTGTTTGCGATCCTTTTGTCGCAGAGACACTAGCTCTGCGAGACGCTGTCATCTTTGGGCATGCAAGAGGCTTTCAGAGAGTTGCCTTTGAAACGGACAGCCAGGAGCTAGTTCGGTGCTGGACGGCTAGGAGAAATGAGAGGTCGATTGTGGCCCCTATTCTTGAGGAAATTAATACTGTAAAAGATACTTTTATTAGCTTTTCGTTGATTTACTAGGGTAGAGAGGGCAACAAAGTGGCTCACGCTTATGCAAGGTTGGCCTGTGCTAGCAATGTCACGCAAGAGTGGTTGGGAGTGTGCCCAGATTTCCTTCTTGACAGCATGATTGCTGATTGTAATTCTATGATTTTGAGTTAATAAAGCCGAAAAAAATAATCATAAAATTCCAACTCTTGAGAAATCAGATAGGGTGTTGATTAATATGGAATGGGAGTCTGTTTTTCCTCTGACTCAGGTTAAACAAAATCCTAGAATTATTTCTGATCACAACCCCTTGGTGGTTGATATATGTGAACAGGTTAAAGTCAAGAGTACTGAATTTAGATTTGAAAAAACTTAGTTATCTCATCCTAATTTTTTGGGTAGAGTTGGTTTGGCTTGGTAGTCCTCTGTACTGTCTCTTGATAGTATTGGGTATTTTCAAAATAAGTTAAAAAAAGTGAAGAATTCTCTTAAAGGTTGGGGGATGAACCTGAGAGATCTGGCGATTAGAGATAAACATGATTTTATACTGGAGTTGAAAAATTTAGAATTGATTGAAGAATATTCAATATTAACTGGGGAGCAATTTTATATATTTTTTTATTCAGCTCAAACTTATGAAGATTTATGAGGAAGAGGAAATTTTTTGGTTTAGTAGATCAAATGCTAAATGGTTATTGCAGGGGGATAATAATACTACTTATTTTCATAAAATTGCTAATGTGAGGAAAAGGAAAAATGTTATGCATTCTTTGAGAAACAATGATTTGTTGATTTAGGGGACCTCTGATCTTCTTACTCATCCCACTGATTACTATAGATCCTTGTTTGGGAAAGGTGAGGAAAATAAAATTGGTTTGTACTCTTCTGTGTGGAGTGATGATGAAAAATTATGCTTGGCTGATAACTTGATTTTAGATAGTCCATTTTCTCTTGATGAAATTAAAATTTCTTTAGATATGATGGTTAGGAATAAAGCTCCAGGGCCCGATGGCATGCCTGTCGAACTTTTTCAAATTTGTTGGCCTATTATTGACTTTGATATATTAGCTTTGTTTGATGATTTGCATGCTGGTGTTCTTGATTTATTCAGATTGAATTTTGGTATGATTATTCTTCTCCAAAAAACTCCTAATGCTTATGTGCTTTCCAAATTTAGACCTATATGTCTACTTCAAGTTATTTACAAATTGATTACCAAAATGATTACTGTTAGGCTGAAACCGTTTATGGGTAAACTTATTTCTAGTTGTTAGACTGCTTTCATTAAGGGGAGGAATACTATGGACGGGGTTATGTCTCTTCATGAAATTTTACATGAATCCAGGAGAGTAAAATGTCAGGGGGTTGTTTTAATAATTGATTTTGAGAAAGCCTATGATAAGGTTGATTGGGATTACTTGCTCAAGTGTGTTGAGCAGAAAGGTTTTAGCAAATTCTGTTGTGACCTGGTAGATAAGCTGGTAAGAAATGGCACATTGTGTGTTAAAATCAATAATAAAAGGGGAAAAGATTTTGGTAGTCATAGAGGGGTGAGGCAAGGAGATCCCTTCTCACCATTCCTGTTTAATTTGGTTGCAGAGGGCCTGGCCAAGATGATTTTCAAGCTCAAAATGCTGGTTTGTTGACTAGGTTAAATTCTCATTTAGTTGACAATGGTGTGGCTATTCTGTAGTATGCGGATGATACCTTATAATTCAGGATGATATTGATCAATTAATTCATGTTAAGTTGATTTTATACATGTTTGAAGCAATGTCAGGCCTGAAAATAAACTTTAACAAGAGTGAGCTCATGTTGGTTCTAGATGATGGGGAGAAAGTTACGAGATATGCTGATTTATTTGGTTGCCAACTTAGTTCTTGGCCGATGAAGTACCTTGGTGTCCCTGTGTGTGGCACCAGGCTTCATGTGGCGAATTTGAGAAATCTATATGATAAACTTAAAAAGAACTTTGATGGGTGGGTTGGTAATTCTACTTCGATTGGTGGGCGGCTTACTCTTATTCAATCTTCTTTAAGCAGTCTGCTGATTTATCACATGTCTATGTATCTGGTTGCGGATACAAATCTGAAAGAATTTACTAAGATCATTTGAAAAAAAAATTGGGAAGGGGCTAATAATAAGAGGAAATATTATATGGTATGTTGATACTTGATTTGTAGACCCAGGAAAAAAGCTGCACTTGGTATTAAGAACTTGAAATTGTTTAACATTTTTTTGCTGTGTAAATGGTGGTGGAGGTTGGAATCTAAGGATGGTTTCTGGCAGAAAATTGTTATAGCAAAATACAAAATAAATCATGGGAACTGGAGGTTGGTTGTGAAACAGGAAGATTCTGTAGCTTGGAAGGACATAATTAAACTTAAGAATGTTTACTTATCTGGGAGTAGGATGGAGATTGGGAATGGTAACACAACTGATTTCTGGCATGACCAATGGCTTGGGAACCTCCCCCTTTTTGAGAGGTTCATAGATCTGTTTGAAATCTGTAATCAGAAAATGGGTACCGTTAAGGAAATGTCAGATTTGGGTTGTTTGTTTACATTTAGAAGGTGGATGTCACCTGTGTTGGCATCGCAATGGAGGGAGCTGAGAAAGTTACTAGCTTCTATGACGCTTAATGATGAAAAATATAAGCCTAAATGGAAGTACACCAAAAATGGGGTGTTTTCTGTTAAATCCTTATATAATAAACTTGCTAATGTTGGACCTGATAGATCGTTCAGGCACCTGTGGAAAGCGTATTTACCATTAAAAATAAAATCTGTCTTTGGTTGATTTGGAATAATGCGATTGCTACTAAGGATAATATGAAAAGGAGGAAATGGGTAGGTAGTTATATTTGCCAGTTTTGTCCTAGAGAGAAAACGATCAATTATCTGTTCTTTAGTTGCCCAACTACAATTTATATGTGGAGTACTTTTGCCTCTTGTTTGGGTGCTCCTTCTCGTCCATCTTTTTTTACCCAATATTTCTGGTGGATTGGGCAGTTCCTTCCTTCTGGTTTCAATATTCATATTGTTTGTGTTGTTGACTTGTGTTGGGCCTTATGGAAAACTAGGAAAAATGCTTGTTTTGAAGGAAAGATGGTTTCCTCCTCTTTGGGATTGATCTGTTACATGTGTAATTTCCTTCGATATTGGGCAGGCCTTCAAGGTGAGCATGACAAGAATGTGCTGATAGAGGGGGCAGATCGACTGCAGAAGATGGCGACTCAAGCTCATGAGATGGCCCGACGCGTCTCGACCCAAAGGATTGAAGGAGCTCGTGTGGAGGATGACAGTAGCTCCTCTGAAGTTTGATTGGGTCTGGGGCTCATATAAAATAGTGTTTCCTCGTGCGCGCTGCTCGTAGCATAGTGTGGCAAGGGAAAAAACGATGTTGTTTGTTTTCAGTTTTTCGTTGTTTGGGTGCTTGTTGTGATATTGTTGTCATGTTTATGTCTAGATACTCTTTGTTTTTAGGTAGTAGTTATATTTTGGTTTTGAGACAATTGTTATGTTATCTGATGGTAATGGAACCCGGCTCTGTGTAGCCGTATGGAAAAAAAGTATATTATTAGAAAATATAATATTGAATGTTTTTAATAGTATATTTTTTATGTTATACTATTTATGTTTTGTTGGTCAAATTCACAACCTAGTTATCTGCGTACACCTTATAATCCCAAATGGAGGTAATATCATTATTTTTTCAGAGAATACTCACTCTATCCCAAAATTGGATGCATATAGTTCTTGGTTCGAAGTCAAACTTTTCAAACATTGACCAACTATATAGAAATATGTGCTGATATTGAAACCCCCAATCAGTACCGTTAGAATCATTATGAAATATATCTTTATATCGTGTGCATTTGATATCATAGATATTGATAATTTTCTCTATATAGTTGGTCAAAATTTAAATTTATTCCTCAAAATTTATAGAAATATGAGCTAATGGTGTTGCAGGAGCTGAGTATTATCGCAAGGGACGAAAATGCTAAAATCATCTTATGATTATGATGTTAGCTATTCTCTTGTTGGGATGCACTAGATGCTGAATTAAAAGCAGTCATGGAAATCTAAAAAAAAACCAGTCATGGAAGGACTGTCTTTTGCTTTACAATGGTGCAGCTTGCCTCTAATTATTGAGACAGACTGTTTGGAAATCATCAAGATGTTGAACAACAGTGACATAGACCGCTCAGTCTATATGACAATAGTAGAGGAGATTAAAACATTGTTAAAGTTCCGTCAAACATGTATTAGGCATGTTAAAAGATGTCTGAATATTAGTAGTCATTTTATGGCTAGTTATGCTACAATAAATACTCAGACGGTGGTGTTGCTTGAGAGGGTCTGCCAAGCACATGCCAGAGAGATTATAATCCCTGGAACTTTTGAGTAATATACAAGACAACAAAAAAAAGGAATTAGAAGACCAAAATTGACGTGTTTCCTTTTTCCTTGGGAAACAAAGAAATATTTTACTGTAGCAAAAGACAACCAAGTCTGCAGAGATCGATCGAGGATGTAGCAAATCAAAGATCAAAAGATTAGAGCATGATCTGCATATAGAAGTACGTCCAGAAGAGCGTGCTAGCTACCTAGCTCCACCGTCGGTCGATCGGATGGCATGCATGCATGCATGCTGCGTGCACGAACGTACACGTACGTATTGGTAGCTCTCCCTCTCCCGGGCTCCCGGCCGTCAATATTAATACTAGCACCTGTTGTAGTATTTCTTATTGCAATGGTCGTTGGTGTATGGTGCTCCTGGTTCAGCGCAGTGAGGAGCGCACACCGGCTTGTCCGCGTTATCGACGCCGTTGTAGCCAATGCCGTTGGCCCCCAGGAGGTTGGCCGCCCAGCTCAGGTCTGGCGCCACCTTGTCCTCTATGCGCCAAGTCAACGCCGGCGTGTCGACGTGACCGCTAGCCCAGCTCGCCCCTTTTGCGACGTGGGCGGTGGCACCGACCCGGCCGCTGTAAGCCGCGGCGGCGACGGCGGCTGGAGCGGCAAATGCCACGAGGAGAAGGGCGGCGAGGACGAGGAGAACGAGGAGAACGCCGGCCGGCCGGTTCCCTTGCATTGCGCTATGGTGTGTATATATGCTGGTCGCTGGGCAACTAACTTTCTGGTGCTCGGTGTGCCTGATTACACCAGAGGACACCCTTGTTTTATAGAGTTTGCAGATCGAGCAGTGGATGCCAACTTCGGCAGGTGGCTACTCTGCACGGTAGTATCATTATTCTTTCAGTTAACACAAGAGAGATTTCGCCCGACGAGCTGGGAGCAATGGGCTGGAGTGGTGCAATTAATTATTGATTTGGGACAGGACGGCTGGGGTGTGGTTACCCTGATGCGTGCATCTCGCCTACGCGATGAACACTGTTGCGACGGAGAGGTGAGAGGTCCATACGAGTCAACAACTACTAGTACATGTAGTTCTAACAGAACAGCTCATGCATGCCGACGTACATAATATAGGTAGAAACAGTCGACGATTTCCGTACCTTCTCTAGCTAGCATGCATGCTGTGTTCCTCCATCTGTTGATTTACTACCTATGTTATTGTAGTACATAATTTTTCATCCGCTGCTTCGGACCATATGGATATTTCCAAACGCTCGCGGCACCCGACACTCGAACACGGCCATGCGAGTGTGGGACGGGCGAGCTGCCGCTGATACTGACGGTGCACCTACTTAAGAAAGACGATGCGCTCTATTGCTCTTCCAGGTGTAAAATATAAACTTTTGTAGAAAGAGACGCATAATGTTAGTGTAGTTTGTGAAAAAGTAAATTCCAACTTTTACCTCTCAATTTTTCATTTGTGACACTAATTACCCATTTAACAATTTTTCATCCAAATTACCCCATGTAGTAAAAGTTTGCCAATTTTTACCCCTCTTAAATATTTAGGACGTTTTGAGTTTAGACGGGTGGGTTTGAGCAATCAGTTCCATCGTTGAACGCTGACATGTAACTGTTTTGCAAGCTTTAGTACAAAGGACTTGTTACTCCACGGTGCAATTTTCTATATGTTCCATACACTCTTTTCAATTTCATATCATGTATGGTAGGTAATCTGATTCATCTTCATTCATGAGTTCACATGTATTGAGATCATCAGGAAATTAATACTCCAATAAATCGGTGCTTACAACTAATATACACCATCCGTACTAGTTTCACAACATGCATCTAGTCACAATTATTCCTCGCTGAAGTACATAGCAACAACACGGACAGCTGAAGTAAGAAGCAACAGCACGAGCAGCGATGCAGCGATGGCACGCTTGACAATCAGCTGCATCACCTCCAGCCGCTTAAACACCGGAAACTGCGGCTACGGCCGCCTACTTGCTGCTTGAGCACCTGCCTGCCACTGTCGCTTGAGTACCGGAGACTGCTGCCGCCATCCTCGTCGATTGAGTACTCAAGGCTGTCGCTGCAGCCATCTGGAAAAAACTGGAAAAACCACAAACGTGGTAGCTACGTGGATCTGATGGCGCCTAAAAGGGGTAAATTTTGGCAAAAATGTCACTGAAAGGGGTAGTTTGGATGAAAAAATTGTTAAATGGGATAATTAGTGTAACAAATTATAAACTAGGGGGTATAATCTAGAATTTAAATTTTTTTATTGACTTGAAATTAATTTCCACAAATCATGCAAATTATCTATCATTTTCAAAAATTAAGCTTATTTTGAAAAATGTATTCATAGATAGAGAAAAAAAATCACCTTTTGGGAAAACAATTATGTAGTCGTGAAAAAAAGTATGAGTAGTAGCTTTGGAAATATGCATGTTCACCTATCATGAGAATCGAGCACCTATTTCTGGCATAAAATACACGGCGCGATCGTGAATAATGTTGCCTGAATCGGAGAAAATGGTTACTACGTTCAAAAAAGAACACATGGTCCGGTGTGTCTTGAACTTTATAAAAAACTAGCATGGTGGCCCTTGCAAACATGAGGGCAATCTCTTAAAGTTTTTTTTAGCCAAAAAAGTATGTTTTCTTATGCATGGCAATATGGATCGCTATTTAACGGTAGGCTTACATTGGCTATTTGATCAATCTATCTTTTATAAAGAGATTTTGGCGAAGTTTTGAATTAATCAATGACCAACACACCCTCAACATTTTGTTCTTGAGATATTATCTTCACAAGAATGGTAGACTTATGTTGCATATTTAATTGACCTATCTTTTACAAAAAGTTCTAGAAAAGTTTTGAACTAATAAATGACCACACTAGTGCAGAGCCCCCCTTTAACTCCGGTTGGGAGGGCCCTCTAACAGCGGTTCCTCAACCGCTGTTGAGGGTTCGGTGTTAGAGGGGGGGCCCTTTAACACCGGTTCTTATACGAACCGGTGTTAAAGGGTGGCGCACGTGGGGCTTCCGCAGGCCTTAGCCCCCCCCCCCCTTTAACACCGGTTCGGGGCTGGAACCGGTGTTAAAGGTTCTTCTGCCGCGGCAGAGATTTAGGCTGTTTTCCTGCCGCGGCAGAACTCTGCCGCGGCAGGAAAACGACATAAATCTCTGCCACGGTAGACTTCTGCCTCTGCCCCGTTCTGGGCGTATTTCTGCGGGAGGGGGGGGGAGGGGGGATCGATCGGGAGCGGTATACACATAAATCGTCATCAGTACATACGAGTACATGAATAATTAAGCAACTATTATTATACACAAACATCGTCATCGGCACATACATCGTCATCGGCACATACATCGTCATCGTTCATTTTGGTGGATATCTAAAGAGTTCTCCGCCAGGCGTGACGACCTCATCAAGTATGAACCCCGTCAATTCCTCTTGAATGGCTCGTATGCGTTCAAATGGTAGGAGTTGGTCCCGCATCCGTTCGATCTGAATATATATGAAGAATGAGCCGTCAATATATATATAAGAATAAAACTCAACACAATTGATGGTAATAAAATAATGTTGTGGACTTTGTTTACTTACTCTAAGTTGTTCTAGTGCGGCTTGGCCCGTCGCACATATCGTGTTGCGAATGAACTCGCAAACATAATACCCACATAAGTTATTGCCGTGTCCCTGATGCGCGCACTTTACGAGAATAGAGAGTTCAATCAAAATAATAATCAATAAAGCATGATATAATGGAATTGGAAGCAGAATCAAAGAGATACGCAGACCTAGCTAGCTAGTATTACTTACATTTTGGTCTACAAATTTTAGTTCTTCTGACCATTCACCCACGGCCCTGTCCGTGAACCTTTTCCAAACCCTATCCGGCAAAGAAAATGGATAAAGGAGTAATTAATTACTTGTTGTCACGAAAGTTGCCGATCTAGTGCGATAATATGATTGAAATTACCTCTGGAGCATCTCTCTAAAGTCTGCCCATATCTCTTTTTCTTTTCGTAACGAGTCCATGACAAGGACTTTTCCTGAGTCGGGTTGAATGACTAGCAGAATAAAGTGGAACCTACGCACGCATAACTCATCATCAGTTACACTTAACATCAAGTAAGCCGAAATAGAATGTGTACAAGAGAGAGGGTAACAGTACTCACGAGAAGTTGTAAGGCAATAGTATTTCCCTTTTGGTTTGTTGTCTCAGTAAAGACCTTAGCAAGTAATCTTCTGTTTGCCCGGGTTTGGTTCTTACCACTTCTTCATGAACTCTATTTGGGTCAACGAACCCAATGTCAAAAGGGCCTCCTTTCCTGCATTCCATAACCTTTTTCCTGCATAATAGTATATACATATATGGTGAGCATATATATATACATGCAATTAATGAAGTGAATGAGATGAGATATAAATTACAGAAATAGTACTTACACACAATAAAGGCTGATGGCAGCTTTGTCGAGTTCCTTCTGATTGAATAGAAAATGCAAGTCTTGAATGTTGAAGTCGATCCCGTCGTCTCCGCAGAAGAAAATCTCATCTCTTATATGCGTCGTGATCCATTCTTGTTTTCTCGTCTTGCAGAAATCAAGGTACCACTTGTGCAATTTTCGCATCTTTGTTGGTAGATTCTTGAGCTCCTCTTTCTTGACGAGATTCTTCCCATACTTCCATGGCTGTATGGGGTTGGCATCGCATTTGGGCAAGTTGTCTCCCATGACATTAAAGTATGCAATGTAAGTCATCCCCATCTCATTGGCCTTTCTTTGTAGCTCTGCCTCGTAATCATTTACGGGAGGAGCGTCCCGTGTGTCGAACATTTGGAGCGGGGCGCATGATTGGTTTTCCTGCTCTCCGAGCATGGGAACTGTTTTCTGGGGTGCCTCACGACTGCTACTTTCAGTCTCCCTACGGCTCCTTGCATCCGCCTTCAAAATCTGGCGCTCGTAGGCCGGCACAAGTGGGGTTTCAGGTTTCAAAAGATTTTTGTAAAACTTCTCCACCACCGCCGGATCTATTTTCTCCTTTGGCTCGGCCCGTCTAGGTGCAAATAATTTCTTGACCTGTTCTTCCGAGATCCTATTGGTCTCCTCGTCGCTGCGATTCCAAGGTAAAACCGGCAATGGCTTGGCGGAAGGCTGCGGGACGTAGTTTTTTAAACTCTTTGGCGTACGGTTTCCTGCGGATTTCTTTGTGGCAGTGCTACTGATGCTCTTCGTGGCAGTGCTCTTCCGCTTACGCTGAGGAGATGGCTGAAGCACCGGAGATGGCTGACGGGCCGGAGATGGCTGCCGCGCAGGAGATGGCTGAAGCGCCGGAGATGGCTGCCGCGCAGGAGATAGCTGAAGCGGCTCAGACTGCTGACGCTGCGGAGACGGCGGGGGTGCCAGTGACCTCCAATTTGGAAGCACAATGTGTTCCTTCTTCCAAAGAATGGTTGTTTTCACTACAAATTTGAGTTGAGTTTCCCCTTCACTGCAAATTTGAGTTGAGTTTCCCCTTCACTGCAAATTTGAGTTGAGTTCCCCCTTCACTGCAAATTTGAGTTGAGTTTCCCCTTCACTGCAAATTTGAGTTGAGTTTCCCCTTCACCTGTAGCATGGTCAAATTTGAGACGGCGGGTCTTTGCTTGGTATGTACTGTCGGGCAACTCATTATTTCTTGGAAGAAGATTCTTCATTTTTATCAACAACTTTGAAAATGCGCTGTCAGTCACACCATTCTCTGCCTTCCATTGCAGCAAATCCAGTGTGGCACCTAGCTTTTTGTGGCCATCTTCGCAAGTTGGATACAACAATGTTTTGTGATCCTTTAACATCTGCTCCATCTTCTCCTTCTCCTTTTCAGTTTCACATTCTTCCTTTGCATCAGTAATGGCCCGACCAAGATCGTCATCAACGGGCCCATCTGCTCCCTCTTGATCTTCATTATCTACCCCCGTTGCATTATCATCATATTCAGGATACATATTATGATAGTTGTCATCATCCTCTTCTTCGTTGTCTTCCATCACAACCCCTTTTTCTCCGTGCTTGGTCCAACAATTATAGTTGGGCATGAAACCGGATCGAAGCAGGTGGGCGTGAATGGTTCTGGTATTTGAGTAGTCTTTCTTGTTCTGACAGTGAACACACGGACATCACATAAAACCATTGTGACCATGGTTTGCATTAGCCACAACGATGAAATTTTGGAGGCCCGTAATGTACTCGGAAGTGCGGCGGTCACCGTACATCCATTGCCGGTTCATCTGCATTAATATGTAGTATATATCAAAAAATAATAGGGAGATGACCATTTATATATATAGTACATCAATGACACATGAAAGGATAGTTGCCGACCTCGACCGAGATGGAAAGAGCAACAAGAAAACTTATTTTGAGCTCTCGGGCATTTCACCGAACACCTCTTGTGCATATGAAAAAAAACTAGCACTCTTCACACCCTCTTGCTAGGCTCCAAAATGTGAAAGAATGGAAGAGTGGGGTGTGTGTGGGCTGGGGTGGTGTCTTATATAGCCCCCACCTTTAACACCGGTTCATGCCATGAACCGGTGTTAAAGGGGGGGGGCTGCACGGGCCACTGTTGCAGGGTCCTTTAACACCAGTTCGTGGCATGAACCAGTGTTAAAGGGGGGCTCCTTTTTTGCCGCAGGGGCCACGCTGGTACGGCCCCCCCTTTAACACCGGTTCGTGGAAGAACCGGTGTTAAAGCCCTTTTTCGGGATCAACAAAAGACCTCGTTTCCACTAGTGCCAGCACACTCGCAAGCTTTGTGTTCCTACAATCAGAGCTCCATCTATTACTCCTATGCCGATTTGTGGTCATGTGGGTGCCCTTTTTAGTGTATCACTCTTCATGAGTTCAGTATGTCCCTAATAATACCAATTGTCCACAAAGCTTTATGTTTTAGCAAAGAATACTAATCTATGGTTGAATAGAAATCATATCGAAGCCTATGTTATATAGTACATAATCGTCAGACGTGACTATTCTAAAGATAGTAAGGGTACCTAGATACAATCGACAAAAATATGTCTATGCATATCTTTTTGTTCGAATCATTTGTATGCATATCTTTTGGTCCTGCCACCGAACACAAAAGACTATTTTTCTAGACAGTCGAAGAACGAATGATAAGTTAATTAAATTATATGGAAAAATATATCCATCAACACAATTTTCTCTCATTCTAATTGATGGGGATATGCCAATCGGGGTATCCCAGAGGCTGGATTCGACTGGACCAAGACGGTGTCGAGAGGACCAGCAATGATGGCGACTCGAAATAACGCTTTAGTGAAGACCAGCGACTGGACGCAAAAGGCCTAAGACGGCAGCTAGGCTCAGTCAGATTAGGTCAAAGCCTCTGAAATCTTTAATAAATCGGTTGTAATCTTGTAAACCATAGCGAGTTACCCCTATAAAAACCTCCCTAGTGTCCTCATCGTACTCACGTGTTATTAGATACTCCATCCTTGCGACTCGCTACCCATACGCCGAGTTCGCCCACCTTGCAATCTTACTCGCCATTAATACAATCAAGCAGAAAGTAGGCCTTTACCCTACGGGGGACCGAACCAGGGTAAATACTTGTCCTTGTCCTCAATCTCGATCCGCGGATGGTGACTTGCTCTTTCCCCTTTTTGACTCAATCGCCACCCTTATAGCGACTGTCGTGGCCATTCCCATGACAGTGGCACCCACTGTGGGGCTTGGTGAGTCAAGCCATAGAACTACCGCGAGACCCTACACTCCCATTCGCCGGCCCTTCGCTAGCAACCGCATGATCGCTACCGGTGAATTCTTCCAGATCCTGGCAAGTAGCTACATGTCGGCCTAGCATCCTGTCACTCATGCCGCCATGGTGCCAATCGGCTCCATCAACCTCTTCGTCAGCTTCACCGATACCATCGACCCGACGGATCCCGCCGGACCCATCAGCAGCAATGGATCGCCCCCATGCGATCTTATTTTGGAAGAGCAGATCCGATCGATCACCCTCCTCACCTCCAAGTATGACTCGGCCCAGAGCAGCTCCACCCTCTATGACGACGTCGATTTGGCGACGCCTGCGCCAGCCGCAAGGTCCATCTCCCCCGCGTCTAAGGCCAACTCCATCACGAAAGTCTCCAACTCCGGGGACTACAAGGATCACTCGATCCTCCCGCTCTTCGACTCTGACTCGGGATCAGATCCACACCATCTACATGGAAAATGGGGACAAATAGTCGGTGGATCCCTTCACCATCCTCTCCCACCAACAGCGACTGCCGACGAGATCGAGCGGCACCGAGTGGCCCTGAACGAGGCAAGGGAGAAAGAGAAGACCGAGCGTGAAAAATTTCACGTCGAGCAAGAAACCGTGCAACAACTCTCGGCTTACAATCAACGCCGGGTGACGCGGCGACTCAACCTTTCCACCCAGGGCCAAACCTTGAATTTCAACGACGAGCATGATCCGACACGTGCGGCCGATTTCGAGATCTGCCATTACAAGTCATCCGGAGGCAGTCGCCCGCCACCTGAGTCGACCGCGCATGGAGCACCTCCACCACCCCACCACACGCCTCATCTGAAGCAGTCCTGGATATTAATCGCACCACGGGAGTATGAAGCCAACGGCCTCCCTCTCTACTCAACTCCGATGGACAATGTCATCGTGAGCCAAACTGTGGTCTTTAACCTAAAAACCATGGGCGACAATACGATCCAGATCAAGTACGTCCAGGCCCTGCTCGCCAAAGAAGTCGAACAATAGCCTGCCGGCCGCGACTCGCAAGGGCGAGTCTACTCTAGATCCACCAACAGCAGGGCAACATCGTCCAATCGCCCAGGCGAGCGGATGGTTGCCAACGTCAACAGTTTCCCGCCCTAGAGCCGCGACAGCAATATTTAGTGGTTGCCAACCCCGTGATCTCCACCAACGACCCGCGACCCCAATACAATGCGGTCGTCGCCAACGGCCAACTAGTCGACACGTGGGGACTATAGGGGTTTGTAGCATGGAAAAAAAATTCTATCACATGAACACACACAAGCCAAGATCTATCTACTAGATTGTAGCAATGAGTCGATAGAGTACCAACCCTCTAAGATCCAAAGTGGTTAACGATAGCAGATTCTCATGGGTGATGTAGTTGGTCACTTGCCAATCTCAAGATCGCGTAGACGATCCTTCTAGCGCTGAATTCCTGCAGCTCTCCCGCAGTCGGTAACATGTACGATACTCGATGAAGACCTTCCTCTCCCTTGTTCCAGCAGGAAGTGGAGGTTGTAGCTCTCTCCTCGCGATTCCGACAGCACGACGGCGTTGTGTCGGAGTTAGAGGGGAAATCTCGCAGGGCTTCGCCTTAAGCCAGAGTGGTTTATGGTGGACTAGTAGGGTTCCCCGATATCTAGGGTTTAAAATCTGGAGAGGAGGAGGTGGGTTCGGCGGCGGTGAACCGGCGGCAGTGGCGGCGCAGCGGCGGTGGCAGTGGCGGCGGCGGCTTTGGGGGGCTTGGGTTTGTCGTGGTCTTTGGGGCTGCTCCCTCCCCTCTATTTATGAGAGGGAGGGGAAGCTAGGGTAAGAGAGGTCGTATCCACCCCAACTCCCTCTCCTTGGTGCGCGCGGTGGAGGGAGAGGAGATTATAGACATCTATCTTGCTGATGTACCTAATAGTTCTTGGGTATATGATACCAGATCAGTTATTCACATAGGCAACTCGTTGCAGGGACATGTAAGAACTAGGAGCAATGCACAGTTCCGGCCTGGATCCTTGCCAGACCGACAACACCGAAACTGTACGTCTCTGCCTCCACCGTATCCCCTACATGGCTGGGCTTGCCCGTGACTCGCAGCGCACGCAATACCCGTCGAGGAGGAGGTCGTGCCCGGGGTGCCCATGGAGACCGTAGCGCCCTCGCGACCGGGGTATCCTGTCCTACCCGTCTCTGACCCTAGCGCATGAACTAGTGCACGCCAGGCTCGGGCCGCGCCTCCCCGCGCCAGTGGCCGCGCATGGGGACGTCTTCGACAACGGGGCCGGAATCCCCGCCGCTCCAGCGCTGACCCCTAGCACTTCGTACTCCCACGCTCCGTCCTGCTGGCTAGTCATGCCGACCGACAGCTAGGGGAGTGGAGCCTGATGAGGATTGGCCTCTTCAATGGGAACTCCACACCAATGGTGTGGAGCCCGGGACACACCTTCCTGGAGGATCTTCTTCTGAGGAAGAGTATGGCGCGCCTGGGATTTTAGTTACTCATCGTTGAAAGAACGGTAGCGGGGCATGCGGGCGGTGAAGCATTTGCCACACAGAAAGAGAAGGGGTGGGATGTTTCTCATCAGGCCAGATGCACCCACCCCTTGCCTTATCTATTCGCTTGCCTTTTTCTGATCGGCCGTGATTCGAGAGGAATCCAGCTAATATACGACGTGGTGGTGGTCAGGTATGACTGGTCATGTACGTGAGAAAAAAAGAGCTAAAAGAAAAAAGTGGCCGGGGGCTACTACATTGGGCTGTGTAGATTCGGCCCAATAGTTAAAATTTCATTTTTCATTTTCCGATTAGCTTTTTAGCTTCAGTTTTTGTATATATATGTGTGTTAGTATTTTCTAGCATTGGCTATGAAGTGTCTGCACATTCAAATGTTAACATTAGACTATCTACAACTTTTAATTGCTCTATGTTGAAAATTCTTGATAAAAATGATATAACAACTTTCAAATTTGTGCACAATTTATGGATTGATTGAAAAATCAATGAATAAATTTATACATAACTGTGAGGTCTACGCCACGAAGTTAGCGACTACCTTCAATGTGTTTTATTAAATACAAGGTTGTGTGAAGTACCATAAGAGGTCGGTCTATACTACTTTGTAGTGATTACCTTGTGTTGAAAACAAAAATGAACATGTAAGTGAGATATACATTACTCGGTAGTGACTATCTCCATGTGTCCTACAAATATGATCTATAATATATATGGTGATTATCTATTTTTGGAATGTCATATGATGGGTCGGATAGGCTTTTCCTAGACCTTTAAGTTGATCAAGCATGTTATTTTATACACAATTAATGTACTTGTTGGTAAATTAATGGGCATGATTTTTTTCATGCAGGCAATGGATAACATATCCAAGAAAGAATTTGCTGAACTTGCACTTGATGGTAGAAACTATCTGACCTGGGCAATGGATGTCAAGATTAACTTGTCATCCAGGAATTTGATCAGCACTATAACCACACCTGCTCAAGGTGCTCCTGCTATACCAAAACTGGCAAAGTCTGCTGCTTTACACTTCATTCTACATCACCTTGATCCCGCTCTGAAAGATGAGTACATGATGGAGTAAAATCCTCTATCATTGTAGGACTCCTTAAAGGAGCGCTATGGTCAGCAGAGATTGCTGATGTTTCCTGAAGCACAAAGGCAATGGGCACTTATCCGTTTTCAGGATTTTAAGTCCGTTGCGGCATACAACTCCGCTGTGCATCAAATCAACTCTAAGTTGAGATTCTGCAATAGTGCAGTTTCGGATGCAGATATCATTGAGAAGACACTCTCTAATTTCCATCCTAATATGAGGTTGATTGCTCAACAGAATCGTAACCAAAAGTATAGGAAGCATTCTGAATTGATATATGCACTTCTTCAGGTAGAAAAGCACAATGAATTTTTTGATAAGAATAATCTTTTCGGTCCAACGGGAACATTGCCACTGCCTGAAGCAAATTTCAATTCTTACAATGCTCAAAACTTCCATGGTTCAAAGAATAACCATATGAGGTCTAAGGGAAAGTGGAAGCGCAATGAGAATCAGAATAGCCATGGAGTACAAAAGGGAAAGAATCATTTCAAGCGAAATGATAGGGGTAACAATTCTCAAGGTTGTTACCGATGTGGTTGTAACACTCATATTGCAAAGAAGTGTACAACTACTAAGCATTTGGTGGTGCTGTATCAACAATCAATCAAAGGCAAGAAGGCTAAAGGGCACAAGTACGAAGCTCACTTCACTGGAACAATGGTTAAGAGTTCCCAAGATGTTCAACTGAACAGTGTTCAAGAGAACATGGAGAACTATGATCAGCCTCAGTAAAAGGAAGGAACAACACTTCATGTTGAAGACATGCTAGTGGATTTCACTTCTACAAGTGACATATATGGATACCAACTCTAAACTCCTTGTAGTGTCATAAATATTGTGATGATGTCCTTACATATATTGTGTGTTGTAAAATATTTGTGTCATAAGACATATGGTATCTTAATAATTATGCACTCGAGCATAATGTATTGTAATACGTGAGAAGACATACATAGTATCTATTGTATGTGTATATTCTATATGAGTTTGGATAAAATACTAAATTTTAGTCTTTTTACTCTATAGAAATCTTGTGAAAATCAAATGTAGGAGGAAATTTTCTTAGCGGATGGTGGTGCCTCTAACACAATATTACGGGAGGTTAAATACTTCCAAATTCTGAAAAAGAGTAAGGGGAGTGTCATGACTATTGGTGGTCGCCACACCATTATTGTTGGTTCTGGTTTGGCCACATTTACACTCCCAAATAGTACGAAGCTTATGATCTAGGAGGCATTATTGTATCCGGATTCAACTCGTACATTGCTGAGTTTTAAGGACATCCAGAGTAATGGATACCACATAGAAACTCATGAAGATGGTGAGGTTGAAAGCCTACTCATGACTCAGAAAAAGGGTTCCGAAAGGAAGACCCTTGAGAAACTTCCTACTCTATCTTCTGGATTATATTATACATACATAAAGCCAGAGCCACATTTGGCGTATACCAAAATCTTGATAAGTTTAAGATATAGCATGATCACCTGGGTCATCCTGGTGTGGGTATGATGATGAAACTTATTGATGGTTCTATTGGACACTACATAATAGTTTCTAATTTCCCCCAATCCTCGGATTGTGTTTGCACTGCATGTGCAACTAGGAAATTAATCACTAGAACCTTATACCTGAAGGTCAAGAATGAACCACTAAATTTTCTTGAAAGCATTTAAGGAGATATATGTGGTCCAATTTAACTGTTATTGGGACCATTCAGATATTTTATGGTACTCATTGATGCATCTATGAGATGGTCACATGCGTGTCTCATATCGACAAGGAACCATGCATTTGCAAAGATGATTACTCAAATCATAAAACTGAGAGCTAATCATCCCGAACATAGGATAAAATCCATCAGAATGGATAATGCTGTTGAATTTAGTTCACGAGCATTCAATGATTACTACTTAGCTTTGGGCATAACTATGGAGCATTCTGTACCGTATGTACATACACAAAATGGTCTTGCGGAATCACTTAGATCAAGTTGATAGCAAGACTGGTCCTACAGAACTGTAATCTCCCAACATCATGTTGGGGACATGCGGTGTTACATGCCGCAGAATTGATACAAATTCGACCAACTGCATACCATTTGGCCTCCCTGTTGTAGTTAGTACATGGAAATCAACCAAATATTTCCCACCTTCGAAGATTCGGTTGCGCTGTGTATGTGCCGATTGATGACCCACAAGTATAGGGGGTGTATCGCAGTACTTTCGATAAATAGGAGTGTCGATCCCAACGAGGATCAGAAGGTGTTAACTAGTGGTATGGAGTAGGAAATCTCTGTAAATACTTAGAAAACGGATTTCTAGGGATTTTCTGATAAAGCAAAAAAACAAAGTGGAAGTAATAAAGACAAAGAACAAACATATCAAGTGACCCAATCCTTTATTAGCAAAGGACAAGCCAGTGGAAATACTTATAAGGATCAAACGTTCTCGAGGACGCATGGGAATTCTGTCAAGTGCTTTCGCTTCAAATTGGTAAGTACTCTTATTTGGTGTTGTAAGTGTTGTGTGGGTGAACTTGTGCTAATGTACCGACCTTACTTGAACTAATACATACTTGTAATTAAATCCCCTACAAGCATCCGCAACTACAGGAAAGTAATTAAGATATAAACCTAACCACAGCCTTAAACTCTGAGATCCTACGCTCCCTTATGCAATGGTGTCCTAACGGGGGTTCAGGTTTCTGTCACTCCGGCAACCCCATAATTAGTAGCCAAATACACAATGCATTCCACTAGGCCCATAAATGGTGAAGTATCATGTAGTCGATGTTCACATGACACCACTAGAAGAATAGCACCACAACTTAAATACTAAACCATTGAATAATAACTCAACACAAATCCACTACTAACAACATGACTTCTCCCATGTCCTCAAGAACTATACGAACTAATCACAAGACATCATATGGATCAAGATCAAAGATGATATGTGATACGTCGGAAACGTATCTATAAATTTTGATGCTCCATGCTTGTTTAGTATCTACTTTGCTTTGCTTTGTCTACACTTTGAGGTGTTTTTATATCTTTTCTGGAACTAACCTATTAACAAGTTGCCATAGTGCCAGTTGCCTGTTTTCTTCTGTTTTTGGTTCTGGAAAGGCAGTAAATCAATAGTCTCGGAATTGGACGGGACAAAAGCCAAAGTTATTATTTTCCTGGAGCAACACGGAACCACGAAGCAGAGCCAGAGGGGGGCCACAGGGTGGCCAAATCCCCCTGGGCACGGGCAAGCCCTGGGGGCGCCTGGAGGGGGTGTGGGCCCCTAGACCCCCACCGATCTTGATCCCTTCGCCTATAATAAGCCTCCTATGGGAAAACCCTAAACAATCCAGAAGAAATCCACGAAAACCTATGCTGAGCCGCCGCCACCGAAGGGGAGATTCGGGGGACAGAAAGTCTCTGTTCCGGCACCCTGTCGAGATGGGGAAGTGCCCCCGGAGCCATCTCCATCGATCTCCATCACCATCTCCATCACTGTTGCTGATTCCCATGATGAGGAGGGAGTAGTTCTTCCTTAGGGCTAAGGGCTCTACCGGTAGCTATGTGCTCATCTCTCTCTCTATGCATGATCTTGTGGTCATGAGCTTTGTAATCAAGTAGATCTACCTTGCTACTCAAGTGCTTCATTAGATCTCTGCTCTCCCCATGTGTGTGAAAGTGACATCATGCACGCTATGGTGGCACTTAGGTTTGAGTCTACATAAATACTCTTTGTGCTTTAATAGATCTATGCTTTTCCCCACGTGTGTGAAAGTGACAGTGTGCATACTGCGTGTGGCACTTTGGCTAGATTGAATATTTGTTATGATTTATATTTGGAGTTGGATGTCTATGAAATTGTGGTGTTTGTTGGAACCATCTAGCGCTCAAGGTGATAGTGTGGGTTATCTAGATTGGGGAAGGCAACCTTTGAGGAGTGCTGTTATAGCCCTACCAATGATTAGAGTGTTCAACTAGAGAGTAGTTAAGAGTAGTATCAGGAAGAGAGGATATTTATATGAGAGAGTTTTCACTAGTGAAAGTATGATCCTTAGGCCTTGTTTCTAAGCATTGAAACACCGTTTTCTACTAGATCTGTTGCATGTTTGCTTGATTCCATCTTTATTCCGTTTGCCGAGGAGGTTTCCTTTCCTCCATGTCAAGCTCTTTTCTGGCACCGTTACCACTTGTATTTTACTATCTCTTCGCCGAACTAGTGCACCTATATATGTGACAAGTGTATTGGGTGTGTTGGGGACACAAGAGACTTCTTGTATCTTGTTTGCAGGGTTGCTTGAGAGGGAATACCTTTGACCACTTCCTGAGTTCGATAAACCTTGGGTGATCCACTTAAGGGAAACTTGCTGCTGTTCTACAAACCTCTACACTTAGAGGCCCAACAACTGTCTACAAGAATAGAAGTGCGTATACATCAAGCTCTTTTCTGGCGCCGTTGCCGGGGAGGTAAGGTAAAAGGTACTCACATCCTCCGGTGTGAGTGCTCGAAGTTATTTCCTTTAGATTCTGCAATTTTGTCTTTTTGTTTCTTGTTTTCACTAGTTAGGCTTAATGGAAAACAACAAAAAAATTAGAGAACTTTATAGTGTTTATCTTGAGATAATAGCAATGTTATTAGTATGAATTCTTTGGACACCATTATTGCTAATGTTATGGAAAAGTCTAAGCTTGGGGAAGCTGGTTTTGATGAAATGATCTTTTTATTTCCCTAGCTTTGGAAGATAGCTATTGTATAGCTTACGATGATACCAAACCTCCAATTTATGATGATTACAATGATGATGTAGTGGGAGTGTCCCAACCTTTATACAACATAAGGTGGAGTCCCCTGTGTTTACAATGCTAGTCCCTGGATCAATAGCTAGCATCCACAGTTTAGATGTAATATCAAGAAACAAAGGTCATAATATAACTTTATAACCAGGAAGAACATAATTTTATTACATCATACATAGCTCATTTGGCTATTACATTACATTGCAGCGGAATAACTATAGTCATGGGTCCTTCATCTTCAAAGTGCCACAGGCAGATGTTGGTTGTAGACTTTGTAATCCTAAACATTCAATCTTCACTAAAATCAATCAAACCTGCAACATTACAAGTTCAGCCACAGGGGTCAATACATTTGAATTGTATTGGCAAGTTTCACTACTATGTAGAATATAAGTGGATCCTATCATTACATGCATATTTGGCTAAGTAGAGTTCAGGGCTCATTCGCATAAAGCAAATTTTATCCTATCTTTTCAAAATGGTTTTGGTCCTTTGTCAAATCTCTTTTTCCAAGTTCCTTGAACTCCTTGGTAGAAACTCAAGTGTTCAAGTCCTTGTCAAAAATCCCTTGAGCTACTTGGTAACCCCAAGTGCAACAAGTTTTATCAAAAATCTCATGAGCTACTTGGTAACCCCAAGTGTTCATGTTTTCAACAAAATCTCTTGAGTTCCTTGGTAACCCCAAGTACATCAAGTTTTGTCAAAGTCTCTTGAGCTCCTTGGTAACCCCAAGTGCATCAAGTCCTTAAAAGTTTTCTTTTAGAAATTAGAATGTCGAGATCTCCCATAGCTTCAAACTTTAGTTGCTCGGTATTGTCCATAACCGGGGACACGGCTAAGTACTTAGATTTTATTATCTTCTGCAGAAGGAGTACACTTTACCCACATGTCACAATCCCATCCTTTTGCCACCAGTGGCCACTGGATTAGCACTCACCAAGATGGAGTACTGGCAGATTGAGAATGTGACGAAGTCTTTCCAAAGGGTCATCCCATACACCATTGCTAGCTTGTCTTCAGCACCGATGAAGCATTCCAGATCCCCATGTCCAGTAAACTGAAGACAATGTATGGGTCTTCCCAATGTAGTTGACTAAGCCAGAGCCATAATAGCATGTGGTTGCACACGAAAGCCACAATTGGAGAAACATGTTCAATCTCTAAGTTTCCTGGGTGGTTTCCTTTGGAGCACAACACAAAGAGATTGCCATAGACATGGATCCTTTTGTTGCCACCTTCTCCAAAACTCAAAGTATCCTTGGCCACCCAGGTGGTTCATTGAGTCCTTGTTTTATTATATAAAATCACAAGTCATTTTCTCAATTCCATAAAATCACAACATGTATCTCTTTTCAAAATATAGCATGGCTAAGCATGTAACAACTACAATGTTTTCACTAAGGAATGTATAGGTAATCCTATTAGGATTTTAGCATAGCATAAGTATAAAAATATCTTTTCATGCATGTTTCAAAATCCACTAAGTATAATGAAAATAGTAGGACTTTTAGATGATAGTGTAACTTGCCTTTTTGGTAGGGAATGGTGGTTCACTCCTTGATCTTGCTAGTCTCACACTTTGCTAATTTCACTACAATCAATCAAGCAAACACCAAATCAACTAGCATTCCAAATAATCAATCATACAACAATTCACACACACATAAAACTATGGGATCTAAATCATGCATGTAAGCATGCAAGAGATGGTTCTATTTGCAAAGATGGTCTCCACTAGGCTTCTAAACTTTGTAAAGTCCAAAGTGGTCATTTTCCAAAGTGGCAAAGTTATTTGCAAAAGGGTTTTGTCCATAAACCATTTTTAAACCTAATCATCATTTTATGTGGTGAAAAGTATTTTTATCAAAGCAAAACTTTTATGTTTTTCACCAAATGAGTTGCTATTGCAAAACTTGGTGTTTTGGGTCAGTAGGTTTGGTCCAAAACATTTTACCAAAGTTTTCTTTACAAAAACATTTTCATAATAAAATCAATAATTTTATTTGGCTAGAAAATGGCTAAGTCAAATAATCCAACCTAAACTTTACCAAAATCATTTTCAACACCAAGGGTTGGTTCCTAGGGTCAGTAAGTTCTCCATAAACTATTTTGCCAAGGTTTCAAACTTAAAAACATATTTTTGAATCATTTTTCTATTCTATACAAGCATACAAATATTTCTGCAAAAACTATCAATCTAACAGATACTATTTGCTAAAAAAATTCCATGGTTGTATAGGGTTTGTTCTATTGATTCCAACGATACCAAATTTGCAATTTTTGGACGTGTGGATCAAAAGTTACAAAGGTTTGAAATTCACATTCTATTCTGATTTCAATTCTATTTTTAAACAGAACAGGGGACACGCGGCACTGTCTAATTGGACGGTACCGGTTCGGCCGGATCGGCAACGCGGACCGCAGGATCTAAAGGAAAACGTGCGGCGCAGGATCAATCTTACCCCTTCGATAAGTCAATCAGTTGTGTGCATCGGATCTAGATCGGACGGCTCCTACTGACTTGCCAAAAGCTGGCGGCGCTAGGGCAACGGCGAGCGGCGGAGCGGCCAGATAGTGGCGGCGCTGGCGAGGCAGGAAGCGAAACAGGGAGGGAGTAAACTTACCAGAATTGCGAGGATGTGGTGATGCTCAAAGTACTGTTGGCTTGACAAGGGGCGCTCAGGAGCAGCCGTAATTCCTCGTCGGAGTTAGGTCTGGAGACGGTTGCACGCGGTCGAGGTCGAGGACGATGCTGTGGTTCATGAGAAGGCAAACCGAAGGTGTGGTCAGACGCAGGAGAGTGAGGCGAATGTGTGAGCGTGATTTAGAAAGCGCGGGGCGGTCTGAAACTACCTGGGTGCTTGCCGGAGTTGAAGACAGACGCGACGGCGAGGTCGGAGCTTGTCGAAGACGGCTCCCTGGGGCGCCCGCGGTCGAACTGAGGGCACATGAAGATGCGTCAGGAGGTGGGGAATCACCTAGTGTGCTCAGGGAGGCAGGAGGTGGCTGTGGTTTGTCGGATTTCACCGGAGGAGCTCACCGGAACAGCGGCGGTGCAGGGCCAATTCGAGGCAGCCTAGTGGCGATGTGGCGTTCACGTTTGAGGGAAATGACAGGGGGAGGAGGGGCGCTTATGTACGCATGGTCGGGGCAAGATTAACGCGGCCATTACTCATGAATTTATGCGCGGTTGAATGACAGAGAACGGCAGCGCTGTTTGGGGGAGAAGGGGTCACGCGGGTGAGGAGGATGAACAGGGAGGTGGGGTCCAGTCGTCAGTGAGGATGCGAGAAGGAGAGGAGGTCCGCCGGTCAGTCTCTGCGCGGGTTCGAAAATGAGTATGAAACATTTTTCTTCGGGGAGGAAAAGCTGGGCTGGTTCTGGGCCTTGTGGGCTCTGTCGACTGGGCTGGTCCAGATCCTATTTTTTTTCTGTCTGCTGGCTTTTATTTTTCTATAACTATTTCCTGTTTTGAAATTCAATCAACCAAACAACATTCAAATTGATTCAAACAATCACCAAGCTTTGCAACTTTGAATTTTGGTTCTGTTCAGTAGCATAAACCAAAATTCCAAACCAAAATAATAATTTTATTTTAGGGTCCATTATTAATTAAATAAATAGACCAATGTTTAAATCAAATTAGGATTTGTTTTATTCAAATCTTTATTTGAAATTTAATTATTTTCAAAACCAAATCAGTAGGTTTTGTTTGGGAATATAAAATACTTGGAAAACTTATTTTTGAATAAATAAATAAGTTTTGTTATTTTGGAAATAGTAAAACCTTTATTAATAAAACTTGGATATTAAATCCTTACTAATTTATTTAAATAACCTTTACTATTTTTATTAAAACAAAATGTTTTATTTTAAAAAGTTTGGCCAAGGTTTAGTTTGGCTCTATGGAATAATCTTTATTTATAAAACTTCTACTTCATTTGAAAACCAAATCCTTTTATTTAAAAGATCCAAAATAGCAATTCCAAAATATTTTATTTTCCTTTTATTAAATGTTTATCTTTTTAAATCCCTTTAGGATTTATTTAATTCAAATAGGTTTGAAGTTCCAATTGAATTCAAAAAGTTTCTTCTGGCCCTGAAAAACAAACAAAGTTTTATTTTATTCATTTTCTTTTCACATTACAAGATTTTAGAAATCTTGGGATGTGACAGGCTACCACCCTTAAAATAAATCTCGTCCCGAGATTTGGGGAGGCTAGGGTTACAAGTAGGCTCAAAACAACTAGGGTACTACCACCCTTAAAAATTTTCAAACAAAAATTACATATTGGCCTTCTTGGAATCCTGGGGAAGCTTCTCTAAACAAACTTTTGCATTGTGTCCTTTGTTTCCATACTTGACTCATGGGCCAAGGTTGAGTTTCTCCATAGGCTTGTTCAACTTGTTTTTCATCTTTTCTGGACAGTTGCTTGCATAATGTCCTGGGTTCTTGCAATTGAAACAGTGGATGTCCTTGAGTTCTTTACGGGGCTCTTGTGGACAAGTTGTTACATAGTGGCCTAGCTCTTTGCAGTTGTTGCACACTACTTGGCCAATCTCTTTATTCTTCGGGTTCTCTGGGCATTCACCAGAATAGTATCCCATTTCCATACATTTATAACATTGCACATGGCTTTTGTCTATCTTTTGCTTCTTGGGTCTGTTTGATCCTTTGAATTGGGTTGTTTTGTTTGGAGGTATAAGTGGTCCTTTTCCTTTGCCATCAACCTTGTTGGTTGACTTGGATCCTTCTTGTTTCTTTTGTTCAACAATGGCATAGATGGGGCATTGGATAGGAACATGATTGTTTCCTTCACACAAATAACAAGTAGCTTGAGAGGTGGGGCATTGTCCAACAGGATGTTTCTCTTCACAGTTGGGGCATTGATCTCCATGCTCCTTGTAAGTATGATCCTTGTCTCCACAAATAATGCAAGCTGGGGCTCCATCTAGAATAATATTTCTGTCATCCTTGTTGTCATAGACTCTTTTGGGATAGCTTTCTTCCATTTTGATCATTTGATCAGTCACCTTAAGCATTAGTTGGCCTTGAGTTTCCAAAAATCCTTGTAGCTTTGGATCTTCTCCACTAGAGTTGGCTATGAACTGAGTTGTCACTTGGTTCAACTGGTTCTGGGTTGCTATGAGCTCTTTCATGCTGTCCTCTTGGTTGGTGTTGGTGTCATCAACCTTGATGTTGGAGTCTTTTGGAGTAGTCATCTGTTTGGGTTGAAGGGAGATTAGAATAGGCAAGATATTTCTAAGGAATCAATTCTAATCACACACATCACAATTCACACAAGCAATGTGCATGCAATCACAAACCAAACATTTCACTCAAACAAAGTTCAAGCACATACTTTAGGCAACAAAATATTTTTGTTACACCACATAAGTTGGTGTGTTTGACTTAACTAAGATATGGTGGTCCATCTATATGGTTCACTTGTGATCTTTCCATCTTTCTTGGTTGATTCTTCTTGCATGAGATTATAGTTTCCTTAAGAAAAACTCTTGGTCACAATACTTCAAATGATGTAGGTTCCTTCTAACTTTTGCATTCCCTCAGTCTCTAAATCTTGAGCAAGATTTCCTTGTCTCACTTGTAGTCCTTGGTGGTATCCAAGTTGGGAGTCCTTGGTGAATATGCTGAAGATGTTGAAGTCATTAGAGTTGAAGAAGTTGAAGTCATTAGAGTTGAAGAAGTCCTTTGCACAAAGTGTAGTTCTTGGCCATGGGTAGGTCTTTCCATCAAGTTGAAGTAGAAAAGATGTAGAGTTGAAACCAAAATGGTTGAGGAAAGAGTTTACAAGTGTTTTTGTAAATAAGTTTTTGGATCAAAATATAACTCCTATTCTTCTAAGGGTTTTTGTCCAATCCTAGGGTTTACAAATCCTACAGGCAACACAATGCTCTGATACCATCTGTAGAGGGAGTGTCCCAACCTTTATTAACATAAGGTGGAGTCCCCTGTGTTTACAATGCTAGTCCCTGGATCAATAGCTAGCATCCACAGTTTAGATGTAATATCAAGAAACAAAGGTCATAATATAACTTTATAACCAGGAAGAACATAATTTTATTACATCATACATAGCTCATTTGGCTATTACATTACATTGCAGTGGAATAACTATAGTCATGGGTCCTTCATCTTCAAAGTGGCACAGGCAGATGTTGGTTGTAGACTTTGTAATCCTAAACATTCAATCTTCACTAAAATCAATCAAACATGCAACATTACAAGTTACAGCCACAGGGGTCAATACATTTGAATTGTATTGGCAAGTTTCACTACTATGTAGAATATAAGTGGATCCTATCATTACATGCATATTTGGCTAAGTAGAGTTTAGGACTCATTCGCATAAAGCAAATTTTATCCTATCTTTTCAAAATGGTTTTGGTCCTTTGTCAAATCTCTTTTTCCAAGTTCCTTGAACTCCTTGGTAGAAACTCAAGTGTTCAAGTCCTTGTCAAAAATACCTTGAGCTACTTGGTAACCCCAAGTGCAACAAGTTTTATCAAAAATCTCATGAGCTACTTGGTAACCCAAAGTGTTCATGTTTTCAACAAAATCTCTTGAGTTCCTTGGTAACCCCAAGTACATCAAGTTTTGTCAAAGTCTCTTGAGCTCCTTGGTAACCCCAAGTGCATCAAGTCCTTAAAAGTTTTCTTTTAGAAATTAGAATGTCGAGATCTCCCATAGCTTCAAACTTTAGTTGCTCAGTATTGTCCATAACCGGGGACACGGCTAAGTACTTAGATTTTATCTTCTGCAGAAGGAGTACACTTTACCCACATGTCACAATCCCATCCTTTTGCCACCAGTGGCCACTGGATTAGAACTCACCAAGATGGAGTACTGGCAGATTGAGAATGTGACGAAGTCTTTCCAAAGGGTCCTCCCATACACCATTGCTAGCTTGTCTTCAGCACCCATGAAGCATTCCAGATCCCCATGTCCAGTAAACTGAAGACAATGTATGGGTCTTCCCAATGTAGTTGACTAAGCCAGAGCCATAATAGCATGTGGTTGCACACGAAAGCCACAATTGGAGAAACATGTTCAATCTCTAAGTTTCCTGGGTGGTTTCCTTTGGAGCACAACACAAAGAGATTGCCATAGACATGGATCCGTTTGTTGCCACCTTCTCCAAAACTCAAAGTATCCTTGGCCACCGAGGTGGTTCATTGAGTCCTTGTTTTATTATATAAAATCACAAGTCCTTTTATCAATTCCATAAAATCACAACATGTATCACTTTTCAAAATATAGCATGGCTAAGCATGTAACAACTACAATGTTTTCACTAAGGAATGTATAGGGAATCCTATTAGGATTTTAGCATAGCATAAGTATAAAAATATCTTTTCATGCATGTTTCAAAATCCACTAAGTATAATGAAAATAGTAGGACTTTTAGATGATAGTGTAACTTGCCTTTTTGGTAGGGAATGGTGGTTCAGTCCTTGATCTTGCTAGTCTCACACTTTGCTAATTTCACTACAATCAATCAAGCAAACACCAAATCAACTAGCATTCCAAATAATCAATCATACAACAATTCACACACACATAAAACTATGGGATCTAAATCATGCATGTAAGCATGCAAGGGATGGTTCTATTTGCAAAGATGGTCTACACTAGGCTTCTAAACTTTGTAAAGTCCAAAGTGGTCATTTTCCAAAGTGGCAAAGTTATTTGCAAAAGGGTTTTGTCCATAAACCATTTTTAAACCTAATCATCATTTTATGTGGTGAAAAGTATTTTTATCAAAGCAAAACTTTTATGTTTTTCACCAAATGAGTTGCTATTGCAAAACTTGGTGTTTTGGGTCAGTAGGTTTGGTCCAAAACATTTTCCCAAAGTTTTCTTTACAAAAACATTTTCATAATAAAATCAATAATTTTATTTGGCTAGAAAATGGCTAAGTCAAATAATCCAACCTAAACTTTACCAAAATCATTTTCAACACCAAGGGTTGGTTCCTAGGGTCAGTAAGTTCTCCATAAACTATTTTGCCAAGGTTTCAAACTTAAAAACATATTTTTGAATCATTTTTCTATTCTATACAAGCATACAAATGTTTCTGCAAAAACTATCAATCTAACAGATACTATTTGCTAAACAAATTCCATGGTTGGCTAGGGTTTGTTCTACAGATTCCAACGATACCAAATTTGCAATTTTTGGACGTGTGGATCAAAAGTTACAAAGGTTTGAAATTCACATTCTATTCTGATTTCAATTCTGTTTTTAAACAGAACAGGGGACACGCGGCACTGTCTAATTGGACGGTACCGGTTCGGCCGGATCGGCAACGCGGACCGCAGGATCTAAAGGAAAACGTGCGGCGCAGGATAGATCTTACCCCTTTGATAAGTCAATCAGTTGTGTGCATCGGATCTAGATCGGACGGCTCCTACTGACTTGCCAAAAGCTGGCGGCGCTAGGACAACGGCGAGCGGCGGAGCGGCCAGATAGTGGCGGCGCTGGCGAGGCAGGAAGCGAAACAGGGAGGGAGTAAGCTTACCAGAATCACGAGGATGTGGTGATGCTCAAAGTACTGTTGGCTTGACAAGGGGCGCTCAGGAGCAGCCGTAATTCCTCGCCGGAGTTAGGTCTGGCGACGGTTGCACGCGGTCGAGGTCGAGGACAATGCTGTGGTTCATGAGAAGGCAAACCGAAGGTGTGGTTAGACGCAGGAGAGTGAGGCGAATGTGTGAGCGTGATTTAGAAAGCGCGGGGCAGTCTGAAACTACCTGGGTGCTTGCCGGAGTTGAAGACAGACGCGGCGGCGAGGTCGGAGCTTGTCGAAGACGGCTCCCTGGGGAGCCCACGGTCGAACTGAGGGCACATGAAGATGCGTCAGGAGGTGGGGAATCTCCTAGTGTGCTCAGGGAGGCAGGAGGTGGATGTGGTTTGTCGGATTTCACCGGAGGAGCTCGCCGGAACAGCGGCGGTGCAGGGCCAATTCGAGGCAGCCTGGTGGCGATGTGGCGTTCGCGTTTGAGGGAAATGACAGAGGGAGGAGGGGCGCTTATGTACGCATGGTCGGGGCAAGATTAACGCGGCCATTACTCGTGAATTTACGCGCGGTTGAATGACAGAGAACGGCAGCGCTGTTTGGGGGAGAAGGGGTCGCGCGGGTGAGGAGGATGAACAGGGAGGTGGGGTCCAGTCATCAGTGAGGATGCGAGAAGGAGAGGAGGTCCACCGGTCAGTCCCTGCGCGGGTTCGAAAATGAGTATGAAACGTTTTTCTTCGGGGAGGAAAAGCTGGGCTGGTTCTGGGCCTTGTGGGCTCTGTCGACTGGGCTGGTCCAGATCCTATTTTTTTCTGTCTGCTGGCTTTTCTTTTTCTATAACTATTTCCTGTTTTGAAATTCAATCAACCAAACAACATTCAAATTGATTCAAACAATCACCAAGCTTTGCAACTTTGAATTTTGGTTCTGTTCAGTAGCATAAACCAAAATTCCAAACCAAAATAATAATTTTATTTTAGGGTCCATTATTAATTAAATAAATAGACCAATGTTTAAATCAAATTAGGATTTGTTTTATTCAAATCTTTATTTGAAATTTAATTATTTTCAAAACCAAATCAGTAGGTTTTGTTTGGGAATATAAAATACTTGGAAAACTTATTTTTGAATAAATAAATAAGTTTTGTTATTTTGGAAATAGTAAAACCTTTATTAATAAAACTTGGATATTAAATCCTTACTAATTTATTTAAATAACCTTTAATATTTTTATTAAAACAAAATGTTTTATTTTAAAAAGTTTGGCCAAGGTTTAGTTTGGCTCTATGGAATAATCTTTATTTATAAAACTTCTACTTCATTTGAAAACCAAATCCTTTTATTTAAAAGATCCAAAATAGCAATTCCAAAATATTTTATTTTCCTTTTATTAAATGTTTATCTTTTTAAATCCCTTTAGGATTTATTTAATTCAAATAGGTTTGAAGTTCCAATTGAATTCAAAAAGTTTCTTCTGGCCCTGAAAAACAAACAAAGTTTTATTTTATTCATTTTCTTTTCACATTACAAGATTTTAGAAATCTTGGGATGTGACAGGCTACCACCCTTAAAATAAATCTCGTCCCGAGATTTGGGGAGGCTAGGGTTACAAGTAGGCTCAAAACAACTAGGGTACTACCACCCTTAAAAATTTTCAAACAAAAATTACATATTGGCCTTCTTGGAATCCTGGGGAAGCTTCTCTAAACAAACTTTTGCATTGTGTCCTTTGTTTCCATACTTGACTCATGGGCCAAGGTTGAGTTTCTCCATAGGCTTGTTCAACTTGTTTTTCATCTTTTCTGGACAGTTGCTTGCATAATGTCCTGGGTTCTTGCAATTGAAACAGTGGATGTCCTTGAGTTCTTTACGGGGCTCTTGTGGACAAGTTGTTACATAGTGGCCTAGCTCTTTGCAGTTGTTGCACACTACTTGGCCAATCTCTTTATTCTTCGGGTTCTCTGGGCATTCACCAGAATAGTATCCCATTTCCATACATTTATAACATTGCACATGGCTTTTGTCTATCTTTTGCTTCTTGGGTCTGTTTGATCCTTTGAATTGGGTTGTTTTGTTTGGAGGTATAAGTGGTCCTTTTCCTTTGCCATCAACCTTGTTGGTTGACTTGGATCCTTCTTGTTTCTTTTGTTCAACAATGGCATAGATGGGGCATTGGATAGGAACATGATTGTTTCCTTCACACAAATAACAAGTAGCTTGAGAGGTGGGGCATTGTCCAACAGGATGTTTCTCTTCACAGTTGGGGCATTGATCTCCATGCTCCTTGTAAGTATGATCCTTGTCTCCACAAATAATGCAAGCTGGGGCTCCATCTAGAATAATATTTCTGTCATCCTTGTTGTCATAGACTCTTTTGGGATAGCTTTCTTCCATTTTGATCATTTGATCAGTCACCTTAAGCATTAGTTGGCCTTGAGTTTCCAAAAATCCTTGTAGCTTTGGATCTTCTCCACTAGAGTTGGCTATGAACTGAGTTGTCACTTGGTTCAACTGGTTCTGGGTTGCTATGAGCTCTTTCATGCTGTCCTCTTGGTTGGTGTTGGTGTCATCAACCTTGATGTTGGAGTCTTTTGGAGTAGTCATCTGTTTGGGTTGAAGGGAGATTAGAATAGGCAAGATATTTCTAAGGAATCAATTCTAATCACACACATCACAATTCACACAAGCAATGTGCATGCAATCACAAACCAAACATTTCACTCAAACAAAGTTCAAGCACATACTTTAGGCAACAAAATATTTTTGTTACACCACATAAGTTGGTGTGTTTGACTTAACTAAGATATGGTGGTCCATCTATATGGTTCACTTGTGATCTTTCCATCTTTCTTGGTTGATTCTTCTTGCATGAGATTATAGTTTCCTTAAGAAAAACTCTTGGTCACAATACTTCAAATGATGTAGGTTCCTTCTAACTTTTGCATTCCCTCAGTCTCTAAATCTTGAGCAAGATTTCCTTGTCTCACTTGTAGTCCTTGGTGGTATCCAAGTTGGGAGTCCTTGGTGAATATGCTGAAGATGTTGAAGTCATTAGAGTTGAAGAAGTTGAAGTCATTAGAGTTGAAGAAGTCCTTTGCACAAAGTGTAGTTCTTGGCCATGGGTAGGTCTTTCCATCAAGTTGAAGTAGAAAAGATGTAGAGTTGAAACCAAAATGGTTGAGGAAAGAGTTTACAAGTGTTTTTGTAAATAAGTTTTTGGATCAAAATATAACTCCTATTCTTCTAAGGGTTTTTGTCCAATCCTAGGGTTTACAAATCCTACAGGCAACACAATGCTCTGATACCATCTGTAGAGGGAGTGTCCCAACCTTTATTAACATAAGGTGGAGCCCCCTGTGTCTACAATGCTAGTCCCTGGATCAATAGCTAGCATCCACAGTTTAGATGTAATATCAAGAAACAAAGGTCATAATATAACTTTATAACCAGGAAGAACATAATTTTATTACATCATACATAGCTCATTTGGCTATTACATTACATTGCAGCGAAATAACTATAGTCATGGGTCCTTCATCTTCAAAGTGGCACAGGCAGATGTTGGTTGTAGACTTTGTAATCCTAAACATTCAATCTTCACTAAAATCAATCAAACCTGCAACATTACAAGTTACAGCCACAGGGGTCAATACATTTGAATTGTATTGACAAGTTTCACTACTATGTAGAATATAAGTGGATCCTATCATTACATGCATATTTGGCTAAGTAGAGTTTAGGGCTCATTCGCATAAAGCAAATTTTAATCTATCTTTTCAAAATGGTTTTGGTCCTTTGTCAAATCTCTTTTTCCAAGTTCCTTGAACTCCTTGGTAGAAACTCAAGTGTTCAAGTCCTTGTCAAAAATCCCTTGAGCTACTTGGTAACCCCAAGTGCAACAAGTTTTATCAAAAATATCATGAGCTACTTGGTAACCCCAAGTGTTCATGTTTTCAACAAAATCTCTTGAGTTCCTTGGTAACCCCAAGTACATCAAGTTTTGTCAAAGTCTCTTGAGCTCCTTGGTAACCCCAAGTGCATCAAGTCCTTAAAAGTTTTCTTTTAGAAATTAGAATGTCGAGATCTCCCATAGCTTCAAACTTTAGTTGCTCAGTATTGTCCATAACCGGGGACACGGCTAAGTACTTAGATTTTATTATCTTCTGCAGAAGGAGTACACTTTACCCATATGTCACAATCCCATCCTTTTGCCACCAGTGGCCACTGGATTAGCACTCACCAAGATGGAGTACTGGCAGATTGAGAATGTGACGAAGTCTTTCCAAAGGGTCATCCCATACACCATTGCTAGCTTGTCTTCAGCACCGATGAAGCATTCCAGATCCCCATGTCCAGTAAACTGAAGACAATGTATGGGTCTTCCCAATGTAGTTGACTAAGCCAGAGCCATAATAGCATGTGGTTGCACACGAAAGCCACAATTGGAGAAACATGTTCAATCTCTAAGTTTCCTGGGTAGTTTCCTTTGGAGCACAACACAAAGATATTGCCATAGACATGGATCCTTTTGTTGCCACCTTCTCCAAAACTCAAAGTATCCTTGGCCACCCAGGTGGTTCATTGAGTCCTTGTTTTATTATATAAAATCACAAGTCCTTTTCTCAATTCCATAAAATCACAACATGTATCTCTTTTCAAAATATAGCATGGCTAAGCATGTAACAACTACAATGTTTTCACTAAGGAATGTATAGGGAATCCTATTAGGATTTTAGCATAGCATAAGTATAAAAATATCTTTTCATGCATGTTTCAAAATCCACTAAGTATAATGAAAATAGTAGGACTTTTAGATGATAGTGTAACTTGCCTTTTTGGTAGGGAATGGTGGTTCACTCCTTGATCTTGCTAGTCTCACACTTTGCTAATTTCACTACAATCAATCAAGCAAACACCAAATCAACTAGCATTCCAAATAATCAATCATACAACAATTCACACACACATAAAACTATGGGATCTAAATCATGCATGTAAGCATGCAAGAGATGGTTCTATTTGCAAAGATGGTCTCCACTAGGCTTCTAAACTTTGTAAAGTCCAAAGTGGTCATTTTCCAAAGTGGCAAAGTTATTTGCAAAAGGGTTTTGTCCATAAACCATTTTTAAACCTAATCATCATTTTATGTGGTGAAAAGTATTTTTATCAAAGCAAAACTTTTATGTTTTTCACCAAATGAGTTGCTATTGCAAAACTTGGTGTTTTGGGTCAGTAGGTTTGGTCCAAAACATTTTCCCAAAGTTTTCTTTACAAAAACATTTTCATAATAAAATCAATAATTTTATTTGGCTAGAAAATGGCTAAGTCAAATAATTAAACCTAAACTTTACCAAAATCATTTTCAACACCAAGGGTTGGTTCCTAGGGTCAGTAAGTTCTCCATAAACTATTTTGCCAAGGTTTCAAACTTAAAAACATATTTTTGAATCATTTTTCTATTCTATACAAGCATACAAATGTTTCTGCAAAAACTATCAATCTAACAGATACTATTTGCTAAACAAATTCCATGGTTGGCTAGGGTTTGTTCTACTGATTCCAACGATACCAAATTTGCAATTTTTGGACGTGTGGATCAAAAGTTACAAAGGTTTGAAATTCACATTTTATTCTGATTTCAATTCTGTTTTTAAACAGAACAGGGGACACGCGGCACTGTCTAATTGGACGGTACCGGTTCGGCCGGATCGGCAACGCGGACCGCAGGATCTAAAGGAAAACGTGCGGCGCAGGATCGATCTTACCCCTTCGATAAGTCAATCAGTCGTGTGCATCGGATCTAGATCGGACGGCTCCTACTGACTTGCCAAAAGCTGGCGGCGCTAGGACAACGGCGAGCGGCGGAGCGGCCAGATAGTGGCGGTGCTGGCGAGGCAGGAAGCGAAACAGGGAGGGAGTAAGCTTACCAGAATCGCGAGGATATGGTGATGCTAAAAGTACTGTTGGCTTGACAAGGGTCGCTCAGGAGCAGCCGTAATTCCTCGCCGGAGTTAGGTCTGGAGACGGTTGCACGCGGTCGAGGTCGAGGACGATGCTGTGGTTCATGAGAAGGCAAACCGAAGGTGTGGTCAGACGCAGGAGAGTGAGGCGAATGTGTGAGCGTGATTTAGAAAGCGGGGGGCGGTCTGAAACTACCTGGGTGCTTGCCGGAGTTGAAGACAGACGCGGCGGCGAGGTCGGAGCTTGTCGAAGACGGCTCCCTGGGGCGCCTGCGGTCGAACTGAGGGCACAGGAAGATGCGTCAGGAGGTGGGGAATCTCCTAGTGTGCTCAGGGAGGCAGGAGGTGGCTGTGGTTTGTCGGATTTCACCGGAGGAGCTCGCCGGAACAGCGGCGGTGCAGGGCCAATTCGAGGCAGCCTAGTGGCGATGTGGCGTTCGCGTTTGAGGGAAATGACAGAGGGAGGAGGGGCGCTTATGTACACATGGTCGGGGCAAGATTAATGCGGCCATTACTCGTGAATTTACGCGCGGTTGAATGACAGAGAACGGTAGCGCTGTTTGGGGGAGAAGGGGTCGCGCGGGTGAGGAGGATGAACAGGGAGGTGGGGTCTAGTCGTCAGTGAGGATGCGAGAAGGAGAGGAGGTCCACCGGTCAGTCTCTGCGCGGGTTCGAAAATGAGTATGAAACGTTTTTCTTCGGGGAGGAAAAGCTGGGCTGGTTCTGGGCCTTGTGGGCTCTGTCGACTGGGCTGGTCCAGATCCTATTTTTTTTTCTGTCTGCTGGCTTTTCTTTTTCTATAACTATTTCCTGTTTTGAAATTCAATCAACCAAACAACATTCAAATTGATTCAAACAATCAACAAGCTTTGCAACTTTGAATTTTGGTTCTGTTCAGTAGCATAAACCAAAATTCCAAACCAAAATAATAATTTTATTTTAGGGTCCATTATTAATTAAATAAATAGACCAATGTTTAAATCAAATTAGGATTTGTTTTATTCAAATCTTTATTTGAAATTTAATTATTTTCAAAACCAAATCAGTAGGTTTTGTTTGGGAATATAAAATACTTGGAAAACTTATTTTTGAATAAATAAATAATTTTTGTTATTTTGGAAATAGTAAAACCTTTATTAATAAAACTTGGATATTAAATCCTTTCTAATTTATTTAAATAACCTTTACTATTTTTATTAAAACAAAATGTTTTATTTTAAAAAGTTTGGCCAAGGTTTAGTTTGGCTCTATGGAATAATCTTTATTAATAAAACTTCTACTTCATTTGAAAACCAAATCCTTTTATTTAAAAGATCCAAAATAGCAATTCCAAAATATTTTATTTTCCTTTTATTAAATGTTTATCTTTTTAAATCCCTTTAGGATTTATTTAATTCAAATAGGTTTGAAGTTCCAATTGAATTCAAAAAGTTTCTTCTGGCCCTGAAAAACAAACAAAGTTTTATTTTATTCATTTATTTTTCACATTACAAGATTTTAGAAAATCTTGGGATGTGACAGATGAGTATGATATTTTCAGTCCACCTACTATTGAGGAGGAAGTTTATTGTGATTACAATATGCCTCCTATATTTGATGATTATGGTGATGATAATAACAATGATAGCTATTTTGTTGAATTTTCTCCCACTACAGTTAATAAGAATGACTATGCTTATGTGCAGAGTAATAATCATTTTATGCATGTGGCTCATGATAAGAATGTTTTATGTGATAGATATATTGTTAATTTTATGCATGATGCTACTGAAAGTTATTATGAGAGAGGGAAACATGGTTTTATGCATCTGAAAAATATTAAGTTTCCCCTCTTTATGTTGAAAATTTTGAAGTTGCACTTGTTTTTCTTTCCTATGCTTGTTGCTTTGTGCTTTAATGACTTGTTTCTTTACAAGATTCCTATGCATAGAAAGTGGGTTAGACTTAAATGTTTTTTGAATTTGCTTCTTGATGCTCTCTTTTACTTCAATTCATAATTCTTATGTGAGCATCTTCTCAAGCTATCAAGCCTAACTTAAAGGCGTTAAAGAAAAGTACTTGTTGGGGGATAACCCAAGATTTTCCTTGAGTATTGGAAGTTATTACTTCAGTAATGACCTCTCCTTATCCTTTTTGTTTGCTTTTTGTGCCAAGAATGACATCTAATGAGAGAGAAGTAAGATTTGGGGAGTTGCTGTCCTGAAACAGATTTCTGTCCTCCACCATACAAATTCGTGAGGAGTCTCTGTAACTCGGATTGAGCTAAAAAATTACGAATAAATCCTCCACTATGTTAGATAAATTTCGTTAGTTTAACACTTTTTGATTTGAGCAACATAAGACGTTCAAAAAAATCAGTTTCTACCTGCTGGTCTGTTTTGACAGATTTCTGCCATTATTTGCATTTGCTTCTTATTGATTTCTTTTTGGGTTCTTTTTGGGAAATTGAGCTTTTTGAAGGAGTTACTACAGTAGCTTGTATTTTTAGTGAAAAGCCTTGCTGTTCCAAAGCTTTGACAGAGGTCTAATATCTTTTGAATAAACTAATGTTGCTAATGAAGATTGTCTCAAGTTTTGTATGAAGGAAAAAATTTCAGGTGTAGAGAGAGAATGATGTAATGAGATGAAGAATAGACAAAAGCTCAAGCTTGGGGATGCCACCCCGGTGTCACCCCAAGAAATATCCAAGAGGTACAAGCGTCAAAGCTTGGGGATGCCCAAGGCATCCCCTTCTTTATCAATAAAAATCTCAGGTCTTTCTAGACACTTCGTTTTTATTGTTTCATGCATTGTTGTGTTGTTCTTGGAGCGTCTTAGTTTTGTTTTTGGGTTTCCTTTTCTTAGTTTGCTTGAGTAAGTTGGTTGGTTACACCACACTTCTTTTAAGAGAGATGTCACACCCCCGGGATTAAGGCTAGACAAATCCCAGACCTTCGTCTGAACATAAGCCTAACCTAATCTCGAAAGCGTATAGAGGGGGAATTGATAACACAACAGTGACCCTACAACAGAAAACTGATTACAGCAAGCTCATAATTGAGCAGAGAACCAAAATATTACAAGCAGAGGTCAATGACCACAAACATCAAACAACGGAAGGCAAATTATGCTATTAAGTATAACAAACTTAACAAATGGTCTAAGAGACCTAAAGCATTACGATGACGTCCAATCCTTAGATCCCAGACTACCGACTGGGAACCCCAAACTACTCGCCGATGTCGATGCCGTGAGGAACTCATCTTCAATGGTAACACTTACTCTGCTGCAAAAGTATCAATGAAGCAAGGGTGAGTACAGGGTGTACTCCGCAAGACTTATGGCTGGTGGAGTTGTTTTGCATAAATCCATCTTTGTTTTGTAAAACAAGAGGGAGAAGAATTTCGACTATTCAGAACATTTTAAAAGGGGATAAGAGAGCGGTAACACTAGCTTTGATCATCTTTTGATATCCACCGAATCATCATCAGCTGAACCTATCTAGGATCACCCCTCGATCCCGGAGGAAGCATTCTTAAGCACACATTACTTAACTTGCCAAGTTTTACGATTAGGTTCAAGTTCTCTATGATCTTTGAATCTGGTCTCCAAGTTCGTCCATAACCGTGGACACGGCTTTTCGAAAAGATTTAACCTTGCAGGGGTGTACAACTTTACCCACACGCGCCAACCAATCCTTAATGCCACTACATTAGCCCTCTTCCTTGGAAGGCCGGCAGAGAGTGGTTGACCACGACCTTTACTTTGCTTTCGCCGAGACCATGAGTCACGCACTAGGGAGATGCCGCCGTAACAGGCCGAGTCCTGAAGTCGGTCCCTAATGATGTGAACAGGGTTTGAGATTACGGATGCCGGGCATCTCCCATTCCCTGCCACGCTTACCTACCTGTATGAATGCACCTCCTTCACCTCCTTCGAGAAGAGCTAGAATGCATATGTCGAATGGAACGCCCGAACTATGTGACATGGAATCTTCTAGGCAAGTTAGTTGGTCGAGGGGGTTTCCAGGCCCCCGTGTGGCTGTACGCTCGTCTTGGACCATAGGCAAGAACTCAGGTCCTAGTAGTGGCAAGTATGGGACTGCAAAAACCACAACCCACCGTGGCCTCCCATACAAGCCTTAACATGTTTATTATCCATCTCTGGTCATACCACGTCATCCTGTCAAACTAGGTTCATTCGCAACTCTGATTCATCAACCGGATGGACCAGTGGTAACAGCTAAGCATGGCTAAGCACAACAGATGTAACAGCTCTAGCAACGCTTCACAAGCTCAAACCCTAGTTATGCTAGGAGCAGTGGGTCAGGGAATATAGGTTTAAAGGAAACATGCATTAGATAGGATTACTCTATCTATCGATAAAGACTTTAGAATCGTATGCACATGGCAAGAATGAAATACTTTGAACGCATAGGATTCATATGTATGTGTGGGGCTTCGCTTGCTTTTGCCATTTGATATCCAAAAATCAGAGTTCCGGACATCTGGTACTTGACTTGATTACATTTGGTCAAGTATTGGTCTTCGAGCTTCGACGGTGTTGATCTCGATCTTCAGTCTTGAACTTGATCTCGATTCCGATATCGTATTCTACCGGAGAACAACCAAACACCGGAAAGAAGGGAAAACAATCAACACATGGCATTGATGCAATGCTCAAGCAAGGACGATGATATGACAAGTTAAATTGCATTGAAATAAACCCCTAAGGCATACTTGACAAATTAATCGGGGTTCCGAGGGGTGCAAACCCTAATTCGGGAAAACCTCAAAGACATATGAGAGGGGTTGTTTTGTTGTTCTAATTAAACTTGCAATTGAAGTTGCTTATCAATGCATGATTATAATTTAATTAGGCATTCATTTTTCTGAACATTTTGATATATTATTTGTATTTTTCTGATTTAAAATGAATTAGTTATAAATTTCTTCAATTTTAATTCATTTTAAATCATTTTTAGAATATTATAAAATAAATTATATTTTGGAATTACTTATATATTTTTATTAATCAGAAACATTTCTAAAAATGTTTTTATCACTTACAACAGGGACCCACCTGTCAGGGATTTTCCTGTACTGAATAATTACAAAAATTATTTACTGAAAATAATAAAACAAAAGAAAAGGGTTATTGCCTCGTGGTGACGTCATGCTGATGTCATCCATGGAGCTGCTCTCAGGACGGACGCGGGCGCGGCGCTAGGGGCGATGCGAGGCTGTGATACTGGGCGTGCCAGAATCGCACGAGTGCGCTGAGCCGTAAAGTGGCAGCGCCGCTCTCATATGGTCGCCGGAGCGACGTGCACGACGGCGGACGGCGGTGGGGCTTGCAGGTGGTCATGGGGGAGGGAAACCAGAGGGCTAGGGAGGAAACAGGAGGGTGCCTGAGCACTACTAGCTCACCACGGAGCTGATGGAGGTGTCGGGGAGGCGAGGCGGGTCCAGACGACGATGAATCGGTGGTGGCAACGACGGCGGCCGACGGCGGTTCGGGGACGATTCCGGCGAGGAGGGAGCTTCGCTGCTTGCCTGCTTCACGGATAAGAATGAGGGAGACGAGGCGGTCCCAACGGTGCTCTCGGAATGGCGTGGGGTGGCCTTAGACGGCGGGGCTCGCCGGGGTCTGTGAGCTCTAGGGTTAGGGTTTGCGCACGACAGAGCGAGGAGGAGGGGAATTAAGGGCTAGGGTTCATCCGCGGCGGCTCTGGGATCAAATAGACACTCGGGGTCAGCGGCGTTGATTGTGGCGCATGGTGGAGCATCGGGTGGCCGACGGCGAGCCACCGAGCTGCTTCGGCAGCGGGAGGAAGACGACAGGAAAGAAACAAAGGGGTACGGGCCGGCTTGGGCTGCGCATGGGCTTTAGGATGGGCTGCAGGCAATGCACAGGGCGTTAGGGAGAGTAGGGAAGAGATGGGCCACGACCCAGTTAGGTTTAGGAAGAAGTTTTTTTTCTTCCTGAATGTTTTTCTATTTATGTTTTGCCTTTTCTCTTTTGTTATTTCAAATCCAAATATGTTTTGAATAATTTCAAATTACAGATACTTTTATAAATATTTAAAATAATGCAGGGAACCTTTAACCATTTGGGTTCCATACTTTTTGTACTTTTCAAATATATCAAAACCATTTGAATACATTTCAAAGGGAGAAAGAGATTAGGGTTTAGAATTTTGAGAGCATTTTTATTTCATGCATACATTTTAAATGATGATGCTCATGAATGCACAAACATTTTCCTAATTACTATTAGTAGAACTAGGGGTGTTACAATTCTATCCCCCTTAAAATAATCTCGACCCGAGATTCCTAGGTAGGAAGACAGAAGGAACATGGTTACACTAGACTTCAACAATCTTCTCGAAGATGTTGATCCATGCCACCATTATTGAATGAATGAAGCACTTCATAATTTTCGAGGTGGCTTCTCACACTAAGGAAAAGAGGGAATGACACGGAACCACAAACTGAGTATTTCATGGTCAACTCATGGATAGATGTTTCGCGAACATCTCTAAAGTCAACAACATGGAACACGCCAAGGTAAAGGAGGAGACAAAAGGAGAAGGTTTCAAGGTGATAGATAACTGGTCTTCATAAGGATGGAGACCATGGAAATTACAGAAGAGGGTAAACTTCTGAGGGAAGGAGACTTCCAACATATGGAATATGACCACAGACTTCGAGAGATAAACCTCTACTAAACAACTTAATAGAGCTTTGCAGGTGGAAGAGATAGATACCAACAGAACCAAGCTGTTAAACTACTTTTGACATAAAAGGGTCACTCTTTAGTTCAACAGAAGGCCAAGAAAGAAATGTGTTTTGGTGGAGAGGACACGTAAGAGCCACAAGGAACATGTAACAAGAGAAACTATTGATTACCAAAATCATGGCCTCTCTTCGAACATGTGTAGATAGAGAGAAAGGAACTCTTTATTCATCCAGGTCTATCAAAATCTTTGCCAAAGATCATGACTTCACTTTACACCACCAAGATGAATAGTTGAGAAGATTCCTGATGACACGATAAGAAAGAAACTTCATTCTCAGACTCCAAGTACTTGGCATAACAAGATGCTTGCCATCATAAAAAGGTCTAGAGGATTGACCGAGAGACATTTAGCAACTCTACTTTAAATGTTCTCCTTGATGTTTGAAAAGCCTTCAATCAGTCACCAAGTAAAGTTCAGACTTCGGTTCCAAAGGAAACCATAAGATCAACTCCTATAGTAAAATATAGAAGAGACCTCATGAAGAGTGGTTGTTATTGCTGATTCAAGATAAGGTGACAATAGGTCTTCCGACTGATTGTGCCAACCATTACATCAATCTTGTCAGAGTTACAATAGACCTATGCCATAACCTTGAGGAACACCAATCATTATTGCTACTTGAGATTCAGCTTTGATTAAGTGGAGAGATACTTCAGACTCAGCATGTCCGAATAGAAAGGGTGCAACATTTGCCACAGAGGTAAAGTCATTAGATTCACAAGACACGGACTTCAATGTCAAGCTCCAAAAGATGAGCTAGATTGCGGAACCCATGTGATAGAAAGTTATCAAAAGATAATTGCACCTACATGAATTGTTTGCAATGAAACACAACTGAATCCTGTTTAGGAAACCTTAGGAGGATATCAAAGTTTTGTTGGACTTCTTATCTTCGATGACAAGTCAGTAAGTGGCTTGGTGTGCTTGGAGGATCTTCTCGATATGTGAAGGTATCAACCTACCATATCAATAATACCTCGCACATGCTTGACTAACTTGGAATGATTCCGAGAAAACAAAGACAACTCTACTTGAATCCATGGCGACATCTTTCAACATATGCACATGAACCAGAGAAGGTTACTTCTAACATCCAGAACACATACTTCGATATAACACGAAGATGGTTCTCAAAAGTTTCCAACATTAATGCCAAATGTTCTGTATGAACCTGGTATAACAAGGAGAGGATAAGTATGTCATTGATGGGCTCAATAACAAACTTATCTATACACTCCAAGAAGACAGACTCAAATGTTGTATGAACAAGGCATAGACATTGGTCAGACCAAAGGATATGAAGATGTAATTCAAGTGAAACATCACAAATAGATACACCATCAAGATTATCCTTGGAACTGAGTTTGATTTGACGATAACCCAATCAAATCAAAGGAAGGAAAGATAACATATCCATGAAGGACATGATATCTTACTTCAGCACGAACAAAACTAGACATCCCTTTAAGGAGAACAAAGTTGGATAGAACTTGTGTCTTACGAATCTCCAAGTTGTTGTTTAAGCTCAACCAACTAGTTCAGGGTTATCCAACACGGATCCTTGGAGAAAGGAGCATTTCAGAGAACCTGCTTACTCAAGAACTTGACATCACGATCATGTGGAAACATGGCAATACTTCTAGTAGACATCTAGAATATCACGGACCACCGATATGTCTCATAGCTCAAGAGGGAACTTGCTTTGTAAAGCAAGAAGACCTAGTCTTAGAGCTTCAACACGAGCCTAACTCTTTGACCGAAGAGGACTTGGTAGTACAATCATCCTTGGCTTAGTGATAAGATTATCCATCATGCTAAGAAGGTTACAAATGTCCTTAAAGTTCAAAGCAGTAAGAATTGCTAAGAATCTTAGATGACCACATCATTATGCACACGCAACATTCCTGAGCACAAAAACTCAGAGGAAGGGTGGTTAATATGTGTAAGAGCATCACTTCATTAAGAGGGCCATGAAACTCAACATGACTTCTTGATATAAAGGAGTGTGATACTCTAAGGTAGAACCGAACATAAAGTAATCAATGCTTATTGATCTACGGATTACAACACTTTGACCTGGTCGGAGATATGACGAGGTACTAGAGTTTGTTTCTCCTAAACATCCCGAAATGGTTGTTCTTGACGGACCACAAGAGTATCTTGCATTGGAAGACACCAATGCATATCTACTACTTGGCTACCAATTGGTAGACAAAGGTCGGAAAGAAACAAGGAAAAAGGAACATGCTCAGGATAGAATCCCGAGATGTGAATGCATAAGTCAACAATCTTCCAAAAACCAATGCATAGAAAAGGAAGGTGTGGAAGAGTCACGAGTATAGTTGTGAGACTCTCGAGGAGTACCCTTGTCGTGATCTATTTGGTTCCAGTAAAGAACATCTGCCATAGCATTTGGTAGGAAAAGTCCTTTATCGTCACTATTCAACGGCGACAATATCCACAAGCTTGAAGGCTATACTAGAAGGTACTAGCAATTCTGAAGTAATGTGTGAACATTAACGACAGGGGTCAACCAAATGTTTCTTGGGTTAAAGGTCAGCTTCATGTACAAGATTCGCAACACCAGAATCCAGCACAATCGGGGATCTTTGGTTCAAGTCCGAGGGTTAGAACCCATAGAAAGGAGTAACTACTACTTGAGTGACAAAGCATACACTACAAGATAGTAATCACGAGGTAGCTTCCAAGAGAAGAAATGACTTCTGAAGTACCAAACAAATGAAAATGAGGCACACGAGGCGAAAAGAGACCTCGAAGCCTAGAACAGAACTTTATGGATCCTACAATATAATATTGTGGGTCGAAAAGACAAAGAGATCATGATAGAAAGGAATCTCTCGGAAGAAACGAAACAAAGGGAAACAAGGAACACACACAACTGACTCTAGAGAACTTAACACTAGGTCAACTGGTTGAGAACCGGTATGCCTGAAAAGGCACCTAAGATTTGAATAAAGAGACGAGATAGCAAAACTTTTCCAAATCAACACAAGGTAAGATGACCCAGAGTTAGAGCGAAACTGGATAAGGAGAAAAGAAGCATACCAGAGTTTTTGCACATACTTTTCATCTTTGAAAATAGTTTTCACAAGCACTAGACTCAACATCGACCAATAGAAAGGTTTCCTACAGTCGGTTCTGCTCTGATACCAAAACCTGTCACACCCCCGGGATTAAGGCTAGACAAATCCCAGACCTTCGTCTGAACATAAGCCTAACCTAATCTCGAAAGCATACAGATAGAGAATTGATAACACAACAGTGACCCTACGACACAAAACTGATTATAGTAAGGTCATAATTGAGCAGAGAACCAAAATATTACAAGCAGAGGTCAATGACCACAAACATCAAACAACGGAAGGCAAATTATGCTATTAAGTATAGAAAACTTAACAAATGGTCTAAGAGACCTGAAGCATAACAATGACGTCCAATCCATAGATCCCAGACTGCCGACTGGAACCCCAAACTACTCGCCGATGTCGATGCCGTGAGGAACTCATCTTCGATGGTAACACTTACTCTGCTGCAAAAGTATCAACGAATCAAGGGTGAGTACAGGGTGTACTCCGCAAGACTTATGGCTGGTGGAGTTGTTTTGCATAAATCCATCTTTGTTTTGTAAAACAAGAGGGAGAAGAATTTTGACTATTCAGAACATTTTAAAAGGGGATAAGAGAGCGGTAACACTAGCTTTGATCATCTTTTGATATCCACCGAATCATCATCAGCTGAACCTATCTAGGATCACCCCCTAGATCCCGGAGGAAGCATCCTTAAGCACACATTACTTAACTTGCCAAGTTTTACGATTAGGTTCAAGTTCTCTATGATATTTGAATCTGGTCTCCAAGTTCGTCCATAACCGTGGACACGGATTTTCGAAAAGATTTAACCCTGCAGGGGTGTACAACTTTACCCACACGCGCCAGCCGATCCTTAATGCCACTACATCAGCCCTCTTCCTTGGAAGGCCGGAAGAGAGTGGTTGACCACGACCTTTACTTTGCTTTCGCCGAGACCATGAGTCACGCACTAGGGAGATGTCGCCGTAACAGGTCGAGTCCTGAAGTCGGTCCCTAATGATGTGAACAGGGTTTGAGATTACGGATGCCGGGCATCTCCCATTCCCTGCCACGCTTACCTACCTGTATGCATGCACCTCCTTCACCTCCTTCGAGAAGAGCCATAATGCATATGTCGAATGGAACGCCCGAACTATGTGACTCATGGAATCTTCTAGGCAAGTTAGTTGGTCGAGGGGGTTTCCAGGCCCCCGTGTGGCTGTACGCTCGTCTTGGACCATAGGCAAGAACTCAGGTCCTAGTAGTGGCAAGTATGGGATTGCAAAAACCACAACCCACCGTGGCCTCCCATACAAGCCTTAACATGTTTATTATCCATCTCTGGTCATACCACGTCATCCTGTCAAACTAGGTTCATTCGCAGCTCTAATTCATCAACCGGATGGACTAGTGGTAACAGCTAAGCATGGCTAAGCACAACAGATGTAACAGCTCTAGCAACGCTTCACAAGCTCAAACCCTAGTTATGCTAGGAGCAGTGGGTCAGGGAATATAGGCTTTAAAGGAAACATGCATTAGATAGGATTACTCTATCTATCGATAAAGACTTTAGAATCGTATGCACATGGCAAGAATGAAATACTTTGAAAGCATAGGATTCATTTGTATGTGTGGGGCTTCGCTTGCTTTTGCCAGTTGATATCCAAAAAGCAAAGTTCCGAACATATGGTACTTGACTTGATTACATTTGGTCAAGTATTGGTCTTTGAGCTTCGACGGTGTTAATCTTGATCTTCAGTCTTGAACTTGATCTCGATTCCGATATCGTATTCTACCAGAGAAGAACCAAACACCGAAAAGAAGGGAAAACAATCAGCACATGACATCGATGCAATGCTCAAGCAAGTATGATGATATGAGAAGTTAAATTGCATTGAACTAAACCCCTAAGGCATACTTGACAAATTAATCGGGGTTCCGAGGGGTGCAAACCCTAATTCGGGAAAACCTCGGAGACATATGAGAGGGGTTGTTTTGTTGTTCTAATTAAACTTGCAATTGAAGTTGCTTATCAATGCATGATTATAATTTAATTAGGTAGAATTCTTTTTTCTAAACATTTTGATATATTATTTGTATTTTTCTAATTTAAAATGAATTAGTTATGAATTTCTTCAATTTTAATTCATTTTAAATAATTTTTAGAATATTATAAAATAAATTATATTTTGGAATTACTTATATATTTTTATTAATCAAAAACATTTCTAAAAATGTTTTTTATCACTTACAGCAGGGACCCACATCTCAGGGATTTTCATGTACTGAATAATTACAGAAATTATTTACTGAAAATAATAAAACAAAAGAAAAGGGTTATTGTCTCGTGGTGACGTCATGGTGATGTCATCCATGGAGCTGCTCTCAAGACGGACGCGGGCGTGGCGCTAGGGGCGATGCGAGGCTGCGATACTGGGCGTGCCGGACTCGCGCGAGTGCGTTGAGACGTAAACTGGCGGCGCCGCTCTCATATGGTCGCCGAAGCGACGTGCACGACGACCGACGGCGGAGGGGCTTGCAGGTGGTCATGGGGGAGGGAAACTAGAGGGCTAGGGAGGAAACGGGAGGGTGCCTGAGCACCGCTAGCTCACCACGGAGCCGATGGAGGTGTTGGGGAGGCGAGGCGGGGCCGGACGACGACAAATCGGTGGTGGCAACGACGGCGGCCGAAGGCGGTTCAGGGACGATTCCGGCGAGGAGGGAGCTTCCCTGCTTGCGTGCTTCACGGATAAGAACGAGGGAGACGAGGCGGTCCCAACGGTGCTCTCGGAACGGCGTGGGGTGTCCTGAGACGGCGGGGCTCGCTGGCGTCTGTGAGCTCTAGGGTTAGTGTTTGCGCATGAGAGAGCGAGGAGGAGGGGAATTAAGGGCTAGGGTTCATCCGCGGAGGCTCTAGGATCAAATAGACTCTCGGGGGCGGCGGCGTTGATCGCGGCGCACGGTGGAGCATCGGGTGGCCGGCGGCAAGCCACCAAGCTGCTTCGGCAACGGGAGGAAGACGACAGGAAAGAAACAAAGGGGTACGGGCCAGCTTGGGCTGCACATGGGCTTCAGGATGGGCTGCAGGTAATGCACAGGGCGACAGGGAGAGTAGGGAAGAGATGGGCCATGGCCCAGTTAGGTTTAGGAAGAAGTTTTTTTTCTTCCTGAATGTTTTTCTATTTATGTTTTTCTTTTTCTCTTTTGTAATTTCAAATCCAAATCTGTTTTGAATAATTTCAAATTACAGAGACTTTTATAAATATTTAAAATAATGCAGGGACCCTTTAACCATTTGGGTTCCATACTTTTTGTACTTCTCAAATATATCAAAACCATTTGAATACATTTCAAAGGGAGAAAGAGATTAGGGTTTAGAATTTTGAGAGCATTTTTATTTCATGCATACATTTTAAATGATGATGCTCATGAATGCACAAACATTTTCATAATTACTATTAGTAGAACTAGGGGTGTTACAAGAGACACACTCTATTTTCATTGCCTAGAACACTCTAGTTTTCACTCTTATTGTTTTGTGAGTGTTCACTTTTGCTAGCACTGCGTTCAGCCTTAGTTTTCTTGTGCTTTCAGCTTATAACTTTTTAGTTCTTTTTGTGGATTTGTGAGACAAGCTCACTGATCTTTATTGATTATTATCTTTGTGAGTTGTTTCAAATAAGTTCCTTGGTGTTGGAAAGGAGTAGTAAGTTCTTGCTTGAAGTGCAAGAGTATCTTGCATTGACTGTGACTTAGACTTTATCATGCCATGCTAGGTGTTGTTTTGACCTTATGCCTAGTAGTTATTGTTGTAGCATGGATTTCTCCAAGTCATTGAGATTTCTTAGTGTGCCTTGAAGAAATTATGCGTTGTTTTAGCATGCAAAAGCATAGTATTGTGGTATTCTCCTTTGATGCTTTATTTGGGTTGACTTGGCACATGCTCACACCATGTTATGACTATGAACAAGTCACCATAGCCTATATGATCATTTAGTCCTTGACTTGTAGTACCAGTATATGCTTTGATTAGTAATGCTTTGTTTCTCTGCATGATTATGGCCGTTATGCTCTCTTAGTTGGTTGCTCCCAGTCTTTTGCTAGCCTCCACTTGTATGAGTAAGCTCTACTCATGCTTCCAACTCCCAAGAAACCAAGTTATTCCAAAGTGTCCACTATAAATTCCTATGCATGGTGTGTTACACCATTCCAAGTATATTCTTGTTTTCAACTACCTTCCAATTAAAAACTATTTTGTTATGTGAAAACTTAATGATTAAAGCCCTCACGAACTTGATGGCAAAGATTATATTCTCTGCCCCTAATAAACTTGAACCATTGTGACAACTTTGTTGTATATGCTTGCACTTATAAGTTGGATTTAGCAGAACCGTGCTGTCACGGGGAACGTTTTCAACATTGCACTTGTACTTCTGTACTTCGTTGATATCATGCTCTTTTGTCTATGGATGTTACCGTTGTGAAATGAAGTGGGAACTTGTAAGTCCATGAAGTTTGTATTCTCTGTTAGATAAACACCTGGGCCGCTAGCCTAAGCCATGCCTAATCATGGTCGAAACTTGCAGCATCACCATAGTGAGCTATCTATGAAGCATCCTCAATAAAAAGCTATGCATATGGTAAATAAAAAGATCGCTGAGATGCTCATTGTCTGCTTGCCTTATCATTTTGGTTATGGGAAAGCTCCTGTACCATGTGCAATGGGTACCCCGTTGGCGGTTCTCAATGATATGCAAATACTTACAGTGACAAGAACTTGCCTGGGCCCTAAGTTGAGTATCCATGAGGTGTAGTCCTCATATTCAAGGGACTTGAGATTGCCAACTTATACTTCGTCAAGCATATACTCCAGATTTGCCACTTTAACCTTAACCACTTCAAGATGCTTATGATAGGGGCAATGAGGGCTGAAATATAAAAAGTACCATAATTTTTGGAAGCTCTTTTTGAAACTTGTAATCCCTGCTTCCTTTACAAAAACGTCATTCTTCCACCATTATTTGAGTCTCCACCGTCTACCTTTAGGCACCATTAAGAGAGCATAGTTGTCATTCTGTGTGCAGTGTTCCAAAACTTATTAATTGATGCATATTGTGATATTACTTGTTCTTGTGCTATTTGTTTCTAGTCACCCTTGTGAACTTTGAAGGTGTCCTATTCATCTATATTGCTACTCTATGAGGGACAAGCTGATTGCCACTATGCCATGTTTTCTGTATGTGAAACAAACAAACATTTTTCAATGCATGTTATTCGTGATCTTTGTTTGTAACCTTTCATGTTGCATGCATAGTTACTATGTCCTATTGTTAGAACTCCATCTTCCATGCACATGTTTAGAGTTCTTCGATCCCAGCTTTCAATGCTTGTAGATGGTTTGATCTTGGTTTTGATGGTGCATGTCACCTAAAAAATTATTATTTTTATCACTTACCTACTCGAGGACGAGGCGGAGTTAAGCTTGGGGATGCTTGATACGTCGGAAACGTATCTATAATTTTTGATGCTCCATGCTTGTTTAGTATCTACTTTGCTTTGTCTACACTTTGAGGTGTTTTTATATATTTTCTGGAACTAACCTATTAACAAGTTGCCACAGTGCCAGTTGCCTGTTTTCTTCTGTTTTTGGTTCCAGAAAGGCAGAAAATCAATATTCTCGGAATTGGACAGGAAAAAAGCCAAAGTTATTATTTTCCCGGAGCAACACGGAACCACGAAGCAGAGCCGAAGGGGGGCCACAGGGTGGCCAAACCCCCTAGGTGCGGGCAAGCCCTGGGGGCGCATGGAGGGGGTGTGGGCCCCCTGGACCCCCACCGACCTTGATCCCTTCGCCTATAAGAAGCCTCCGATGGGAAAACCCTAAACAATCCAGAAGAAATCCATAAAAACCTCTGCTGCGCCGCCACCACCGAAGGGGAGATTCCAGGGACAAAAAGTCTCTGTTCTGGCACCCTACCGGGACGGGGAAGTGCCCCCGGAGCCATCTCCATCACCATCTCCATCATCGTTGCTGATTCCCATGATGAGGAGGGAGTAGTTCTTCCTCAGGGCTAAGGGCTCTACCGGTAGCTATGTGTTCATCTCTCTCTATGCATGATCTTGTGGTCATGAGCTTTGTAATCAAGTAGATCTACCTTGCTACTCAGGTGCTTCATTAGATCTCTGCTCTCCCCATGTGTGTGAAAGTGACAGCGTGCATACCGTGTGTGGCACTTTGGCTAGATTGAATATTTGTTATGAGTTATATTTGGAGTTGGATGTCTCTATGAAATTGTGGTGTTATTTGGAACCATCTAGCGCTCAAGGTGACAGTGTGGGGTTACCTATATTGGGGAAGGCAACCTTTGAGGAGTGTTGTTATAGCCCTACCAATGATTAGAGTGTTCAACCAGAGAGTAGTTAAGAGTAGTATCAGGAAGAGAGGATATTTATATGAGAGAGTGTTCACTAGTGAAAGTATGATCCCTAGGCCTTGTTTCTAAGCATTGAAACACCGTTTGTTACTAGATATGTTGCATGTTTGCTTGCTTCCATATTTATTCCGTTTGCCGGGGAGATTACCTTTCATCCACGTCAAGCTCTTTTCTGGCACCGTTACCACTTGTATTTTACTATATCTTCGCCGAACTAGTGCACCTATACACCTGACAAGTGTATTGGGTGAGTTGGGGACACAAGAGACTTCTTGTATCTTGATTGCAGGGTTGCTTGGGAGGGAATACCTTTGACCACTTCCTCCATGAGTTCGATAAACCTTGGGTGATCCACTTAAGGAAAACTTGTTACTATTTTACAAACCTCTGCACTTGGAGGCCCAACAACTGTCTACAAGAATAGAAATGCGTAGACATCAATATGGTAATGGATAACAATCTGAACATAAACAATAATCCAATGGTTCCACTTACAAGCATTAATTACAATAGTAATTAACACACTGGGAAAGTTTCCCCTAAGAACTAATGCAAGATCCAACACGATTGTTATAGTGGGACAGAGTGGAGATGATGGTGTGGATGATGATGATGATCCCGATGAAGCCTAACTTGATGATGGTGTTGATGGAGATGGTATCCCCTCTCCGGTAAGGAGTTCCCCCGGCAGAATATGTCTGTCGGAGAGATCTTTCTCTCTTGGTGTTTTCCGCCGCGCAGAGGCGGCGGAAATCTATCTGTGCTCGCTCCTTTGGTGTTAGGGTTCCGTAAGGAAGATATAGGTGAGAGGGCGGAGTAGGAGGCCAGGTAGGTGGGCCACACATGCCCTAGGCGCGGGGAAAGGTGGGCCCACGCCTAGGGGGTCTTGGGCCCACTGTGGCCCCGCCGCGTCTCCCCTTCTGGCTTCCTCCATCTTCTAGGAAATATAATTTTCCGATATTTTTCTGGTATTTTTCTGATCTTTGTGAAATTGCATCAAAACACCACTTTTTCCATCAGAATCCAGACTCCGGCAGTCCATCCTCTAAGAATCATCCAACATGCAAAAATAGTGGAAAAGACATAAGTAATACCTCATAATAAGACATATATCAATTAATAGAGGCAAATTATGATATAGAATGGTGATGCAAATTGGACGTATCAACTCCCCCAAGCTTAGACCTTCGCTTGTCCCCAAGCGAAAACTGAGCTCAGTAAACATGTCCACAAGTTTATGGAGTGAATTGTCGATAGAAGAATACGGACAAGAAGCATCACACTTACCATTACACAACTCATAGAAGAAAGCAACTCACCATTATATAACTTAGCTTGCAACAAGTACAGGAGTCACAATAGAGATGCATAAAGATAAATCATAATTGGAATTGGCAAACTTTGTTCCTGGTCATAGAACAACTGGCAAATGGTTTCACAAAAAGCTTTTTGTAGAAGTTTTATAACAGGAGCACTCTTTGCTCAATAAGGTTTTTCACAATGAAGGCTTTCAAAGTAATACTCAATAGATAAGAGTATTGCACAAATAAGGAAGATAAAGAACATGATTGAATGAATCACCATATGAATGCTTGCAACACAACAACTCAAATGCTTGCTGGAGATAGAAAGGAAGTAGGTTTACTGACTGAACTTGGAAAATAGAAGAAAGGTCCCTTCATAGAGGGAAGCAAGGATTTCAAGTCATAAAGAGCTTCCAAAAGATTATGGTACTTACTAGCTTTGAGACCTCATTGCCCCAATCATAGGAAACTTGAGATGATTAAGGTTAAAGTGCACAAATATGGAGTATATGCTTGACAAAATATAAGTTGGAAATCTCAAGTCCCTTGAGTACGAGGGCCGCTCCTCATGCTACTCAAATTTGGTCACCGATAAGTTCTTGTCATTGTAAGTACATGCATATCATAAAGAACCGCCAACGGGGTACCCCTTGCACATGGTACAGGAGCTATCCCGTAACCAAAATGACAAGGCAAGCAGACAATGAGCATCTCAGCGATCTTTTTATTTACTATGTGCATAGCTTTTTATTGAGGATGATTCAATGAATGCTCACTATAGTGATGCTGCAAGTTTCCACCATGATTAGGCATGGCTTAGGCTAGCGGCCCAGGCATTTATCTAACACAAAATACATACTCCATGGACTTACAAGTTCCCTCTTTATTTCACACCGTCGACATCCGTAAACAAAATAGCATGATATCAACTATGTACAATGTATAGGTGCAATGTTGAAAGCGTGCCCCGTGACAGCACGGTTCTGCTAATTCCAACGTATAGCAAGCATATACAACTTCGATGACACAATGGTTCAAGTGTAGTAGGGGCAAGGAAATAAGGTGTGCCATCAAGTTCATGAGAGCTTTACTAACTAGTTTTCACATAACAAAATATTTTTTAATTTGAAAGATAGATGAAACTTGAGAATTTCCTTGGAATATAAATTGCTAATAGGTAGATATGGTGGACACAAATGGAAAAAGATTTGGTTCAAAGGGATTGGAAACATGAGAAGTATGCCTTCTCAAAACAGGTTTTTGGCTAGCAAGGCTGGATAGCAAGCAAGAGAGTTGAAAGAAACAAGCAGACCTACAAGTGATAAAGACAAACATGCAATCTTCCTTGAAGGCACAAAAGATCTTAAATAAAGAATACTAATCTTATGAGACAACAAGAAAGAAAATAAATGATACAAAATACCTGTAAGCTTTTTCTCTTTTTCTTTCAAACCTCAAAAAGTGTTGCTACTGACCAGAACTTGGTTTGCCAAAACGAATTTAGATTTACTTGATGCGCCCAAAGTTATGCCAATACTGATCAACAAGATCCATCATATAATAGAGATTGCAAACTAAAAATAAAAAGTGCAAAAAGTAAAAGATGAAACTTCTCATTAATACTCCAATAAAGGCACTCACACCAAGGGATACATAGATAATCAACTAAAGGACAGATACTTCCACATGCAAACCAAACTATAAGATAAAACCTGTACCAAAGATATGAATCCACTAAAAGGTAAAAGATAAAAGATAATGGTGGTGATACCGCAGCACTCCCCCCAAGCTTGGAACAAGCCAAGGGGATGCCAAACCTGATGGCGAATTACTCCTTCGGTGGTGGTGTTCCCTTGTTTAGGGTCAGAAAACCCTCTAGCATCTCACGAAGACTGCCATTCTCCTCTTGAAGTATATCCACTTTCATCCTCAAAGCACGGTACTTATCACAAAACTCATCAATGGTTCGAAGGGCTTCCACTTCCTCAGGGAAGGATCTGAATTCTGGAACGGAGGCTATGATCCCCTGCATGTTATGAGAAAAAGCACGTCCAGTGTTAATTGCTCCTACAAAAGTAGGTTTCCTTGCCCTTGACACTGCGGCGGTTTGTTCCTCCAACTTTACTTCCTCCACGGGCTTCTTTACTTTGTCGTTGGAGGAGACCATGGTGCTCTAAACTTGAGAAGATTTCCTGGCAGAAATAGACCGAAACGAAAACACGACGAGAACTCGATGCAAGAACCTCGGGGGATCCGGGGGGTTATATATGAAGGGATACGGGTAGGCTATACTAGCGCAAATCAAATTTTTCTACCGCGTAAACCAGGATTACTGTTGTCATAGATCACAGGATTACCACTAGACGCGCAGTTGCGGAATTGATGAAGCGCGTCGAGGCAGTGCAGACGTTCCACGTCTCCTCCTTGTCCTCGTCCCACGAGCAGCTCCCCTTGCGCGGCTCGTCCAAAACGCTACAGATGCAGCGCTCCGAGGTATCCACATGTACAGGGTGGAAGCGTCATACGCCGGACTGCTAGGTCCGCGCGCGCGACACAGGCGTGAGGAGTGGCGGCTGGGTGGAATGATCTGAGGTCTAACCCTGGCCAGCTCGCCCCACCCTCTCTTATATAGGCATCCCTAGTGGGCTTCTACATTAGCAGCCCATTAGTACCCTAAGCCTGGTCTAATTCGGATCCAATCCTCATTAGGCTTCCATCCCCTTAAGTGTGTGACCCTATAGGTTCATATGCGTATAGACATGACACGAATACACTTATTCTGTCAATAGTTGGTAGCGGCCTCTAGCAAGACGTGCCAACTCCTAAACGCATACAAAGATCATATCGGACGGGCCATCAAAAGGTTTAGTACATGTCTTTCCCTTTGCCTCACGATATTTGGTCTAGCTCCAAGCTGACCTCCCTTTCTCGATACTGCGATTCAGAATCCCTTTACTAGGTTAACTCTTAACCTTATATAGAACGGCCATGCATTTCTGGATCCGATCACTCGAGGGGCCTAGAGATATCTCTCTCAAGTAGAGAGGGGCAAATCCCATCTTGATTGACCATGCCTTGCAGCATGCTTCAGGACAAACCCAAAAGCTACCTTTATAACTACCCAGTTACGGTGCAGCGTTTGATAGCCCCAAAGTAGGTCGATCCACATCTCAAGTACATGCGACAATCTCAGGTCTAAGGACAAAACGTACACGATGTGTAGAGAGAGAGCTGCAACTAATTGCTAGTCTCAGGTTGGGTCAGTCCAACCCCATGTTCATAACATGTGTCCACATCATTGGTTTGACATCTCCATGTCTATGACTTGCAAAACATAGTCATCAACCAATCGATGTGCTAGTCTAATATTCACGTGTGTCCTCACATGAACTCCGACTAGGGACAACTCTTAAATAACCATACAAGTAAAGAGTTTCACAAACAATTCACATAATTGCCAATCAATACAAGTTGCCTGATATGGATATTCAAGGAACATTACAATAACTCATGGATACATATGAAATATAATCATCTCTATGATTGCCTCTAGGGCATATTTCCTCCAGTCTCCCACTTGCACTAGAGTCAATCTAAAATGTATCTAATACCAATTGCTCTTGTGTGCGCTTCATGCGCGGGATGCGGGAGAGGGTTAGTCAATGGATCATCAACATTTGAGTCCGTATGTATTTTGCATATCATGACACTACCATCCTCAACGAACTCTCGAATCTGATGGTAACGCATGCGAATATGTTTGTTCTTCTGGTGCTTTCTAGGTTCCTTGGCTTGTGCAATAGCACCATTGTTGTCACAATAAACGTCCAAGGGATTGGACGCGCCCTGAACCACACCGAGAGCGATCAGGAAATTCCTAATCCAAACAGCTTCCTTTACAGCCTCCGAGGCAGCAATATATTCAGCTTCTGTTGAAGAGGAGGTCACCGTATCTTGCTTGGAACTTTTCCGGCTCACAGCACCAGCATTCATGATAAACACATAACCTGATTGCGATTTCGAATCATCTAAGTCGTTAAGGTAACTCGCATCTGTGTAACCCTTTACACTGAGTTCATCCTCACCTCCATAAACTAGGAACACATCCTTAGTCCTTTTCAAGTACTTAAGGATGTTCTTTACCGCTGTCCAGTGACCTTCACCTGGATCAGCCTGGTATCTGCTCGTAACACTTAGAGCATAGGAAACATCTGGGCGAGTACATATCATTGCATACATGATGGATCCAATAGCCGAAGCATATGGAACCCTACTCATGCGCTCACGCTCATCAGTAGTCAAAGGACACTGAGTCTTGCTGAGTTTTATGCCATGAGACATGGGCAAGAACCCCTTCTTAGCCTCTTCCATGCTGAACCGTTTCAACACTTTGTCAATGTATGTACTCTGGCTTAATCCAATTAGCCTCCTTGATCTATCTCTATAGATCTTGATGCCCAGAATATATGCCGCTTCTCCCAAGTCCTTCATCGAAAAACTATTTTTCAATGAGGTCTTAACAGACTCGAGCATAGGAATGTCATTTCCAATCAGCAATATGTCATCTACATATAAGTTTAGAAATACCAGCGCTCTCCCACTTTCCTTCTTGTAAACACAAGGTTCTTGTTCGTTTTTGATGAAGCCAAACTCCTTTACAACTTCATCAAATTGAATGTTCCAACTCCGAGATGCTTGCTTCAGCCCATAAATGGACTTTAGAAGTTTGCATACCTTTCCAGCATTGTTTGGATCGACAAAACCTTCGGGCTGCATCATATACACGTCCTCAGTTAGAATTCCATTTAGGAAAGCCGTCTTGACATCCATCTGCCATATTTCATAGTCGAAATGTGCAGCAATGGCTAGAATTATCCGTATAGATTTAAGCATCGCTACGGGCGAGAAAGTCTCGTCGTAGTCAACTCCTTGAACTTGTCGAAAACCTTTTGCAACATGTCGGGAATATAACCCCAGGTACCCCAGAGTTAAGGTATAAAGAGACCTCAAGAGAGCATTGGGCATTTCTATAAAGGAATACAGAGGTACAAAAAGATATATAAAAACACAAGAGGGATTAAGAAAGAAATATAAAGGAGAAAAAGGAGAAAGAGGACCTGGGCCGACATAGGCAAAACTCAGCCTGGTCAACCTCTCTCCAGGCCGAATTAGGCCTTACCGCCGTCACTCAGGCCTTCCTGGCCGAACTACACGAAACCCGACTGGGCCGAGGTACACCCAGCCGGCCCACCCCGCCGACCTGACTCCCTCCAAGCTCCCTCGACGCCAACATGTCTCCCGCCAAATGACGCTGCCTCCCCAACCGTAGCATTCACCGCACACCCCAGCATCGCCCGGGTGGGCCGGCGAGGAGCCAGCTCGGCCCACCGCGGGACCTCTCCACTCCGCCTCGAGCCAACGACAAGCACCCGGGTGGGCCGGCTGATACCGAATTCGGCCAACCACAGACCAGCACTCCGCCGCTGCCACCTAGACACGCGCAGGGACGTCCCCCACCATATCTTCCTTTCTGCCCCGCCTGGGCCGAGTAAGGAGGGCCCGGCTGGGCTGCCTCTGCTCTGGACGGGCCCCTTCACAGGCCGAGAGAGGTTGAACCCGGCTGGGCCTTGAGCATTGACTCGGCTGGGAGAAGCTTTGACCAGGTTTGGGCCTAGATTCTCACAGGCCGAGTTTACCATAATCCAGGCTGAATTACCAATGTCCCAAGGGCGCCTGGGCCGAGCTATAAAGCTCCAGACACCCTCTTATTTATTCCAGAATGCAGCCTCAACAACTACGTCAGCATACGATCAAGTAAAGTCAAGATCTTCGTGTCCGGAGCCGGTCTTGGGACCCATCACTCAGACTAGCACATGGGCACAGGGAATATGCCCATGGCATCAAGAAGATGCTAGAGGATATGCCCTGGCATCTCCAAAGATGCCAAGGCATATGCTGGGCATCTCTAGAAGATCCCAGGAATATGCTACAGAGATGCCAAACGTGGAGAGCAAGACTTGTCCCCTGGGCTCCCCTTTATAAGGAGCACTAGGGGGATCGTTCTCAGGGAGGCCCCGAAGGGCTCCTCCCCTCTCTTCTCACTAGGAGATCTCCTTCTCCCTCTTCCTCCACTCTCACAGAGAGATCTAGATAGAAGCATAGGAGATACAGCTCAAGGAGCATGATTGTAGCCACAAGTATGGCTAGATTATAAGAGATTAGATGTATAGAATAAGGTGTTATCTTCACTTGAGAGCTTCAATCCAATATACATTGTATTTCTCTTTGTTCATACGAGTGCGGTCTTCACTACATCACCCCTCCCCGGATTCCTCCACGTCCATCGGCCCCAACTTTAGCCTACCCATGGCATATGCCGTGATACCACCACGACATTTGGCGCCCACCTTGGGGCCTTCTAGTGGCGTTGGTTGGGTTTCCATCCGGACGGGAACATCTTCATCAACTTCTTCCTCATAGGGCTCATTCAGCTCCACCAAGCCAGCAGAGAACAAAGAGGTAAGCCAGAGGCTCTCCAAGTCTAACTCATCAAAGCAAGTAAGACTCAGCAGGAAGGACTCAAGCACTACTCCAAGCTTACTGTAAGTACCAGGTAACTCAGCAGGGCAGGTATGACCTAGCAAGACTCACTGAAACACTTCTCCAAGTATACTGTAAGTGCCAGATAACTCAGCCACCTACACTCAATCCTTCACTCCGGGGAGAAAATAACTTAACCCGGGGACTAGTCAACTTATCCGTAGAGTCACCTTTGGATTACGAGAACATTATGTTGATTTAGATCTGAATTTGAGTCAGCTTATTTATAACTCGGATAGAAGTTGAATCAATTTATTTATGATTCAGATAGATTTTGAGTCAGTTTATTTATGCTTTGGATTGACCTTTAACTCAGCTCACCAGCCAGCTTATCTATAACTCGGATAGAAGTTGAATCAGCTTATTGATGATTCAGATCGAATTTGAGTCAGTTTATGTATGCTTTGGATTAACCTTTAACTCAGCTCGTCCGCCAGCTTATCGATGATTCAGATAGAATTTGAGTTAGTTTATTTACGCTTTGGACCGACCTTTAACTCAGCCCACCGGCCAGCTTATTGCTGATTCGGACAGAATTTGAGTCAGCCTATTTATGATTCGGATAAAATTTGAGTCAGCTTATTTATGATTCAGACAGAATTTGATTCAGTTTATTTATGCTTTGGATTATCCTTTAACTCAGCTTACCGGCCAGCTTATTGATGATTCGGATATAATTTGAGTCAAGTTATTTATGCTTCGGATTAACCTTTAACTCAGCGCAGTAGATTGTCTCTGATTCGGACTAACCTTTGATTCATCTTGCCAGGGTATATTATAATTCGGATTTGTATTCAGACTCGGTGTACTACTTATATCTCTGATTCGGGCAGAAGCTTTATTCAGTTCGCCAGATTGCCAGGTTATGTTATGACTCGGATTGATATTTCACCATCTTGCCAGGTTATCCCATATCTCGGATGACTATTGACCAACTTATCATATCTCGAATCTATATCTCATATCTACATCTCGAATCAGATCTCACAGCGATTAGCCCTATTATCATATCCCAAAACTTAATCTCGGATCTATATCTCGGATCCATATCAAAGGCAAATTAACAGCATCACGCCAAATCAAGTTATATCGTGACAAACAGATAACTCAGATTTGAGATGTAAGTAAAAATCGAGTAAAGTAACTCGGATTTGGAATGAGATAACTCGGATTTGAGTCATATACCTCGGATTTGAGTCAGATGACTCAGATTTGAGATGTAAGTCAAAATTGAGTAAAGTAACTCGGATTTGGAATGAGATAACTTGGATTTGAGTCATATACCCCGGATTTGAGTCAGATGACTCAGATTTGAGATGTAAGTCAAAATTGAGTAAAGAAACTCAGATTTGGACTGAGTTAACTCGGATTTGAGTCATATACCTCGGATTTGAGTCAGATGACTCAGATTTGAGATGTAAGTAAAAATTGAGTAAAGAAACTCGGATTTGGACTGAGTTAACTCGGATTTGAGTAATATACCTCGGATTTGAGTCAGATGACTCGGATTTGAGATGTAAGTCAAAAATTGAGTAAAATAACTCGGATTTGGAATGAGATAACTCAGAGTTGAGTCATATAACTCGGATTTTAGTCAGAGGACTCAGACTTAAGACATAAGTCAATTTTGAGTAAAATAACTCGGATTTGGGAACAGACGACTCGGTTTATAACTTACCCAATGGGGTTAAACGAGCAATGCCAAGAAAGGCCAGAACTTATAACTTACCCAATGGGGTTAAAAGAGCAATGCCAAACAAGGACAGAACTTATAACTTACCCAATGGGGTTAAAAGAGCAATGCCCGAGAAGGCCAGAACTTATAACTTACCCAATGGGGTTAAACGAGCAATGCCAAGAAAGGCCAGAACTTATAACTTACCCAATAGGGTTAAACGAGCAATGCCAAGAAAGGCCAGAACTTATAACTTACCCAATGGGGTTAAAAGAGCAATGCCAAACAAGGCCAGAACTTATAACTTACCCAATGGGGTTAAACGAGCAATGCCAAGAAAGGCCAGAACTTATAACTTACCCAATGGGGTTAAACGAGCAATCCCAAGAAAGGCCAGAACTTATAACTTGCCCAAAGGGGTTAAAAGAGCAGTGCCCAAGAAGGCCAGAACTCATAACTTACCCAAAGGAGTTAAAAGAGCAGTGCCCAAGAAGGCCAGAACTCGTAACTTGCCCAAAGGGGTTAAAAGAGCAATGCCCAAGAAGGCCAGAACTCATAACTTACCCAAAGGGGTTAAAAGAGCAATGCCCAAGAAGGCCAGAACTCATAACTTACCCAAAGGGGTTAAAAGAGCAATGCCCAAGAAGGGCAGAACTCATAACTTGCCCAAAGGGGTTAAAAGAGCAGTGCCCAAGAAGGCCAGAACTCATAACTTACCCAAAGGGGTTAAAAGAGCAGTGCCAAAGAAGGCCAAAACTCATGACTTACCCAAAGGGGTTATGACTAGTGCCTATGAAGGCCATAAGTCCAGAAACTTACCCAAAGGGGTTATGACCAGTGCCCATGAAGGCCAGAAGTCCAGAAACTTACCCAAAGGGGTTATGACCAGTGCCCATGAAGGCCAGAAGTCTAGAAACTTACCCAAAGGGGTTATGACCAGTGCCCATGAAGGCCAGCAGTCTAGAAACTTACCCAAAGGGGTTATGACCAGTGCCCACGAAGGCCAGAAGTCCAGAAACTTACCCAAAGGGGTTATGACCAGTGCCCATGAAGGCCAGAAGTCCAGAAACTTACCCAAAGGGGTTAAAGGAGCAGTGCCAAAGAAGGCCAGAACTCATAACTTACCCAAAGGGGTTATGACCAGTGCCCATGAAGGCCAGATGTGGCATCCCGCAAAACCACTACTAGAAAATCGCGTTGTTTTTGTGCATTGCATCATCATGACCGCATGCTCATGTCATCATGCCACATTGCATTTGAGCATCGTCATCATCTTGCATTTGCTTGCATAAAACTATTCTCGGGAAAACCTATTTTTGTTTTCTAAACGCCCCGTCTTTGTTCAAACGCCAAAACCCGGGTCTCCGGATTATTTTGTTTTGTCGGCCAACGATTTGCAAAAGCCCCGTCTGGAATAAATAAATTGTTTAATTATTTTTAGGGGGCAGCCGAACCGGGCCGATCCGACCCAGTTGGCCACCCCCAGTACAAAACAGCCTGTCTAAACCTATTCCTACCCAAACCTAGTCTACCCACCAACCAGTGCCCGCCACCTCACCGTTCCTCCACCTCACCACTCCTCACCGCCACCTCATCAATCCACCAGCCGCCGACCCCACCCTGCGGGTCCCGCTCCCTCTCTCTCTCCCCAACCAGCCACCCACACCCCGGCCACACACACCACACATGCACTCACCCACTCCCCAAACCTCTCCCTTCCACTCCGGCCCCACCTCCTGTCCCTGGACCCACTCCCCTGCCGGCCCTCTCCCCTCTTTCTCCACACACGCACCACCCGGCCCCGTTCCTCCCACCTACCACCCGACCCCGCCCGCTTCTCTCTCAGCGCCGCCGCCGCTCCTCCCCTCACCGGCGCCGGCTCCCTCCTCTCCTTCCTCTTCCCCGCTCGCCCCGAGCCCGACCGCCTCGCCTACCCTCTCTCCCCGACGCTCCTCTCCCCCCGCAATCCCCGTCTCCTCTCTGCCATCGCCCCCGTCCCTCCCCTTGCAGAGCTCGACGCCGCCGCTCTCTTCCGCGACCGCGACCGTCCCCCTCCTCTCCACGCGGGCCCGTCCTCGTCCGGCAGGCCTCCCCCCTTCTCCCAGGGCGCCGCCTCCGGCCACCGCGAGCTCCTCCCCCCCTTCCCTGGCGCCGCCATGGAGTCTGGCCGCGTGCGCCGCCCGCCGCGACCTGGGCCGCTCCATCCATCGTCGAGCCCCGCTAGCGCCTCCTCTCGCCCTTCTCCGGCCCGAGCTTCCTCGCTGCGCCCGGCCGCCTCGGGCTCCCCGTCGGCCGCCTCGCCAGGAGCACCTCTGCCCGATGCCCCAAGCCTCTCCCATCGGAGGGTCCCCATCCACGGCGCCTCCTGCCTCTGCCTAGTTGGTCCCCTCATCGCCGGGCCTTGCACAGCGTCTTCCGCCTCGTCGGCATCGTCCCTGCGAGGCTCTGCTGCATCGCGCGGCCTCGGCCTCCCTATAGTGCCCCGAGCCCGCGTGTGTTGTCCCGCGCTAAGCCTCCTCCGCGCCATGGCGTCGTCGCGAGCCGCATGTCCTCTGGCACGGTGTGTGCTCGTGGGGCGTGTTTGTGCAAGAACTAGCGTTATCCAAGAGGTGCAAGCCAAGATCGGCCCAAAGACCCATGTGCTAATTCTAGTTCGTTGATTACAACGGAACCAAAAACCCCAAGGTCTTCACAATCGGTGCTGCATCCATGTACCTAGAAGCTATCAAAATTTTTGGGGCGACAAGATCGACGCCGTGTCAAGTACGTCCTCGACATTGGAGTCGGAATGCCAAGATCACCCACACGGATCCGAAGACCAAAACCGAGACCGATCCCTCGTCGAATCCCGAAGCCCAAACCCCGTGGACCGACATGATCTTCTTCACGGATACGACGAGTACTTCCTCGAGGATGCGAAGTCGAGAACCCGAACGCCAAGATCGCCGACGCGGATACGCCAAGTTCTTCACCCCGAATGCCAAGACCGACTTGATGGCGCGGACCCGACAAGATCTTCGCAACGACAAGATCAACACCGACCAGGGCGGATCCGATGTGACCCTGACTCCGAACCAGGCCCTTCTTCCCGGATGCGACAAGATCTACTTCCGTTGTCCGAGACCGATCCCGTCGAACCCTGAACCCTGAGACCGAACCCCCAGAACCCCTCCGAACCCCAAGATCGTCGAACCCTAATGTGTGAACCTTTTCCCGAGCCCTATTTATAAAATGAAATATGAACTTGTTGCATATTAAATTATCATGCTTGCATGCATACTTGTCATGTGGTTTGGGGGCCTTATGCCGATTCACCTAAATTAAATATGGGGCCCATATGCGGGCAAATCTAGTCTTATATTGGCCCCATTTAAATTGGTGTAGCGAACCGAAGCCATGTTTGATCTTGCTAATTCAACATTTAATTTGCGGGGTAGATAAATAACTTGAACCGTTTAATAATTGTCGGAACCCCGCTTAATATTGCCTAATTGCATCGCACTTTGCCATGTCAGACATCATACATGCATCATGCCCGATCTTTTGCCGTAGTATTAAATATTGCATCCGGTGTTTATTCTAGTGTTTTGGTTCTTCGCGGATAAGGCCGTTGAGTTGATGCGAGTGTCGACCCGATCTTCGGATGAACCTTCGGCAATGTTTTCAGGGGAGCATCTCCCCCTTTCTACCTATCTTACTTTTATAGTATTTATTCCCTCCTGTTGATCCATGGCTATCTGTGTTGCGATGCCCTAGTTTCCGTACCCGAGATATCCCTTGCAGCCATATAATGCCTTGGACACATCCTATTACCTATTGTTTGGTAGATAGTTGGACTTGCGCGTCGTAGCCGCTTGCTCAAGTGCTGTTGCGTGTTGTCAAGTACCACAGTTGTTGGAGTATTGCCGCATGTTTAATGTTGGAGATGATCATGGCTTTAATTATCGTTCACTTTAATTATTGTTTAATAACTAAAATTGAAGTAGGTAAGCAGAGGCACAGGTGGGCAATAGATGTCATTTGGTTGTTAACCGTCCACTTGTGTCCTGTAGGACCCCGAGTACTTGATACCTGTTCCTTGAATATTCGCGCTATCCACATACGGGGGAATTATGGGACCCCCCCTGAGCCAGAGCTTGATTCATTCTTATTTCTTGGGGCCACAAACTAGTTTGAGGTTTTATTACTATCCTGTACCTATGCCATGCTTTACTGCTTTATTACGATTGTGCGAGGAGCACCTGTACTGTTTAGGATCGGGACACGTTTTCGCGGTATCGACAAGCCCGAGTTTTCGGGTTCCCAGTCGTTTACAGCCGTCCACCCAAACCTCGGGTCCGTCTCGGAGTCAGCTAACTTCGTTGCGGGTGTACTCCAAGGGGTGGCCCCCTGAAATATTTCTGAATCCTGTGATTGCTTTGTCGTGAAAGCCTCGTTGGGTTTTGATTTGGTTTTTCCGAGGTTGATCGAGTGTGTGTTGCTATTTGTGCACACCTGCAGGGTAAAACTTTCTAAAAGCCGTGTCCGCGGTTATGGACGACTTGGAGCACAGTATCTCGATCATAGACAACTATAACTAAAGTAGTGCTATAAATTTGACTTTATAATGACTAGTAATCAGCTTCACTATAATGGAATGGCTAAATAAAACTGCCAACAATTGCTTGTTTGGGTTGTCGCTTGCGACCATTACATCGGTCTAGTAAGTATTGCAACTACAACGGAATGGCTAAATAAAAGTACCAACAACTGCTGGGTTTTGGGATATCTCATGCTAATTGTATCTGACTAGTAAATGTTGCAACTACAACGGAATGATTAACTAAAACGGCCCACTGCTTATTTTATCAGGATGATTATCTATACCTGACTAGTAATTGCTGCAACGATAACCGAATAAATAAAACTGCCAACGGTGTGAGTTCCTCGGTTGACTTCCTCGATTGGTCTTGAGGGGAAAACACCAGGATGGGTTTGTTTGGTGGTAGTATCAGGTTGGTTCCGAATAGGTCTTTCTTACCCCCTCTCTGATAGCCGCCAGTTGTATCGAGTCTCTATAGGTTGTTTAGTGCATGCTGCCGCTGCCGCTTCAGTTCACCATACCTATGTAGGCGAGGACCGCCGAATTCTAGCCTCGCCGTGTACTGGCCTCAGTACTGACCGCTCTCTCTTTTTCCTTTGCCCTTTGTCGGCACCCCTTTTGTTTAAGCAGGTTTTGAGATCGACGTCGTTAGCAGGGTTACCCTTTCGGCTTGGCCTGGGCAGGGTTATGGACGCCATTGGTTATTCTTCAGGGCTCTTAGCCCCATTTGCATCTTGTCCATAGTCGGACGCTCTATCATTTTCAAGGTGATTTGGATCTTTGTATATTATATCTGTATTCTTGACTCATGGAGTCGTGTTGTATATACATCTGTTCTGTGGGTCCCATCGAGGACTGTTGTGTAATGTTATTACTTCTTTTTCCACCCGCACGAAAGTGCCTGGTGGGCACCTTTGAATCGTTTCTATGCGGGTTTGGCGGGAATCGCTGAAACTTGCATAGGGTCGATTCTAAGGGCGTTACACCAGAAGTCCAGAAACTTACCCAAAGAGGTTATGACCAGTGCCCACGAAGGCCAGAAGTCCAGAAAACTTACCCAAAGGGGTTATGACCAGTGCCCATGAAGGCCAGAAGTCCAGAAACTTACCCAAAGGGGTTATGACCAGTGCCCGAGAAGGCCAGGAACCAAAAAACTTGCCCAGAAGGGTTATGAGAAGAGCCCAAGAAGGCCAAAGTCACAAACTTACCCAAGAGGATCATGCGACCAAGAAATATATGACAAAGAAGTTATATGTCAGAAAACAACTCTGGGGGCATTTAGATATAAAGCCCATGAGCGATTCTATGAATCCCACATGGCCTCGGGGACTAACGTCGGGGATATAACCCCAGGTACCCCAGAGTTAAGGTATAAAGAGACCTCAAGAGAGTATTGGGCATTTCTATAAAGGAATACAGAGGTACAAAAAGATATATCAAAACACAAGAGGGATTAAGAAAGAAATATAAAGGAGAAAAAGGAGAAAGAGGACCTGGGCCGACATAGGCAAAACTCGGCCTGGTCAACCTCTCTCCAGGCCGAATTAGGCCTTACCGCCGTCACTCAGGCCTTCCTGGCCGAACTACACGAAACCCGGCTGGGCCGAGGTACACCCAGCCGGCCCACCCCGCCGACCTGACTCCCTCCAAGCTCCCTCGACGCCAACCTGTCTCCCGCCAAACGACGCTTCCTCCCCAACCGCAGCATTCACCGCACACCCCAGCATCGCCCGGGTGGGCCGGCGAGGAGCCAGCTCGGCCCACCGCGGGACCTCTCCACTCCGCCTCGAGCCAACGACAAGCACCCGGGTGGGCCAGCTGATACCGAATTCGGCCCACCACGGACCAGCACTCCGCCACTGCCACCTGGACACGCGCAGGGACGTCCCCCACCATCTCTTCCTTTCTTCCCCGCCTGGGCCGAGTAAGGAGGGCCCGGCTGGGCTGCCTCTGCTCTGGACGGGCCCCTTCACAGGCCGAGTGAGGTTGAACCCGGCTGGGCCTTGAGCATTGACTCGGCTGGGAGAAGCTTTGACCAGGTTTGGGCCTAGATTCTCACAGGACGAGTTTACCATAATCCAGGCCGAATTACCAATGTCCCAAGGGCGCCTGGGCCGAGTTATAAAGCTCCAGACACCCTCTTATTTATTCCAGAATGCATCCTCAACAACTATGTCAGCATACGATCAAGTAAAGTCAAGATCTTCGTGTCCGGAGCCGGTCTTGGGACCCATCACTCAGACTAGCACATGGGCACAGGGAATATGCCCATGGCATCAAGAAGATGCTAGAGGATATGCCCTGGCATCTCCAAAGATGCCAAGGCATATGCTGGGCATCTCTAGAAGATCCCAGGAATATGCTACAGAGATGCCAAACGTGGAGAGCAAGACTTGTCCCCTGGGCTCCCCTTTATAAGGAGCACCAGGGGGATCGTTCTCAGGGAGGCCCCGAAGGGCTCCTCCCCTCTCTGCTCACTAGGAGCTCTCCTTCTCCCTCTTCCTCCACTCTCACAGAGAGATCTAGATAGAAGCATAGGAGATACAGTTCAAGGAGCATGATTGTAGCCACACGTATGGCTAGATTATAAGAGATTAGATGTATAGAATAAGGTGTTATCTTCACTTGAGAGCTTCAATCCAATATACATTGTATTTCTCTTTGTTCATACGAGTGCGGTCTTCACTGCATCATCCCTCCCCGGATTCCTCCATGTGCATCGGCCCCAACTTTAGCCTACCCATGGCATATGCCGTGATACCACCACGACACAACAAGTCGAGCTTTATGGATGTGAACATTTCCATCCATATCAATCTTCTTCTTATAGATCCATTTGCACTCGATGGATTTAAAACCATCAGGCAGGTCAACCAAGTTCCAAACTTGATTGTCTCCCATGGACTCTATCTTGGATCTCATGGCGATCAGCCATTTCTCAGAGTCTGGGTCCACCATCGCTTCTACATAGGTCGCAGGCTCATCATTGTCTAACAATAATAATTCCCGTGCTTCGCGGAGCCTCACCGACCTTCGTGGTTGTGGTGCTTCTGTTGCCA